>CM033644.1:104994150-105594150 GCA_019512145.1 Engystomops pustulosus | reverse complement strand
TGTGGGAATACCCCTTTAAATAATTACATACATAGGTTTTGATTGTATGTATGATTTTTTAATTGATTTATCATATATGAAATTGAATGAAGTCAGCATAAACAACGTGTATCATATAACAGTTTTGGTGGGGGCAGTGACATTCTAATGAGTATGAGAAGTCCTGACTCTCCCCTATGCAGATGATCAGAAAAAGAAGGGTTCTTTCATTCTGAGGGAATAAAGCCACTGCCAGAGATGTTTAGTAAATATTCTAACAAGACTTGTAAGTGTAAAATATTTTTATACTATTTCAACCAACCAGCATGGTCTAGAAGACTTTTAAAGTATGACTAAAGCATATACTTTTGACATACATTTTGACTCTTTGTACCTATACATTTCAATACTGCAATTAATACACCCATTATTCTTTAACATATATGCCACAATAAACGCAATTATGTTTGCTCAAGGACACATAATTATTTTTGCGTTTGTAAGTTTCAATAAATTATAACAAAACTAATAGTGAAACAAGCCAAAATAAAAAAGGTCAAAAAGAAGCCACTATTAACCCTAAAGATTCTTCACCCTTTACAAACTGTCCAGTTTTCACAGCGAATATACTATAATTGTAGAAACATGAACAGATATTTGGTGGGACTTTGCAAGCAAAGTATATAAGGCACTTTTAAAATTAAGGTGAGTGAGGCGATTGGTTACTTCTAAGGGTGAGGTCACACGTTAGCGTTTAATGCATTTTGAAACTATGTACAACAGCTGAGGATAGGTGATTTGCCTTATTTCATTACTGTTAAGATTGCGTTACTATGCGTTTTGTAATTCAAATGTTAACAGTAATGTAATTAGGAAAATCAAGTCTCCTCAGCTGTTGTAATAGGTTGAAAATGCAATAAAAATGCAACATGTTAAAATCCACAAATTAACAGTACGCCGACTCCTGTGTCTAATTAACCTCAGTGGTGTGTCCATGTGGATTTCAGACATTTGCAACAAAAAAAAAGCTCAAAAAGAAGCCAAAAATTTCCCCTGCCAGATAGGAAAAACTGAACATGTATAACAAGTAAAAAGACAGGATCATACAGAAGTCTCTAAAATTCACTCAGGAGACGAAAATATGATACTTGTGGCCTATGTTCCCACAGGAGAGATGTTAACTCTACGTGCTCATTTAGCACAGACTAAACTATGTAACTATTTGGATACTGCTATGCTACGTCGTCCAACTTTTCCACGTGGAAAAAAGCTTCCAGGCTCCCCACCGTATAGAAAACTGTATGACAGTGTGTGCTAGTAGATTTACTTGTGGAATTCATTGGACCTGCTGCTATTTTACTCATGAGAGAACACAAGACTCATAGGAACTATGCAAAAAGACAGGGAGAGGGTAGTCTCTGCCCACTTTACTGCTGCTTGACAAAAAAGCCATAAAAATAAGAGCATTGTTCTGTTCTGTTGAAAAAGGAGACAATTGGAATGGATTAAAGGGATTTAGCTTCTTGAAAGCATATTACAAGTTGCTTGTATCTATTGCTGTTACCTAATACAAATTTTTATTGTGTATTGGAAATCTTTGTTAACCCGTTCAAGAACCCGTGATGTAAATAGCACGTCACGGGTCGGCGCGTGGTGCATGGAGAGGGCTCACGCGCTAAGCCCTCTCCATAGCCGGTAATCTTTGCTGCATATTGCAGCAAGGCTTACCGGTAACACCGTGATCGGTGCCAGCAACCGTTCGCGGGTGTTTTTCCACTGATTGCCGAATCGCATGGCACCGCCATCGTTTCAAGGATCGCCGCTCCCCCGTGACATCATCGGGGAGCGGCGATCCGTTGCTATGGGCGTCGGGTCTCACAAAGACCCGAGCTTCTTTGATTAACTCAGCATTACAATGTGCTATCAGCACATGTAATGTATGAGGAGTAAAATCCCCATATTACTTGCCATATGTAGTATGGCAGCATTGAATAGGATCGTACAGACACCCTAGGAGTAAAGTACCCCAGGGAGTCTGATAATAGTAAAATAAAAATAAAAAAAAAAGATTAAAAACAAATTATAATAAAAACCCTAAAAAATCCAAATCCCTAGAACTGATAAAATATAAAATAAACAGTAAAAATCATAAACACATTAGGTATCGCCCGTCCGAAAAGGCCCTATCTATCAAAATATGATAATGGTTTTTCACTGCGTTTAATCCCGAAATGGAAATTGCGCCCAAGTCGAAAATGGCACTTTTTGTCATTTAAAAAATTTTTTTAAAATTCTCATAAAAAGTGTCACAGGTGTCGTACTACTAAAATTGATAACATTGTAAAATGCATCAAATCCACAATAACACACCACCACAGCTCCAGAAGATGGCAAAATCCCCCCAAAAATGTTGTACAGGAGGTTTTAATTTTTTTAAAGTATGATAACTATTGATAAACCTATATAATTTGTTATCCCCGTAATCGTACCGACCCAAAGAATAAGTGACATGTCTTGGGGTGCACAGTGAAATCCGTAAGATCCAAGCCACAAAAACGGCAAAATGCGTTTTTTTACCAATTTCACTGCCTTTGGAATTTTTCCCGTTCCCAGATACAACGCATGGAATAATAAATACCATCTCTATGAAGTGTTAATTTGTTAGCAGAAAACAAGTGTCACACAGCTCTGGACATGGAAACATAAAAAAGTTATGGATTTTTGATCATAGGGAGTGAAAAATGACAAATGAAAAAACAAAAAGGGCCAGGTCCTGAAAGGGTTAAATGACCTTTGAATATACTTCACTCACCACAACAAAAAGTCAATGCAAGGTGGTTTAGCACTGGTCTTCAATAATTATCAGAATAACTGGTTAGGAGACAAGAAAGAAGTCATAGCCACATGAAGCTACAAAATGTATTGTAATGAACATTCTGCTAATGGAACAGTCCATTAAAGCCAACAGTGACAAGTATTAAATTAGTTTGCTTTACAGAACCATGTAACTGCATTTGGCCTTTACGGATTTTTTTTTCTTTCTGGTTTTATCTCAGCCACTTGGAAAATTCTAAAGAATTGATAGTTCAAGTCTTAAAAGTTTTGTATTATTGGACTTTCTCTGTAAAAATATCACATATAGTAAACCAACATGTTGAAGAACCTTCGTATTCAAGACACATTGGATTTTCCCGTAGGGAATTATTGGAAACAGAAGCCATGAGATATGATATCATAAGATGTATGACTTGCCTAGAATAACATAACTAGGAATGAATCTGCAGTCTATCCGTTACATTTATATATAACATATATGAGTAATACAAAAGCAAACCTCTTACTCTCACAAATAGGGTACAAAATATCCCTTTTAGCATTCCCCATTTTATATTAAAATTCACCCCCTTACTCATGTAATATTGCCTCCAAACTCATCTGCAGATGTGCAAAATCGTATGCTGAAAATTGTAAATTGTTGCATGCATGTTGTGGGACTAGAGGAGGGGATCACTTCATACCCCTCTATCTTGGGCTATTGCGGACGTTTTCCTTTCAGCCTGTGAGCATGGTTCATCCCATACAAAAGGGACCCTTTTCCACTTTTTTACATATAACATTTGAGACCATTTATTGTAGTTAATTTAGATTTTTTTTAAGAAAAACAGGTAATGCTAAAAATTATATTTAATACCCTACCAGTTTACTGGTTATATTTACACTTAAAGGGGTTGTCTGGGTTTCAAAAATATACATATATCTGGTGGCTGTTTCCAGAGCCCCTCAGGCTGTTATAATAAGTAGTATATGTCTCTCCTTCCCCCTGCTCCCTCCCTCCTCCCTCTGCCTGTGGAAAATAACAGCAGCAGGAAATGCAGGGAAGACCTGCTCTGCTCATTGTAACAACCAGTGAAAATACATCACTGGGGACTCTGGAAACAACCACCAGAGCCCCTCAGCCCCTTTTGTTTCATATTAAAAGTTTATTTTAATATAGCTCCACCGAAATATTGAATAACAGGGGCGAGAGCGGATACCCTTCAATAAAGCATATGGTCTGGAAATAAATCCAGGGTTGTTCACCCTCACCCATGCTCCACTAAACAACACCGACAGGTAATTGTGGAATGAGCCTGTGAACCCCATGTTGTCGAGCACCTGCCCCAGCCACTCCCAACACACATTATCAAATGCTTTTTCTGCATCAATACTGACCAGGGCAGGTGCCGTCCCCCCTTGTGGAGTGGTGGGATGTGGCATCTGAAGCCAGCAGCACTCTGCACAAGTTTGTTACTGCTGAGTGCCCCACAGTGAAGCCCACCTGTAAGGGTGATATTAGCATGGGCATAAAAGGCACCAGTCTGTTTGCGTACAGTTTGGACAGATTTTTAACATTTGACGTAATATTACTGCATCGTGGGAGGTGCATTCCCGCAATTTGCAGTAATATTACTGAACGGAGCCGGCGCCAGAAGCTGCGGGTGTCGGTTATGTAGGCCTACACCTGCCTCTAACACCCGCGATCGGAGATTTCTTGCGCTGACCGCCAAGTTTGTTACTGCTGAGTGCCCCACAGTGAAGCCCACCTGTAAGGGTGATATTAGCATGGGCATAAAAGGCACCAGTCTGTTTGCGTACAGTTTGGACAGATTTTTAACATTTGACGTAATATTACTGCATCGTGGGAGGTGCATTCCCGCAATTTGCAGTAATATTACTGAACGGAGCCGGCGCCAGAAGCTGCGGGTGTCGGTTATGTAGGCCTACACCTGCCTCTAACACCCGCGATCGGAGATTTCTTGCGCTGACCGCGGCGTGTTAGGGGCATTTAACGTGAATCTGACCCCCCCCCCCCACGGCGCTTACCCGGGGGGTCTGCTGCTCCTATCGCACCCCCCCCCCACGGCGCTTACCGGGGGGGTCTGCTGCTCCTATCGCAGCCTCGGGACTGACAGTGTCCCTGGGCTGCCCGGTCCTGTTCCGGGAGCCGGGTCCTGCCTTCTGACAGGACCCGGCTGTAACAAACTGTGTTACATTACATAGTGTAATACATCTGTATAGACACCTACTACCGGGGTCTCAAAAAGGCGACACATAGGCAGTCTCAAAAGGGGAGTGGGGAAGTCCAGAAGGCATATACTGAGTTTCTATCCCGACCAACGCCAGACAGCAAAGAGCGGTGGATGCAAGCGCAGAGAGAATACTCAGACTGGGCAGAGAGGTAAGAAAGTTTTGTACGATCCTAATTAAAGGCAGATCTCCATAAGTATGGAGATAAGTCGGGTAAACTCCTGGCCAATTTGGCAAGAGGGAGGAGGACACACATCCTTAGAATGATAGAATAGGACAGGGGTAGTAAAAACTGGCCCGGCTGAGATTAATGCAATGCTGGGAGAGTTTTATGAATCCTTGTACTTGGGACCCATAACCAACGGAGAGCGGGGTAAAACTTTCTTAGATAAGATATCCCTTCACAAATTAACAGCAGACCAACTACAGGCACTGAACTCTCCAATCACAGCAGACGAGATACAAAAAATTATGGTGAGTCAGTGGCCCTCCGTTTTTCGCTAGGTACTCCTGCCACCAACCCTGCAGTAAATTCAGGAAGTTCTCATCCTCGTTAAAAAGGAGGGAAATCTCTATAAGATTTCAGTACCCTTAGGGCTTACATCTGCCAGGCAGGGCCGGCTCCAGGTTTAAGGAGGCCCCTGGGCGACAGAGTCTCAGCGGGCCCCTGTGCTCCTTACCTCCCGAATTTTGCGGCAGAGAAATTCCTTCCTACATAGTATACCCCCATTAGTGCCTCCAACCTCCCCCTCACATTGTGATACCAGCTGTGTCTAGGCTCGCGTAGCATGTGAATTACACATGCTGTACTGTGCAGGCTGCAAAGCCATGTCCTGCTTTCTGAGGCTGCTTTTAATCCACAAATAGTAACATAACTGAGGTTGGGGTCTCCTACAATATAAAGGTTACACCTGCTGCTAAGTTTCTCAGCTTCTGTCATGCCAGCAGTCTGAGTTGCTTTTTCCACTATAAAATACAGAAGCTGCCCTACATACAGCACATACCTATTACGCACGTATATAATATGTACTCACATACATACATTACATACAGGATAAACCTATTATACACGCATATAATATATACTCACATAGATACAGCATATACCTATTACACATGCATATAATATATACTCACATACATACATTACTGTCACGGCGAGGACGCCGCCGCCTCGTCACGTGACATGGGGTGCAACTGTACGGGTTAATCTAGCCTACTCAAATTTGCGCTCACCTTTCACTCAGGACACAAATTGAGCCTAAATCACACCTCATACAGCTCCAGCACCAGAACCAGACCCGCTGCCACCACTTATTGCATTTATATTGGGACCAATAAGTATCCCACTCTACATCAATTCTTGCTCTCAAGCAGTCACCTTGTCACACCACTAGACATGCACACTCAGCACTCTAGCAGTCACACAGCTAAGCACACTTCACAAGGCTATGAGTTCGCAGAGCATACAGGGACCAAAATTAAAGTGAAAAGCTTTAATTACAAAAAGTTGATCAGTGCATAAAAAGATGTTAAAAACAAAAGAATTACAAAATAAAATGACACACAACACGGCAAAACAGTTATAAAATAAAAAGGGAGAAAAATAACAGAAACTTACAAACTTAAAGTAAATCCTGATCCCTGGAGGTGGGAGAAATGAGGAACACACTCAGCTTGTCAAGCAGCCCCCAAAATGTGAACACCAATTCTTGGATTTCATATTGTTTTATAACTTCTCAGTTTGGTTCAGGTTTCAGAACCTCCCATTCATGAATTAGTCCAGAGGGTCATTCAGGATTGGGCAAAGTTTTAATGAGGGGGGGGTGTTTTACAGTGACCGAAGGGGGATAGCATTATTATTTTTTTTTATTTACAGGGCTCTTAGGGAAACCTAAAAAATAATTTCAATAGATGGCCCCTGAGCCAACTGAATTTGTTTAGTGGGCATTTGACGTAATAGTAAACTATTCTCACAATTTTGGAGGTTCTTTTAAAAGGTCCTACAACCCCCCCACCCCCGCACAGGCGTAGCTTCATACTTTCACTACTCCACTGTGGAATAATTATTAGTTGGGGGGTTTGTCATAATTCTCCTGATTATGATTGTCGTGGGGCTGATGGAATCACTGTACAGATGATTAGTTACCCTCATTTAAGAATTGCAATGGGGTGCAGGAAGATATACGTTAACACTCAGGTCTAGCTCATCATTTTCGCCAAACCGACAAGATCGGCAGAGTTTATGGATCCCACTTCCCATCAATGCCTACTCTTCCCTGTGATAAACTCTGACAGACCCCGAACCCGGACCCCCACCTGTCCTCAGATGCGCCACCCCCTTCTGGATGCTGTACACTGCCCCCCCGAAGATCGCAGCCATGGTCCGTGTCTGCGATCTCTATAGCACCATGTTGGACAAGAGAGAGGTCACACACGAGCCACACCACACACATATATGTGAGTTCGCGGCGGAATCTGTGTCAACAACACTCAACCTGCGCCTGCCCGGATCAGTGCCCCAGACTGTTC
The DNA here is from genome assembly GCA_019512145.1 of Engystomops pustulosus. Classification (NCBI taxonomy): domain Eukaryota; kingdom Metazoa; phylum Chordata; class Amphibia; order Anura; family Leptodactylidae; genus Engystomops; species Engystomops pustulosus. Next base: position 105,586,572 of record CM033644.1, on the reverse strand, counting down.
TCATGCGGACTTACACACCCAGTTTGCTTGTTTTGTGTCTTTTGCCCGCCCACGACCACACAGCTCGTTGTGCTTGAACAGGTGAGCACTGTTTTGCACCAGAAGCTAGTATAGTACAAGTTGCTTCATATTTACACAGAACTACGATAATCCACGCACGTGCCCCGCTGTGGCTTACCTATAACAATGTCCGTTTTGCTGACCACAGACGTGACACACCTATCTCGTAGCATTCTTGCGGACTGCCTCTACTTCGCTCGGTTTTGACCAAGTGCAACTATAGACCTGAGGTCAAGCCGAAGCATGTATTACTGTGTGAAACCAATTCTAGACAAATACGGCCTGTTGGACATCCCCACAGAATTCCCGTGTATCACTTACCCCTTTGTCCCCCACACACTACCCTGAGGCAACTTTGTTTGTTCTATGCAAGCATAGTATGTATCTCAACCATCACTTTTGAACAGTTTCATGTATATATGCTATTGGAAGGGAATGCTTGTTGAACTACTTGTCCCAAATCTTGCGACTCGACCGGCCCAGTCCGCAACCTCGCAGGTGATGTTTCCTACTTTCTTCTCCTGCACACCGTTTTCTTAGAACATTGCTACCTATTTCGCCCCCGATGATTTTTGCGGTTCTTGGTCGTGATTGACACCAGCTGCAGTCAGCTGTCCTATTCCGTCTCTATGCTGCACTGCACCCAATATATCCGCTGTGTAAACTAGTCGCATTTCGCGACATCTTGTGGCGCCACCTCCTTCCCGTCTCCGTATGTGTTCACCGCCCCCCCCGGCCAATACACCGGCATTTTATATTTGAGTTGATCGCGGATCTTTTGGGACGGCAGCCGACTATCTAATGTGTCTGTGATTTGTACTGCTTATTATGTTTTAGATAAGTTCTAGGGAAAGGGCGATGATTTGAAATTTTTCATTTTATAAAAATTTTCTATTTTGAGGTTTTCTACATAAAACCTTTTCTTCTTTTTCACTATGTTCTTTTAGACCATCTAGGGGCATTGAACCCTGGATGGTCAGATTTGCGAGTTACTATAGGATGCGAATACTACTGTATTGACATGTGGAGTAGTGCGACATTTTGCAGAAATTAACAGATTCGTTATGTATATAGCCTCCCGCCCCTGCTGTGTCAATATAGTCATTAGGGCATCCTAAGGGACATTCAAAAAGCTTATTAATAGGTATGGTGGTGAGATATTTTTGCGATACACTACGAGACCTATGTGCAGCAGTCTTCACTCACGCTAACCCAGATATAAAGTAGGTTCATTTGCGGCCAGTGTTAATTCTTTACAATTAAAAGTGATAAGGTTTTTCTTATACACACTGATTTTTTTTCCGATAAAGGGCGCGCGGGCGGGGCGTATATACACACAGGCAGCACAATACTGCTCCGTACACAGGGTGATAAAGCATCGCATGACATACTGTGGACGGCAGGGCGAGGGGTTACCACCTTTCCTCCTTCTCCATCACGGCGAACCTATGCCCCGCCGGCGAAGGCCGGCGGGCGGGCAACGTTAGTGTGCATGCAGCTAAGTTCATTTGCCTTCATGTTAACTTATATTACCAATGTAGATCTATTTGCATTCAATGTTGTTACCTCTCACGACCAGTCTTACAAAGTTTTGTATCAGTGTACAAACACTGTCAAACTTAGAACTATTTGTTTGTTTATCTGTGCACTAGCGGTCTTAGAAGTAGGATCAGTGTTAAACTTACAGTGTTGAACTATTTGCATCAATGAACCTCCCACACTACCTGATTTAGAAGCAAATAGTGTACATTTTACACACCAGATTTAGCCCCACCATCACTCGTCTTAAACCTTTGTTGTCAGGTTAACTACACCACCAGTGTGGGAACTTTGTTCATATGTACTACACTCACCAGGCCACTTTATAGGACACCTGGCCAACTGCCCTCGTAACAATTAATTCTAATAGCCAATCACATGGCGGAAACTCAGGCCATTAGGATGAGACTGGTCAAAAAATCTAATGCAAGTTCAAACAGAGCCATCAGTATGGGAAGAAAGGTAATTTGAGTGCCTTTGAACGTGGCAGGGTTGTGGTTGCCAGAAGGGCCTGGTCTGAGTATTTCAGAAACTGACCTGATCTTACTGGGATTTTCACGCCACAAACCATCTCAGGGTTACAGCGAATGTCCCCGAAAAAGACAAAACATCCATTTTTTTGGTGAGCGGCAGTTACAGCTGTGGCGGAAAGCCTTGTTGATGCCAGAGGTCAGAGGAGAATGGGCAGCAGACTGGTTTGAGCTGATAGGAAAGGCAAAGGTAGGCAGAAGGTAGGACAAGAAAGAGCATCTCTGAACCGCACAGTACGTCGAAACCTTTTGAGGAAGATGGGAAAAAAGCAGAAGAAAACCCACAGACGAGGTGCAACTCAGTTCAGCCTAACGAACAGGCAAAACTGACGGCTATTTTTTCAATTGCACGAAGAGCTCACCACGAAGATGGCTGATAGTAGAAGATTGCGATTACAAAAAGTGGTTGACTTACGTAACGCCATCTCTAGTATGGATGAGTATAGGAGTATGATGAAGACACAAATAACATAGGATGCGATCCCCGAGATCAGGGTAGGGTACAGAATTGCGAGACGGTCTCCTCTACAAGAGCTAGTGTAGACGATAACAAAAAAACTGAAAAAGGAACAGGGATCAATAAGGCAATTGTATGTAATAACTCAAGGGGATAGGCAAATTTATTTTGACACATTATTGTGGTGGGGTGGGGGCGGTGTTGGTGGTGGGGGGGGTTGTGGGGGTGGGGGGTGTGTGGTGTGGTGAATTGGGGGGGGGGGGGTTGGGTGGTGTGGGGGAATATTGTTTATGGTGGCCGAGCTCTTTGGGAGGTACCGAGTGTGTGGGGGGGGGGGGGGGTGGTGGGGGGGGGTGTACCAAAGTGTGGGTGGGTTTGAGAGTCCGGTTGCAAGGGTGCGCACGAGGTGGGGGTGTGGAGCCCTACGGGTTCGTGGGTGGGAGAGGGTATTGTTGGGTGCATGACCATGGTGCCGAGGCCCTTTATGACGCACTAATTGTACAATTCACACGATGCGTGATGGCTACGTTGTTCAGCAGGAGTAAGGCTTGAATGTCATAAAGCGGAGAGCATCTCAGGAGTGGGTTTCGTTGCAGCAGTGACGAATGGAGTTCACATTGTACTGACAAATGACTCAAACAGGTTTTTTTTGCAGGCGGCAGAGTCTCAATTCCAATAGAAGCGAGCTTGGGGATGTGGTGTGGAACGTGTGGTGCGGGAGTTCACACACGGATGTGCATGCAGACAAAGTCTGCACGGGCAAATGTTGATTGGCCATCAGTCGCATAGGGGACCAAGAAATCTGAGGATGCTGTACAGCTACTGGTTTGAAAAATCTATGCACGGCGAAGAATTGAGGTGCGAGTTATGAAGGCTAAAAGGGTGTGGGTCCACCCGGTGTACTAGCATTGGTGGTTACCTAAGTAATGGTCGGGCGCGTGAGTGTATACATGGTAGGTGCAGTGTTGTGGTGATTATGTCACTGATTTCTCAAAGTTAAGTACTGCTGGGGTTGTTTTAAAAGAGAAAAGCAGAGTGAAGGTAAGGGGACAGGGAAGGTGCGCCGGGTGGTGTGCGGGGGTACTCAGTGGTAGAACTGGAGAGTACGCGTTAGGCCCACCCGAGAAAATTTTTTGGGGGGCCCACGCTTCATGTAACTAAGAAAAGGCCTAACAGACTATCCTTAATGTGAAGTGTAAATCACGTCGATCAAACATTATATGTTATTGTATATATTGAGCCAGAACCAAGTCCCATACATTAACTGCAGCATCAGCCACAAGGTTGCAGCCATTATACCGTATTTTTCCGGACTATAAGGCCGCAACTAAAGCCTGGCATTCGGAAATCCAAATGTGCGCTCGATAGGTCCGGTGAGCCCTATAGAGGGCAGCAGACCCTACTTTACATAGGTCCAGGCGCTACCGGAGAGGCAGAAGATTTATCCTTATTTTTATTCTGCCGCGTGGTCTGTGCCAGTTCTCCGCTGGATGAAATCTGCTGTCTCCGGTAGCGGGGGACCATAGTAAAGTATGCTGATTCTCCACCTCACCCCTCACCTTCCCCACTCACCTTCCCCGCGTTCCTGCGTGATCTTATCGGCGTCACGTCCCGGTCGGTCGGGTCTCCGCTCCGCCCCACGGACCCGCACGACCCCGCCATGGCCTTATAGTCGATGCGTCTTATATATGGATATTAATAGATAAGGCGCATCGGACTGCTTGCGCCTTATATTCCCGGTGCGCATAATGGGCCCGCGGAAAATACGGTCTGCGGTCCCAAAATTGCTGGGGAGGGTGTAATGACACCCTAACTCCAATCATTGCTGGGAAATAAACAATTCTATCATATTACAGTGATTCTGGCGCTGTAGTACCAGGTATGGCTGGTACTGTGCGGTTGTTGTAGCCTCAACGTGTATGGCTGTGTAATGCGGCTGTAGCTCATGTATAGCTGTTGTTGGTTACTGTGTGTTTTTTTTTTTGGTAGACGTATTTTTGTGTATGGAATTGTTGTGTACTGCACCTGGAGCTCTCCATGTAAGCTGTTTTTTGTACTGTTTGGCTTTTTTTTTGTAGCCTATAATGGTAGGCTTCGCTTTTTTGTATGGGGTTGCGTTTGGTAGTGCTTCACGTATGACTGTTTTATGCGTCAGGTAGCTCCATGTTCTGCTGTTGTTACCTGTTGGGTTTCTGTAGCGACCATGTATGGCATAGGCATTGTGCTGGAGCTCAAGTATGGCTCGTGTACTGCGGCTGTTGTAGCTCCATGTAGGACTGTGTACTGTGGCTCTACCTCCATGTTTGATCTGTGTACTGTGGCGGAGCTCCATTTATGGCTGGTTTACTGTGGCGGTAGCTCAATGTATGGCACCAGGGTACTGTGGCTGGAGCTCCCATCTGTTTTCGGCCTGCTCAGCTGTATACGACCATACCTGTGCAAGTGTACAAGGCCACCTGTCTCTATCTCGCATAGTGAGGATTGGTACACCACTTCTGTCTATCAATCAATCACGGCAGGGAACCATGTGCTCTTTCCACACTACGTTGCTCTACATATATAATAGTGAAGAATTTACTATAAAGCTGAAGTGTTTGCATAGGAGCATCTTCCAAATTGCTGGCCATTGCCACGCCATAAGGCTGGTGGTAGATTGGACTTGATGCAGCGGGACTGTCCCACAAGTATGAAGTTCCAGCCCACCATACTTTAACCAGAAGGCCCAGGTCCTGCACCAAAAGTTTTGGACAAAATCAGATGTGCATGTGCAATGCTAATTAGTCCAAGGTTTTGTACACCTCCAACTGACATTAGGACGGAATGAGCAGGAATGAAACCAGCACCACCTCGGGAGGGAGAATGAGCATGGCCCCACCATATTCAATTCTCTTCAACCTCCACATCATTGGATGATGAGTCCTTGCCTTCATTCTTGATGGGGAAATTGGACCAGGTGCCAGAGAGCTTCCGCTCTATAGCCTTGAAGAAATAAAAGATGTGTCCTGCGGAAAGTGTGCTGGAAATCGTGTCAGTTCATTTAAACCCCCTTAATGACGAATTCTTAGGGCGGTCATTAAGGGGAGGTACTTGCTTCTGACGCGACGATTCACGGCGCCGCATCAGAAGCAAGATTTCGGGGACATGGGTCAGTAAGTGCTGGTGGCGGGCTGGATATCACAGCCAGACCCGGGCACTAACACCCTGGGATCGGAAGAATAAAACCTCGAGTATGACCGCAGGCGTTTGCAGTGTGTCCACGTGGATCGGACCCCCCCCCCCATCTGGTCGTGCTAGCCCGGGGGATCCGATCCCTACTGCCGCTCGCCCCGGGTCCGGCGAGGACCCTGAGGCTTCCGGTCTCCTATTCTCGCCAGGCTTCTGGGCCTTCCCTATGCGCAGCTGCTCAGCTTACTTACACTATACACTGACCAATTACAAGTGTATTGCGCTTGGTAGAGGCTGAATAGGTGACTCGGATGATTACTTTGTATAAGCCAAAAGGTGGAAAATGATGATGAAAGTAAAAAAAAAAAGATTTAAATCCTTTTATAATATAATAATTAACTAAATAAATAAAATAAGTCCCCATAACTCCACATTTAACGTTAATGCAAATACAGATATAAAAACAAAACACACACACACGAAAAAATGACATATTTGTTTGTAGTGTTGGATGTGTGTGACCGCCGTCCGTATTAATCTGTTAACAATAAATCCATAATGAACCCGCCGCTCGGGAACGACGAAAAAAAAACTACGAAAAACTTTCCCATAAATACTATATTTTTCATCAAACACCATCACAAAAAAGGTTCTAAAAAGGGATTCAACAAAGCTGCGTTTCCCTAATATAACGACTGAAAGAACACAAACTCTTTCGCAAAAAAGAAAACCTCAAACCAGATCTGAAAAACGAAAAATACAAAAAGTTATGGCCCCTGAAAAGTTTTGTCAAGAAGCTGCGGGTGTCGGTTATGTAGGCCTACACCCGCCTCTAACACCCGCGATCAGAGATTTCTTGCGCTGACCGCAGCGTGTTAGGGGCATTTAACGTGAATCTGACCCCCCCCCCACGGCGCTTACCGGGGGGGTCTGCTGCTCCTATCGCACCTGGCCAATTTGGCGAGAGGAAGGAGGGCACCAACATATATCCTTAGAATGAAGGATAAGACAGGGGTAGTTAAAACTGGCCCGGCTGAGATTAACGCAATACTGGGAGAGTTCTATGAATCCTTGTACTCGGGTCCCATAAACAGCAGAGAGCGGGGCAAAACTTTCTTAGACAAGATATCACTCCCCAAATTAACATCAGCCCAACTACAGGCACTGAACGCCCCAATCACAGCGGACGAGATACAAAATATTATTAAAGATCTTCCAAATGGAAAGGCCCCAGGGCCGGATGGCTACTCTGGGGAATTGTGTACACAGCTGGCACCGGTATTGGCACCCCTATTTACCAAATTCACAAAGGGCATCCCATTATCCAATCATATGAACACTGGGTATGTGAAATTGATACCCAAGGAGGGGAAGGATCAGAAGGACCCTGCATCATATTGCCCAATTTCATTGATTAATTTAGATTTAACCTCTTAACGCCGAAGCCACTTTTCACCTTCCTGACACGGCCCATTTTTTCAAATCTGCCCTGTGTCACTATAAATGGTTATAACTTTGAAACACCCCACTCCCCTTTTGAGACTGCCTATGTGTCGCCTTTTTGAGACCCCGGTAGTAGGTGTCTATACGGGCTCTCATTACCACCTTTCCTGTCTCCCAAAATAATGGTCAGTGGCCCTCCGTTTTTCGCTAGGTACTCCTGCCACCAACCCTGCAGTAAATTCAGAAAGTTCTCATCCTCGTTAAAAAGGAGGGAAATCTCTATAAGATTTCAGTAACCTTAGGGCTTACATCTGCCAGGTCTACATGTAGTGGTGAATGATCTGATATGACAATGTCCTCAATTTGCATGTTTATTTTTGAGATTAAGGGATTGGACAAAACATGTAATCAAGTCTTGACAATGTGTCTTGTGGATCAGAGTAATGTGTAAACTCCCTGCGGGTGCGGGTGGTGGAGTTACCAGGTGTCTACTAACCCAGTCGCTTGTTTGAATTGGGATCATGGAGTCTCCTTTGTTTCAGGTCGTGTCCGTAGGTGTTCTGATCGTTTCCTATCCTCCCCTACCCTCACTACATCGTTTTAATTCCCCCACCTGCTTCCAGGATTCACTGTCTGATAAGATTTTAAGACCTAATATTTCAAAAAAAGTTTTTTTTCTGAGTTTGGCCCATAATAGTAAAAAAAAAGCGATTTTCTCCAGTATTGGTTTTGCTCAGTAAAATTGAGCAAAGATAAGAAAAACTATATAAATAAGGTATCACCGTAATCGTAGTGAACCAGAGACTAAAGATAAAATATTATTTTTACGTTACGGTGAGGGGGGGAAAAAAGTGCTAAAAATCCAAAATAAAAATTGATGATTTTGTTTGTGTCACCCTTGAAATAGTTAATAAAATCTCATGAATAAGCTATAGACCCCCAAAATGAATTATCTATATATTGTATCTCACCATGCAAATAATAAGCCCTCATATGTTCGCATTACCAAAAAACAAAAAATATTTAAATATATAGCTTGTACAATGTGACAATACAAATCTGCTGTGAATAGCGTTGCTTTGATCCTATGCTCGGCCGTGCGCCCATACAGCAGTTTACCACCAAGTATGGGGTATCAGTACACTCAGGAGAAATTGGGTATTAGACGTGCAGAGCGTTTCACCATTTTATTTATTATGAAACTGTCAGTTTTGGCCTAAATTAATGTATTTTCCCAAAAAATTCATAAGTTTCTAAATTGCGGGTCCATATTGTTTTAACCCATGTGAAACACTTAAAGGGTTAATAGACTCAATAGAATTTGCTTTACATACATTGAGGGGTGAAGTTTCTATAGTGGGGTGATTTTGGGGGTTTTATTATCATATAGGCCTTACAAAGTCACTTGAAAGCTGAGTTGTCCCTCAAAATCTGAGTTTTAGCAATTTTCATGAAAATGAGAAAAATCACACCTAAAGTTCTGCGCCTCATAACATCGTAGAAAAATGACAGGACAAATAAAATATCATCCCAACAGAAAGAAGACATTCCGAAAATGTTAATTATCAAGCTTTTTGGGTAGGTTTATTTCCTGTCTGGAAAGCAGAACATTTCAAACTTGGTAAATGAAGAATTTTTAGAAACTTTTGCCAAATTTTCACTTATCACTTAAAGTTATAACTAACATGAAGTACAATGTGTCACGAGAAAACATTCTCAAAATCACCTGGATATGTTAAAGTGTTCCGAAGTTATAACCAATTATCGTGATACATGTCAGATTTGAAAAATCGAGTCTGGTCATTGAGCTGAAAACTAGTGTCGGTGATAAGGCGTTAAGATGAACCAGGCAGGGATCGCTGCAACTTGGATGTGCCTTTGTCTGAATTAGTTGGTAGAGAGTGAAATACTACATTACCTGAATTTTAACTGGAAATTATTAAATTCCACATTAGCAAAATTTAAACTTGAAATTATTAAAATTCCACAGTACTGTAAATTTCCATTGAGGTAATTTAAACTTGAAATTGTCAAATTCCACATTACCAGAATTTAATCTTGAAATTGTCAATTTATGCATTACCTGAATTTAAAATCTAGAAATTCTTCAGTACCTGATATTTAACTTGAAATTATCAAATTCTGTATTAACAGAATTTAACCCCTTACCAACACGTGATGTACTAGTACGTCATAAGTCGGCTTCGGGTGAATGGAGAGGGTTCACGGGCTGGTAGCACTGGTATTGGGTGTTAACCCGTCCTTCATTGCCGACAGCTTTAGAGTATTTTTTTTTCCATTTTTCAAAACTCCCTCAAAACTCTATTTTTTTTTAATTTTTACACGTAAAGAACTCTGTGACAGCTTGTTTTCTGAGTAACAAATTGCAATTCATAATGATGGTATTTAATTTTCAATGTTGTGTACTTGGAAATGGGAAAAAATGGTGAAAAAGCGCATTTGGGCAGTTTTCTTGTGGGCTTGTATTTTACAGCTTTCACTGTGCTCCCCAAGTGACAGGTCTCATTTATTCTTTGGGTCAGTGTGATCACAGGGATAACAAATTTGTATAGGTTTTATAATGTTTTCATACATTAACAAAAATTGTAAAACATCTTTGTTAAAATATAATTAAGTTTTCTGCGTTGCCTATCATTCTTTTGGTGCTAAGTAACATTTTCATACTTATTGTGTACAGAGCTATGGGTAGTGTTTTTTTTTTTTTACTTTTGATGACGTTTTCGATGCTAACATATTTAGGATTGTATGACCTTTAATTGAATATTGTATGTTTTTCAAAATGGCAAAAAAAGTGCCATAAAATCTGAGTGTTGCTCAATCTGCAGAGAAGAACCAGGTTTCTGACATTTCCCCTGGCAGGCGCCATCTTGACCCCAAGCAGAATTGAAATACCCTATTTACCCCCATTGCATTCCAGTCCTTAAAGATTATGTCTTCTACTCCCATCGAGAATCTAGGGTTATCCAGTACCGGATAAAGAGACGAGAATGTCGGGATCAGACTGTTTTTAACCTGTGGGGAGGTACATACCCTTAAAGTTGCCCCAATTGTTGGATGTTTCATTAATTGGGGAAGAAGTTCTTTTTCAAGCCAGGGGGCACTAGATAATGAGACTGGTGACAGTTGCTGTTCCACAGTTATCCATAGTTTATTTTTAGTGTGTCTACACCAGTCTAATACCCTTACTAGGTGGGAGGCTCTGTAATAGGATTTAAGGTCCGGCAGTGCCAATCTCCCCTTGTCTCTTGGTCTGTATAAGATCTCCTTTTTTAACCGTGATTTCTTCCCCGCCCATATAAATCTTTGCTGTATCGATGCTATTGTCCTGAAAAAAATATCTGGGAGATATATTGGGAGGGCCTGAAACATATACAGAACTCTAGGTAAGATATTCATTTTAAATATAGCGCAACGGCCTAGCCATGAAAACCTGCCTTTACCCCAATTTTCACAATCCTTTTTAATGGTACTTAATAAAAGGAGGAAATTTATCTTATATATTTCTTTTAAATTAGATGTTAGCTTTATTCCCAAGTATGATAGACCCTCTTTCGGCCACCTAAAGGGGAACAGTTCCTCCAACCTTTTTAACTCTTTCAGGGGTATATTTACTGCCAGTGCCTCAGATTTAGAAAAATTGATTTTGAAGTTCGATAAACAGAAATATTCTCTTAATTGGTGCATCAGATTAGGGATAGAAACTCTTGGGTTGGATACAAAAAATAATAAATCATCTGCATATGCAGCTATGTCCCCGTTTTCGTAAAAAAAAAGTGGCAACATTTTTTAAGTGTATTTTTTGCTTTGTATAGCAGAAAGGATCTTAACTCCTCCCTGGCTTGTATTAGTTGTACCCTAAGGTCACCATCTGGTAAACGTTTATGTTCTGTTTCGAGTACCTTTATTTGTTCGAGTAGGGCATTTTAGCGTCTATCTCTTTCTTTCTTCCATCTCGAACCATACTTAATGAAGACCCCCCTGCTAACTACTTTATGAGCCTCCCACCTGGTATAAGGATCGAGGTCACTCCCCTGGGTTAGGGCGAAGTGTTCCTCTATATCCTGTTTTACCTCCGTCAATATTTGTGAATCTTCCAGGAGTGAAACATTAAGTTTCCACTGCCACTGTTTAGGCATGGAAACCTCAAGAGATACCCTTATATCAATCAGGGCGTGGTCAGAAAATGAAATAGTATCAATTGTTGAGTCCTGGAGTAACTGCAAATCTTGATGCTTGACAAATATCATGTCCAGTCTAGAATATACGTCATGCGGTACAGAATAGTATGTATAATCCTTTTCTGTTGGATGCAGTAATCTCCAGGAGTCCACATATCTGTGGCCATGAATAATGTGCCTAATATAGTGCAGTACAGAGGCTGAATGTTGTGAGACTCCTGATGAGATGTCTACTCTTGGGTCCAGAGAAGTCTCCTCCCAAAATCACAGTACCCTCCTCAAATCCAGCTAACCTATCCAGAATATTACTCAAAGTTCTACCCTGACCGCTATTAGGAAGGTATACAGAAGTAAATGTGAATATCTGGGAGGCAATGCGTCCCTTGACTGAGATCACTCGCCCTTCTTCATCAGAGTACGTATCCATCCATTCCCAAGGAAGTGCGCTAGAAATCAATATGCTAGTCCCTCTGGCTTTCGGGTCTGACGTATAACTGTGATATGCATGGGGATATATAGAGGAGGATAATCGGTATGGTTACGGAGGCACAGATGCGTCTCTTGTAAGAATATCACCTGGAGTTTTTTCCTCCTCAGATAGTTCCATAATATTGACCGCTTGCCCGGGCTATGCAAGCCCTTGACATTCAAGGAGCCTAACAGAAGGGATGACTGTGAGCCTTGCCCGTTCATTCGCTAAACAGATTATCAGGCCAAGGATCAAGGAGGAGGCGTGGGAAAGAGAGAGGAAGGAAAAGATAAGAAGAAAAGAAAAAAGAAGAAAAAAAAACAAAGACAAACCAATACCTTATAAAGAATCGGGGGACCCAATCCCACAGAACTCAAGGATCGTGTAGGTTTTCCTTTTTGGATCTTATTAACCTACTTTTTATTCCGGGGGTATATGGAAAGGAGCGGTGCCGTGCCCGCTTACTGCCAAGGTCGCTTAAATCTAAACTCTTCAACTGAATCTTGCCATTTTTTTTCCCTTTCATACGGGAAGGTGGGTAAGGAGGGATAAGTAAGCAAAGTGATGGGGTGAGAGAGAGCCAGGCGCGAGAGGAAGACACCCCTTCCCCCCTCTCCCCCCCCCCCCGCCCTACCCCACCCTCCGCCTCGAGGGAAGGGGGGACGTGAAAATTCAAACATATCAACATAACAAATAGTCAGTAAGGAAAGATTTAACATATATTTGTCTTATAGTGTATCTCCCTTACATATTTTCATTTTATTACACCAATTTTATTTCCTGTTTGAAATACCTTGCTCTACCCTGGTGTATTTTAAAGTGCAAAAAATAGTGCCATACAAGGTGCGAATTCAAACCTAACCATTCTTACACATATTATTTCCATATTTCCATATAATTCATATTCCATATACACCCTTCTAGTTACAAGTAATACATTCCTTAAACATAAACAACCCACTTTACTAAACACAGTGGGGCAGATTTATCAAGTGTCTGAAAGTCAGAATATTTCTAGTTGCCCATGGCAACCAATCACAGCTCAGCTTTCATTTTATCAGTGCTCATGAATATTTTAAAGGGGAGCTGTGATTGGTTGCCATGGGCAACTAGAAATATTCTGACTTTCAGACAGCTTGATAAATCTGCCCAGTGTGTTTCCCTTATACTTAGAATAACCAATTTTATATTGGAATTTTTTGTGCATGAAAATGTGCCATTTTGTCTCTTTATGTTCCCTTATTGTGATTAGAAGCACCCCATCCCCTGCCTCCCCTACTACACCATCCCCCCACCCTTAAAAAAGACAAGGAACAAGGAAAAAAAAGGCAAGGGAGGATTTAACATATAAAGAATTATTTATCTCATAGTGTTTCTCTCTTACATATTTTCATTATGTTACACCAATTTTATTTTCTATTTAGAACACCTTACTCAACCCTGGTGTATTTTAAAGTGCAACAAATCGTGCCATACAAAGTGCAAATTCAAACCTAACCCTTTTTATACATATTGTTTCCCTGTTTCCATGTAATTCATATTCAGTATGTACCCTTCTAGTTACGAATAATAAATTCCTTAAAACATAAACATCCCGTTTTACTAAACACAATATGTTTCCCTTATACTTAGGATAACCAGTTTTATATAAAAATGTTTTGTGCATAAAAATGTGCCATTTTATCTCTTTATGTTTTCTTATTGTGATTAGGAGTACCCCGTCCCCTGCCTCCCCTACCCCACCCCCCGCCTTCCCTACCCCATCCCCCCAAAAGCAAGTCTCTAAAGATGTAATTTACGTATTCCTGAAAGACGAGTCCAAACGTCATCACCAGGTATTTGAAGTGTCCATCACGGGTATTAAAATGAGGTTGTAGGCCCCTCGAAGATCCAATTTGGAGAACATCTTGGCAACACGAAGACGATCAAACAGCTCCGTGATCAACGACAATGGATAGCAGTTCTTAACTGTGACCTTGTTAAGACCGCGGTAGTCTATGCATGGACAAAGTGACCCTTCCTTTTTGGTCACAAAGGAAAAACCTGCACCCACCGGAGAAGAGGGCTTAAGTATGAATCCCCTCTGCAGGTTCTCTTTGATGTAGTCCGACATGGCTGTAGTTTCTAGTACTGAAAGTGGGTACACACGGCCCTCTGGAGAGGACATACCTGGCAGCGGATCCACAGGACAGTCGTAAGGGCGGTGAGAAACCAAGACTGGCACTGGATGAGGTATCTTCACACAACAACACTGGTAGTCAGGACCCCACCAAAGGATCTCCCCCGTCTTCCAGTTAAGAACAGCTGCATGGAGCTGCAACCATGGAAGACCCAACATAATGGAGGAAGTGGACTGTGGTAGGACATAAAAGGACAGTCTCTCCTTGTGCAGCACACTAACCTGCAAGAACAGAGGCTTGCTGCAGTACTGGACCGGATCAGAGAGGATTTGGCTAATGACTGAGGAGATGACCAACGGCTTCTCGAGGCGAAGCACTGGGATGTGATGCCGGCAGATCAGAGCGGCATCCACAAAGATTCCTGCAGAACCAGAGTCCAAGAAAGCAAAGACCTGGATCTTGGTGCTTGTGCCAATTCTGAGAAGCACTGGAATCATCAGGCGTGGAGAAGCTTTGTTTACACCTAGGGACGCTTCTCCCAAGAACCCTAGGGGGTGGCGTTTCCCGGACACTGGGGACGTAATGGACAAGTCCCGATTAAGTGCTCTGGACTAGCACAATAAAGGCAGAGGTTTCCCTGATGTCTTCTGATACGTTCCTAGGAAGAGTCTGGCGCATATTCAATAGCGCAGTCTTAGCCCGTGCAGGTTCTTCAAATACAGACCGGAACTCAGCCAGAAATGCTGTGAGAGTAGATGTGACTGGGTTGCCTCTGTCCCAAAGAGGAGTAGCCCAGGCCAGGGCTTTCCTGGAGAGGAGGCTGATGAAGAATGCCACCTTGGATCACTCTGTGATGAATTGAGACGGCATGAATTCTGTGTGCAGGGTGCACTGGTTTATAAAGCCCCTGCACAACTTGGGATCATACTTTCCGGGCATAGACAGCCGTAGCCTTAGTTCAGCAGCAGGAAGACAGACCGGGGTAGCAGAAGCCGAAGGAGCAGTCTCAGGAACCTGTTACCGTTGCTGGATGGCCAGCAGCTGTTGCAGCATGGCAGTAGCTTATCCCAGCTGTTCGCGTTGAGCGGCAATCTGCCAGGATTGCTGGACCATGATGGTGGCAAGATCGGACCGAACGGGAAGTGGAACCTCGGCGGGATCCATGGACGGATTTTACTGTCAGGATTCCAGATGAGTGGATCCTCTATACCACTGCGGGAGATGGTACTACCCGACACCTAAGACCTGAATCTAAGTGGCGTCTGGTTTTTACCAGAGCCCGCCGCAAAGCGGGATGGTCTTGCTGCGGCAGGTTCCACCAGGTAACACAAAGGTAACACAGAGGAACTCTGGTAACACAGGAACATGGCAACACAGGACTCAGGAGCTGGGACCCACTGGTACACAGGAATACTCAGGAATGTAGTAAGGAAGCTTTCTCAATGGCGTAAACACAAAGATCTGGCAAGGGACACAGGAAGGGGCTGGGACTTAACAGAGAAGGCAGCTGGCCAGGAGCCAATTATCGGCACACTGGTCCTTTAAATTTTACAGAGTCGGCTTGCGGGCTTAGTGCAAATTAGTTGGGTTGTCTGACGGCCCTGCCCCCCGCCCAATTTGTGTCACAATAAAGTCAGCCTGATTGTGCCAAAATCCGATTGCACGTGCCAAAAAATCCCTGTTAAATGCGGCGCAAATTGGAAATAGTCGGGAAACCCGACGGTGTACGGTCCCTTAGTAAATGTGCCCCAGTATGTACACATCCATACGTTCATACACACATGCAGTATATACACATCATTTATATACATTTACTATATAAACAGCAGATTTGCACACATACTGTATAGTACATACACATTATATACACACAGCATATACATACAAACACATATAGCAGATTTACACACACTACATACACACATGCACACCATTATACACTCATACACAGATGTATGTGTCAGGCACCATGGGTAGTGGACCCACTGGACCACTGTGGACGAAGATGTTAGCCGACAACTGGGAGTGGAGTCTAAGTGGCACCCGGTTTTCACTAGAGCCAGGTTTTCACAAAGCGGGTTTAACTTGCTGCAACGTGGTACCACCAGGGCGCTCCACAGCCGCAAAAAGTCCGCCGTGGCGGCCAAAGTGAAGTACAGTCTTAGAGCAGAGTCAGGGACAGGCAGGAGGTCAAGACAGGCAGCCCGGGATTGGAGTCGGGACATAGCGAAAGGTCAGGACAGGCAGCATGGGATCAAAGTCAATAATGGAGCCGGGGTCACAACAGGAAATGGCAATATCAGCACAGGGCATAGGTAACAAGCTATGGCAAAAAGGCACAAAGATACGACAGGGGTGACAGGAAGAGGAGGGCATTTGTAAATCAGTGGATGGCCAGCGAGAATTAGCGGCGTGCTGGCCCTTTAAATTTCAGAGAGCCGGTCTGCGCCCTAAGAGTCGGGGATGCGTGTGCCAGAACACAGGAACCATTGCAGGACCACGGGAAGGTAAACCAGCCCGCCACAGCTATACTGGGGCACAGGGAGGTACACAGATGCACCTGCAACTTGGATCACAGGAGCACCCTTGACAGTATGTACTCATTGTCAGCCAGTCTTTTTATCCAAGCGGGGTATCAGAGACCAAAGATATGAATCCATGCAGCCCAGTAGCTGCAGGCCACGTAGGGTAGTAGATGACAGGAAGGAGAGATGAGAGACCCCTACTCCTCCCAAACCGCTGTCCCTTTTCTCATCTGATTTATATTGCTGTGAATATGTGCACTGTCATATACATACAGGGGCTTATTTACTAAGGGTCCCGCTGCCGCATTTTCGTCGGTTTTCACGACTTTTCAGGGATCGCGCCAGGGATTGTGTCAAACACAATCGTTTTGTGTCGTTTAGTCGGCTTTTACGCGACACAAATCAGGGGCAGGCCATCGGACGAACCAACGGATTCGGGCTACACCCGGAATTTAAATTTGTGTCGCAAGCCAAGCACTTACATGCACCAGGAAGAAGAAGGTGAACTCTGGCAGACCTGATCGGGGAAGCCACACATGCAGGAAATCGGGCACACGATCTTCATGATTGTGTTCATCCCCGTCGGACAGTCAAGATCGGGGATCGCGCAGGGACCAGGTAAGTAAATGTGCCCCATTATGCTGAGCAATGTGCAGCATAATGGGGCAGATTTACTTACCCAGTCCTGTCGCGATCCCGCATCGCGTTGTCCGACGAGGATTTGGGTACGGAGCAATTCATGAAGATCGTTCGCCCAAGTCCCTGCATTTGTCGCTGTTGCGCCGAGGTCCGCCGGAGTTCACCTGCTTCTTCCCAGTGCACATGAGTGCTTGATCTTGCAACACAATCGTATTTTTAAATACTGTGATTTGTCCGATGGCCCGCTCCCCAAATTTGGCGCCAAAATCCAATCGGGTGCGCCAAAATCCCAGGGCAATTCGCCACAAAATGGAAATTGTCGGGTAACCCGAAGAAAGTGCGTCCGACAGACCCTTAGTAAATGAGCCCCAATGTGTATATAACAGTGCACCTTCTCCTTTCTATTGTGTGGCTGGGTCCCTTGACACTGCAGGCCCATTAGTAGCTGCTATAACTGCTACCCCTGTTGTTATGCCCCTGACATGACATGTAATATGAGGAGAAGATGACCCTTTTATGGAAACAGTAAAGCAAATAACCTAATAAACTCTGCTGCTTCAAGGCATTGCTATGGATTAGTAATTAAATACAATCAGTATTTCTCACAACCCTACTAATTACAGCATCAGGTAGGAGTGTGAAACACATAAGCAAACACCCCAAGGTTCAGCAAGATAGAAAACTTTTAAACAGTATGCACATGAGGTTTTATTTATAAATGATAATAACTATTTATTTTTATTTATGCAAAAGAAAAATGTCTTTGTGTATAAATCCAAGATGAAAAGCTGCTATACATGTTGAATGAATTTGAATGGGAAGCAGGGGGAGACTGGCCATTGTACCCACCGGGAATTCTCTGGGTGGGCCGGTTGGTCTAGGGCCGGTCGGGGCCGCTCTCCCCTTCCCTGGGCTTTCTACAACTGTATAAACACACTATTAATTAACACACACACAGACGCAGCGCAGCACTGTATCAATGTATCAAGAGAGGAATAGATTCTCATGATAAAGACATAGTTCTGCCCTTATACAAATCCCTGGTCAGACCACACATGGAATATTGTGTACAGTTTTGGGCACCATTATAAAAAGATATAGTAAACTGAACGTGCAAGGAGAGCAACCAGATTTGTAGGGGAATGGGGGAACTAGAATTACTGACAGATTAAAAAAATTGGGATTATTCAGTTTTAGAAAAAGACGACTGAGGGAGACCTCATTACAGTACAATACCTTAACGGACGTACAAGGAATCTCATCCAAAGATCTTTTTTTTTTTTTTAAACAAACTCGGCCTGTGACCAGGACAGGGGGCATCCTCTACGCCTAGAGAGAGGATCTACACCATCAACATAGACAAAGGGTTCTTTACTGTCGAGCGGTGTGAACTCTTCTCATGCCCGTGCAGAGGTTGTTATGGCAGACTCTATGTACATGTTCAAGAGAGGCCTGGATTGACCTGTTCTGGAAGAAAAAATAGCACGGTTTTTGGGATAAACATTATTTAATTCTTAAAGGTTGGAACTGATTGACTTTGCGTCTCCTTCCACCGTATATATACTATGATACTGGCTAACTGCTGCTCTGTAGTTCTCTACAAGTCCACTAACAACCGGGCCCACATGTGTCGTATTGCGTGGAACCTGTTGGCGTTGAGATTGCCAGCATCGTGCAGTATGGGTTGCTGCACTTTGTGCACGGGCTGGCCGCCGACTCTCTACGGGAAACCGCAGGAACAGGAACAAGCAATGGAGACGGGCTGCGGGGACCAGAATAGCCACCAGAGCGGGGAGCTGCCAGAGACGGCCGACCACAGAGTACGGGAGCACATGGTGAGTATTTCAAATTAAATTATTGTGCACAGTTATCTGTCCTATTGAACTTTATTGTCGTGGAAGGAGGACACTGGGGGCATGTGCAGGGGCTCCTATTTATAATCTTAACAACTACATTATTGGTTAGTATTAGGAGTGCTGGGGGACTAATTTTTCAATACTAATTAAAGGAACACTTTATTGTTTATTGGGGACGCTATCTATGTTATGTAGGTTTGGCACAGATATATATTGTTTATTAACCCATTAATGCCCAGGCCCATTTTTTTTGCATTTCCATCTTTCACTGTCACTCACCCACCTTGCAAAAATTTCACAACTTTTTTCATGTTTCGTTCTACAGAGCTGTGTTTTGGCTTGTTTTCTGCGTACATCTGTAACTTCATGAGTGATGATTTAATATTCTATGTTGTGTAGTGGAAGCAGGAAAAAATTACAATAGAGCAAATTGATAATAATGGCTTTGTCGACATTTCTACTGAGCTTCGTTTCTCTCAACTTTGGCGTCCCAAATGACATGTCAATTTATTCTTGATCATGTACGATCTGGATATTACTTTCTATAATAGAGTTATTGTGTATTACACATTTAAAACAAATTAAATTGCTTAGTTTGCTAACCATTTGGGGACGTACAGCCTTTGATCACTTGTTTCGGAAAAGTGCATCTTGAACATTTCCCTTTGCATCTTGAACTATTTTGCACTATGGGTTTTTTTTTTTCAAACTGAAATTAAACCGTCATTATTTTGATAATACTTTAAGTTTCAGAGGAACCCATGGTTTATGATTTTTACTGTTTATTTTTATCCAGTTCTAAGTAAAGTGGGTGATTTGAATAGTTTAGACTTTTTTCTAAAATTTTTTTTTTCTATTTTTCCCCCCCTGGTTGTCTGATTTACCAACCATACTCGCATACTGCGTATGGCACATGTGGATTTACACATGGATCTAATACAATGTACCACCTGCACATTGTAACGCTCTTGAAATAACAAGAATATATTACTGTGAATACATAATTAATTTTATTTATTTATGAATTGTATTAATTCTATGTAGGGGAGCGTGATTGTATCAGAGTAATTTTTGCAGGCACGATGTAGTTAGTTTGTGGTGTGAGAGGTTTATATTATATTACTTGTATTTAGGGAGCTATTTAGGAGTGTTATCCATGTAAACAATAGTGTAATGACAGTAGTCATCTGTCAGGATCACGATTTGCTGCAAGAGCCTACTAACATCTGAGCGTGATTCTTCAAATCGACAGTGTATACGGCCTGGAGAATCTTCATGCACTTCTTTATCCCGCTGGAGGCAGAATCATCACCCTGTGATTAGCTAAACTGTAACTTAATGTCTTACTTCTGCTTTAACACGAGTAACAAAACGAAAGTCCCGTGAAGGTATGATGGGGGCATGCATCAGCATCTTCTGCATATAATATAATTACACAGGATGCTGCCCCCCAAAGTCCATATTTTACCTTGGCCTGATGCAGCCGACGCCCCCTTTGTTGTTCGTTACCATGACTTCTGCCACTTCATGTTCTTCTATGTGAAGCGTTCAGAGCGTTCACATAGTTTCATTTCTAGTACACAGGATTGGTCTGTTTTCCATTAAAGGCAGCAACAACAGACGGGGCTACAGATTGATGATTTCCGTTGTGTACTGCTTAAAGGAAACTAGCACTTGAATGGGTAGTGTAAGCTGCAATTGCCAGCTTATTTTCGGTTATTGTCCTCAACAGCTTGTATCCCGGTTTTAGAACACTTTTAATCTTTATTCTGCATGCAGCTCGTCACAGTGCGCGACATCGCGCGTCGACGTCACACTCTCTGCTGGCCACGTTGCTATTAGGCCGCGCATGGTCATCACTTGGTGCGCCGAGCTGCTTCAGGTATTGAAGCTTCAAAATTTGTTTTAACACCACGATACAGCGTTTAGGACAATAACGAAAATAAGCTCCAGCACCAGCTCACCCTGAGCTGGTGCTCGGTATTGGCCCTTACACTACCATGTTCAAATGGTAGGTTTCCTTAATTTGCACACCCTGTTGCTGCGTTGGTGTGTGCATGAATGTGTGTTTACATGGGGTCAAC
Source organism: Engystomops pustulosus (assembly GCA_019512145.1). Classification (NCBI taxonomy): domain Eukaryota; kingdom Metazoa; phylum Chordata; class Amphibia; order Anura; family Leptodactylidae; genus Engystomops; species Engystomops pustulosus. Next base: position 105,565,486 of record CM033644.1, on the reverse strand, counting down.
ATTACTTCGTACCTGTCTGTCGTAATCCATCGCGAGTATTCGGTCCTCCGCTATTCACTAAGGTGTGTGCCCAGTGTCCACCAGGTGTCGCTGCTCTGGCTTCGAGGTCCTTCGGAGTTCAACTATCCTATTCCTGGTGCAGTGTACGGCCGTGTCAACGACTACCCTTTGTTTTTAAAAATTCCGTTTCTTTCTAAATCCGTCGGGTTTTCTGACAGCCATGCCCCCTTATTTCTTGTCGCAGGCATGCGGCGACGATGTCCCACATCCGATCGCACGCCAAAAACCCGACAATTTCGCGAAATCGTTAATTTTCGAAACCCAACGAAAAATAGCGATTCGGCCCTTAGTAATGACCCCCAGTCGTATCTATAGAATTATTCATTGTAATGATGGGGCTGTATTATAGGTAGTTTAATTCTGGTACATAGGGCATATTATCATAGTTTATTCTCACATAGGGGCAGTATTATAGTAGTTATATTTCTGTACATGGGGGACAGTTTAATGTGATATATTCTGCACATAGGGCAGTCATTAAATAGTTTATGTATAGTTTTATTACTTGTACATAGGGGCAGTGTTATAGTAGTTATATTCTTGTACATAGGGGGCAGTGTTATAGTATTTGTATATTCTTTACATAGGGGGCAGCTGAGATAGTAGAGAAATATTCGAGCACAGGCAGTACCAATTATGTAGTTTATTCGTTGAATATAGGGGGCAGTATTATAGCAGTGCACTGGTACACCCGCATCCAGCTATTTAACCCTTTGATTCGCACCGGCAAAACTTGCAAAGCGCGCATAGAAGGCCGGTGTGCTCTGTGTGCCGCCATATTGGCTTAGATGTTGTTCCCTTTGACGGATCGGGGAGTGGGTCTGGTACTTACCAGCCTGGGTCATCAAAGACCCGAGGCTGTCTCATTTTAACCTTTTATTACAATGTTGCAGTTTTACATTGTCATAATAAGTTTGAAATCCCCACTATACTGCCATCTGTATATGCATTATCTGGTAGGATCATCAACAACTCCGGGTTAAAGTACCCTATTGGGGGTCTGGAAAATAGTAAACCAATAAAATAAATAAAATAAATTCTACTTTTCTGAGAACTGAATCAATATAAATAAGAAGCGTTTAAAAACCGCTTTACAAACTGAAAATTCACCCAAAGTCGAAAAATGTCCACTTTTTTCGTTTTGGCAAAAATGTCATCACAAGTTCAACAAATTACACCCAAACACAGTCGTAAACTGAAGTATATAAAAGTTATTCGTTCCAAAACATGGCAAAAGGAAACAATTTTTTTGTACAGGAGGTTTTAAATTTTTGTCAAATGGATAGATAAGATTTAAACCTATACAAATGTTGGTGATCCACATTATTCGTAACCGACACAAAGAATAAATGAGACATATCTTTTGAGCACACAGTGGTAGCCCACAATAACTGGTGCGAATGCATTTTTCATCACCAATTCACTGCATTTGTAAATTATTCCCGCTTTCCAGTACATGCCATGGAATATTAATACCGTCCATGAAGTGCATTTGTTATGGATCCGAAAACAAGCCTTACACAGCTCTTTAACATGGAAAATAATGTTATGGTTTTTTGAAGGTGGGGAGTTAAAATTAAAACGCAAAGCAAAAAAGGGCCTGGTCATTATGGGGTTAAAGAAGTGATAGTCCATGCATACCATGACTCCTTTAAATCTTCCTAAATCTAAGTCTACATACATCATTTACAATGTTCACACAGCGGATTGTTGGTGATTCCAGCAGTTCACAAAACCAATCTATTACTTTATAGCCTATGCTTTTGAAAAGAGAGAAAAGTATCAGGATCTATTGTCTGTTTTTTTCAGACAGATGAAAGCATATAAAGTATATCTGCTTAGTCATGGAATCGCTGCCATGACGTTGGGTGTCTGGGCACAAGTGGTCAGTCTTTGCAGATGATTATTGTTGTATGTCACGAACCCTGAATCCATGTGTCCCCCAGTGATAGTAAAAGACTATACAGGTACTCAGCAGTTTAATGGAACCTCCTGGCATCCGTGGTGCCTCACTGTCAAGTTCATTGGTAACTCATGTGGTGCCGCGTGGCTGATACCTCCGGCTGCTGACAGCGGTGGAAAAGGACAAATGGTCCATGGATGCTGCCGCGAGGGTCCCCTCCCTAGGGGCGGCACCTCCGAAATTTAAGAGGGCCAGTGCACCATACATTTTGGTGCTGCATTCCCAGAATCCGTTATTTCAGCTTCTCCCTTCACACCCCTCCGGATCTTGTGCCTTGTGCCTTGGAGAAGCTTTGCCCTGAATGCCTGTGCTTGTTTTCTGAATTCCCGGGACCCCCATTCCTTCCTGACCTACGCTCTTTTTGCTGCCTGCCTTCCAACCTCTGCTTCGTCTACGACTCCTTTCCACCTGACTACAATTCTCTCAACGCCTCTACTACCTCGCCTTGGCCACCACTGCAGACAAGTCACGCTGTGGAACGACTGGTAGCCTTCCCCTTCCCTCCCTTCTGTTTGTCTCCCTTGTTTGTGTGTCCTGTCCTGTGAGTCCTGTATGGACTGTGGATTTTGGATTATGATGTCACTATATGGAATTCCAACTTAGTTCACTTACGTGTTTTTATTTCAAGGGTTTTTAACACATCACTTCAGTGGAGAGCGGAATTCCGTACTTATGTTTTTGCTGATATAATGGCAGTACCGTCCTGTGGTGTTTTCCTCATAACTTTAATTTGCTTCAATTATGTGTAACCTAATTTTTTGATGCTTTCTTTTGCATTTGCCCTCAGTTTCCGGTGTGATTACATGTGCTGTAAGCAAGTACAAACCCATAGTTAGCATTTTGTTACAATAAAGCTTTTTATTAAACTAAAGTATTCTGTCTTAGACGTTAACCATGGGGGGCGAAACGTCTTGCACCAATTTTTATTTACTGTCTTATTGAGTATATTGTGTGTCAGATTTTTAACATAGTGACGTTGGGATAATGTAGCATCTATAGTATAAGTGCATGCTACAGATTACAGAAAAAAAGCCACAATGTTTAAAACTAATTCCTATGTCTTTCTGACCCTTTGTGGGAATAGAATGATTTGCACTTAATTTGAACATTTTGTGCTCTAATTTCGAAGTATGTCGACCCTTGAGGGATGGAATTAATTTGCGGTGAAACTTTGTGACTAACTGAAAAGTCACCCTTCTTAAATCTTTCTGAACATATGGATTAATTTCATAAACCTGGCGAAATCTAAGTGAATAGTTGAGTAGGTGGCAAGTTGGCAAATTGCAGTTGGTGGACTTTTGTAATGCAGACACTGCTTAACTAACAATGATAAATCGTCCCCATTCTTTTATGTAATTATTGGTACATTTTTAAACCATACCTGGTGGCATCTAATATTTTTGTTAGAAATAGGTTGGTTTTAATGTTAGGTGCAGTTATTGGAACAATCTGTAAAAACAAATTAAAGATTTATTAATTTTCCTTTTGGCAGAATCATATCTCCTAAACGTCTAAACTGCCCTGGAAATGATTCCGTACTCTTCTGTTCTCACCACAACATGGTGTCGCAGCTTACTGTGAATGGCTATTTTGTAAGATTATAAAATAGGAAAGATTGCTGGTACCGAATGTTTTCTCCTACTGTATCATAAGGTGGGTGCATATACCCGGAGAGTGATAGAGTCGTGACTTGATGAGTTAATATTGTTTATTCCTGAAAAAATCATCCACCATGAATGTTTTGTCCTGATTTAACAATTGCCTTTTTGGTGATATTCTAGTGGTGCAATCTGTCAGAATACCCAGTTCCTTGTCACTGAGCAGCGAATTAGCTTGTTTTCTATTTGCATGGACAGTGCCTGAGCAGTTGAAGATGACTTGAGCTGGAAACTACCAAACATCCCACTCATTTTTTCTGCACGTTGACATTTAACCATTTTACCAAGCTAATTTTCTACATCTTCAGATTGTGTTAAAAGGCTTTATGCAATGAATATTAGGAAACTGAACATAAATACAGTAAGGATGTTATTTCATTTGTGCAGTGGCATTAAGAAGAGGTAATTTGCAAATCTTTTATCCAGCATTTACAGCTGAATTAATACATCCATATTAACTTAAAGGATTTCTCCATGATAGCATTGTCAGTATAAAGCATATTAAAACCCCTGCATTGTCTTTGCTACACTATATAGTAATCAGACTAAAACCTAGGGGTGGTGAGCGACGTGTGCAATAACAGTTAGGCCCATTCCACCACTTTGTGTTGCAGATCAACGTCAGAGTCGATCAGGGTGAATCTGTATTTGGTCCAGTGGAAATGCACATTTTTGCATCAGAGTGCAAATCAGTTGTTTCAGTCAGTAATTTGTGTTCAGTGTTTCAATTTTTCATTGTGCATTTTCAACTGCACATTCATGCGTTTTTCACAAGCAGATAACATGTGAAATGGACTCCACGACTGAGCTCTATCTTTTCTATGGCAATTCGCGCGTGAAAACACACGTTGCACTGCATTATCTCAGAGGTGCATGAGTTTTGATGCGTCTCCATAGCTTGTCACGCAAGTCACGTCGAGTGACTGTCAAAAGTAGACATGTCTGAGATTTAAAACGCGCATAAAAAAAGCTGTTGTGGTAAAAATGGGCCGTTTTCGTTTTTTTAAGCACACAACTGCATATTTTTTTTAATGTGTGCTTTAATCTCACATGCTATAACGTTTCAAGGCACACAGCGTTAAAAACAACCCATACAGTCATGGATGATCATGGTATCCCACACGTAGCCCAAAGTCTCAAGAGCTCCCTTCACACACTGGCGTTTGTTTCACGCGCGAGTTCTGCCGTGCATTTGACGCGCAGACTTGCATGGCACTTGTCCCTTGTATTCTAATGGGTTCTTCTTCCATTAGCGTTGGTTTTCACGCGCGTGCTTGCGTTTCGCTTCACGCGCGCTCCAAAATCGCAGCATCTCTACTTTTGGTGTCACGCGCGTTTTTCACACGCCCCATTCAAGTCATAGATCTCTCAAGAACGCATTGCACTCGCAATCATGCGAGTGCAGCGTTTTAAAACGTAAGGGTTGTAGGTGACCAGAATAACATGTTTCCCTTCTCGAGAACGTTACATTTAATTTAAAAAACACATGAAGAAACAGTAAGATAGAATAAAACGACGTGAACCAGGATCATTAAGAAAAAAACACAGTGGCAGATAGATTAACGATGTTCGGCACATCTGCTTACTTGTCGGGAGATATCGCTTGGACGGTGCTCCCGAAATAGCATGTGAAGAACATATATATAGTGTGAAGAACACATTGCGATGTATTTAAACATCTGCATTTGTTCTTCACACATCATATTTTGTTCTTCCATTCTATTTTGTTCGCACCGTTCCGTCGCACGCCCGCCAATAAGCAGATTGTCCGAACATCGTAATCTATTCTGCACTGTGTTCTGCACTGTGTTTTCTCTTAATAGATCCTGTTTCACTGGTTTCACTGTTTTTTTCTATTCGTTCACTGTTCTTCGACATCTGCTACTTGTCGGGAAAGATATACGGGGACAGTGAACATAATCGCAGATGTTTGCAACTTCGAAACATTATTTTCCCATTAAATACAACATTTTAATCGCCAAACCACTGGTCCCTTTGAAAATGCTCGCTCTCACCTTGACCGCGCGTAAAAATGCGCCGAAACGCAAAAAAAAAAAAACTGCTAACAACACGCGCGTGAAAAACGCAAAAACTCTATTCTCCATCCACGTAAAAATGGAACAAAAACGCAGCCAAAACGGTCAGTTTTCACGCATATGACATCTGAGTGAAATGCAACGTCTAGTGTGGAAGGGGCCTCATCTTCGGCAGTACCCAAAGTCTCAGTGTTCTTAACGGTATACTCAAAACTCACAGATGGTCTTAGAAAAGTGGCATTATGAGAAGTGACTACAGAAAAGGGTGCAGTATCAAGCCCCCTGTCTGTTAACCCAAAAGAACCCCAATTAATTCCACCCATCCATTCAAAACACTATCCTCTTCTCTACTTATTCCATTTTCACTGTTTGAAAACACAAAAAAAACCAAGATCTTATCTTTCCCTGTTCCCCTGAAGTAGGCAGGCGCCCTCTTCTCCCACGTCGGCTCCAGTTTTTCTAAAATGAACTATTCGAACGGTTTATCTCCCTCTTATTGTGCCAAACTTCACTCCTCTCCCATTGAAAGGCTGCTGTATTGTTCCTTGTATATTGACATTATCAAGAGGGTCTTATGTGTGTGTGTTATGGGGCAATCTGTCTTCTTAAGAACCCATTTTGAGAAGTGTGCATTCATTTACAGGAGTCTTTAAATATATTTTTTCTGCTGGTCTTTTTCAGGTAATAATGGCATGCAACCTACACTAGTGAGATGCCAAAGTTAAGCGGTGTTTTTTTGTGAGCTACATTAGGAGCAAAGGCAAAGGTCCAAGGTGACAAATCCACCATAGAGTTCTTAATGAACTGTATCCTAAGGTATAAGTATTTTTATGGGAATAGAAATATGTCAAAGACAGGCTACCATTGGTGGATATAACTTTCTGGAGTAGAATAAGTATTCATGTAACTTATTGTCTAGTGACCTTAACTTTAATGCCTAACTGCATGCCCCTTAGCTTTCTTCAACAGGAAGCTGCATGAGAATTTGGGTCTTCCAAGTGCTAGATCCGCAATAAGAATTTGGTTAATCATTCTCGCCTGTGTATCCGCATATTTGGCCTTGGCCTGCTTCCTGACTTTGTCCTATAGATTGCCCTTGTTGCCTGGTTTAGGCTCTTGTGTCTGCCCCAGCTTGTCCAGTCTTAATGTACCTGAGATTTTTCCCATGCTTCATTTGCCATTTTTTTCCAACTGTGTCTACTTCATACTAGTGCTGACCCTCCTGCTCAGCACCATGAGATTGAGCTGAGCTCCTCCAAGTTTTAGGTTCGATCTTGTTCAGCGTTACAGGAATCCACCATCCAATCAAGCAGGATAAAAAACCAGGGAAACTTACTCATGAGATTTCAGGGCACTATGACGTGGTATCTTTCCCCCTCCCACCTGTGACTAAACTCACAACTGCCATCGGATTACGCATCGTGGGAAGAGAGAAGTGTTTCTGTACATGAACAGCTTGTGAAATCGCACAGAGGGGCTCATGTACAGCTCCCAGAGACCTCTGGCTCATTAGAAAAATTAGAAAAGTTGAGTTTGAAAGGAGGAGCCATGGATAACACATAGTTAGTAAGATTACACACAGCTGGTGATGGAGCTAGGAGGAAGTACCTGGGTTTATCTGGCTTGATTTATAGGAATTTTTCTTTAAAGATTGTAAGCCATGTAGGACATCACTTTTAAGGTTACTCACACCAAACTTATGAATCCATCATCATGCCCGTTAGCACAAAGCCCTTGAGCTTAGGCTACAATGGGGCCATTCCAAGTCGCGTTACCACGCAATCATCGGAGTATTTACGACGAGTACATTGTGCTGCAATTTAAAGGGATTGTGGCACACCGCGATCGGAGTTTTTCCGCCACGTGCGCAGCTTTCATGCGCAGAAATTGCGGGTTGGGCTATTCGGACGAGTTGCATATTTTAACCATTTAATTGTGTCGCAATACAATGCCTTACATACACCGGGAACGAAAATGTTAACTGCAGCGACCTCAGTGGGAAGTCGATACATCCGTAAGATCTCGGGCCTCACGATCTTTGAAAGTACCCGGTCAGTAATGTGCCCAATATGTCCCTATGAATGCTTTGCATTGTTACGCAAAATAATGCAGGTAACAGAGTTTTTGCAACTACCATGATTAAAACTGATTATATGATTAAAATGCTGAAGACATATGGTAAACCTAAACAATCAATTTTTATTTTTTAATTAAGCCATATTTTCTACAATAAATTTCTTACCTCGGAAGGAAATCTTAATGGGGAAAATGCATCCATTGTTTTTCACTAATGGGATTGCTGGCAACTGCAGAAATAAAAGTTTAATTCTTTAAATATGCAAAGTAATTCAAGGGCTACTGGGGTGTGCCGTAGCCATCCCCCATGAACAGCTCTAGGAGTGAAAGCTAGTCACAGCCCCAGTACACTACAGCCCCCCCTCTACTTGCTCCGTGCCTTCTCCTGGCCTGCCCAATCAAGCCTCTCATTAGTCGCTGGAGACACGCCGGCAGTGAGTCTGCTGCTTGTGCCGAGCTCAATTGCTCAAATGAGATGGACCGCAGCAGGTAGGCAGTTTGGTATGTTGGTACTAGTGGGTCCTAGAGTATGTTTAACACCCAGAGCCTGCGAACGCTACTCCACACAGCCTTAGAAATTAAATTCTGTATTCAAATAACTAATCATGCAGCTCTTCCTGATTAGTAAAAATGGGATACGCTGCTGCCGGATGGGTGATCCTACCATGGAGATCCTCCGAAATCACTCCAATTCCCATTAAGCTTTCTTAATCTGTACACGACAGAGTTGCTGCATGTATTTATTCTAATGTAGTGGGGAGCTGATTGTATCATAGTAAATTTTTGCTAGGGCACAGTGTAGTCAGTTGTGGTGTGAGGGGTGTAAATTATATTACTGTATTTAGGAGCTATTTAGGAGTGTTATCCAGGTGAAACAATAGTGTAAGTGACAGTAGTATCTTCAGGATCACAGATGTGCTGCAAGGAGCCTACTACATCTGAGCGTGAATTCTTCATCGACAAGTGATGGCCTGGAGAATCTTCATGCACTTCTTTACCTGATGGAGCAGATCATCACCTGTGAGTAGCTAAATGTAACTTATGATACTTTCTGCTTTACACGAGGTAACAACAGAAGTCCCGTGGAAGGAATGATAGGGAGGCATGCTACAGCATTCTTGCATATAATATAAATTACACAGGTATGCTGCACCCCAAAGGTCCATATTTTACATTGGCCTGATGCAGCCTGACCCCCTTTGTTTTCTTACACATGACTTCTGCCACTTCTTCTATGTGAAGCGTTCAGGCGTAACATAGTTATATTCTAGTACACAGGACTGTCTGTTTTAATTAAAGGCAGGCAACAACAGACGGGGCTACAGATTGCAGGATTCCTTTGTGTAATGCCTTAAAGGAAACCTAGCACTTGAAATGGTAGGTGTAAGCTGCAATTGCCAAGCTTATTTTCGTTATTGTCCTCAACAGCTGTATCGCGGTTTAAACACTTTTTAATCTTTATATCTGATACAGCTTCGGTGCACCAAGCGCGCGACCATGCGCGGCGTGACGTCAACGGCTCTCCGGCACTTCCTATTTAGGCGCGCGCATGGTCATGCACTTGGTGCGCCGAAGCTGCTTCAGATATGAAGCTTAAAAAGTGTTTAAACCACGATACAGCGGTTTAGGACAATAACGAAAATAAGCTCCAGCACCAGCTCACCCTGAGCTGGTGCTCGGTATTTGCAGCTTACACCTACCATTTCAAATGGTAGGTTTCCTTTAATTTGCACACCACTGCTGCAGTGGTGGTGCAGATATTTGTGTTGTACATTGGGGCAAATTTACTTACCCGGTCCTGTCGCAATCCAGTCGAGGATTCGGGTCCTCCGGCTATTCACTAAGGTAGTGTGCCCGATGTCCACCAGGTGTCGCTGCTGCGTCGAGGTCCGTCGGAGTTCACTATCCTATTCTTGGTGCAGGTAAGCGTGTGTCAAGCGACCCTTATTTTTTTAAAAATTCCGCGTTATTTCTAAATCCGTCGGGTTTTCTGACAGCCACGCCCCCTGATTTCTGTCGCAGGCATGCCGGCGACGATGCACCACAATCCGATCGCATGCGCCAAAAACCTGAAGCAATTCAGCGCAAATCGGTAATTTTCGGAAAACCCAACGAAAAAATAGCGATTCGGACCCTCGTAAACTGACCCCCAGGTATATATAGTGTATATCCTGAGTACATGGGGGGCTGTATATTAGTAAGTATTAATTTCTTGATCATAAGGGGCAGTATTTATCATAGTTATATTTTGCAATGGGGGCAGTATTTGTAGTAGTTATATTATGTACATGGGGGACAGTATTATAGTAGTTTATTCTTGCACATGGGGCAGTATTATAGTAGTATTCTTTCATTAGGGCATAGTGAAGTACATAGGGGGCAGTGTTATAGTAGTTTATTCTTGTACATAGGGGCAGTGTTATAGTGTTATATTCTGTACATAGGGGCAGTGTATAGTAGTATATTACTGAAGATAGGGGGATATTATAGCAGTTCACTGGTAACACCCGCAATCCATGCTATTAACCCTTTGATCGCTACCGGCAAAACTGCAAGCGGCATTAGAAGGCCGGTGGCTCATGTGTGCCACCATATTGGCTTAGATGATTGTTCCCTTTGACGGCATCGGGGAGTGGTGATCTGGTACTATGACAGCCTTGGGTCATACAAAGACCTGAGGCTGTCTCATTTTAACACATTTATTACAATGTGCAGTTTGTACATTGTCATAGATAATGTTGAAAATCCCCATATACTGCCATACTGTATTATGGCAGTATATGGTAGGATCAATCAGACAAACTCGGGTTAAAGTACCCTAGGCGGTCTGAAAAATAGTAAACAATAAAAATAAAAGTAAAATAAAATTCTACTTTCCTAGAACTGATATCAATATAAATATAAAAGGCGTTTAACCCCTTTACGGAAAATATCACCCAAAGTCGAAAATGTCACTTTTTTTCCGTTTTGCAAAATGTCATCAAAAGTTGCAAAAAATTACACCAAACACAGTTCTGTAAACTGAAGTATGAAAAAGTTATTAGTACCAGAACATGGCAAAATGAACAATTTTTTTGTACAGGAGGTTTTAATTTTTGTAAATGTAAGATAAGATTATAAAACCTATACAAATTTGGTATCCACATGATCGTACCGACACAAAGAATAAAGGAGACATATCTTTTGAGGCACACAGTGTAAGCCCACAATAAAATGGTGCGAATGCATTTTTTCACCAAATTCACTGCATTTGTAAATTATTCCCGCTTTCCAGTACATGCCATGGAATATTAAATACCGTCACTATGAAGTGCAATTTGTTATGCCGAAAACAAGCTCTTACACAGCTCTTTACATGGAAAAATAAATGTTATGGATTTTTGAAGGGGGGGAGTTAAAAATTAAAACGCAAAAGCAAAAAAGGGCCTGGTCATTATGGGGTTAAAGAAGTGATAGTCATGCATGACCATGACTCCTTTAAATCTTCCTAAATCATAAGTCTTGTTGGTGATTCCAGCAGTTAATAACCCAATCTATTACTTATAGCCTATGCTTTGAAAAGAGAGAAAAGTACAGGATCTATTGTCTGGTTTTTTTCAGACAGATGAAAGCATATAAAAGTATATCTGCTTAGTCATGGATCGCTGGCCAATGACGTTGGGTGGTCTGGGCACAAGTGGTCAGTCTTTGCAGATGAATTATTGTTGTATGTCACGAACCCTGAATCCAGTGTCCCAGTGATAGTAAAAGAACTAGACAGGTACTCAGCAGTTTAATGTGAACCTCCTGGATCAGGTGGTGGCCTCACTGTCAAGTTCCATGGTACTCATGTGGTGCCGGTGGGCTGATACTCCGCTGCTGAGCACGGTGGAAAAGGACATTGCCATGGATGCTGCCGCGAGGGTCCCCGTCTCCTAGGGCGGGCACCTCCGAAGATTTAGAGGGCCAGTGCACCATAATTGGTGCTGGCCATTCCCAGAATCCTTTATTTCAGCTTCTCCCTGCACACCCCGCTGGATCTTTGTGCCTTGTGCCTTTGAGAAAGCTTTGCTCCTGATGCCCTGTGCTTGTTTTCTGAATTCCCAGTGACCCCAGTTCCGTTCCTGACTACGCTCTTTTGCTGCCTGCCCAGACCCTCTGCTTCGTCTACGACTCCTGTCCCTGACTACAATTCTGCTCAACGCCTCTGTACCTCGCCTTGGCCACCACTGCAGACAAAGTCACGCCTGTGGAACGACCTGGTAGCCTTCCCCTTCCCCTCCCCTTCTGTTTGTCCTCCCTTGTTTGTGTGTCCTGTCCTGTGAGTCCTTATGGATGTGTATGTTGGATGTATGATGTCACTATATGGAATCTCAACTTAGTTCACTTACGTGTTTTTATTTCAAGGGTTTTTACACACTTCAGTGGAGAGCGGGATTCGTACTTATGTTTTTGCTATATATGGCAGGTACCGTCCTATGGTGTTTTCCTCATATATTTTATTTGCTTCAAAGTTATGTGTAATCCTTAATTTTTGATGCTTCTTTGTGCATTTGCCACTCAGTTCGTGTGATTACAATGTGCTGTAAGCAAGTATACACGCAATGTTAAGCTTTTATTAAACTTAAAAGTATATCTGTCTTAGAGTTACCATGGGGGGCAGAAACGTCTTGCACCAATTTTTTAGACTGTCTTATGAGATATTTGTGTGTCAGATTTATCATAGTAGAGACAGTTGGATAAATGTAGCATATAAAGTATAAGTGCATGCATCAGATTACAGAAAAAAAGCCACAAATGTTTAACTAATTCCTAAGTATTTCTGACCCTTTGTGGGAAATAGAATGAATTTGCACGTAAATTTGAACATTTTTGTGCTATTAATTTCTAAGTATTCTAAGTATTTCTAAGTATAATTTCTAAGTACCTACACCTTGAGGGGAATGGAATTAATTTGCGGCGAAATTTGTGAATACTGGAAAAGTCACACTTCTTAAATCTGTCTTGAACATATGGATTAATTTCATAAACCTGGCGAAATGCTAAAGTGAATAGTGGAGTAGGGTGGCAAATGTTGCAAATTGGCAGTTGTGGGACTTTTGTATGCAGAAAACTGCTGTAACTTCCTTTTGGCAGAAGCATATCTCCTAAAGTCTAAACTGCCCTGGAAATGATTATGTAACTCTTCTGTTCTCACACAAACATGGTGTCGCAGCTTACTGTAATGGCTATTTTGTAAGATGATAAAATAGGAAAGATTGCTGTACCAATGTTTTCTCCTGACTGTATCATAAGGTGGTGTGCAAATACCCTGGAGAAGTGATAGAGTCGTGACTTGATGAGTACATTTTTAGTTCTGAAACAAAATCCACAATGAATGTTTGCCTGAGTTAACAATTGCCTTTGGTGATATTCTAGTAGTGCATCTGTCAGAATTACCCAGTTCCTTGTGCATCTGAGCAGGCGGATTAGCTTGTTTCTATTTGCATGGACAGTGCTGAGCAGTTGAAGATGACTTGAGCTGAAACATACCAAAACATCCCACTCATTTTCTGCACGTTGACATTTACCATTTTACCAAGCTATTTTCTACATCTTCAGATTGTGTTAAAAGGCTTTATGAATAGTATAGTTAGGAAAGCTGAACTTAAAGACATGGATGTTTAATTCATTTGTGCAGTGCATTAAGAAGAGGTTATTTTCAATCTTTATCCAGCATTTACAGCTGAATTAATACATCCATATTAACTTAAAGGATTTCTCATGATAGCATTGTCAGTATAAAGCAAATATTAAAAACCCTGCCAGTTGTCTTTGCTAAGCTAATAGTAATCAGACTATAAAACCTAAGGGGTGGTGGAGGCAGAGTGTTGCAATACAGTTAGGCCCATTCCACACTTGTGTTGCAGATCACGTCAGAGTCTGATCAGGGTGAGATCTGTATTTGGTCAGTGACACTGACATTTTGCATAAGTGGTCAATCAGTTTTCAGTCAGAATTTGTTCAGTGTTTCAATTTTTCATGTGCATTTTCAATGCAATTTCAATGCGTTTTTCACAAGCAGATAACATGCGTGAAATGGACTCACGACTGAGCTCTATCTTTTCTATGGCAATTGCGGCGTGAAAAACACATTGCACTTGCATGTATCTCAGAGTGCAATGAGTTTTTGATGCGTCTCCATAGACTTGTCACGCAAGTCACGCGAGTGACTTGCAAAAGTAGAGCATGCTGAGATTTAAACGCGCATAAAAAAAACGTGTATGTGTAAAAAATGGGCGTTTTCGTTTTTTTAAGCACACACGCATATTTTTTTTAATGTGCGTTTAAATCTCAGCATGCTATACTTTTGCAAGTCACACGCGTGAAAAACGCACCATACAGGTCTATGGAGATGCATGGTATCCCACAGTAGCCAAAAGTCTCAGTCTTCTGCAGTACCCAAAAGTCTCAGTGTTCTTACTGGTACTCCAAAACTCACAGAATAGGCCTTAGAAAAGGGGCATTATGAGGAGTGAGCTACAGAAAAGGGTGCAGTATCATAGCCCCCTGTCTGTAACACCACTCCAATTAATTTCCCCATCCATTCAAAACACTATCCATCTTCTCTGCTTATTTTCACTGTTTGAAAAACAAAAAAAAAACATATACTTATCTTTCCCTGTTCCCCTGAAGTAGCAGCAGCCCTCTTCTCCCAACGTTTAGGGCTCAGTTTTTCTAAAAATTGAACTATTCGAAGCTGTTTTTCTCACTCTATTTGTGCCAAACTTCTACTCCTCACCATGAGAGGCTGCTGTATTGCCTTGTATTTGACCTTATCAAAGGTGGCTTATTGTGTGTGTTATGGTGGCAATGCTGTTTCCTGTTAAGACCTATTTTGAGGAAGATGTGGCAATTCATTTAAGAGCTTTCAATAGTAATTTTTTCTGCTGTCTTTTTCAGGTTAAATAATGGCAGAACATAACTAGTGGAAGTGCCAAAGTTAAAACGGTGTTTTTGTGAGCTTACATTAGGCAAAGGCAAATGGTCCAAGGTGACATCCACCATAGAGTTCTTAATGAACTGTACCTAAGTGTATAGTATTTTTAATGGGAATAGAATATGTCAAAGACAGGCTACCAATTGGTGGATATAACTTATCAGGAGAAATAAGTATTCATGTAACTTATTGTACTAGTGACCTTACTGTAATGCTAACTGCCATGCCCATGCTTTCTTCACAGGAAGCTGCATGAGAAATATGGGGTCCCAAAGTGCTAGATCCTGCAATAGAATTTGTTAATGCATTCTGCCTGTGTATCCGCATATCTGGCCTTGGCCTGCTTCCTGACTTTTCCTTATAAGTGACCTTGTTCTGTTTAGCTCTTGTGTCTGACCCCAGCTTGCTCCAGTTCTATGTACCTGAGATTTTTCACATGCTTCATTTCCATTTTTCCAACTGTGTCTAACTTCATACTAGGCTGACCCCTCCTGCTCAGCACCAATGATATTGAGCTGAGCTCCTCCAAGTGTTTAGGTTCGGATCTTTGTTCAGCTGTTAAAGGAAATCCACCATCAAAATCAAGCATGATAAACCAGGGAAACTTACTCATAGATTCAGGCACTATGACTGTGGTAATCTTTCCCCCTCCCACTGTGTACTAAAACTCACAACTGCCATCGGATTACAGCAGTCAGTGAGAAGGAGGAAGTGTTCTGTACAGTGTAACAGCTTGTGAATCTGCACAGAGGGGCTCATGTAACACTCCCAGGAGACCTTCTGGCTCATTAGAATAATTAGAAAAGTTGATTTTAGAAGGAAGGAGGCCATGGATAACACATATTAGAAGATTACAACAGGCATGGTGACTGGAGCTATGAGGAAGTACCTGGGTTTATCTGGCTTGATTTTAATGGTAGATTTTTCATTTAAAGATTGTAAGCCATTAAGACATCACTTTTAAGAGTTACTCACAACCAAACTTATGAATCCATCAATTGCCCGTTAGCACAAAGACCCTTGAGCTTTTAGCTACAATGGGGCTCATTTCCTAAGGGTGCGCGTACCACACAATCGTCGGATATTACGACGAGTAACATTTTGTGCCGCATTTAAAAGGGGATTGTGGCACACGCGATCGGATTTTGCCGCATCGGCGCCGGCTTTCATGCGACAGAAATTAGGGTTGGGCGGATTCGGACTGAGTGCAGGATTTAACATTTAAATTGTGTCGCAAGACAATGCACTTACATACACCGGGAAGAAGAAGGTGAACTGCAGCGGACCTCAGTGGGGAAGCGATACATCCAGGATCTCGGCCGCACGATCTTGGTGAAAGTACCGGGTAAGTAAATGTGCCCCAATATGTCCCTAATGAATGCTTTGCAATTTTACGCATAATGCAGGTAACAGGAGTTTTTGCAACTACCATTGATTTAACTGATTTGAATGATTAAAATGCTGAAGACATATGGTAAAACATAAACAAAATTTTTTATTTATTTAATTAAGCAGATATTTCTACAATAAATTCTTACTCTTAAAGGAAATCTTTAATGGGGAAAATGCATCCCATTTGTCACTAATTCAGGGATGCTGGCACTGCAGAAATAAAGTTTAATGCTTAAATATGCAAATTAATTTCTAAGGCTACTGGGGGTGTGGAGTAGCCTCAGACAGCTCTAGGAGTGAAAGCTAGTCCACGCCCCAGTAGCCACTACAGACCCGCCTCTACTTGCTCCGGCCCTTTCTTCTGGCCCTGGCACCAATCAAGCTCTCATTAGTCTGCTGGAGACACGCCGGCAGTGAGCTGCTGCATTGTGTAGAGCTCAAATGCTCAAATGAGATGGACCGCAGCAGGTAGAGGCAGGTTTGTAGTTGGTACTGTGGGTCGTAGAGTAGTGTCTGACGCTACTCCACACAGCCTTAGAAATTAATTTGTATATCAAAACAATAAACTTTATTTCTGCTGCAGCTACATCCCTGAATTAGTAAAAAAATGGGATACAGCTGCTGCCCGGATGGGGATCTACCATGGGGAATCTCTCAGAATCACTCAGATTCCCCATTAGAGATTTTCTTTAATCTGTAAACGAAAAGTTGCTGCAGAAAAATATTTTCTAAATTATATACAAAATGACATACTATACTTTCTATAAATTGCTAGTTTACACAACTGTCTATATTTAACAGTAAGGTATTGTGGATTAGTTAATTAGTGTTCATCAGAATACTTTTTAAACAAATGTATTATTATTTTCACATGCAGAAGTCAGCTTTCCAATTACAATAATATGATCTCACCATAATTACCAAGAATTGCTTCATGAACATTTAATTATAAGATGCAATAATACAATATTTTTATGGATATCTCTTCTATTGTGGAACTTGTATGTTTCTTCCTCATTTGTACCAAAAAATGTTTCCATAAGACATTATGGGCAGCTATCTTACTAGGTTATGCTGCCAATGTCTGATCATCAGAGGTCCAAATGCTGTGACTTCACTGATTGCTTGAACGCAGTGACAGGGACACTAAGGATTCGGCACCCCCGCAGATCTTCTGTGCGATCTGTCAGTCAGCGCAGCGATGGCTGACATCAGAGCTGTGCGCCGTACGTACCTGCGCTAACTGACGGACCTGCGGGGGTGCCGGACAGGTGAGTTTTGATGTTTTTTTAAAAAAATCAACTGTCTGTATTACGGGGCAGGGGTCGGCTGTATAGCAGGGTAGGGGGTTGGCAATATACTGGGACACAGGGGCTGCTGGCTATATACTACAGGGGGCACGCTGGCTATATACTACAGGGGGCTTACAGGCTATATACTACTGAGGGCAGACTATATACTACAAGGGCTGGCAGGCTATATACTACAGGGGGCTGGTGGCTATATACTACAGGGGGCTGGCTTTATACTACAGGGGCGGGGGGCGGCTAGCTATATACGACAGGGGGCTTGCTAGCTATATACGACAGGGGGCTTGCTGGCTATATACTGGGGAGGCTGTGACCAATGCACTTCCCACCCTCGGCTTATATTCGAGTCAATAGGTTTTCCCAGTTTTTTGTGGTAAAATTAGGGTCCAGCTTATTCTCTGGTCGGCTTATACTCGAGTATCTAGTTTCAAAGATTATAAAATGTCAACTAGATATTTAGGAAACAGGTAGAATGAACAGTACTTTAAAAACGTTAGAAAGAGCTGCTATACAGTGGGTCGATGACAGTAGTATATTTTAACACAGACAAAATATAGCTAATCACAGTAGAGGTGCAGGGCAGCACTTTTATATACGTATTTTAGAGAGATGCTTCTAAATGATCGCTTCATTCACATCAGTAATTCAGAACCTACTATTTGGATGTACTTGTTATCAATCTGAACTGCTTGTTGCTAATTGTGGCTAATTACTGGCATTTTACAGTAGTCGCTTTCACCGTACTTCTGTAGAGACTTCCGCAGATCACTATGCTTTGCACTATTTTAAGCTGAATGTACTTTCAATGGGACGTGAAAAAAAACAATGAATATTGAAAACACGTAAAGGACATGGTAATCCCTAAGGAAACCATTAGGTCACATTTGATTATAATAAAAATCTTACAGTTGGACTGAATGGCTGTAGAGAGAAAATAAGCTGGGGTTTAATGTTTTCCCCAATTTCAGCTACCTGGTCCCCTGTAAAAAGGATGAAGAAACCTTGAATGTGGGAGAGCTCTATACACCACAGGTATATGTTACAGGTGACTTTTTGCAACAGCAAGAGTTGGGCATATTGACACATATTGGTCATATTGGTACATGGCTTCTTTAGAAGTACCGGCGGTCCCCTACTTAAGGACACCCAACTTACAGACAACCCATAGTTACAGACAGACCCCTCTGACCTCTGGGGAAGCTATCTGAATGCTTTACTTTAGTCCCAGATTGCAATAATCAGCTGTAAGGTGTCTGTAATGAAGCTTTATTGATAATCCTTGGTTCCATTACAGCAAAAAATGTTTAAACTCCAATTGTCACTGGTGCCAATATTTTTGTTTTGTTTGGATCTGTTTTGGATTATAAAATATACAGTTTCGACTTGCATACAAATTCAACTTAAGAACAAACCTCCGGACCCTATCTTGTTCGTAACCCGGGGACTGCCTGTACTGACATTATGGAAAAGTGTATTATCAATTGACATCTATATGCAGTGTGTAGCCAACCACTACTATTCCACCCCAGGCCCCACGCCTTCTTATTTAGTCTGTTGGGTCCCCATGTTTAAAGTGTAGCCGTCATTCTGAGCACAAACATAATATAATAAATATATTGCAGAAAACAAATTTTGATCCAGGTGTCCCTGGTAATCCCTATTTAGTGCCTTTTTTTGGCCACAGCAACCATGGTTTCCAGCTCTAAAAAGAACTACAATTAGCAGACACACACACCTGACAAAGCAGGGTGCGAAACGCATGTGGGGGTGTTCGAACAGTGTGTTACTTTAGAGTTTGGCCTCTGGTATTATGGTTATGAGCCAATGTTGATCACAGCGCCAGTGTCACGGGTGCTCCCGCGAACTCTATCTCCGATCGCGGGCGCACCCGTGCCCCTCAGCGTCCATCCGGAGCTCCGCTCTGCTTACCTTCCCCGGCTCCAGCAATGACCTCTCCTGCTCCCGCGGCTCGGCGCGTGCGTCCCTGTCTCCTAGGGCGCGCGGCGGGCACGCTCAGATTTAAAGGCGCTGGCCTGTTATAAGTTCTGCCTCTTCCTGTGACCCTTGCCGGATCTTCAAACTTCCCTGAAGAGAAAGCTCCTGTGATTCCTGCATTCCTGTGATTCCTGTGTTCCTGTGATTCCTGTGTGCCAGTCCGTTCCTGTGGTCCTGCGTTCCTGTGTGCCAGTCCGTTCCTGTGGTCCTGCGTTCCTGTGTGCCAGTCCGTTCCTGCGTTCCTGTGTGCCAGTCCGTTCCAGTGGTCCTGCGTTCCTGTGTGCCAGTCCGTTCCAGTGGTCTTGCGTTCCTGTGTGCCAGTCCGTTCCTCTGGTCCTCCATACCTCCGTGCCAGCTCCTGCGATTCCTGACGTGAGTCCTGTGTGCCTTCCTGTGCTATTCTCCTGCCGTCACTCCGGGTAGAGACTGTCTCCTGTGTTACTACCTTGACCGCGGGCTAGTCGCACCCGTGGAGCGACCTGGTGGTTACTCGCCGCAGCAAGTCCATCCTGCTTTGTGGCGGGCTCTGGTGAACACCGGGTTCCACTTAGGCTCCAGGTCGGCTAGTACCACCTCCCGCGGTGGTCCAGAGGGTCCACAGACTCCCAGTCGTGACAGCCAGCCTGTATATACTAACATAAACCAACAGGGCAGCACCAGCCTCTATATACTAACAGAAACTAACAAGGAAGCGCCAGCCTCTATACAGTATACTAACAGAGAACAACAGTGCAGCGCCAGCCTGTATATACCAACATAGACCAACAGGGCAGCACCAGTCTGTATATAGTAACAGAAACTAAAAAGGAAGCGCCAGCCTCTATACAGTATACTAACAGAGACTAACAAGGCAGCACCAGCCTCTATATACTAACAGAGACCAACAAGGCAGCGCCAGCCTCTATATACTAACAGAGACCAATAGGGCAGCACAAGCCTTTATATACTAACAGAGACTAACAAGGCAGCGCCAGCCTCTATATACTAACAGAGACCAACAAGGCAGAGCCAGCCTCTATATACTAACAGAGACTAACAAGGCAGCGCCAGCCTCTATATACTAACAGAGACTAACAAGGCAGCGCCAGCCTCTATATACTAACAGAGATCAACAAGGCAGCGCCAGCCTCTATATACTTACAGAGACCAATAGGGCAGCACCAGCCTTTATATACTAACAGAGACTAACAAGGCAGCGCCAGCCTCTATATACTAACAGAGACCAACAAGGCAGTGCCAGCCTCTATATACTAACATATATCAACAGTGCAGCGCCAGCCTCTATATACTAAACAGAGCTAACAGGCAGCGCCAGCCTCTATATACTAACAGAGACCAACAAGGCAGTGCCAGCCTCTATATACTAACATATATCAACAGTGCAGCGCCAGCCTCTATATACTAACAGAGACCAACAAGGCAGTGCCAGAGCTGTATATACTAACATAGGCCAACAGTTCAGCGCCTTGAATATTTTCCTGGGTAAATGTTGGACCAGTGAAATCTTATCACCACACAGTTCATATCCCACAGACCTCAAAGATAAACCAACATTCATTGAATTGCATGATTTTGTATGAAACTCTACACTACAAGGTTCCACACTACAGCTAAATACAACATATAGAAGCTTATTATGCTTTTTTAAAGAATGAGCTATAATTATATGTAGGTAGGTACAGACATTTGCACACATATATACTGTGCAGAATGTAACATATAAACTTTGGAAACTAGATCTGTACTTTATTACATAGGTATAATTTATACATTGCTGGTATCACAACTATTATAAACATTGAACAAACTTTAGCTAAGAAGATTCAAGAAGTAGCTTGTGCAAGTGTAAGAAACTAATACACTAGATTCTTGGTTATTTTCCCCTCCCCTTGCTCTCATCTTCATTGGCTGCCACAGTTTGTAAATAGATACAATGGGGCAGATTTACTTACCCGGCCCATTCGCGATCCAGCGGCGTGTTCTCTGAACAGGATTCGGGTCCGGACGAGATTTATGAAGGTAGTTCCTCCGCCATCCACCAGGTGGCTCTGCTGCGCTGAAAAGCATCGGAACGCGCCGGAATACACCGAGCTGGACAAGGTGAAGGTAAGCGCTTCCCAAGCGACACATTTTCGGTTATTAAATGCGGCGGTTTTTCCGAATACGTCGGGTTTTCGTTCGGCCACGCCCCCCGATTTCCATCACGTGCATGCCAGCGCCGATGCGCCACAATCCGATCACATGCGCCAAAATCCCGGGGCAATTCAGGTACAATCGGCGCAAATCAGAAATATTCGGGTAACACGTCAGGAAAATGCGAATCGGGCCCTTAGTAAATGACCCCCAATGTATCTAGTAACCAGCCTCTGACATGGAGCTGTGAGGTGTAAAGGCAGTCAGATATCATCCTCACACATCATTTGAGCATGTTTGCTAGGCAGGAAGTATATGCAGTGTTATAAGCAGTGTAAGCCTCTTACATAGAGCTGTGAGGCATGAAGATTGTCACATATCAGTCTCACATATCATTTGAGCATGTTTGCTAGGCAGGAAGTATATGCAGTGTTATAAGAGGTGTAAGCCTCTTACATGGAGATGTGAGGTTTGAAGACTGTCACATATGAGCGTCACACATCACTTGAGTATGTTTGAAAGGCAGGTAGTAGGTGTCAGTCTCATACTCAGGTGTCATCCTCAGGTGTCAGTCTCAGGTGTCAGCCACAGCTTTAGGTTTCGTCCTCAGGTATCAGCCTCAGGTGTCAGTTTCAGTTGTCAGTATATGCAGTGTTATAAGCAGTGTAAGCCTCTGACATGAAGATGTTAAGTTTGAAGACTATCACTTATCGGCCTTACACATGATATGAGCATGTTTGCTAGGCAGGCAGTAAGTCAGTCTCAGTCCTAGGTGTCAGTCTCAACCTCAGGTGTCAGTTTCAGGAATAAGCCTCAGGTGTCAGCCTCAGCCATCAGTCTTAGCCTCAGCCATCAGTCCCAGCCTCAGGTGTCAGTGTAAGGTATCAAAAATGCCATTATATGATCTATGACTGAGGAATTGAGCTGAGCGCAGGGAGATTCTCACTCCGTACTCGGCTCAGTGAGGACAGGAAGTGCCTAGCAATGGCCATCTGAAAAGTCTCTGGTAGCAGGGGGAAGTGTGCAGAATAGAAGAGGAAGGAGCAGGATTTGGGTAATCCAATTGCAGAAGGGCTTAAGTGCCCTTACATGACCTACAACATATTAAAAGATTTTTTTAAAATGAAGGTTACTCTATAAAGGAAATCTAAACTAATGTCACATACTTGTTGCTCTTCTCACCATCCATCTGCATCTGGTCTTAGATTTATTTTTTATAGCCTCATTTTACGAAAAAAGAACTGTTAAAAATATGTCCTCTCAGCCATTTCACATCATGTATGTCTTCATCTTTCCCTGACCCTTAGCCGGTGACATCACCCAGCTCTCAAAAATTCCCACGCATAGTTATAGTTGGAAGAATGTCTACGTAATGAAAAGCCGGCCATGTCTGCACTACCATGGGCCAGATGACATCACTGGCTGAAAGGTACCATTGAAGGAAAATGTAGGTGGGGTGAAATGTCTGCTGGGGTTGTGCATATAAATCCAACAACAGAGCTTGAAGGGTATTATTTATTATTATTACTATTAGTATATTTTTACAAGTTCCATTTTAGGAAAGAGAGGCTATAAAGAAAGAAATCTAAGACCAGGAGCAGACCAAGCATAAGAAGAGCTTTAAGTGAGGCTTGTTTATATTTCCTATTTCTACTTGTAGATCTCCTTTTAAGTAATTTATCAATGGGTGCTCCAAAATATTTCCATGTATTTGTTAAGGTGAGCCCTTGCCATCCTATTCAGACATTGGATAGTAATTATTTTGTGTTGAATATGTAGTGCATTTAGTTGAGTTATTCTTGAGGTAGATAATATATATATATAATATATATATATTATATATATATATATATACACTCACCGGCCACTTTATTAGGTACACCATGCTAGTAACGGGTTGGACCCCTTTGCCTTCAGAACTGCCTCAATTCTTCGTGGCATAGATTCAACAAGGTGCTGGAAGCATTCCTCAGAGATTTTGGTCCATATTGACATGATGGCATCACACAGTTGCCGCAGATTTGTCGGCTGACATCCATGATGCGAATCTCCCGTTCCACCCCATCCCAAAGATGCTCTATTTGGATTGAGATCTGGTGACTGTGAAGGCCATTTGAGTACAGTGAACTCATTGTCATGTTCAAGAAACCAGTCTGAGATGATTCCAGCTTTATGACTGGCTCATTATCCTGCTGAAAGTAGCCATCAGATGTTGGGTACATGTGGTCATAAAGGGATGGACATGGTCAGCAACAATACTCAGGTAGGCTGTGGCGTTGCAACGATGCTCAATTGGTACAAGAGGCCCAAAGAGTGCCAAGAAAATATTCCCCACACCATAACACCACCACCAGCAGCCTGAACCGTTGATACAAGGCAGGATGGATCCATGCTTTCATGTTGTTGACTCCAAATTCTGACCCTACCATCCGAATGTCGCGCAAGAAAACGAGACTCATCAGGCAGGCAACGTTTTTCCAATCTTCTACTGTATTTCGATGACCTGTGCAAATTGTAGCCTCAGTTTCCTGTTCTTAGCTGAAAGAAGTGGCACCGGTGTGGTCTTCTGCTGCTTAGCCCATCTGCCTCAAAGTTCGACGTACTGTGCGTTCAGATATGCTCTTCTGCCTACCTGGTTGTAACGGGTGGTGATTTGAGTCACTGTTGCCTTTCTATAAGCTCGAACCAGTCTGCCCATTCTCCTCTGACCTCTGGCATCAACAAGGCATTTCTGCCCACAGAACTGCCGCTCACTGGATGTTTTTTCTTTTTCGGACCATTCTCTGTAAACCCTAGAGATGGTTATGCGTGAAAATCCCAGTAGATCAGCAGTTTCTGAAATACTCAGACCAGCCCTTCTGGCACCAACAACCATGCCACGTTCAAAGGCACTCAAATCACCTTTCTTCCCCATACTGATGCTCGGTTTGAACTGCAGGAGATTGTCTTGACCATGTCTACATGCCTAAATGCACTGAGTTGCCGCCATGTGATTGGCTGATTAGAAATTAAGTGTTAACGACCAGTTGGACAGGCGTACCTAATAAAGTGGCCGGTGAGTGTAAATATATATATATATTGATATATATTGATATATTTAATTAGAAGTTCTATCACAAATAAAAGGTTAAAATACTGATAGCCTCCCCCACAAAATTGTGGACAATGGGGCATCAAGACAACAAGAAATTTACCCTTTAATATTAAATGTAAATCTTTATTCATGAAAAAATCTAAAAATGGCATATTGGTTACATAACAGGCCATAGATAGTGGTGCACAGAAGAGGGGTTATCTTCATTAGTACATATGAGCATACATAATGCAGTCAGTCTACTTCCTATACAGATTATGCAAAGTAAAATATATACACAATGGATAGACAATGTTTAGATGGGGGAACACCTTGTAAACATATTGCTGTCACATTTTAACGTTTCAAAGCGAAACTGAACCTGTTGTGTGACTGCTCACCTCCGGAAGCTGCTTAGCAGATAACCTCTGATGTAAGCACTACACTAGTCAGATGACGCTATAGTGACATTTTCATTGGCCAGTTCCCAATACAGTCGGTCCCCTACTTAAGAACACTCGACTTACATACGACCCCTAGTTACAAACGGGCCTCTGGATATTGGTAATTTAATGTACTTTAGTCCTAGGCTACAATGATCAGCTGTAACAGTTATCAAATGAGTCTGTAATGAAACTTTAGTGTTAATCCTGATTCTTATGACAACCCAACATTTTTAAAATCCAATTGTCACAGAGACCAAAAAAGTTCTGACTGGGATTACAATGATAAAATATATGGTTCCGACTTACATACAAACTCGACTTAAGAACAAACCTACAGACCCTATCTTATATGTAACCCGGGGACTGCCTGTATATCAGATATGCCCTGCCTTGATGACACCACCCCCAGACGAAGTCGATTCCAACCGAAACGATCGTCAGGGACGGTGTTATCCCCGGTACTGGAGCAGTGTGGATTAGGCCCATGGGTAAGACTCCTTTTATGATACCTATATTGATTTAGGCTCAGAAGATAATCCCTCTTCTGTGTACCACTATCTATGGCCTGATATGTAACAAAAATGCCATATTTATATTTTTTCATGAATAAAGATTTACATTTAATATTAAAGGGTAAATTTCTTGTTGTCTTGATGCCCTGTCATCACAATTTGTATTGGCTTTTGGTGTCTACAACTCTGTATTATTTGGAAGAATTTGTTTTGTTTGTTTTGTTTATTATGATACAAATAAAAGTTTGTAAAATTAAAAAGGGTTATATTTACATGACTAGACATTCCATTTTGTATCACTGAGTCTATCATACAACTAGATAATAAAGCAAGCCATTGCCATTTTGGTCTGGCATGTTTGTCTCATTCTGTGTTAGGTTATTGTTGTCAACATATATCTATGTCCATCAATTGTATATTAAACTTTAAATATCTACAACAGACAAAACATGGTAAGAAAGTGCATACCCAAATTATAGAGCAATTAATAATGTATATTTATTAAAAATACAGACAAAATTCTCCACAACACAAAACATTTAAAACCACACATTGAGATGCTTGTATGCCCCATGTTTCCTTTGCATAATTGTATTGTTGATAGTGTTTTGTATTTCAGTAAAAGAAAGTGTCTAATTCCTAACTCATATGTGTTGATTTGTATATTATTGGACTTATTGAAACATATGCTGCACCACATTTTGTTATTTTTAGCTGTGCCAACCATATTATTACATTATATTTTCAGACACAATGCACTGGTTCATTTTTTGTAGAATTTAAGGACATCGTGTCTTTAGAAGGATAATTGTCCGATCCTCTTTCATCTCCCTAGGATGTAGATACTTAATGTTGAATATTTTAACATGCTTCTAAAGACATTAACTCTCATTACACATGAGTATTAAAGTGTATTAAGATAAAAGGAAGATGTTGTATACAACACTAACTATAAGTAAGCTATAAGAGAAATTCCATTTATTGTACTTTACTATTCTATATATTCAGTCAAGTCACATTATTATGACCACCAGATAAAATGAAGACTAACTGGCTCTGGCAGCATGGACAGCAGACAGATGCTGTAGAGTTAAGATGCAGGATACTTGCCTAAGGTATCTGGAGCCATGCAGATCCATGGAGCCATGGCTAATAAGTGAGGAGAGGTATGTCTAGTTGTCAAATATATCAATCAAGGAGCATACAAATTTACTCAATTGGGTTAATGTGTAAAAATTAGGAAGTCAGAAAAGTAGCTCAAGTCTTGGTCATGCTCTGTGAACCAATCGTGAATCTTTCTGTCAACATGACATGTCACGTTGAACTGTTGTCAACAGATTATGGTTTTGTTCTGGTATCACACCTGACACCCCAACATCTAACAGTTCATTGGAGCTCTAAATATGAGGTGGTGGTCTCCACAGTAGCCTGCCCATTGCCCTTCACAAACCTTAGCAAATGATGTTCACCTCTCATGGTAGCCTACCGTTTTCACATTGGGTTGACAAAATAGTTGCTAAGTAGTTTTCATGTATGCATGAGGTAAACCTCCACATATTATGAAGGGGGATGGGTGGCTCTGTTAGAATTGACTCAAAACCATAAGACTTCTGAAATTGTAGCCAGTGACCCCAAATGGTTAGGAAAGCTCCATGTGAGCGTAGGCCCCAGCTAAGGAGCTCCTGCATGCAGCAAATGTCATCTAGTTCGGCTGTCCAGCTACAAAGCTACAAATACAAATTAATTTTAGTGACCATTGCCAGGTGGTTTCTGCCAAGAAAAATAGAATTATGTAAAATATCAAGAGAGGAATAGATGCTCTTGAAAAGGACACAGTTTTGCCCATAAACAAAACTCAAGTCAGACCAGACATTAAAAAATGTGTACACTTTTGGGCACCAGTGTATAATAAGGACATGGGATGAGAGGGGCAAGCAGGTTGCAAATTACGAAATTGGATTTCCCATTCCAAATTTTAAGGACATGGCTCACACTTCTATGGTTCTTGCCATCTGTGTCTTTTATTTTTATGTAAGGCCCCTTTAATTTTTATCTAAGGCCATGCCTGGCCTAATTGGCTGGCAACCTCTTTTATTTAAGCAGTGCCGATATGGACCTTTATTTGTGTATATATATAAGTATACAGTATATGTAAGTCAAAACTGTATATTTTATAATTGTAGATCCAGACAAAAAAAAAATTGGCCCCACTGACAATTGGAGTTTAAACATTTTTTGCTGTAATGGGACCAAGGATTATCAATAAAGCTTCATTACAGACACCTTACAGCTGATTATTGCAATCTGGGACTATAGTAAAGCATCCAGAAAGCTTCACCAGAGGTCAGAGGGGTCTGTCTTTAACTGTGGGTTGTCTGTATGTCGGGTTTCCTTAAGTAGGGGACCGCCTGTAATGAATAAAATTTTATACAATAACTCTGTTGAATGCCCTTATTTTTTAACTCTGCTTGAAGATGCTTGTCCTATAGAGTTTATTGATCTTTAAGACCATCTGACTTCACTCTTAAAAGGAATTGCCCACAAAATATTTTCTATTGGATATATGCCCTTGTCATGCTATGGGGCAGATTTATCAAGCAGTCTGAAAGTCAGAATATTTCCAATTGCCCATGGCAACCAATCACAGCTCCCCTTTAAAATATTCATGAGCACTGGTGAAATGAAAGCTGAGCTGTGATTGGTTGCCATGGGCAACTGGAAATATTCTGACTTTCAGACTGCTTCATAAATCTGCCCCTATGTGTCTTTTCACCTTTTCTAAACTATGAAGGTAGAGGCATGCTTTTATGTACCAGTGGGCGTTATCATTTTTTAAAGAAATTTCTTTAAGAAGAGTGCTCCAAAATAAGTCAAAGCATTAATAAAGCATACTATTGTTCTTACGGTACTTTATGTGTAACATACTTGAGAACACAATGGTTCTTGGAATGTTTTCTTATGTGTTTTGCATGTTTGACATGTGCTATTATTCTGTGTAAAATGAAAACATTCAATAAAATTGTTTATTAACATTGCTTGTGCTGTAATTTGCATTCTGGCAAAACCATAAACATACTGTATGGCATGGGGAATAACATAATAGAAGAAGCCATGCAGATAAAATTAAGAGCATACACTATTTCAGATTCGGGGCTTACATATAGAATGTCCTCTCATTAAACTGGATCTCCTTGGGAAGTGCTGTAATTATCTGTTATTATGTGTTCCCTGTAGAAACATCGAAATTGACAGGGATAATTGCTGCTCCTATGGAAAATGATTCAATGCATTGTCTGTGAAAAATGAAATATATGCAAATGTTTTACTGTATAGAATAAAGAATAATCCAAGTACTCCAAAATAACTTGCTTACATCCAAAAATATTTTATTGCGGCTTTGTGCATATATTTGTGTTAACCTTTGACTTGGAGTCTTTATCAAAAACTGTGACAAAAATATGAGAATACAAACATTAATGAGAAAGAATAACATAGACTTCTATATAATCAAAATAGAGCATTAAGATGGATACATGTGACCAAGTGTTTCCTTGAAAGCAGTAGAAAATGGGATGCGGAAGGACATCAACCCATCATCTGTGTACAAATGTCTGTTATAGGAACTGGACAAGGTGATAACATTAGAAAACATATAGGAACAATATAAAGTTTCTATGTACTGTACAATATATAGTAATGCTTGGTTTTGTCCTGAAAATTCAGCAATACTGCAAGATGCTCATGTCACTCTGTCACCAGATAAGGGAGTTGATTGATCCCATGGCCTGCTTGGGACACTGCTGTTGGAGTATGGGATGCTTTGGGGATCACTGCAGATCACTGCAGAATTGGTATGTCAATACAGATGTAGCAAATTATAATATCAAGACATAAGTTGGATGGTCAAGCAGATAGGATTATGCAGGTACCATGTCTATAGTGTTGGGTTGCACTAACCCTCCAGACTACCAGAGGAACCTCCAATGGGCCCAAGCTCTAACCCAATTGAACAGAAAAGGACAACCCAATTTGGAGCCTAACAGGGGTTGTACTGAAATGCTTTACAACAGGCTGACCATTGTAATAGAGTGTTTAATAGTGGGTGTTTATGATCCTATACAAGACTTCTGACACATTCTGAAAACAGAATCTGAAAACAATGCAGCAATATTACTATTACTTTTCCAGATAAAACATTTTCAAAACAAAAAATTCATAGAGACACATAGAAAAATATTTTATATTTACAATTTATTTACTTGTTAGAGGGGCTCCACAAGGCGTTACACCCACATCTGACTGATTCCTCTTTGTTTTCATCAACCTTTCTCTGAGTGCACTTGAAGTGATGGTAAAACAGCAGTATTCATTAGGTTGGAAATCAAAAAGTCTAAAAATGGCAGATAAATGATGGAGTGATACATTCATGATCATGCGGATAATTAGCTCATTCATTTTACATGTGCAAAACGAGCCCATTAAAACAGTTACACTTAAACAAGGGTAAACCTTCCATTTTTCATTATTGCACAAGTGGTTACAATCACTTGATGAATCACAGCAATTTTCTTGGCAAAACATGAGGAGGTTGGTAAATGATGTTAAGGTAGTGAATGCAGAATAGATAGGGTGAGGGTAACCTTTATTGTAAAGTACCATCATCATGTTTGGATTTTTAATTGATAATGTCATGGGCTAAAGAGAAGCATTTTTATTGATAATAAAATACAGATTTAGTCTTTTAGATGCTGTGATGCAGTGTAAGGCTATATTAGTCCGCTTTATTATCTGGTATGCTGATAAACCAAATTGTGCAATATTGTTTGTGCAGTATGGATTCATAATACAACTGATATGTCCATTTGATTTGTCAGGCATAAACAGACTGCTTTGTGTACAGACACATTTCCAGTTGCTAAATAATTATTAACGTCTTGTGGGAGGAGAACAAG
Organism: Engystomops pustulosus; assembly: GCA_019512145.1. Taxonomy (NCBI): domain Eukaryota; kingdom Metazoa; phylum Chordata; class Amphibia; order Anura; family Leptodactylidae; genus Engystomops; species Engystomops pustulosus. The sequence goes on along the minus strand of CM033644.1, from coordinate 105,534,922 downwards.
GGAATCATTATTCTAGTATAATTTTAATCTGCATATTTTACCCAAAAACCATTAAGAAGGTAATTGCTGTATAAAATCTGTTTTCATTAATACCATCATGCATAAAACAGTTAGAAGAATCAAATGCCCAAATGAGGTCATCAAATAGTTATTTGAGTAATGCTTCAATGAGTTATTCTATTTTACAATGGAAATATGTTTTCAGTATAAAGATGATTTTTTTATGGAATTCAGTGGATGTCTCTCGGATTTTATCTCTCAGTAAGCTTTGTAGTGCCAGCTGTAATCATGTGGGAATAAGAATGTTCATAAGTAATTTTATCATTATAGGGGGTGGCCCTCGGGCGAACCATTAAAGAGGAGAAATGAGAATTAAATGTTTGGAGCTGGTGGATGGACTCTTAAGGTTTTTCTGTGATTATGCAATGAATAATACACATGCTTAGTGTGCTTTTATAGCCACAATTTTTGCTTTAATACTTGTGAGAAAAATCATTTAATTTCTAAAAATATTAAGTGATGGCCTTTAACATATAATGCAAATTAGAACGCTTAATGAGCAATTTATCAATAACAGTATGTTGCACGCTGTCAGGATCAGTGGATCCTCTGGACCACCGCCAGAGATGGAACTAGCCGACACCTGGGACGGAGTCCAAGTGGCACCTGGTTTTCACCAGAGCCCGGTGCAAAGCGGGTTGGACTTGCTGCGGCAGGATACCACCAGGTGCAACTAGCCAGTGGTGGCAGCCAAGGTCGAGGTACCTTAGCGGATGACAATCTCGTAGTCAGGTCCAGGTACAGGGTGAAGGCAGACGGCAAAGATGCAACGTCAAGTCCAAGTCCGGGGTCAGCAACGGGAGGTCCAGGCAGGTGGGAACGGGAACACAGGCACACGGAACACAGCAACACGGAGGAACTCGGGTAACACGGCAACACAGGACTCAGGAGCGGGAACACACAGGAATACACAGGAACGCAGGAATATACAGGAACGCAGGAATACACAGAAACGCAGGAATACTCGCTTGGAAGCTTTCTCTTAGGCTATGAGGCACAAAGATCCGGCAAGGCTTGCAGGAAGAGGCAGGCTTATGTAGAATTGGGCAATATGGCCATATGGCCAGCGCTAATTAATAGCGTCGCGTGCGCACCCTAGCAGTCGGGGAACAGTGCTCACAGCGGAGGGGAGCGAGCCAGGAGCCGGGATGGGTGAGATGCACTGGCGGCGCACTGGTGGGGGCAGAGCAGCACGGGACCACCCGTGACACACGCCTTATGTAATACCAATCAAAAAGGTTATTGCATAACAATACAGCAAACATTGTCAAATTAATGGCTAGTAAGTATGTCACATACTTGAAGTCACACCAAATGTGTGATGTTATGTTCTCATAACACTGCGGACACTGAGAGCATGTGACCCTTATTTGTGCAAGAATTGTGTATAGGCTCCCACAATACATGTCATTCACACCTCAGTTGTATATAGTATACATTAGCAGACACATTAGAAAGTCTAGCACAGACATTACAATGCATATACTGTAAGTGGCAAGCAAAACACACTCATTATACACACCAGTTGGATGGCAAACACACATCAGATACACAATAATGTAGATGAGATGGACCTCTTCGCCTTTGAGTATATGTCTGCCCTTACGGGCCTTGCTCCTATTTTTATGTTTCTTTAGCCAAAATCAAGTGAGCATCATAATAGAAGAGAAAGTTTTTTTTTTAAAAAAACTGTGCTTCAATTATTTTCTCTGCTCCACTTCTTTGGTTTCATGAACTGAATAATAAAATACGATTGTCTAAATCGCGTTTAAATTGTCTAAACCCGGTCACAAACTGCTGGCATACAAGCAAACATAAAAGATGCGCATTGACAGAACCACTTCATCCTGGGTAAAAGTGTCTTGCCAACAATTAATATCTTTACCAATATCAATATAATAATTGGATATTCAAGATCACGAATATGACAATGTGACAATGTCACAGGTGCCCCTGCGACCCATATCCCGGGTTGCAGGCGCACCCTTGTACCTCTTATGCCCCCAGAGCCAGCCTACACGTAAACTTACCCTTCCCGGCTACAGTGGCAGTCTCTGCGCTGGCCACATGCATGCCCTGATAAATTCCAGCCACTTTCTGTGTCCCCTGCCGGATCTTTGTGCTTCATAGCCTTAGAGAAAGCTTGTCTTATACCCTGTGCGATTATCCTGATTTCACGTTTTGACCTCAATTCCGTTTCTGACCTTGCTCCTATGCTGCCCATCCTGACCTTCAGCTACGTCCCCTACTCTGATCATGTGCTGCCTGTTTTGACCTCCTGCTTGTCCCCACGACCTTGCTGTACGATTTTGTACTTCGTCTTGGCCGCCATAGTGGACAAAGTCACGCCTGTGGAGCGACCTGGTGGTATCACATCGCAACAAGTCCAACCTGCTTTGCGGCGGGCTCTGGTGAAAACCGGGTACCACTTACGTCATTGTCTGCGGTGGTACAAAGGATCCACTACCACTCACAGACGATTCATGTACGGATGGAAAAAGTTACACTTGACACCTAAAAAGATGAATACAGAAATACAGAAAACTTGCTTAATCTTTGCAAACCTTCATATAATATATAGGATAATTAAACTCCTGTATTACAATTTGGGAACCATCATTTTCACCATCTATGTTGAATATGCTGTTAAGCTTTGTTTTTCTTGTGCTTCAACAATTAGTTTGCTGGTTTCTTTGTGCAAGTAAAATGTGTTTACTTTATAAAATAAAATGTTTTCAATCGGACTATGGAAAAAAATTGCTGTTCTATTATTTTTATTTTGCTTTTAAAAGAAAAAAAATAAAAAATCCAACCAACAAAAAGGTCAGGGGTAGATAAATCAGAATGCCTAGTAGAGGTCACTTGTGAAATAGATCATATTTGCACATGAAATAACACAACCGAGGTTACGTTTTATCGATTAGATGACAATGATTAATCATCTTAGTGTTACACTATTGACTGGGCTAGAGGGGTGCAAGAAAATCATAAAAATGAAATTATAATAAAACGCTAGATACCAAGTTTTATATTGTATGTCATACATTATTTTGATGGTAATTGACATAACAGCATCTTTAACGCTATAACTTTGGATACTGTGTGATATTTTATACTGAATTTAAATTCTGTAATAGATTAATTGTGTCATAATTAGGTCATAGCAGTAATGCACTGAGGCATTAGTTGTAAGACAAAATCTCTGCAAATTGTATTTCACAATAAAGGCTGCTCACAGCAGAACTGTGAAATATATTCCTCAATTCATGCAATTACTTTATAATTACTATTTGACTTTTGGAGGCAGCCCGTGGATAGACAGTAAAGGACAACAATGGAAAATAAAGGCAACAACATTAATGGCAGCAATTAACACCTGGCATTAGACATCCAGTATCCATTACAGACATTCAATGAAATCCACAGTCCATCTGAATTATTGCAAAGTTTAAAGGTTTCTGGACTAAAAATATAGATGATATATCCTAACAATAGGTCATTAATATCAGATTGGTGGGGGTCTGACTCCTTGCACCCTTAGATGAATCATTTGTATATTTCAAAGGCAGGTTAACATTCCACCAGTACCTGCCCAGCAAGAGGGCTAGGTACAGAATCAAAATGTACAAGCTGTGCGAGAGTTCCACAGGGTACGCCCACTGGTTTAAGGGTTTATGAGACAAAAGAATGCCCCTCTGTCCTAGGAAGGGAAACCTGTGTGGGATCAGGTGCACACACTGCTGGATAAGGTTTACCATTACGATGTGGATAGTTTTTATACCAGCATTCCACTTTTCCAATTCTTTAGATCCAGAGGTAATGTACAGTACGGCACTGTACACAAATAACAGAGAGACCTCCATGGATCCCTTATTAGGCAGCTACTTAGAAAGGGGGCATCAAGGCATTCTGCAATCAGAACATGATGTTGGTTAAGTATAAGGGCAAAAAGAATGTCCTTGTTCTGTCCACTATTCATGGGGACTTTAGCACCCTTACCCCTGTATGAGGTACCACCACCACTTTTCCCAAGTTAGACTGCATCTTGGTTGGTCAGATCAAGTGCTGAAGCCGTACAGCACCCTTAGGTGTACTGTACCCTATGGTACAAAAAGCTGGCTGAATACATTGTACAGATAGCACTGTACAGCTGTTTTAATGTACAGGTCATGTTGTTTTATTTCTCCATTTTCAAGAGGTGGTGATTAAGACACTTTTGTTTGGACAAGAAGGACAGGGCCCCAGTTCCTGTGGATCAGATGTCCCCCGTGTTGTGCAAAGGCAACAATTTCCTGCTGAAGTTCCCTAGACTGCTTAAAAAAGGAAGGACTCGGAAAAGATAGAGTCTGTTCCAAAAAGAGGGTTAGGAGACCTGCCCTGACAAACCTGGCCTTTGCATGGAGTAACTCCAGAGTAACAAAATATTAGTTGGACCCTTGGCCTCCAAAAGGCAAACAGAGCTCTATATAATCTGAGCCCATACAGCATTTTTTATATCCACATGTGGGCCAATTATATATGGGAGAAATAGCTTTACACATTTTTACTGTAGTTTCATCTGATCTCTATTGGGGGGGTTAGAATAATTAGAAACAAAAGTGACTTCTTTTGGAAAAATAAATGTTTTCCTTTTTTTGCAGCTTAATTTAATGATACACTTGTAGTAGCAAAATGCTCACTATACCCCTTGCTAAATTCTGTAAGTGGTATAGTTTCTGAAATGGGGTAATTTGTTGGAGTTCCCAGTGCTTGTAAGTGCGTGTCTTGCAACACATTTCTAATAGTTAAATCCCGCGCGTTGTCCAAATCCATCGGGTTGTGTGACGGCCTGCCCCTGATTTCGCCTGGAAGCCGACGCCAATGTGCCAAAATCCGATCGCGTGCGACGCAATCTCGGGGCAATTTGGCACAAAACGGAAATCGTCGGGAAACCCGATGAAAATGCGTCCGACGGACCCTTAGTAAATGAGCCCAAATGTGTCACGAAAAAAATCTCTAAATCAACTTGGCTTGTTAAAGCTATTCAAGGGCACCTGTCAGATTTAAAAAAAGAAGGTGTAAAAAGTCATTAAGGAGTTAATAACTTTTTATGAAGGTTTCCTGGTTGTTTAAAAACCTGCCACACAGGTACAAAAATTTAGACTTCAACAATGAGTACAGCAAAAAAAAAAGCAAAAATAGATAGTGGAAAATCATTCCAAGAGGCCTGGACACGGTGTAATAAAAATTGTAATTTGTCTTGCATCACAAAACTGTTGCACAACTAGGTGAAACAGGAAGAAAAATGTATCTTGAATGGCAATTGAGGAAATATCATTCCCAGCATCTTTGTGTCTCTAACTATCTTTCAGAAACCAATTATCTGGCTGCAGCCAGTTTTCAAATGTCACTTTGTATGGCTACACATGGTAAGCCCCTCTCTGATGGGGAGATTATCAAAGCAGCCATGTTGCCTGGGAGTTCTTCCCTTTTTCATGATTTCCCAAACAAGGATAAAATAAGTCAGCGTATCTGAGAGCGTATATGAGATGCTACTTGGTATTCATATTGGGGCACATTTACTTACCCGTCCCTGCTCGTTCCATGTTCCAGAGTGTCCGACGAGAATGAACTCTGCCGCGATTCACTTACATCGTGCGCCCAATATCCTGCATGTATCCGCCGGAGTTCACCATCTTCTTCCCAGTGCATGTAAGTGCTTGATCTTGCAACACAATCTAAAAGTTAAATCCCAGATGTTGGATGATCTGATCTGCCGATTTATGTCGCATGAAAGCTGGCACTGATGCGCCAAAATCCAATCGCGTGCGACACAATCCCCTTTTAAATCCCTGTCCCAGCGGCGAGATCCCCGAAAATGTTGGAAAACCCGCTGGACCCTAAGTAAATAAGCCCCATTATCTAAGATTGAGTCCAACGCATGGCAAGTGATGTTAGTCAGCAGCTCACCACTGACCTACATGTGCAAGGATGAGAGCACAGATATAAATAATCATGCAAGGCTAGCACTCATTAGTTGTTATGCCATTGGTGACATCATGAGAGAAGAGCTGGTAAATTTTGTTTCTTTGTCTAAAAAAGCAGTAGATATTTACTATGCTGTGATAGGAGCTTTGGGGGAAGACATAAAACCAGAAATAGTGGAGCACCTTCTATGTTTGGGGCAATATCTGGTTTCATACCGTTGTTAAAGAAACAAACATAAAGTCAATCACTTCCATTATATTATACAAGAAGCTCTTTGTGACCGTTAAAATGTTCTGCCTGTAGCCTGCCTGGAAGAAATCAGACTTTTTATGAATAAAAAAGGGCAGCAATATCCACAGCTCACTGATATGGCCTGGCTTACTGATTTTATGTTTTTACTGATTTCACACTAAACTCCAATGTACTAAATAAACAACTACACAGTGTAGCTGAGAAAACAGCACAAAGGATTTTGTGATATCAAAATATTTGAGGGAAATTTGCAGGTTTTTGAAGGAGACCTTAAAAGTGGACAGCTGAAATATTTTCCATATCTAAAAGAGAATTTAGAAAACCCTAAAGGGAGTCTGTCATCAGTTGTTACCATATAGAACTGCAGCCAGTGTTAGGTGGAGTCTGCCATCAGTTTTTACCATACAGTACTGCAGCCAGTGTTGCTGCCATCAGTTTTTTAGCATATAGTACTGCAGCCAGCGTTAGGTTTTTGCCTTGGAGAGACCATACCTTAGTGCATGCTTTTAGCAGCAGCAGCTGAACTGTGAAATATGGATTTATATTCCTGGATTGTATCTGGACTTAGTGCACTGCTGTTGGAGATCTCACAGCAGTTAGCTGGTTGCTGTTTTAATACAACAGCAGTTACTAAAGGGGGATCTGTGTGGCAGTGCACCAAAATGCTCCAAATCCAGCCACAATCCTGGAATTTAAACACATTTTTCATAGTCATGCTGCTTTTTGCAACATGCTCATCAGTAAAATTACACATCTTTCCAGGCACAATAAATAACACTGGCTGCTGTGAAACCTGGTCCCAACTTATGACAGATTGCCTTTTAATTGTTCAAAAGCACGCCAAATGCAAACTTCTAAGCTCTGTTATAGTGTATTTCTTTTAACACATAAGATTGTAATGTATGAGCTGTTTTTCTTCAATGAAACCTAATTATCTTAATTACATTTGTGTGTTGGCACCTTAATTTAAAGGGAACCTGTCAGCTAAAAAGCAGAACTAGCTTTACATACTAATGAAAAACTTTCTCTAGCCCTGTTCCATTAATGCCACTGTCAGAATCATTGAGGTAGCAGAGCATACTGATAAGCGCTGCCACACTGTGAGGGGCCATCCAGGCACTCCCCTCTCTTCTGTCTCCCTGCCCCTCCCACGTTAGATGCCGGCGGTGACTTCGGCATGTGCCAAGCTTGATGCTGCAGTCACAGTGTGGCAGCTCTTATCGGTAAGTTCTGCTACCTCAATGATTTGACAGTAGCATTAATGGAAGAGGGCTAGGACAGTTTTTCATTGGTATGTAAAGCCAGTCCTCTTTTTTAGCTGACAGGTGTCCGTTAAGTAAGTGGGGTTTGGGTAGCAATGAACCTCTAAACGGTTTGCTATCACTGCCCTAGGATGACTTACCAGAAATTAATTTTTATATTATTTCAAAAAAGTAACAAAGCTGACATTTTCATTGAGACCTTTAGGTCATACAGTGTCGCACAGGTGGATCTGCCCTAATTCTTTTTTGCCACGATCTTCTTCCAATTGCTACCCCTTTGGTTAACTAATACTCTCTTAATCCACTTACAATTAATTTTGTAGAGTCACAGTCTTGGAATTGATTGAAATGCTGTGGGATGCTCTTCCTCTTTTGCCATCTTAATCCCCGGGACATGTTCACTACCACATCTCCTCAATTCTGGGGAAATGCTGTTTGACCAGGGCGGGGGGGATCAGAAGAAGAGAGAGAGAGATTTCTATCTTCACCAACCTAAATATCCCTATGGGTTACCTCTGCCACCCCAACTAACCCATCCTGACTACTCAGGATAGACCCCAGTGTTTGCAGGGAAACAATTTTACCCCTGGTTTAGCTGAAGACCTTTAGAATGCTGATGTCCAAATAGTCTCTGTACACACTGGCACCTCACTAAAGAACATCACTGAATGCAGTCAGTACATATTATATTCACTTACCCTGTATGTATCATCATAGAGCATAGAGTGTCCAGTTAGGAACAATTTTCTCCTGTAACAATTTGAAATAAATGTATAATGCAAGAAAATGAAAATGAAATGTAAAAAAGGATTAGATACAATGGGGCACATTTACTTACCAGGTCACTGGAGTGCATCGTCCACCTATAATGTACTCTGTGGGGATTCACTAAGATTGTGCGGCTGAAATGATAAATGTATTGCTACCGCGAAGAGGTCCGACAGAGTTCACCATCTTTTTTGTGGTGCATCTTTAACAGAGGGCGTGCAACACAATTTGGAAGTTAAATACTTTGCTCATTCCGAATTAGTAGAACTGTCCAAACTGCCAGTGACCGTAGATTATTCTCTCCTTGTTTGAACCTCCCACTTACATCTCCTAGTCTTCTCCTTAGCTGCACTGATTATCTGGAATGCACTACTCAGAACTATCAGACTAATACCTAACCACCAAAGTTTCAAACATTCTTTTAAAATCCTAATTGCATGTAACTTCAACTCTCTCTTTACTGTAGCATTGGGTTATATAACCGAAACTGTGTTAACCCAATCAGTTATCTGTGTATCCACTTAGACTACAGACTGTATTATCAAGTCTGTTTAACATGTTAGTTACAGCTCTTATTCCTCTTGTGTCTCCCCTTCCTTCTCATAGACTGTAAGCTCTTGCGAGCCTAGATCTACCAAAATGATCCAGTCTCTGTTCCTTTAGACCATGATGTCTACTATTCAGCTGAATGGACGCCATGTATAACTATATTTCCCATGTAGCAGACATCAAATTAATGTGAGAACCTTGGTGTTAATCTAAATAATTCATTTTTTTATTCCAGTTCATCTCACAATTTTAATAAGACATATTTATACTTCATTATCTTATCTCTTACACTGAAAATTACTTAACTTTCATTATGCGTTGTCATCCTGTAGAGAATAAGTTGTGCAAAAGTTTAATGGTACATGATGACAACAGCTAAAAATATTCCACTGAAGACAAGTAGAGATACATTTCAACATTTAAGTATATGTTACTGCCGCATAATGGAATGGAAAGATTATCACAAGAGATGTCAAGAAATAAAAGACAGAGGATATTGTCATGCAGTGTGTTCCTGGAATACATCCACTTTATGCCACAATAATTGTGCACTGGGGCACATGCCAAAAGACATCAAACAAGTAGAGATAGAATGAACAACACAGAGAGTAACATCCAAAATTAGGGTCTTGTTTTGTCTGTGCAGGTGCGTATACAATAATTAAGGCAGATTTACAGGTGATTTACAGGTTTTCTGGGTAACAGTGACACACAATAACAGAACAAATAGGTGTAATTCATCTGGGGTTACTGTTTGGAGCAGGCAGCTATTAAATGAAACCTATGGTGGGGAACTTCTTGCCGCAGCAACCGTTTCATGGGCATCTTGTACAGATCAGAGAGGGGAGAGCAACACCTAATGGTGCCAGAAAAGGTGAACGTCAACTGGACCCTACCAAACCTACTTAAACCAAACTATCCACTGCCCAGCCAAGAGGTAATAGACAACTAAAACATTTTATTGTATCAGATTACTACCTTCACAGGTTCCAGACTACCGCTATACCAACATTTACCGTATCACCCGACCCTAGACCACTAAAAATGCAATAATAAGTTATCATAGCAATGGTGCTAATTTGAAAGCTATTTGAACCTTTACATTTGGCTAGTGTACACGTCATTATTAGTGTCTTAACTGGTAATAATTGATACAATTTTACAGTTAATATAAAACACACCAATGAACATGCAAATATTTATCTTATTACCTGCTAACCCCTTTCATCAGAGTTAAGTGAGCATTCACAGTGTATACATCGGAACATTGTAAAGATTGCAACTTAAACGTGATCTGTCACCAGGAATGTCCATTTTTAAGAAGGTGGTGACAATGTCCAATAGCCCACTATGTTGTTTTAAAAATGCCTATCATCACATTTACTGAACCATATTCCCACTTTATAAAAACTGTTATTTCACATTCTTTGGTTATCTGCCCAGCGATTGTGTGGTGAATCCTATAGGCAAGGGTCCCCAACCGGCGCGGGAAATCGATGGAACCGGGCCGTTGGAGTTCTCAGCCGGTCCCGCGCTAGGGGCGGCACCGGCCAACACGAGCTCCGCACCGATGGGACCAACGTTGCAAGCCCTCTGTCGCGCACCTTTGTCCCGGGACACGTGCCAGCACCTATCACACCACACAATCAACTCCGCCACACTTACCTACAACGGCCACCCAGACCCTGCCTCACCGCCACGAGCTCCCCCCCCCTCCAGGCTCTCGGCTCCCCTGCTCACCCCTGCCCCCTGGCACAAAATAATTTTTTTAACAAAATGACTTTTGTATTAGAGTCTTTTTCAAAATTAATTTCTGTACTAACACAAAATGCCATTCTGTAGACAAAAACTCTTATTCTGTAAACAAATCTATTTCTGGTGACAAAATCCATCTGTTTGACCAATGCCATTCTGTTGTGATGAATTCGTACTTATCGTGACTTCAAAATACCATTCTGTGCGACAAAATTCTACTCTGTACTACAAATATACTATTCTGTGCAACAGAATTCTACTTCTGTAACTACAAAATCCATTCTGTGCAGCAGAATTCTACTCTGTACACAATTTCTTCTGTGGACATTCACTTCTGTACTACAAAATACCATTCTGTGCGACAGATTCACTTCTGTCCTACAAAAATACCATTCTGTGCGCAATTCACCTGTACTAAAAAATGCCATTCTGTGCGAACAATTCTACTTCTGTACTAAAAAATCCATTCGTCGACAAAATTCCTATTCTGTGAGAAATCTGTCATCAAACAAACTAGCCAACCAATCAATGCTTCCTTTATTCCCAGCCTGAGACGCAGTGAAGCCCCCTCTGCTGTCAGGCGAGGTTGTCAGGTCTCCCTGGGTCCTATAGATAGGGCAGGACTGGATTGGTGCTGATCTCCTGCACATTGTATAAGAACACAGGAAAGTTTCTGCTGCTGAGAAGTACATGTATTCTATTTCCTCGTGGTGTAAAGGACCTTTGATGACATCATCGCTAGTGTGACTTTGTGGGAGGAGCAACTCTAAAGTTACACTAAACCATGGAGATCTGATAGAAGCTGGCACCCTAGATAGAAGGAGTAACTGAGTAGAGAGGAGAGTGAAGAGGGGAAAGTGGGTAGCAGGAGAGAGGAGGTGGGGAGCAGGGAGAGGAGGAGGTGAGACAGGGATAGGAGGAGGAGACAGGGGAGGAGAGAGGGTCCAATTTACTCTGTTCTGGTCAAAAGAGTCGAGGCAGTTCTTAATGTACAATTTTGCTAAAAAATGGTGAACTACAAACTCGATTTATTTGTCAAACCAACAGACAAAAAATAATCTACTTTATTTCAAGTAACTCACCCCCCAAAAAATAATGAGTCATTACCCTATAGCCAATTCTTGAGGGCACATCGAATCACCGTCGAATGACTCTTTTCTTAAAAAAAAACTTTGATGAATTGTCCACTAAATTTAGAGACAGGGGTACCCTGCATCCCTTATAGCCAAAACAGAAACACATTTCTGGGTATGGAGAGAAAAATCTCCTCTAACCCCAAAACGAACCACCCAAACAAACCGCATTCCCCTTTGTATCCACTTATACTGAATAAGTGGTGACATAGGAAAGATTATCCATAAGAATTGGCATATCCTTGGCTGATGCATTCCAACAATACCGCGAATTTAAAGTCCCACCCCTTCTATCTTCCAGATGCACACCAGTCTGAGAGACATTTAGTTAGGGCTAATGTGGTACAAAAAAGAAAAAAGGCAGCAATGTGGTAAACTGCACTATGATGCTAAAGGAGAAAATTCACACACCCAATAACTAACACCAGCTATGAAATTAAGCACTATCTTACGTGTAATTCGGATCATGTCATTTTCTGTTGCAGTGCCCATGTAATCTATGGTATATTGGTGGAGACGACCCTCGATTGTCAGACCCAGGTATCAACAAAGATACACTATTAGGGCTGGCAGAAAGATCTCCCTGTCCTAAACATTTTTCTGACTGCACACAATCGAGTAGACGAATTGAGGTTTCGCTCATAGACACACTCCCGCCCCTTAGGAGAGGAGGGCATAGGATGAAACGAGAATTAGAGTGGATCTATAAGTTAAATACATTGAAACCCAATGGTTAAGCGTTGATTTCAAAATAAGCGGAATTTTTTGAATATGGTTGTGCAATCTTTATACTACATCCCATTCTGACAAAAATATTTTCTATGTCAGTTTTTGTGATTTTACATACATACTAACCATAATTTTCTTTTTCTATAGATCACTTTCTCGCGATCGCACTTTGTCACGTACACAACTATTGCTGGACACCGTCTGTGGCTCCACAGCTGATCGGGGGGCTTCTTTCTTCTTGCGGTGGTGTTGTTCTCCATGAATACACCCCGTGTGAGTGCCCCACATTATTTGTGACAGATTGACTTTTTTGGCTTTGTGCGAGTTTATAGCCCATACTTTGTGGTTAGTTGCCTACCTACCTATACTCGATACTCAATGTGTACCTTTGATATCTGTACTGCATTTCATCTAACGGGTCATATCTAGGCCATACTGCTTAACCCCTTAAGGACGCAGGGTTTTTTTGCTATTTTCTCACTCTCCACCTTCAGTCGCATTTTGGACATTTGGGCGCCATTTCCCATCTCGGAGGTCACCGCCGGCTGTAACTGTAACTGATACCTATTGTGTCTGTGATTTTTACTGTGCAATATAAGTTAAGGGGTTAAAGATTTTCACCTGCTAGACTCCTGTTACATGTTTATGTATTTAGAGAAATGTGTCACATTTTTATCGTAAACGGAGGTTTAGCAAAAATGAACTTCCTTTACTTTAATGACGGTCCCGGACGTTCAAACCTTGGTGCGCATGCGCCACATCTCCTATGCCCATCCACATTATCCTTACTCAAGATGCAGGCATCAGTACAGTTGTTACTGATGCGCATGCGTGACATGCCAATGAATACTTCAACGCCACTAACCTCTTACTGACTGCGCACTGAGTCTTTAGAGACGGCGTAGCAGTTTTGTCTATGAACAACATGGCCAGGAGGAGGTTCCCTTACAGGTGACTATTACTCTATAATCTAATGTAAATTATGTCTGGGTATGAATCGATCACATTTGGATCACATTATGGCTGTACAACTTTTATACATTTTAAAGGGGTGGAGACACTGAAGGGGTTAACTGTGGATGGGCGGTATGTTTCCCCTAGGTTTTGCTATTATGCAAGGCCTTAGTGCTGAGGTTGTGTTGTCCAGCACCTTGGACACAGGTGATGGGAGCAGCCTAATCGGTTTTGCATAAAGCCACTGAGCAGAGCTGGAAGTTTGTCTCTCTGGAAGGAGGCTGGAAAGCATGCAGCCTTGACCTCTGTGCCTGGAGCAGCCAAGTGTTTTTGTTAGTGGTGAGTCAGAGAACCATTGTTTAGTTAGCACCCTGACGGGTAGGATGTTATTTTGTTTTTGATGCCTGAATGTAAAGGCTGCTTTATTTTTCCTGCTGAAATAAACACAGGCGAGACCTGTTTTGGACTATACTTTGGTGTCACTGTCGTGAACTGCATCACAGCACCCCGCTACCACGGTCTCTACTGGGCCAAAACCCTCACAAGGGATACACTACTTATTAAAATTGTGTTTATGTGAAAGATAATGTTAAATGCTACTTTATTGTATATGTATGCAATGTTTACCCTGGATATGATGTCACAACTCTAAGAGTAGATATATCTGTATGCACTTGGACACAAATGGCTTGACAAAGGCTGGATACACAGCCGAAACGTTGCTTGAGGTGGAATAAACTATCTATCTATCTCATATCTATCGCCTATCTATCTCATACATATCTCATATCTATCGCCTATCTATCTATCCATCTATCTATCTCATATCTATATATCGTCTCTTGAATGGGATGTCACCCTGAATGCTCCCGTAAGTATAATCTTCTATATTTGCTTCTGTGTAATGATCTCACATATTGGGAGACATTAATCATAGTCAGTTAGACTGTTTTGAGCGTTTTTTTAGCGCAAAAATCTGGCGCATTTCGTTAATTTGACACATTTATGCGCCATTTTCTGGCGCACGGTAAAGTTCGGCACTTTGTGGTTTTGAGTCTGACATAGTGAGTGCCTCCTATACAGATGTTTGAATGGGATCTATCACAGATTTGCGCCTAAAAAGGCGCAAAATAGGCGCAGAAAATGCACTTCCAAAAAAAAAGCACTTTTCATTACTAAAAACATAAATTTTAGGTTCCAAAATGAAAAATTCCCTCTATGCAACATGGAAAATACTTCGGAGCAGTTTTAAAATGTGAAATTTCTCCAGTAACGGCTTCATCATTGTCTATAGGATCATTTGTGTGACTGATTATTGTCTTATTGTACAGATCTGAGAATATTATCAGTCTCCATTTCATGTGAATTATAATAAAAAAGGAAAAGACTCATTTCAGCAAGAATTTATTTATTTATTTTTACATATCTGTAACTTTTAGTCCGTGCAGTTACATTACAATGATGTTTTTTTTTTTTTTTGCAGAGATGAACCCTGAACGTTTTGTCACATTCTCTCAGTCTCCTTTCATTATTGCTCACAAATGAGATCCAACAATTTGAGACAAATTTGGCGCTAATTTAGGCGCAAATGAATCGCACATGAGACAATTCCAAAGTGCATTTACTAAGGCAGAACTAGATCAATCATAGATCTCAAGCCAAAAAAGAGAACAAACCAGGCGCAAAAATAGGCAAACCTGAGACCCACTATGATTAATGTCCCCCATAGTAATATTTGTGACCTATGAGAGTATAATCTCCTGGCCGTCCATTATAAGCATATTACACATTATTACAGCCAGTCCTACTATTTATAAGTCACATGAAGGTTTTACTGTTTCTCATTCACACCTATTACCTCATAAAATACTCTATATATAATGTGAGGTAATTATATTATGACCCATCATTACATGTGAGGAGTCATTTATATCATTGTCCTGGTGACTGATGAAGGACGTGGAGGCTAGAGCCATTGTTATGGTCTCGGCCTATGACGGTTGTTATGGTCTCGGCCTATGATGGTCTATGGAGCCATTGCTATGGTCTTGGCCTGTAACATTGTATGGAGCCATTGCTATGGCCCAGGCCTATGACAGTGTATGGAGCCATTGTTATGGTCTTGACCTGTGACATTGTATGGAGCCATTGTTATGGCCTAGCCTATCACGGTGTATGGAGACATTGTTATGGTCTCGGCCTATGACTGTGTACTGAACCATTTTTATGGTCTTGGCCTATGACGGTGTATGAAGCCATTGTTTTGGTCTCGGCCTATGACAGTGTATGGAGTCAATGTTTTGTTCCCAGCCTATGACAGTGTATGGAGCCATTGTAATGGTCTTGGCCTATGACATTGTATGGAGACATTTTTATGGCCTAGCCTATCACGGTGTATGGAGCCATTGTTATGGTCTCAGCCTATGACTGTGTATGGAGCCATTGTTATGGTCTTGGTCTATGACGGTTTATAAAGCCATTGTTTTGGTCTCAGCCTATGACAATGTATAGATCTATTGTTATGGTCTCGGCCTATTACAGTGTATGGAGTCATTGCTATGATCTTGACCTACAATGGAGTATGGAGCCATTGTTATGGTCTTGGCCTATGACATTGTATAGAGCCATTGTTATAGTCTCAGCCTTTGACGGTTTATGGAGCTATTGTTATGGTCCTGGCCTATGACGGTGTATGGAGTCATGTGTCTATTACACTTGGATATCTAGCTGATACATCAGGGTCAAGGCATAGGAGGCGACAAAATGTCACTTGTCATCGGCTTAAGTCTAGGATGGATTTTACTCCTGGAAAATGGGTTTGGTCAGGAATTTTTATTGATGGCCTATTTTCAGTAGTTGATTGTTGGAGCAATGACACACAACACCCATATGATCAACTGTTTGATGCCCCATACACAAAAAGTCTAGGAGCTGGAAGCAGCTGGCTCCTTGCCCCTGTAGTGTTCAGAAATCTCTACTGGAGACGTGGCTCTTAATGAAAATGTATGCTAGCCGTGGCTGAAACTACATGGGCAAGGAGTCAACTGCCTCTAGTTCTATGTCCTTGTGGTTGTCTAGATGACCACAGATGTCTAGTGCCAACTCTTGAACTATTGATGGTCGATCCTTGGGAGCCCCTTTGTACCAATCTCTTTGTAAAAGACTGAAGGCACAGTAAATGGTAGTGTCACGTTGTGGATGTATTCTTACATTTCCAGGAGGAATCACGTGGACAGAGTTCTAAGAAAAATAATTTTATGGCGTTATAATGAGACACATCACACAACCTAATATACATAACTTTCTATAGAGCTACACATGTGTGTTAGACATGGTGGTTATGACATCAATCATGGAAAGGGTTGTGGGACCTCAGTTCTTGCGATGAGTCTTCCTAACACATTGGGACACAACACAATATGATATTTAAGGCATGTTCATGTTTAATAAATATCATGTTCAATAAATATCCTGTTTTCTTTAGGGAAACGTTTAAGGGGTTTTCCCATCTGGGCACTTACATTTATTTTAATTCATTTTCCATATGTAAACATTTCTTCTGATTGGATGTTATTAAAAAAATGTTCTTGTGTGAAGATAATTTCTCATAAATGTTGCCATGTTGTCCCTTAGAAATTAGATAGATTCCATGGATATGACCACCTCACATTTTGGCAGCGGTGGCCAGACATGCGCTACTGAGCCCCGCCTGACCACCTGGATTCAGTGATCATTACCACAGGACGGCTGAAGGATATACAGTAACTGTCGTACTTTCATATACAAAAAAATCACTCCAGCAGAGGTGGCCGTATCCGAAGACACAGACTTGTTTCTAAGGGACCATATGGCAACATTTATGAGAGATTATCTTCACACAGTTTTTTTTAATAAGATCTAATTGAAGAAATGTATATACAGGCAGTCCCCGGGTTACATACAAGATAGGGTCTGTAGGTTTGTTCTTAAGTTGAATTTGTATGTAAGTCGGAACTGTATATTTTTTCATTGTAATCCCAGCCAGAACTTTTTTGGTCTCTGTGACAATTGGATTTTTTAAATGTTGGGTTGTCATAAGAATCAGGATTAACAATAAAGCTTCATTACAGACACCTGTCATAACTGTTACAGCTGATCATTGTAGCCTGGAACTAAAGTACAATAAATTACCAATATCCAGTGGTCCGTTTGTAACTAGGGGTCGTATGTAAGTCGAGTGTTCTTAAGTAGGGGACCGCCTGTATATGGCAGATTAATAAAATTGAATGTAAATGCGAAGACGAGATTACCCCTTTAAGTTTGTGGCAGATCTGTCTTAGAGCTGACATCATGGATCTATATTTGGAGACTTCAGAGATGTAGGTTGGCCGTGCCAATGACTCCTTGTCAAATGATGATGTTAAGTAGAATCTACAGCTTGATCCATGTAAGGCTACATACATGTAATGGGCTGCATACCAGGGGATGTTTTGGGTTCGTTGGAGATGGGAGGGGTGAGTCCTCCATAGAGAGGAGGCTACCCAGCTCAGTCACAGTGCCGTGAGAGATGATATACTCAACACACCGTGACCTGGAGTAATAGACCTCAATGGTGGGCGATATCTTCCCCAAATTGGGCATCCAGATCATGGCCACTGCACGTGTGCATTAGGCCTAAGAGGAACTTTGGGACCCTCTAAGAACAATACGGGGGTAGCTGTAATAATTCTTGAATAAAATATTAGCCCAAAAATTGCTGCTCTGCTGATCGCCTGATTGGATATGGCGGATCACTGGAGGTTTATATGTATGTGTATAGGAATGATGACGTCTCCTCTTCTTCCCCCTCGCTCTCATTACTGTATTATATCTATTACAGATCTAATGGATATTTTGGCCATTAGTCATAGAGATGTCAGGACGTCACAGGTGTGAAGAGGACATAACAGGTCTGTATGGGAAATCCTTCAACCATAATCCAGTGAACGTCGCCTGGTGATAATATGGATCTTACACATGATGTTCTATAGATGGAGTTTTCACAATCTTTTGTTCAACCAAGAAAGATTCTCTATGAGTCATTTAGATGCCGACATTTAGGATCACTATAAGGATTACATCTGAGCCCCTAGCAATCCCACCAGACGGTCCTCTCCCTCCCCCCATCCATGCCACTGCAATATCATTGGTTATTTTACAGCAAAGAAAAATAAGTCATGTCAGATGCCCTATATTCCTTTAGTTTCCATCCAGTTAAACCCCTCCTCGGGTGAGGAGAAGAGGAATGTCTTCCCCTGGAAGACAACCCTCAACTTGGCTGGATATATCAATGAATAAGGTAGATCTTTTTCAATCAATTTTTTTTTTAGCTCTCTAAACTCTTTTCTTTTCATCAGGGTGTCCCTTGAGAAATCTGGTTATGCTGAGATTTTGGAGCCATTATAGAACATTTCTCCCCTTTTTCTTAGCTCTCGAAGAACCATATCCCTGTCCCTAGAACAGACTAATTTGGTCAAAATGGCACATGGGTATGCGCCAGGCACTGGTTTACAACCTGGGACCCTATGAGCTCATTCTACCACAAAATATGAGTGAATGTGTTCCTTCCCCAGCACTTCCGTGAACCAGTTCTATATGAACTTCACTGTATCCTCTTGTTCCACCCCCTCGGGGAAGCCCACCAACCGAACGTTACGCCTTCTGGACCTATCCTCTAAATCTGTTATCTTGGCCTGCAATTCTTTTTTTTTCTACCTCTATTCTAGACATTGATTTTTGTTGTCTATCTAGTGTTCCTTCTATTTTTGAAAGACGTTCGCCCTGGTTCTTAATGCGACCCCTGATTTTATTTAGATCCTCACGGATTCTCAGTATATCCTTTCTAGTGTCCTCTAACTGATCTTTTAGCCCCTCCATAGATTTGTTTGTTTTATTGACAGCTTGAAGGATTTCTTCCCAAATGGGGGGATTGCCTTCCTGGGGCTCCTCACTATCCACAACTAGGGGTGAAAATCTAGAACCTGTTTCGGTTTCTCTAGCAGGCTTTGTCTGCTTCCCCAGAGGGGTTTTCAAAAATTTATCTAGCTTGGTGTTAACTTTCTCCTTAGGAGAACTAACCTCAGTAGATTTGCGCACAGCTTTTGGTGGCATATTGACTGTCAGAGAGGAAACAGGCCACTATTTCCACTGTTGTCCCCCGTACCTCTGTTGTTGTTTCTTCCACCTGTACCCCTTTTTTTTTTTTTAATTAAACTTTTATTATAGTACAAAAAACATTACAGGTTTTTACAAGACAAATTGCCATTCCAACAGTATAACGTTCTGTCATTAATACAAGACCATATTAAAGTATTTACTTTCCCCACCCTCCCTTAAACCCACCCTCTGACGGTTGACAAGTTATCCTTTATATCCATTTTTACAAAAGAAAAGGAAGAAAAAACTGAAGAGGACAAAAAACAACATCCTGTGGTTTAACATGATCTTTTGATCCATTCTTTTGTCAACAAAATCTATTTCTGTGAGACAAAATACCATTCTGTTTCACAAAATGCCATTCTGTGTGATGGAATTCTACTTCTGTACTTCAAAATACCATTCTGGGTGCGACAGAATTCTACTTCTGTACTACAAAATACCATTCTGTGCGACAGAATTCTACTTCTGTACTACAAAATGCCATTCTGTGCGACAGAATTCTACTTCTGTGCTACAAAATAATATTCTGTGTGTCAGAATTCTACTTCTGTGCTACAAAATACTATTCTGTGGGACAGAATTCCACTTCTGTACTACAAAATACTATTCTGTGCGACAGAATTCCACTTCTGTACTACAAAATACCATTCTGTGCAACAGAATTGTACTTCTGTACTACAAAATACTATTCTATGTGACAGAATTCTACTTCTGTACTACAAAATACTATTCTGAGCGACAGAATTCTACTTCTGTACTACAAAATACCATTCTGTGCGACAGAATTCTACTTCTGTACTACAAAATACTATTCTGTGCGACAGAATTCTACTTCTGTACTACAAAATACCATTCTGTGTGTCAGAATTCTACTTCTGTACTACAAAATGCCATTCTGTGCGACAGAATTCTACTTCTGTACAACAAAATACCATTCTGTCCGACAAAATTCCTATTCTGTGAGAAATATCTGTCAGTCAAACAAACTAGCCAACCAATCAAATGCTTCCTTTATTCCCAGGTCCTGGAGACAGCAGTGAAGCCCCAGCTCTGCTGTCAGGCTGGAGGTTGTCAGGTCTCCCTGGTCTGCCCTGGTTGTGGTCTATAGATAGGGCAGGAACTGGATTGTGCTGATCTCCCGCACATTGTATATACACAGGAAAGTGTCTGCTCTGAGAAGTTACAGTAGGTTCTATTTCCTTGTGGTGTAAAGGACCTTTGATGACGTCATTGCCATGTGACTTTTGTGGGAGGAACAACTCTAGAGTTACACAGAAACCATGGAGATCCCTGATAGAAGCTGCAGCCCTGAGGGATAGAAGGGAGTAATGTAGGAAGAGGAGGAGGTGGGGAGCAGGGAGAGGAGGAGGTGAGGAGCAGGGAGAGGAGGAGGGGGGGAGCAGGGAGAGGAGGAGTTGGGGAGCAGGGAGAGGAGGAGGTGAGGAGCAGGGAGAGGAGGAGGTGGGGAGCAGGGAGAGGAGGAGGTCCAATTTACTCTGGTCTGGTCGAAAGAGTCAGTGGAGTTCTTAGATGTACACATTTTGCTAAAAATGGTGAACTACAAACCGATTTATTTGTCAAACCAACAGACAAAAATAATCTACTTTATTTCAAGAGTAATCACCCCCCAAAAAATGATGAGGTCATTACCCTATAGCCAATTCTTGAGGGCACGTCGGATCACCTCGAATGACTCTTTTCTTCAAAAAAACTTTGATGAATTGTCCACTAAATGTAGAGACAGGGGTTACTTCGCATCCCTTATAGCCAAACACAGAAACAAAGTTCTGGGTATGGAGAGAAATAATCTCCTACAACCCAAAACCAAACAAACCAAACAAAACCGCATACCCTTTGTATCCACTTTTACTGAAATAAGTGGTGACATAGGAAAGATTATTCATAAGAATTGGCATATCCTTGCTGATGCGTTTCCAACAATCCCAGAATTTAAAGTCCCACCCCTTCTATCTTACAGTTGCACGCCGAGACAAGTTAGTTAGGGCTGATGTGGGTAGAAAAAAGAAAGAAAGGCAGGCAATGTGTAAACTGCACTATGATGCTAAAGGGAGAAAAATTCACACACCCAATAACTAACACCACGTATGAAATTAAGCACTATCTTACGTGTAATTCGTATCACGTCATTTATCTGTTGCAGTGCCCATGTAATCTATGGTATATTGGTGAGACGGCCCTCGAGCCTGGCAGAAAGGATATCCCGGTTCCTAAACATTTTTCTGACTGCAAACATAGAGAGGGACAATTGAGGTTTCGCCTCATAGACAGAATCCCGCCCCTTAGGAGAGGAGGGGATAGGATGAAACTTTTGAAAAAACGAGAATTAGAGTGGATCTATAAGTTAAATATATTGAAACCCAATGGGTTAAACGTTGATTTCAAAATAAGCAAAATTTTTTGAATACTGGTTTGCCTCTTTTACTACTCCAATTCCTTGACAAATATAATCTTCTATGTCGGTTTTTGTGATTTTACATACGATACTAAACGTAATTTTCTTTTTTCTATAGATCACCACAATATTGCTGGACACCGTCTGTGGACTCCTCCTATGGCTCCTCTGTTTGTTATTTGCATAGTTTAATAAAAGGTTTATTTATGATAATTTTGGCTCCTGATTAACTCATGCCAAGGTGTTGCACATCCATAATTACTATGATCACATATTGACTACTTATCTTGGTGGATGGAGACTGGACCGACTACCATTTGGACTGTGATTAGGACGTTGCAGCGTATATATTTAGCAGTCTATATAATATACAGATTGGACGTTGCTACTTTATGTCTTTTTAGGTTTATACTGACCACTAGGGATTTCCTTAGTTCATTAGTGGGAGCACAACGATAATTGCTGTTGGTGATGGGGACATCGCGACAGCTGATCGAGGGGCTTCTTTCTTCTTGCAGGGTGTGTGTTCTCCATGAATACACCCCGTGTGAGTGCCCCACGTTACTTGTGACGGATTGACTTTTATGGCTTTGTGCTGATTTGAAAAGCCCATACTTTGTGGTTAGTTGCCTACCTACCTATACACGATACTCAATGTGTACCTTTGATATCTGTACTGCATTTCATCTAAAAGGTCATATGTAGGCCATACTTCTTAACCCCTTAAAGACCCCGGGTTTTTCCGCTAATTTCTCACTCTCCACCTTCAAAAATCCATAACATAACAAAAATCCATAACAAAAATCCAAACATAACATTTTTCCATGTACAGAGCTGTGTGAGGGCTTATTTTGTGTGTAACAAATTTTACTTTCCTGTGATGTTATTTATTTTAACATGCTGTGTACTGCGAAGCTAGAAAAAAATTCCAAATGTGAAAAAATAAAAAAGTCATGTTCTTGTGGGCTCAGTTTTTATGACTTTGACTGTGCGCTCCAAATAACACCTCAGCTTTATTCTTTTGTTCTGTACGATCGCGGTGATACCAAATTTATATAGGTTTTATTGCGTTTTAATACATTTTCAAAAATTAAACGAATGTGTACAAAAAAGAAAAAAAAAATTTGCCATCTTCTGACGCTAATAACTTTTTCATACTTTGGGGTACGGAGCTGTGTGAGGTGTCAATTTTTGCGAAATGAGCCGACGTTTTCATTACTACCATTTTGAGGTCTGTGTGACATTTTGATTACTTTTTATTCCATTTTTTATGTGATGCAAAAAGGTGTAAAAGTCGCATTTCGGACATTTGGGCGCCATTTCCCGTCTCGGAGGTCACCGCCGGCTTCTGTGTGCTAACAGTAGCTATAGGCAGTGTGTGTCTGTGTGCTAGCAGTAGCTATAGGCAGTGTGTGTCTGTGTGCTAGCAATAGCTATAGGCAGTGTGTGTCTGTGTGCTAGCAGTAGCTATAGGCAGTGTGTATATGTGTGCTCATAGTAGCTATAGGCAGTGTGTCTGTGTGCTAGTATTAGCTATAGGCAGTGTGTGTCTGTGTGCCAGTAGTAGCTATAGGCAGTGTGTGTCTGTGTACTAGTGGTAGCTATAGCCAGTGTGTGTCTGTGTGCTAGCAGTAGCTATAGGCAGTTTGTGTCTGTGTGCTAACAGTAGCTATAGGCAGTGTGTGTCTGTG
Organism: Engystomops pustulosus; assembly: GCA_019512145.1. Taxonomy (NCBI): domain Eukaryota; kingdom Metazoa; phylum Chordata; class Amphibia; order Anura; family Leptodactylidae; genus Engystomops; species Engystomops pustulosus. The sequence continues at coordinate 105,511,212 of CM033644.1, read as the reverse complement.
TGCTAGTAGTAGCTATAGGCAGTGTGTGTCTGTGTGCTAGCAATAGCTATAGGCAGTGTGTCTGTGTGCTAGTAGTAGCTATAGGCAGTGTGTGTCTGTGTGCCAGTAGTAGCTATAGGCAGTGTGTGTCTGTGTACTAGTGGTAGCTATAGCCAGTGAGTGTCTGTGTGCTAGTCTGGCCCGGAGCCAGCACCCGGCTAACTGTGCACAGTTTTGATCACTTTTTATTCCATTTTTTATGTGATGCAAAAAGGTGTAAAAGTCGCATTTCGGACATTTGGGCGCCATTTCCCATCTCCGAGGTCACCGCCGGCCATAACCAATTTTATATTTTGATAGATCGGGCATTTTGGGATGCGGCGATACCTAATGTGTTTGTGATTTTTACTGTTTATTATGTTTTATATCAGTTCTAGGGATTTGAATTTTTAATATTTTATTTTATTTTTATTTTTTTGAAACTTTTTTTAAAAAGTTTTTTTCACTATTTCCTAGACCATCTAGGGTACATTAACCCTAGATGATCAGATCCTTCCTACCATATACTGCAATACTTCTGTATTGCATTATATGGCACTTTTGCAGGTCATTCATTACAATGAGCCACTGGCTCATTGTAATGAATCTGCAGAAGCCATGTAGCCTCGGATACAAACGAAGACCCGATGCTACCATGGCAACCAATCGCCGCCCCCCAATGACGTTCGGGGGAGAGACTATCGGAATAAAGATGGCAGCGCCCACGCGCCGGCATCTTTTAAATGCCGCCGGTGACTCTTCCGGCGGCAACGGAAAGGTTAATAGCCGCGATCGGTGCAAGCACTGACCGCGGTTATTAGCGGTGGGGGTTTGCTGCAATATGCAACAACCCCCACCCTTGTATGAAGAGGACTTAGCCCGTGAGTCCTCTTCATACATTCCCTGTACCTCTGCGCCGTAGAGCTACGGCGCAGAGCGTTAAGGGGTTAAGAGTTCCAGTTCCTCCATTTTGTTTGTGAGGCTTCTGGCATTTGTGTACACACACTTTATATGGTTTTCCCGGTCCCTATTCCCCAATCTCATTCCAGCCCCCCTTCCTCCCCCATGCACTAGGACTCTTCCCAGCTCTCTATGTACACTGTCTATTTGCCCTGCACAAGTGTAGTTGCCCTCCCCCCAGGTCTCTAGTTTAAACACTCCTCCAACCTTCTAGACATTTCCCCCAAAACAGCTGCACCCTCCCCACTGAGGTGCAGCCCATCCCTACTGTAGAGCCTGTAGCCGACAGAAAAGTCAGCCCAGTTCTCCATGAACCCAAACCCCTCCTTCCCACACCAACTTTTGAGCCACTTATTTACCTCCCTGATCTCCCGCTGCCTTTCTGGTGTGGCATGTGGTACAGGGATTATTTCGGAGAAAATTACCTTTGAGGTCCTTGCTCTGAGTTTATGGCCTAAGTCCCATAAATAATTTTTAAGGACCTTCCACCTACCTCTTACTTTGATCGATGATACTCAGAAAAGAAAAACAAACAGATACAAGGTAGTGCTACCTAGCGCAAGATTATAGTCAGTACCTGGCCAGCTACCGCACAAGCACGACAAGGCTTGGCGCTAGCTGTTAGACTAGGTAAGTGGTGGCGAACTCACCCTGCAGAGTCCCTGCGGGCTAAGGCCCTGTCTAAAGCAGATAAACCACCCTGATAAGGGTGAACCCACTATCAGGAACCTAACTGACGGTCAGTCCCTGAGTGACCCTACAAGATGACAGGGAAGACTTACTCCGTCTGGCAGCTGCTGGATGGTGGAGCGGACAGGTAACCGGAATACTGAGTTAGACCATTGTTCACACTGGTACACGGAATACTAACACAGGACTGAACAGGTAACCAGAATACATGAATAGACCAGTGATCACACTGGCGCATAGAATACTAACACAGGTCTGGGACAGGGAAAGCGGGAGAACACTAGGAGGTAAACGATACTGAGGGACAAACAACAGATACAGGAAGACAGACGGGATATACACAGGTCAGGTCAAGAACAAACGGGTTATATACAGGTCAGGTCAAGATCAAACGGGTTATATACAGGTCAGGCCAAGATCAAATGGTTTATATACAGGTCAGGTCAAGATCAAGCGGGATATATACAGGTCAGGTCCAGATACAGGTCAGGTCCAGATACAGACAGACAAGCGGAGACAAACAAACCAGGTAAAAACCAAGATGGCTGCAAAGGTACAGAATCAGATACAAAACACAGAATACCAAACAAGATAGCAAGAGCACTAGATACACAGGAAAGACAAAAAAATAACCAGCCAGGTCTGATGGGAATGGACAGGTATACAAGGCCGTTCCCGGACACGCCTCCAGCAGCACTGGGGGAACTGTCCATCAGGCTAGTAACCCTTGCTGGGCAGGACTAAAATGCAAGGAGCAGGGTGTGGCTCACTTAATCCAAAAACAAGCAGTAAGCCACAGTTCACACACAAATAAACGCCATCTATTCTGGCAACTGCGGATAGTGCGACATTTAGGCCCGGACGTTACCTTCAGATAAGCAGATAGTGTTAATAAAATAGGTTAATACTAACCTTACGGAGTTGTGCTATATTTCAGGGACAACTCTGCTTCGTCTTTACCCTTTTTAAGGCGCTAGGGGTGCCCTTCAGGTGTGGTATTGTACATAGGCCTAGGGTAAATTCCAATGGATATTATCCTAAAAAAAAGTATGTTTGGAAGGTGCAGGTTCAGTGGGAAACGTTTAAGGGGTTTTCCCATCTGGGCACTTACATTTATTTTTATTCATTTTCCATATGTAAACATTTCTTCTGATTGGATGTTATTAAAAAAATGTTCTTGTGTGAAGATAATTTCTCATAAATGTTGCCATGTTGTCCCTTAGAAACGAGATAACTTCCTTGGACATGACCACCTCACATTTTGTCAGCTGTGGCCAGACATGCGCTACTGAGCCCTGCCTGACCACCGGGATTCAGCGATCATTACCACAGGACGGCTGAAGGATATGCAGTAACTGCTGTACTTTCATATACAAAAACTTTTTGTTACTTTGTGAAATCACTCCAGCAGAGGTGGCCGTATCCAAGGACACAGACTTGTTTCTAAGGGACCCTATGGCAACATTTATGAGAGATTATCTTCACACAGTTTTTTTTTAATAAGATCTAATTGAAGAAATGCATATATATGGCAGATTAATAAAATTGAATGTAAATGCCAAGACGAGAATACCCCTTTAATTTTGTGGCAGATCTGTCCTAGAGCTGACATCATGGATGTATATTTGGAGACTTCAGAGATATATGTTGGCCCTTCCATGACAATATCTATAGATGGGCCTTTAGCGTCACTGCCAATGACTCCTTGTCTAATGATGATGTTAAGTAGAATCTACAGCTTGATCCATGTAAGGCTACATACATGTAATGGGCTGCACACCGGGGGATGTTTTGGGTTCGTTGGAGATGGCAGGGGTGAGTCCTCCATAGAGAGGAGGCTACCCAGCTCAGTCACAGTGCCGTGAGAGATGATATACTCAACACACTGTGACCTGGAGTAATAAACCTCAATGGTGGGCGATATCTTCCCCAAATTGCGCATCCAGATCATGGCCACTGCACGTGTGCATTAGGCCTAAGAGGAACTATGGGACCCTCTAAGAACAATACGGGGGTAGCTGTAATAATTCTTGAATAAAATATTAGCCCAAAAATTGCTGCTCTGCTGATCGCCTGATTGGATATGGCTGATCACTGGAGGTTTATGTGTATGTGTATAGGAATGATGACGTCTCCTCTTCTCCCCCCTCCCTCTAATTACGGTATTATATCTATTACAGATCTGACGGATATTTTGGCCATTAGTCACAGAGATGTCAGGACGTCACAGGTGTGAAGAGGACATGACAGGTCTGTATGGGAAATCCTACAACCATAATCCAGTGAACGTTGCCTGGTGATAAAATGGATCTTAATTTTATACAAGGAATAGAGTTTGAAAGTTGTGACCAATTTGTGACTGGGTTCATAAAGTACGTTTTTGTATAAGACAGGCAAATCATCCAGTTCGGACGTGTGTACCCAATTGTCACTAAAACATAACTTTTAATAGTTTCTAATTTAAAAGGTGAGGGCTAGTAAAGTACAGTGAATAGAAGGAGAAGGTACAATTCCAGTACACTAAGGTTAAAATTACAGTCAGTTGAGTTGTCAGAGCTTTATTTTTCTCAGTATTGAATCAGAGGGCAAACCCTATGAGTGTTTTTACAGTGTGTTAGTAATATATTCCGGATTTATATTTAACTTCTCACTATGGTCTAATTAGTGAAAAGGACTCTGGAAGGCATTCACCCCTATCCCTGCTGGTAAGCCTCCATAGGGTATGTGTGGGGGTACATAAGTCCTCCCTATTTAGAGGCGGATTTCACCCACATACTGGTCTCATACTCTAAGGGTTAATGTGGTCCTGCCTCTCTTATCCCTATTTAGATATTTCGGTAAATATTTTATAAATTCTGCACTCCGGTAAGTACTCTATAAGCTCTACACTCAATAGATTTCAGCTTCATTCATATCCCTCTTTTTTGGCTCTACAACTCTACTGCTGAACTAAAATCCTAAAGGTATAGCCCCCCCGACATGTTTCGCTGCATAGAGCAGCGTCCTCAGGGGTGCCGGGGCTATAATGCGGCACACCACGTGAATTCCCGTCCTATATAACTTCTCATTCTGACGTAGTAAAGGAGGGCCCGTCTCCCACATCCAATCAGAAGGCTAGATTCCAATAGCCAATGACGGCAGTGGGCTGTGTCTCCTATTATCCAATCCTCGTGAAGTCACACTGTGACATCACCGAGAGCGTCCATTCCCTACGTATGTCTGTTTCCCTTAGTGCCGATTATACTCGTCTCAATGCGCATGCGCATAGGTCCCATACCTAAACCCCTGCGCATGTCCATTTTACTTAGTCCAGGTCTCGGTAAATCTACTGCGCATGCGTGTCGACTTAGTATTTAGTGCGCTCGGTTCCTTCTCTTCGCGCATGCGCGCTGACTTAGTATTCCGTGCGCTCGATTCATTCTTTTCGCGCATGGCCAGGAACTTATGTGATATTCGGCTGTTTTCCCACTTACCTAGTAAGTGGGTCCGGGCGAGTAAGTAGATTCCAATGGCTAGGAGTTATTTGTCCATATTAGGGGGGACGGAGTTATAACAGTATCAAGCGATGGAGTTATTTGTCCATATTAAGGGGGACGGAGTTGTAACAGTATCAAACGATAGAATCTCTGTGACTGCAGGGATGTAACAGTATCAAGTGATGGGATATCTGTGGCTCATTTTCAGTTTTGATCCATTTATGGGTTCCATTCAATTTTTAGGTTAACACGTCGACACAGTAAGTGGTGTACCTCTTAAGCTGGAATATCCTTCATCCTACAATTCTTATTTATTGTCATTTATAAGTTCAAAGAAGATTCATTTACAGAAAAGCTGCATAGGTAAATCCCTCATTAAGGCCTTTGGGGCTCAATGTTCCTAGTCTGTAAATCCATTTCGCCTCCAATTGGAGGAGGTCTCGATCGAGGTCACCGCCTCTTGTACCCGTCTTTAGGTGATCAATGCCCCAGAAGCGAAGCTGCTCAAGGTCCCCATTATGTGTCATCTTCATATGTTTTGAGAGGGTTGTGTCTTTCTTTGTTCTTACTGTACTGAGATGTGAGGAGACTCTTTTTCTTAGCTCCTGTATTGTTTTCCCTATATACATTTTTGGGCATCTACACTGTGCCACATATATCACCCCTGTTGTTTTACAATTAATAAAATGTCTAATCTGATAGGTTCGAGTGTTGTCTGGATTAGAAAATTATTTTCTTCTAGACATATATTTACAGAGGGAGCAATCCCCACAGGGAAAAGAACCAGTTGTTCGAGGTGGCAACCACGTTTGTGGGGTTAGACGTTTGTCCGCATAGTGGCTATGTACCAGGAGGTCTTTTAAATTTTTCCCTCTTCAATACGTTATTGATGGGTGTTCTGTTAGAGCGGGTTGAATGTCCACGCACACCCCGCCTACTCAATGAACCGCATATATCGTTATACATAATGACGCACTTCCGGTTGAAACCGGAAGTGACGTCGCGCATTGCTTGCGTACCGGCTCCACGGCTGAGTCGCATTAGGTCTCCGTCTGGGGCTATTTAAGGGCATCCTATTCATTACACCTCTATCCCCTGACGAAGCCCGCTAGACGGGCGATACGCGTGGGGCCTTCTTCCCTCCCCTGATCTCCACCAATGGTAATATAACCTGACCATATGTTTGAGACTGCGTCTCTTCACTATTTATTACTTGTATTGTACTATTAGTATTTATTTCTTTGTCTATATACCTTATTATTGACGCACTAACTCAACCACCACTATACTTATTTCATCTGGGGAGTTTCTGTGACTATATACCCTCTGTTTAAGGGTTTTTAGATGTTTTTATTATTGCTCTTTTTTGTTACTAATAAAGAACTTCTTCTATACACATCTAATGTAAACAGATGCGCAAGAAGCGCATGATGCGCATGGAGCTGGCGTGGATAACACAGCAGGGTGGCGACAAAGTTAACAACTTTGATGTGGAATCCATGAAAACAACCCAAATTCCTGCCTGACACACCTCGTTTGATAAAGGGACGATGTATGGAGGCAGCTATATGGACGACTTTTGGAGGTAGCAATGGAGACAACGTGTGGAGGCTGCTATGGAGACAATTTAATTTGGATAGTGCCTGTATGTGGCAGTCCCAAAAATTTTTCAAACCAGAGGAGCAGGTAGGTGGCCCTCCAGTAAAATGGAATAGATTGAGTGCCTGTATGTGGCAGTCCAAAAAAATTTTCAAACCAGAGGAGCAGGTAGGTGGCCCTCCAGAAAAATTGAATAGATTGAGTGCCTGTATGTGGCACTCCCAAAAATTGTTTAAAACAGAGGACCGGGTAGGTGGCCCTCCAGAAAAATTAAATGCATAAAGTACTATAGCTAGAGCCAGTGGGCCCTGTCAAAAAATAGCCAGTTTCCTCTGCTTTACTGTACAAAGAGGAGGAGAAGGAGGAAAATGAGGAGGAGGAGGAGTGGATCAATTATTCAGGTTGAGCTTCCTTCACCTGGTGGAGATTGGAAATTATGAGAAATCCAGGCTTTATTCATCTTAATAAGCGTCAGCCTGTCAGCGCTGTCAGTCGACAGGCGTGTACGCTTATCGGTGATGATGCCACCAGCTGCACTGAAAACCCGCTCGGACAAGACGCTAGCGGCAGGGCAGGCAAGAACCTCCAAGGCGTACAGCGCCAGTTCGTGCCACATGTCCAGCTTTGAAACCCAGTAGTTGTAGGGAGCTGTGTGATCATTTAGGACGATGGTATGGTCAGCTACGTACTCCCTCACCATCTTTCTGTAAAGATCAGCCCTACTCTGCCGAGACTGGGGACAGGTGACAGTGTCTTGCTGGGGTGACATAAAGCTGGCAAAAGCCTTGTAAAGCGTACCCTTGCCAGTGCTGGACAAGCTGCCTGCTCGCCTACTCTCCCTCGCTACTTGTCCCGCAGAACTACGCACTCTGCCGCTAGCGCTGTCAGAAGGGAAATACTGTTTCAGCTTGTGCACCAGGGCCTGCTGGTATTCATGCATTCTCACACTCCTTTCCTCTGCAGGGATGAGAGTGGAAAGATTTTGCTTGTACCGTGGGTCCAGGAGAGTGAACACCCAGTAATCGGTGCTGGAATAAATTCTTTGAACGCGAGGGTCACGGGATAGGCAGCCTAGCATGAAATCTGCCATATGCGCCAGAGTACCAACGCGTAAGAATTCACTCCCCTCACTGGCCTGACTGTCCATTTCCTCCTCCTCCAACTCCTCCAACTCCTCTTCTTCTGCCCATACACGCTGAACAGTGAAGGACTCAACAATGGTCCCCTCTTGTGTCTCGCCAACATTCTCCTCCTCTTCCTCCTCATCCTCCTCCACCTCCACCTCCTCCGATATGCGCTGAGAAACAGACCTAACTGGACCCTACCAAACCTACTTAAACCATCCACTGCCACCAAGGGTAATAACAATAACATTTTTATTGCATCAGATTAACGCCTTCACAGTTCCAGATTACCAGGTATACAAACATTCCCCGTTCACCGCCCTAGACCACCAAAAATGCAAATAATAAGTTTCATAGCAATGGTGCTAATTTGAAGCTATTTGAACCTTTACATTTGGCTAGTGTACACTTCATTATTATGTTCTTAAACGGTAATAATTGATACATATTTACAGTTAATTATAAAACACTACAAAGGAACAGTGCATACTTCTCTTATTACTCTGCTAACCCCTTTTATCAAGAGTTAAAAGTGAACATTCACAGTGATACAACTGAACATTGGAAAGAGTGCAACTTAAAGTGAATCTGTCACCAGGAATGTCATTTATAAGTGGTGACAATTTCCAATAGCCCATCTATGCTGGTTTTAAAAATGCCTTCATCAGCATTCTGAACCATTTCAGCACTTTATAAAACTTTATTTCACATTTTTTGGTTATCTACCAGCAGTGTGTGGTGAATCCTATGGGGCGCCGCTTGTTCACAATGCATTTTGTGACACAGAATCCATTTTGTAAGCACAGAATAATTTTGTGTTCACTAAATATTCTGCTTGAAGACAAAATACAGTACACTTGCACAAAACTACACATCTACTTTTAGTGAACACCAAATTTATTTTGTGCATACATAATAGATTATATGAACAAAAAAACAATTTTGTGTTTACAGAATCATTTTTTGTGACACATATTTAAATTTTGTAGACACAAAACTTGTGGTGCTGTGACACAGATTTTTTATTTTGTGGCACAGAATAATTTTTTTTAACAAATGACTTTTGTCAACAAAATCTATTTCTGTGAGACAAAATACCATTCTGTTTCACAAAATGCCATTCTGTGTGATGGAATTCTACTTCTGTACTTCAAAATACCATTCTGGGTGCGACAGAATTCTACTTCTGTACTATAAAATACCATTCTGTGCGACAGAATTCTACTTCTGTACTACAAAATACTGTTCTGTGCGACAGAATTCTACTTCTGTACTACAAAATAATATTCTGTGTGTCAGAATTCTACTTCTGTGCTACAAAATACTATTCTGTGGGACAGAATTCCACTTCTGTACTACAAAATACTATTCTGTGCGACAGAATTCCACTTCTGTACTACAAAATACCATTCTGTGCAACAGAATTCTACTTCTGTACTACAAAATACCATTCTGTCTGACAAATTCCTATTCTGTGAGAAATATCTGTCAGTCAAACAAACTAGCCAACCAATCAAATGCTTCCTTTATTCCCAGGTCCTGGAGACAGCAGTGAAGCCCCAGCTCTGCTGTCAGGCTGGAGGTTGTCAGGTCTCCCTGGTCTGCCCTGGTTGTGGTCTATAGATAGGGCAGGGACTGGATTGTGCTGATCTTCCGCACATTGTATATACACAGGAAAGTGTCTGCTCTGAGAATTTACAGTAGGTTCTATTTCCTTGTGGTGTAAAGGACCTTTGATGACATCATTGCCATGTGACTTTTGTGGGAGGAGCAACTCTAGAGTTACACAGAAACCATGGAGATCTCTGATAGAAGCTGCAGCCCTGAGGGATAGAAGGGAGTAATGAGGGAAGAGAAGGAGGTGGGGAGCAGGGAGAGGAGGAGGTGGGGAGCAGGGAGAGGAGGAGGTGAGGAGCAGGGAGAGGAGGAGGTGGGGAGCAGGGAGAGTAGGAGGTGGGGAGCAGGGAGAGGAGGAGGTCCAATTTACTCTGGTCTGGTCGAAAGAGTCAGTGGAGTTCTTAGATGTACACATTTTGCTATAAAATGGTGAACTACAAACTGATTTATTTGTCAAACCAACAGTCAAAAATAATCTACTTAATTTCAAGAGTAATCACCTCCCACTTACATCTCCTAGTCTTCTCCTTAGCTGCACTAATTATCTGGAATGTACTACTCAGGACTATCAGACTAATACCTAACCACCAAAGCTTCAAACATTCTTTTACAATCCTAATTGCATGTAACTTCAACTCTCTCTTTACTGTAGCATTGGGTTATATAACCGAAACTGTGTTAACGATTTTGCATACGACACATGCTGGAATAGGGACTCTGTTATGTTTCCCGAAAATGCCATGTACCCACATGGTGAAACTGCAATATGCAGCTCTGTGCTCTGTGTGGAATAATCAAGTTAAAATATTAAATTGTATTAAAACATCAAATAATAAAGTATAAAATATATTGAAAGAACTACTAATAATTTTATCCTATAATAATTACTTACCGATTATCATTTATAACATAATAATGGGCGGTGTTGGGGTCTGAGGAAGGTTCTGTTACAGCACACTGCTCTATAACGCCAGCATTGTCACTAATGCATTTATACATTCCACCTGGAAATTTGTGTAATTCCTCAGGTTCTTTACTACAACAACTCTCAGATACACTTGTCATAGTGTGACACAGGGTACAGGAACACCAGGCTGTGCTAAGAAGTCTTCCTTCAGGATCCCCCTCTGGTTCTGATTCTTCCCCATGGCATACGAGGATCATCGTTGGAAGCAATATCCATTATCTGAGTCCCCTTGGTCGATGTATCACACAGACGAGATATTAGCCACAGTTCCTAAAAGAGAAATAAATAAAAATTACAAATAGATTTTTATTATCAGTTAAACTGTTGCCCTATGCAGTGATGGCTAACCTATGGCACTGGTGCCAAGGTGGCACTTAGAGCCCTTTCTGTGGTGATACACATGCCATCACCAGAGAGGACTCCAGGTATATTCCTGCAGTCCCAGACAGCCCAGGACTTGCTGTGCAGTGGTATTTTAAAGTGACAGCTGTACCTGGGACTATTTTCTGCTTTATTGGTGTCATCAGCTGCTGGTATCAATGAAAACTGTGACAGAGAAGGGAGTATAAATCACAAATTAAATTTCTGGGATGGCACTTTGCGATAAATAAGCGGGTCTTTGTTGTAGTTTGGGCACTTGGTCTCTAAAATGTTTGCCATCACTGCCCTATGGCTTTGGGGGCCAAATCCCAGTCATACACAGGGTTCGGAGCTAAACTGATAGTATGGGCTCATGGTGTAGATCAGGGGTCCCCAAACTATGGGCTGCGGGCCACATGCGGCCCGCTGACCGTTTCTATGTGGCGTCGTCGAATCGTACCGCGGCCTTCGGCTGTCTGGCAGTGGCCTACGTCCGTCTGGACAGGAAGCTCCTGCCCGTCACTGAATAGTGCTGGATGTGGCCAATACGGCCGCTCGAGCACTTTTATTACATGTAGAGCAATGTGGCCGGAAGACAACCCCGGCGCACATACTGTAGCTCTTTGAACCTGCATGTGCGGCCGGTTGATGATGCCCGCGGGGGGCCCTAATATATGGAACAATTCATTATGGGAGCAACATATAAAATAACTACTGGTGGGGGTATATAAAATAACTAATGGTGAGGGGGCATATGAAATAACTGCTGGTGGGGGGGCATATAAAATAAATTATTAATGGTGGGGGGTCCTAGTATATTTAACAATTAATTGACCCAATTAATTCATTGGGCCAATATATAAAATAGTTCACAAGGGGGTGCAGTATATTAAATAATTAATTGAGGGGGGGCCAGTATATTACAGATGCGGTCACATGTACCGCTACTTATCCGGCCCTCCAACGGTCTAAGAAGGACAATGAACGGCCCCCTATGTATGTCTTTCCCCCATATGAAGAGACAAGTAGTAAAGTAGCATGAGCAATACTTAATAGTTCAGAGGTCGCACTAACATTTTTCCAGAAGGGTAATAATACTTTTACTATTTTTGGTGAGTATTTTTAGCTGAGGAGGAGTATGAAATTTTCAGTAACACAAATATATAAAACTCATATCCATATATAATGTTAATAGATGCCATTTATACAAGAAAATCATCACAGTCAGTATCTTCTGTGCTGAAATAGCATATTGTGGCAGTAAAAATAATATTACATCATGCAGTAAACATCAAGCTCCTCAGAAAGCTCAAACTAAGTTCAAACCGCTTCACCCCTTGTGGCTGATGCCACCAAACACCCCAGACCAGACTACCGTGGCAGTAGTACCTGAGCGATGACTGCCAGGAATCCCCGGTCAGACCTGACAGAGGATGTACAATGGTGCACATAGGCAGCGGCCAACTGTCTTTTCAGTATTTATCTATAGTATGCTAGTTGTTCCTCCTTCTCGGCAGCTGGAAAAAAGTCATTTTTGACAGGTAGCTATGGTCCAACAGGGTGGAGAGCCAAAAGCCATCCCTATGCAAGATGTTCAGTTGTCACAAGTTAGGCAAAGCAGCATCCTGCAGGCCATCTGCGCAAGTGACTCTGAGGGACTCCCAGGTGGAAGACTTCAGGAACCTTTTGACAACCAGATTGAACACGTGCACCATGCAGGGCGCATGGACCATCCCTCCTCCGTGCAACGCGGACACCATGTTCCTGCCATTGGCTGTCACCATGGTTTCAATTTGCAGTTGTCGCAAAGAACACATTGATTTTTTCTTGCATGACCCAGAGCAGTTCCTCCCCTGTTTGATTTTGTTTGACCAGGCAAACCAGGTGTAGAACTGTGTGACACCATGATGTAACAATCATAGATAGAACTAGTCTTCAGCTAAGCTGATTTCTGATCAGTTTGCACTAGACAGTGGATAAGTGTACATGTATTTGTAGCTTGCTCCATTTAGGCAATTTATTTAAAGTTTTCGTGGCCTAAGCCACTCGTGGGACTGTTCGACAGGTAAAGTACAGATTTTATGATTATGATTTATTAGCTATTATGTGAATTTTAATGATTATACATGTGAGCAGCACAGATAAGTTACATGTATTTTTTAATGCATCCAAACCAAAACAAACCTGGGACTCAGAACATGATTCTGGCAGGGAGCAAGGTAAGTTAAAACACACAATTATATTGTGTTGCAAATGCTCAGAAAACGCAGAAAGACATATTTACACTCCAGCTGTAATGGGCTTCTGCAACCTGTCTTTAGTGAAAATGAGGTTCCCGGTAACAGGTTCCCTTCAAAGATTTTAATATTTTATACATATGAGATATTTTTGCAGATGTCACACCGCTAAATAGTGATTATAAACTAGTACTCTGGATTAATTTAATTTATTTTGTTTTTTTATGGTTTTTTTTTCTTAGTTTTTAATAAACTACTCATAGTTAAGAAAGTTTGTTTTGGGGATCTTATAATATTTGATTATTTCTGTTAAAGTTTTTTTACTGTTTTTAATTAAAAAAAACTTATAGATTTGGTTCAATCCCCTGGATTCCCATATTCCCATTATTTTATTGGGTATTTTAGATAAGTTTTCAATGTTTTCAGGTCAAGATCTTTCCTTGTTATAGGGACTAAGTATTCATGAAGTAAACCTGGGAGTAGTATTTGTGGGCAAGCTCTATAATTTTCTTGTGCAAGATATGTTATACTGGGCAATACATCTATTCAAATGGATGGACGTATTGCCCATTGAAATGCATGTGGCTGTATGCTTTCGGTATGGTACGGGTAGCATGCAACCGAAAGAAAGCTAGTGTGAAAGAGGCCTATCAACGTCTCCTTGTTACACGTCTGTATCCATGGAAACAAGGCGGAATGTTCAGATAGAAAGTTCCATGATGTAACAATCATAGATAGAACTAGTCTTCAGCTAAGCTGATTTCTGATCAGTTTGCACTAGACAGTGGATGAGTGTACATGTATTTGTAGCTTGCTCCATTTAGGCAATTTATTTAAAGTTTTCTTTGGCTCGGCCACTCGTGGCCTAAGCCACTCGTGGGACTGTTCGACAGGTAAAGTGCAGATTTTAGGATTTATTAGCTATAATGTGAATTTTAATGATTATACATGTTACAGCATACATGGCATATAGATCATGTAGAGATGTTTTTTCCTGATTATTTCCAATGTTTGTTCTTGTTATTTTGCTTTTAAACAGATACAGTATAGCCATTTACCCCACTCTATTTTGGTCTCTGTATTGGCATTTATACACTAGGTTATCTTATTCCAGTAATTTACTATTATCAGAATATGTAATAAGCCTGGTTTGTCCTCTCCACATTTAGGGTATTTGGCCGGATTTTTAAACTTTGCAATCTGGAGATTATATGGATCATACGGTTTATTAATAATTTTCAATTGCTATTTCCTTCAGATCTAAGATGTAATTACTATTCTTATAGTTCTTAAACCTTCTAATAATTTATTATCTTATATATTAGCTACACTTAGCACTATGCTTATTTCAATTTTCCATCTCTTTTCACTGTTATAATTAGAGATGAGCGAGCACTAAAATGCTCGGGTACTCGTTATTCGAGACGAACTTTTCCCGATGCTCGAGTGCTCGTCTCGAATAACGAACCCCATTGAAGTCAATGGGAGACTCGAGCATTTTTCAAGGGGACCAAGGCTCTGCACAGGGAAGCTTGGCCAAACACCTGGGAACCTCAGAAAAGGATGGAAACACCACGGAAATGGACAGGAAACAGCAGGGGCAGCATGCATGGATGCCTCTGAGGCTGCCTAATCGCACCATTATGCCAAAATTATGGGCAACAGCATGGCCATGACAGAGTGACAGAATGAAGCTAGATAGCATCTAAAACATGCAATAATTGACCCTGACACTATAGGGGACGGCATGCAGAGGCAGCGGCAGCAGGCTAGAGAGTGGCATGGCGACATACCCTAAATGGACTCAGGCTTCAAACCAATGGGTGGCAGAGAGGAACCAAAGGAGGTGAGCAAGAAGCGCTCAAATAATATCGGTACATGATAAAAGTTTGCCAGTATATTTTGTGGATTACACAGCAGGGTGGCGACAAAGTTAACATGGAAGCCATGAAAACAACCCAAAATTCTGCCTGACACAGCTCGTTTGATAAGGGGACCATGTATGGAGGCAGTGAACTAGTAGTAGATTAAAGGTGCTGCAGTTAAAACTATGTTAGTTGGATCTTGGCATGGAGCTGGCGCTCCGCTGCCAGGCGAGCTTTCGCCAATCCAAGCCCCTGTCTCTAGGCTACTCCCCAAACAGCACTTCTAAGAACCTTTTGTATAAGATCAAGTGTAGTAGCGTTCTTATAAGTTTAGGATATGGCGGGTGAGGGGAATGTAAACAGATGCGCAAGAAGCGCTGAAATAATATCGGTAAATGATAAAAGTTTGCAAGTATATTTTGTGGATTACACAGCAGGGTGGCGACAAAGTTAACAACTTTGATGTGGAATGCCCTGTAATAGCTCTTGGGCGGTGTGCCTTTTATCGCCTAGGCTCAGCAGTTTCAGCACCGCCTGCTGTCGCTTAGCGACGGCACTGCTGCTGTGCCTAGAGCTACCGACTGATGGCGCCATGCCCACGGATGGTAATTCGGAGGAGGAGGAGGTGGAGGAGGGTTGGGAGGAGGTATAGTAGGCCTTTGAGACCTGGACCGAGGTAGGCCCCGCAATTCTCTGCGTCGGCAGTATATGACCAGCCCCAGGGTCAGACTCGGTCCCAGCCTGCACCAAGTTAAGTGTAGTAGCGTTCTTATAAGTTTGGGATATGGCGGGTGAGGGGAATGTAAACAGATGCGCAAGAAGCGCATGATGCGCATGGAGCTGGCGCTCCGCTGCCAGGCGAGCTTTCGCCAATCCAAGCCCCTGTCTCTAGGCTACTCCCCAAACAGCACTTCTAAGAACCTTTTGTATAAGATCAAGTGTAGTAGCGTTCTTATAAGTTTAGGATATGCCGGGTGAGGGGAATGTAAACAGATGCGCAAGAAGCGCTGAAATAATATTGGTAAATGATAAAAGTTTGCCAGTATATTTTGTGGATAACACAGCAGGGTGGCGACAAAGTTAACAACTTTGATGTGGAATCCATGAAAACAACCCAAATTTCTGCCTGACACACCTCGTTTGATAAAGGGACGATGTATGGAGGCAGCTATATGGACGACTTTTGGAGGTAGCAATGGAGACAACGTGTGGAGGCTGCTATGGAGACAATTTAATTTGGATAGTGCCTGTATGTGGCAGTCCCAAAAATTTTTCAAACCAGAGGAGCAGGTAGGTGGCCCTCCAGTAAAATGGAATAGATTGAGTGCCTGTATGTGGCAGTCCAAAAAAATTTTCAAACCAGAGGAGCAGGTAGGTGGCCCTCCAGAAAAATTGAATAGATTGAGTGCCTGTATGTGGCACTCCCAAAAATTGTTTAAAACAGAGGACCGGGTAGGTGGCCCTCCAGAAAAATTAAATGCATAAAGTACTATAGCTAGAGCCAGTGGGCCCTGTCAAAAAATAGCCAGTTTCCTCTGCTTTACTGTACAAAGAGGAGGAGAAGGAGGAAAATGAGGAGGAGGAGGAGTGGATCAATTATTCAGGTTGAGCTTCCTTCACCTGGTGGAGATTGGAAATTATGAGAAATCCAGGCTTTATTCATCTTAATAAGCGTCAGCCTGTCAGCGCTGTCAGTCGACAGGCGTGTACGCTTATCGGTGATGATGCCACCAGCTGCACTGAAAACCCGCTCGGACAAGACGCTAGCGGCAGGGCAGGCAAGAACCTCCAAGGCGTACAGCGCCAGTTCGTGCCACATGTCCAGCTTTGAAACCCAGTAGTTGTAGGGAGCTGTGTGATCATTTAGGACGATGGTATGGTCAGCTACGTACTCCCTCACCATCTTTCTGTAAAGATCAGCCCTACTCTGCCGAGACTGGGGACAGGTGACAGTGTCTTGCTGGGGTGACATAAAGCTGGCAAAAGCCTTGTAAAGCGTACCCTTGCCAGTGCTGGACAAGCTGCCTGCTCGCCTACTCTCCCTCGCTACTTGTCCCGCTGAACTACGCACTCTGCCGCTAGCGCTGTCAGAAGGGAAATACTGTTTCAGCTTGTGAACCAGGGCCTGCTGGTATTCATGCATTCTCACACTCCTTTCCTCTCCAGGGATGAGAGTGGAAAGATTTTGCTTGTACCGTGGGTCCAGGAGAGTGAACACCCAGTAATCGGTGCTGGAATAAATTCTTTGAACGCGAGGGTCACGGGATAGGCAGCCTAGCATGAAATCTGCCATATGCGCCAGAGTACCAACGCGTAAGAATTCACTCCCCTCACTGGCCTGACTGTCCATTTCCTCCTCCTCCAACTCCTCCAACTCCTCTTCTTCTGCCCATACACGCTGAACAGTGAAGGACTCAACAATGGTCCCCTCTTGTGTCTCGCCAACATTCTCCTCCTCTTCCTCCTCATCCTCCTCCACCTCCCTGTCACCAGGGTTCTCATTTTCACTAAAGACAGTTTGAAGAAGCCCATTATACTTGCATTGCAAATATGTCTTCTGCCTTTTTATATTACAATTTAATTGTGTGTTTAAACTTACCGTTCACCCTGACAAGATCATGTTCTGAGTCCCAGGTTTGTTTTTGTTTGGATGCATTTAAAAAAAAAACATGTGATTTGTCTGTGCTGCTCACTCCTCAGCTCTCAGCCCCAACCTTTGCACTCTTGTTATTTTGCTTTTAAACAGATACAGTATAGCCATTTACCACACTCTATTTTTTTTTCTTTATATTGGCATTTAAACACTCGGTTATCTTATTCCAGTAATTTACTTTTATCGGAATATGTAATAAGCCTGGTTTGTCCTCTCCATATTTAGGGTATTTAGCCAGATTCTTTAAATTTATGATCAGCAGGTTATATGGATTATACGCTTTATTAATAATTTTTATTTGATATTCCCTTCAGAGCTAAGATGTAATTACTTTTCTTATAGTTCTTAAATCTTCTAATAATCTATTATTTTATATATTAGCTACACTTAACTCTGTGTTTATTTCAATTTTCCGTTTATTTTCACTGTTATAATCTGTAGTTAGGCTTCTTTAAGGGAATCTGTCACCAGGGTCCTCATTTTCACTAAAAACAGTTTGCAGAAGCCCATTATACTTGCATTGCAAATATGTCTTCTGCCTATGTACATTACAATATAATAGTGTGTTTAAACTTACCTTGCACCCTGACAAAATCATGTTCTGAGTCCCCGGTTTGTTTTATTTTGGATGCAATTAAGAAAAACCATGTGACTTGTCTGTGGTGCTCACTCCTCAGCTCTCAGCCCCTGCCTTTGTACTCCTGTACAGCTCCTTCTCCTGCTTTTTCCTTGTTATTGGGCCTAAGTATTCATGAAATAAATCTATTAGAGTGTAACCTGGGAGAAGTATTTGTGGGCAAGCCCTCGTTCGGCACATCTGCTGTCTGCGCATGCGCAGAACAGCAGGCCCGTGCCTGCGCGGTCACTGCTCCCTGTGCCAGGGTGGGCGGGCGGAGAGGCGGAGGCAGTGTCACTTGTGCCAGGGGGAGCAATGCAGCCGCGCTGCAGCGGCCATCTCAGGAGCGGGGACGCGGCATCACAGGGGGTGCGATCTGGTGGGGGCCCTTAGGGAGGGCAAGATGGTGGGGGCCCCAGGGCTCTAGCCCCGGGAGCCCCGCCTATAATCCGGCCCTGGTCTCATCCCGGCCAGGACCACGGCCTCTGACCCCTGCAGTAGTTGGACGCCCACGTCCCCGCCCTCGTCCTCTACCCCTAGCCCTCGGGTTAAACATTTTTTAAATGAGAGTTATAGCTTTAATTTTTTTTTAACTTTTTTTTGTGTTTTTTTTTTTTTTTGTGTTTTTGAGTTTTTAAAACCAAACAATGCTATCCTATTGCTATGGCTATTTTCTAGCCAAGTATGAAAGCACACTACTATGCCAGATGAGATGACACTGAGTTATTAAACAAAATAAACGTAAAAAAAAGTAGAACGTTATTGTAGCCCTAAGAAGGGCTGTTGGGTTCTTGGAGAATCACTCCTGCCTAACAGTAAGCTAATAGAACACCCTAACGCTTTCCCTGACCAGCAGCAGCTCTCTCCCTAGCGGCATCCAGACACAGAATGATCCGAGCAGCGCGGGCAGCGGCTAGTCTATCCCAGGGTCACCTGATCTGGCCAGCCAACCACTGCTATCGACGTGTAAGGGTACCACGTCTTGCTGGGTGGAGTGCAGAGTCTCCTGGCTTGTGATTGGCTCTGTTTCTGGCCGCCAAAAAGCAAAACGGCGGGAGCTGCCATTTTCTCGAGCGGGCGAAGTATTCGTCCGAGCAACGAGCAGTTTCGAGTACGCTAATGCTCGAACGAGCATCAAGCTCGGACGAGCATGTTCGCTCATCTCTAGTACCTATGCATCTGATTGGTCCCTGTTGTTCCTGCTTCCTTTAGTTTTTTAGCAGGGTTTCACGGGCTGTCCCCTTCGCTCTCTGGTAGGCTCTATGTAGGGCTTTCTTGGGGTACCCTCTAGTTCGGAACCGTCCGTATAGTTCTTCACACTCCTTTTCGAATTCCAAATCTGATGAGCAATTCCTCCTCGACCGGAGGTATTGCCCCACTGGAATGCCTCTTCTAAGGGGGGTTGGGTGCCAGCTTTTCCAGCTTAGCAGGTTATTGGTTTAGGTCTCTTACACATGATGGTATATAGATGGAGTTTTCACAATCTTTTGTTCAACCAAGAAAGATTCTCTATTAGTCATTTGGATGCCGACATTAAGGATTACATCTGAGCTTGTGACTTCTCCTATAGTGGAAAACCTAAATACCATAGGTGACCGCAGAGAAGAACTTAAAGCTGCCAGGTCCCAGTAATAAATCTATAATGTACAGGTCTTCATAAAGGCCTAGGATGACCTTAAAGGCGTTATGTGGGTTTAAAAAATTTCTTATGGCCGGGCTGGGGAGGGCTAGTTAAACATAATAAACATGGACTTACCTCCTCCGGCGCCGCTGATGTCCCGCGCCGCGGTCCCTTCGATCCGTGCCCCTGTTTGTTTACAGGGGCACGGAAGCCGCGCACAGGGAGCTTCCGGTCCGCGATGTGGACGGCTCCTCCCATCCGTCCCTATCTCTCAGTGTTGTAAGCGCTGGGAGATGGTGCGCATGGGAGCTTCCGGACGGCCGGAAGCTCCCTGTGCGCACTTGTAATGAAACCGGCGCACAGAGAAGACCGGCCGCGGCGCGGGACATCGGCAGCACCGGAGGAGGTAAGTACATGTTTATTGTGTTTAAATAGCCCTCCCCAGCCCGGCCATAAGTAATTTTTTAAACCCGGATAACTCCTTTAAAGGAAATCTACTAATGCAATCAAACATGAAACCAGGGGCTCTTATTCTTAGATCCAGGCACCGTGACTGTGGTAATCTTCTTATATTTGTTATCTATGGTCTCCTTCCTTCTAAATTCAACTTTTAAAATCATGCTAATTGGCCTATAGGACTCCTGGGGTTGTTACCAGAGACTCTTTGTGCTGCAGCTTCAGAGACTATTACACTGTCTTCCCCACCTCCTTCTCCCCCAGCAATTCCCTCCTGGGGAGGAGACTGGGTAACGGTCTGTGAAGTTACAGCACAGAGGGACACTGGTAATACCAACCCCCCCCCCCCCCCAGATCGCTTCTGGCTCATCAGCAGAATTATAAAGGTTAATTTTAGAAGGAAGGAGGCCATGGATAACACATATGTGTATGAGTAATTGATCCTGGTTTATCAGGATGGAATTTGATGGCAGATTTAATATGAGGATCTCACTAATTAATTCAGTTTTTCTATGAATTGAACCAAAAAGTCCTAAAATCTCATGTGTCACAAATTAGCATCAAAAACTGCAACTTCTTTCGCCACATGTCAAATATGAACAGCAACTAGACAAGTGGACAGGGTCTTAAAAAAAAACAAAGTAAAAAAAACATTTTTTTACTTCCCATGTTCATCGCTGTCTCTCCTTGTCAGAGCTGGTGAATGTGAGGCTGAGATCTTACTATACATAGAGTCTCCCGGTGATATCTATCTATATAGCCATGTAATATAACTGTAGCAGCCAATCACAGCTCAGCTTTCATTCATACAGAGCAGCTAATAAAATGAAAGCAGCGCTGTTATTAGTTAATATGGGTAACACTACTTTACTACAAACAGCTCATGTATAACTCCCTTATGGTTAACAATGGGACATAGTTTTGGCGTATGTTGGGCTAATTTGGACCTATGGATGTATATGGCAGGTATGAGGTCAACATCGGGACACTATTATACAAATGTCTTTGGGTTTAGGCAGAAATATTTTTGGATGTCCTATCAGAAGTTGATATACTGATATATGAGTAGTATGTGAATAGTCAATAGGGATTAAATTACATTTATCATAATATACATTTATCATGTCTCCATCATATATTATACAAGATGGCCGCTCCCTGTACTTGGTTGCCATGGAATCAGAATCCTTCCCATTCAACTGAGTTCTAAACATGATGTCATACCCACTGTGATGTCATCACTGCTTTATAACTCCCGCTCTGTACCTATAATTCTCTGAGGGTTGTATAGTAGAGGAGTGGAGAGTGAAGAGGAGATTTTGTTGCTGTTTTACTGACGAATGATGGAAAGATTTTTTGTAAGTAGACTTTATTTACTGACGGATATCAGGATTATTGTAAGTGATGAAATTTAGACATCAAGAAATAGACAGTCGGATTGTAATGTAGATAAGGGGAATCCTGGGCAGTGTCGTACTGGGGCTCCTTGGGCCCACTGGATAGCATTATTCTGGAGGATCCTCTTCACATTCAACTAAAAAAAAGACCCTTCCAGCTTCCAAATGTAGTTATCTTCTGCTGTATCTTTGTAATCCAGTATAAGGTTGGAGCCTCCGATCCTCTGGTGGGACAGTCCGACACGGATCCTGGGAATATCTGCTCTCATTTTTTGGTATCTGTTCTACATTAGGGACATTATTGATGGCAATGTGTGTCCAGAGGAGCAGAAAGAAGATTTACCCCCAGACCCCTGTCCCTAGAGGACATATTATAAAACATGGTGACATCATATCCAGGTCCTGATGTCCCCTCCACCCATTCCTGGTTATAGTGACGTCCTAGATCTGCCATTAGGGTGACATTGAGGTGTCTGGGAGGGTGAGGGGAAGATCTAAATCTTGTATCTACTGTGCATTAGTTATAATATGTCACCCCCATACTCATTCTTACACTTCTTTTGCTGATAACAGTTTAAAATTATAAACTTTATGTCAAGAAATTGCAAAAATTGTATAATTTACTCTAAAAGAAAGATGGTGGATGTGTGTACTGGTTACCATAGCAATAGAATCTTTCTCCATTTACCCAGGTTCTAGCGTGATGTCATCACTATCACTGCTGTATACGGCCTGGTATTGCCCATAATGCTCTGAGAGATAGATTATGTGATATTGAAGATGTTCTAGAGCCGTCTACTACATCTTTACTCATTTCTGGTTATATCAATGTCCTCCTATACTCCACTAGTGGTCTCCACCATCTCCGCTCCTGAAGGTCTATGGTTACTTTGCATGATTCCTTCTGGAGACATCTCCATCATGTGGAACTACAAATAATTTCACTGACCCGAAATTCTGTTCCTCTCTCTCCCCTATAGGATAAACTTACTGGGCGCACCCGTGTTCAAGTTCTGTCCCCCAGGGCACTGGAGCCGGATGCTAAACGCATATGAATTAAATCATACAAGGACGGGGTAAATAATTCTAGAGATGTCATCAGCCATCGCCACATTATACATAACATGTGATATTGGGGTTATCTGGGGTTCACCTCCTCCATGACATCTTATCAATAAGATGTCATTGATCTGAAAGTAATGTTTCTATTTTTATGTCCCACAGCCAGGTCCTTCTCCTGCCTTTTATAATGTGGCTGCTGCTATTCATGATGGACCAGGAGACCTGATGCCGGGGTCACCTGAGCCCTGCTGGATTGATAGATCGGTAAGGAGGCCATTACTATATAGTTATGGACTCACCATGTCCCATAACTGCTGCTGATGCTATTGATGATGATGATGGAGGTGATGATGAATTGAGGGAAAATGATTCGAATTTGACAATTAATATGTATTGACAGGAGAATTTCCTACCATCGGATCCGCCTCCTGAGTGTAGTGCAGAAAAACAGCCGCTAGACTTGGACAGCATCATCACGGTAATGTCTCTTCTCCTCTATGATCCACACACGACTTATAGACAATGGGGCAGATTTACTAATATTCTCTAAGAGACGCAAGATAAACTAGAGTGTGTTATCAAGTACATGATTTACAAATTTAGATGTAATAGTTACATCTAGTGTCCACTGTACATTTCCTAGATCCAGGCACCGTAACTGTGGTAATCTTCCTATATTTGTTATCTATGGGCTCCTTCCTTCTAAATTCAACTTTTAAAATTATGCCAATGAGCCTATAGAAGTCTTGGGGTTGTTACCAGAGAATCTCTGTGCTGCAGCTTCGCAGACTATTATACTGTCTTCCCCACCTCCTTCTCCCCCAGCACTTTCCTCCTGGGGAGGAGACTGGGTAACGGTCTGTGAAGTTACAGCACAGAGGGACACTGGTAATACCCCCCCCCCCCCCATCAGATTGCTTCTGGCTCATCAGAAGAATTATAAAGGTTAATTTTAGAAGGAAGGAGGCCATGGATAACACATATGTGTATGAGTAATTGATCCTGGTTTATCAGGATGGAATTTGATGGCAGATTTAATATGAGGATCTCATTAATTAATTCAGTTTTTCTATGAATTGAACCAAAAAGTCCTAAAATCTCGTGTGTCACAAATTAGCATCAAAAACTGCAACTCCTTTCGCCACATGTCAAATATGAACAGCAACTAGACAAGTGGACGGGGTCTTAAAAAATATATATATATATATCAGTAGAATTTATTGTATGATAAAATGTCGCCAACTTTTGTAACAAAATCAACAATTCAGTTATCAAAATTTAGCACATTTTATTACTTCATTTTTTCTCATGTTCATTGCTGTCTCTCCTTGTCAGAGCTGGTGAATGTGAAGCTGAGATTTTACTATAAATAGAGTCTCTTGGTGATATCTATCTATATAGCCATGTAATATAACTGTAACAGCCAATCACAGCTCAGCTTTCATTCATATCGAACAGCTAATAAAATGAAAGCAGGGCTGTGATTGGTTAATATGGGTAACACTACTTTACTACAAACAGCTCATGTGTAACTGCCTTATGTTTAACAATGGGACATAGTTTGGCATATGTCAGGCTAACTTGGACCTATGGATGTACACTCACCGGCCACTTTATTAGGTACACCATGCTAGTAATGAAGATGCTCTATTGGATTGAGATCTGGTGACTGTGGAGGCCATTTGAATACAGTGAACTCATTGTCATGTTCAATAAACCAGTCTGAGATGATTCCAGCTTTATGACATGGCGCATTATCCTGCTGAAAGTAGCCATCAGATGTTGGGTACATTGTGTCCATAAAGGGATGGACTGGTCAGCAACATACTCAGGGAGGCTGTGGGTTGCAACGATGCTCAATTGGTACCAAGGGGCCCAAAAATGCCAAGAAAATATTCCCACAACCATGACAACCACCACCACCAGCCTGAACCGTTGATACAAGGCAGGATGGATCACCTGCTTTCATGTTGTAGCGCCAAATTCGACCCTACCATCCGAATGTTGCAGCAGAAATCGAGACTCATCAGACCAGGCAACTTTTTTCCAATCTTCTACTGTTCAATTTCGTGAGCTTGTGCAAATTGTAGCCTCAGTTCCTGTTCTTAGCTGAAAGGAAGGCACCCGGTGTGGTCTTCTGCTGCTGTAGCCCATCTGCCTCAAAGTTCGACGTACTGTGCGTTCAGAGATGCTCTTCTGCCTACCTTGGTTGTAACGGGTGGCGATTTGAGTCACTGTTGCCTTTCTATCAGCTTGAACCAGTCTGCCCATTCTCCTCTGACCTCTGGCATCAACAAGGCATTTCCGCCCACAGAACTGCCACTCACTGGATGTTTTTTCTTTTTCGGACCATTCTCTGTAAACCCTAGAGATGGTTGTGCGTGAAAATCCCAGCAGATCAGCAGTTTCTGAAATACTCAGACCAGCCCTTCTGGCACCAACAACCATGCCACGTTCAAAGGCACTCAAATCACCTTTCTTCCCCATACTGATGCTCAATTTGAACTGCAGGAGATTGTCTTGACCATGTCTACATGTCTAAATGCACTGAGTTGCCGCCATGTGATTGGCTGATTACAAATTAGGTGTTAACGAGCAGTTGGACAGGTGTACCTAATAAAGTGGCCGGTGAGTGTACATATCAACCCTTAGGCCTGATGGAAACAAACGCACAAACTGCGGCACTCTCAGCCCCGTAGCCTTCCATTGGGCACATTCACGGTGCGGTCAGTCATTTCCTATTGACCCGTCCTGTGTGAGTTTGATCAAGGTCATGTGCATGATTCCTTAATCTACAGCATCTCTTAGATTTATCTTGGACTATGAAGAAGAATTTCAATTCTGTTGTTGTGTTCTCTCTCCATCTTTATGCATAACCGGAGATGTAGAGGTAGTGGGCCATGGATTCTGGAACTGCAGTGTGAAAACTCAAAAACCACCTTACATGTAAATCTATAATGCACTGAGGTCACTGTATATCCTACAAGACTTTCTGGACAGACATGGACCTTCTCCTCTACACTTGGATTTTGGGACAAGTACATTATGGAGATATGCATGTTCTTTGTATTACATGTATCATGGAATTCAGAACCAGTCTTTCTGGCTGTAGACCCGTCACACATTCATCACGGTATCTGCTCCTTATCCTCAGCCACAGGCCAGACTGGAGAAGTAAATTACGGAGACTTCATAGAGACATGTCAGGAGAGCGTGGAGTATACAGATTTATAGTATGTTGTGATATCAGGTTTTATATCTCATTACATTATAGTAATTTGCTGTGTGTGTAGATTACGTATAGAACATGAGGGATTACATGGAGTAATAAAGATGGTGCCCTAACAAAGGAAAAGTTACTAAACTAAGATCCTCTCACTCGTCTATCACTCACTGATGTGCATAACGCCTGCTACAGGGATTGGTGTGTTACTACTATTATTTTATGAGAGGAACATTATAGGCACAACGAGGGCATTAGAGGATCATCAAAGTATGTGGGCAATAGTGGAGTAACAAGACCTTAGTAGGCAACAATGTGAACTTTGGCTCAAACCCCCCATATACCTAAACTTGCTCTGCCAGCCCCGTCTTGCACATCACACTTGATACTACTCATTTTAGCTGTACAGACATATGCACATAATACCATACTCATATATCATAAATACTACGAGGAGCAGCCTCCCCTCATTAATACTACAATACTACACATGTAAGCTACAGAGACATATACACATAATACATACTCGTATATCATAAATACTACCAGGAGCAACCTCCCCTCATGTGTTGCACAACAGTTCCCAAAAAGTAGAATAAATGCCTATAAGCTATTCCCTACACCTACCAAGAGCTGGTATGGTTGAGTGACTTTTTTGCAACTTAAATTATAATAATTATAATAATATTAATTCTTTATTCATATAGCGCACACAGATAACGAGGCACTGCAGTGTGGGAGTAAACCGGAGAACCCGGAGGAAACCCACACAAACACGGAGAGAACATACAACTCTTTGCAGATGTTGACCTAGGTGGGACTTGAACCAAGGATCCCAGCACTGCAAGGCTGTAGTGCTACCCACTCAGCCACCACACTGCCCAGTTGCAAATTTTGACATCTGTATTAGAGCGATAACTCAGGGAACACTACTCTCTAATAATCTACAATACTACTACCTAATAATCTAATACAAAACTACTACTCACTATTTTTACTATTCTACTACAACACTACTATTCATAAATATAGAACTACTACTTACTAATCTACTACAATACTATTAGTCACTCATCTACTACACCAATACTACTCACTAATCTACTACAATACATTACATTAGTTGTATAGCTCTGTCTTTCCAGTTCAGCTCATGCTGACTAGTCTTCTTAAGTATCATCACTAATCAGTCTTCAACACAACTACTACTCACGGATCTAATACAAAACTACAACTCACTAGTCTACAACACTTCAGTTCACTTGTCCATGACCAGATCACTACTCACTATTCACTAATCTACTAGAATACTACTCACTATTCACTAATCTACTACAATACTACTCACTAATAAACAGCAACATCTACTAGTCTATCACCACTTACTACACCGCTACTTTACTATACTTATACTACATACTTTATATAGGAATGGAGTGTTACTGTACATCTGGGAGGATAAGGCGTTTATGTTACTTTAGCTGTACAGTACAGTATGGGAAATCTGTGGTCTGTATATGTTAGTAGGGGGTATGGGAGCACAGCACCGCACCCATAATAAGGGTCAGGCACCGGCTGCTTGTGATGCTAATAAGAGGTTAATATGATGCCAATGATTAACACATCTATAATGTATGTAATGGTGGAGGAAGTAGAGGATAATAACAAATGCAAAGTGAATTAAGAAAATCCCTTCAGTTTTCGGTGTCACCGCCCTTTACCTACAGAACACTTCTTCTAAGGACACTTCTATACACTTGATACAGTATTTACAGGAATTCTGCAGGGAGGTTGTTCCAAACATCTTAGAGATGTAAGCACAGATCTTACATGACTCCAAACTCTGGATTCTCGAAGCCCCCTGACACTACAGGCCCCATAGCAGTTGCCATGGCTTCTACCCCAGGTTTCTTCCACACCTGCCCCAATCTTTTGCCCCAGATCCAGGCAAAGTAGGCACCTCATAATCTATATCTATCCAGTGTTACCAGTCTGTGTGGGTGCATAGGTGGGTGTGCCAACAACCCCGCAGCGATGTGACAGGCCTGGTATTGGTAAAGCTGTCACCGCGTGATGGCATCTAGTAGAGTGCAGGATATCTGACCAATTCCACTAGCACTAATAGCCCACATATGGAGTGAGATAAGTGCTACGGAAGGTGTAACTACATGCCCTGACTGTTGAAGAGGGCTGAAAACCATTGTGTCATTGTTGGAGTTATATTGAGATACTCTGTGTTACGAGACCGTCTGCCTTCAAGTCTAGAGAGCCGGTAACTGCCAAGCATAGCGTCTCTGTAAAGAAGTGTAACCACCAAGATGTCATGTACAGCTGCCATTGTGGTGGTGACCTGTAACCATCAGGCCAGTTGCCTCAGGGTATAGATAATAACCAGAAGGCCGCTCTAACCAGCAGGCCACTCTAACCAGCAGGCCACTCTAACCAGCAGGGCAGTCTAACCAGCAGGCCACTCTAACCAGCAGGTGACTCTAACCAGCAGGCCACTCTAACCAGCAGGGCACTCTAACCAGCAGGCCACTCTAACCAGCAGGCCACTCTAACCAGCAGGGCACTCTAACCAGCAGGCTACTCTAACCAGCAGGCCACTCTAACCAGCAGGGCACTCTAACTAGCAGGCCACTCTAACCAGCAGGACACTTTTACTAGCAGGGCACTATTACTAGCAGGACACTCTAACTAGAAGTACACTCTAACTAGCTGGACACTATTACTAGCAGGACACTATTTCTAGCAGGGCAGTATTACTAGCAGGACACTATTACTAGCAGGGTGCTATTACAAGCAGGGCACTATTACTAGCAGGACACTATTACTAGCAGGACACTATTACTGTGAGCTGTATAAATGTTGGCCTACCTACCACACCAATACTACTCTCTATTAAACTACAATACTACTACCCCTTAATCTAAAACAAACCTTCTGCTCACTAGTTTGCTACAGCTATTCATTAAATTACCACAATACTACTAGTCACTCATATACTACACCAATACTACTTTCTAATCTACAACAATACTTCTACTAACTAATCTACCTGACAACTAGTACTCACTGATCTAATACTAAAACCTCAGCTCACTAGTCCGGTACCAACCTGTTCATTACACACTGCAGTCGTAGTTCACCACAGGCTCAGACTCTGGACACTAACAGATTGAACACAAAGATATAGAGTTTATTATTGTACCTGGATAACATTTATTATTTGCAATATTGATGCTGTAGTACAATGTCTATGTGATCTATATGCCCCTGAATTTATCTTTATGCCCTTCCATGTTCCCATCCCTTCCCATAATTCATACTGGATTTTGCCATCTGGTTATCAGGTTGCCTAGCGATCACATGACTTCCTGTCTGGGTGACTACCACATTACCTGGATGGAGCTGCAAGTAGTGAAGTAGTCACAGGGAATTCTATTACAAATACTTGCCCTTCCAGCAACCCTAAGGGGGTGGAGGTTCCAGTTTTGGGCCCTAGAGCTTGTAGATATTCGGTTGTGTTACTTGAAGGCCAAGTTATAGATATGACATGACCTTCAAGATAAACCTCAAGAAACTGCACAAACATTTTACGAGAGTTAGCTTTTGCTGTATAGGGACTACTTAGAGGGAACCTGTCAGCAGAAACTGACCTAATAACACACTACCTGTTTGACAACATACTGTAGGCCAAATACTAGGTCAATTTCTGCTGACAGGTTCCTTTAAAAGGGTTTGAAAAGCATGGCAGCTTTGTTTCACAACCAGCTTCCCAATGGACCATGCGCATACCTCCCAACTTTTGGACAAGAGAAAGAGGGACAAAAGCCCCTCCCCCTTTTTCTAAACCACGCCCATTGTCCCACCCACAAGCATAGTATAATATCAACATTGACGGTCCCCACATAGTACAGTGTCCCTTACTTTGGCCACCCCTATGGACCTGTATAATATCCCCTAAAGCAAATCTGCAACATATAAAACATATAAAACCCCCTCTTTAATTTTATCCTCCCTTTACATTTCGTTTTCCACTTTTATTTATCTCCCCAAACTTACACATAATATTATCTGTACTCCTACCCTCACCCCTCCTCACATGGTGTGGTCCCTGTTCTCTATCCTCCTCATTATATAGCCTCCTGTCCTCCAGCCTCCTGTCCTCCAGTCTCCTCCTCCAGCCTACTGTCCTCCAGCCTCCAGCCTCCTGTCCTCCAGCCTTCTCCTTCAGCATCCTCCACCTGTCCTCAGTCCCACAGTCCCCTCCAGAATCCTCCTGTCCTCCGACTTCCCCCTCAAGCATCCTCCTGTCTTTCAGCCTCCTACTCCTGTCCTCCAGCCTCCTCCTTCTGTCCCCCAGCATTTATTCTATGCCAGGCCCTGCACATGTGAAAAGTGGCCGGCATCAGCAAGTACGTCGGTGCCGGGACAGTAACACCCCGATCTGGCCCATTCCCAGCCAGCTGTGCCATCCCCCTTCATGCCCCACTGGTGTGAAGGTGGCTGCTTGGGGCAAATAATCGCATGTGCTAGCAATAACGTGGCGCAGAGGCCCTGATAAATATGCCCCCTTATCCTTAAAATGTGTACTCTCACTTTAATAAATTACACAGGATAATTTCAGGGAATGTAAATTATAGTGTTTTAGAGCAGATATATGATACAAATATAAATCTTTAGTATTGTTTCCACTTGGTATACTCATGTGGACCTTATAGGTCAGTGATGGAGAACCTTTTAGAGACCAAGTGCGCAAACTACAACAAAAATCCACTTATTTACCATGAAGTGCCAACATGGAATTTTAAGTAGTAACTTATTGCTACCTATTCTTTCACATCTTTCAATCGTATCGGCCCCCTGAAGCCTTCAATACAGTTGAAAGAAGGAGAGCAAATTGAGACTCTCGTTGTAGCTTCTCTTCTCTGTAGAGGAAGTATGGTGGGTCCAGCAGGAGGACCTCCAAAGATAATGCAGTTTAGTCCACACCTAATTTTACCTGCAGTTCTAAACAGCCAATGAAGTGTCGCTTTAAAATAGCACTGAGAGCAGCATCTCTTAAGTTGCCTGGGACAGCAGGAAGATCTGGTGGACTTGGTCCTGTTTGGTGAACTCTGTCCTGGGACAATGACCCGAGTGCCCACAGAAATGGCTCTGAGTGCCACCTCTGGCACCCATGCCATAGGTTCGCCACCACTGTTATAGGTGCTTTAGTAATTTCCTTCTATCTTATGTGACTTTTATATCGCCACCAAGTGTAAGTGCCTTGTTTGGAAAGATCACACATGTTTGATCATTGGGATTTGCTCAGTCAGAACTTGCTTCCCTGCCCTTAAGGCGCCACCTTCTCACAGAGTGTGTGCCTAAATTTTAGATAGAACGCCCACCACACACTAGTGCGGTGGTGTAGGCACTTCAGGTGTGTAACATGAGTGTATGTGTTATTTGCTATGACGGTGCACAGAAGCCCTGATAAATACCCCCCATAGTGTTATATATAATTGGTTCATCAACAAAACCAATGATATTTGGTAATATATCTTATGTAACCTACTAACACTATATAGTAGCAATGTAGTAGCATTGTAACCTACTAACACCTACTAACACTATATAGTAGCAATATAGTAGCAAAATCTATCCCACAGTTTGGTTCAACATAACACTACAAGTGAGTAGGTAACTTGTGTTAAAATTGTAGTGCTTTCCAGACATAGAAGGGGATTGAAAGTGATAAATATTGCTTTGCGAAATAAATGTTATTACCTGCTGGATGTGTGACAGCTAAACAAGATCTGGGTGTAAAGGGCAATGTGAAATACATGTACAATACATTTCCAGCTGTATAATTGCTACATGCCATTTATCATCTCTGTTCAGCCTGTCTTTGCAGCTGAAAACTCGCAAGCAATTTGTCTACAGATTTCTTCCCTGAAAAGTTACAGCATTTAAATTCTCAAGAAATGCAGAGCAAAATGCTTGTCAATCAAACAGACTCATTCATCTTAATCTCCAAGTACCTTGAGGATAAGATATATTATGTCATGTTGATTCCAGATTAACTAGAAATGCTCAAATACGTTTGTGTCATTTGTCAGATGATTGCCTGGTTATAAAATGACCACTACATGGCCTAAAATATGGTGATTTAAGTTTGACATATACGTAAATGGTTGGACTCCACCATACCTTGAATGTGTTCTGTGATTTCTGGGATGAGGAAATGCTATTGCAATTTAATTGCTCTAGAGCAATGTAGAGGTCCAGTAGCAGTATGCAGTATGCCCACTGCAGCTAGGTAGCCAAAGTAAATGCCCCCGTAGATAGGTCGCCCCAGCACATTCCCTCCAATAGATGGTAGCCCAAGCACATGTCCCGCAGATAGGTAGCTCCAGCACATGCCCCCCGGTAGATAGGTAGCCAATGTACATGTCTCCCAGTAGATAGGAAGTCCCAGCACATGCCCCCCAAGAAGCTAGGTAGCCAAAGTACATGTCCCCCAGTAGATAGGTAGCCACAGCATATGCCCCCCAGTAGATAGGGAGCCCCAACACATGTCCCCAGTAGAAAGGTAGTCACAAAAAAAATGAATACTCACCTAACTCATTCCCTGCAACTGGCTCCTCATCGCTCCTGCACTCTTCTCTGTGACCTAGGCCCCACCACTGCTGTCGTTGCTTAGATGATGCTGCCTGGGTCATGCCTGGGTGAGGAGTGAACATCATTATCCATTGTCCACTACTCTCTATGAACCATGCACTGCCGGCTAAGCAATGACGGCGGTGGCAAGAGTGCCTGGGTCGTACAAAGCACACAGGCAGTGGTAAAATTGCATCCACTGATCAGTTCTGTGTGCGTCTTAGATGCTCACAGTGCTGATCGCTATTTATTAAAGATTTGTCTGCATGCCATATGCAACCATCAAAAGAGCCACATCTGGCTCCTAAACCTTAGGTTTCCAACCCCTGCTGCATATACTATAAATGGGGAGGGGAGGCTGTATGTAATATAACTAGAGAAGGGAGGCTGTATGTAATATAACTGATGAGGGGAGGCTGTAGGTGATATAACTAGAGAAGGGAGGCTGTATGTAATATAAATGTTGAGGGGAGGCTGTATGTAATACAATTGGGGAGGGGAGGCTGTATACACTATAACTGGGATGGCTGTATATGATATGACTTATGAGGGGAGTCTGTATATAATATAACAGTGCAGGGGGCTGTATATAATAAAACTGTGCAGGGGACTGTATATAATATAACTGTGCAGGGGACTGTATATAATATAACTGTGCAGGGGGACTGTATATAATAAAACTGTGGAGGGGACTGTATATAATATAACTGGGGAGGGGGCTGTATATAATAACACTGTGCAGGGGGGCTGTATATAATAAAACTGTGGAGGGGGCTGTATATAATATAACTGTGCAGGGGGGCTGTATATAACAAAACCGGGCAGGGGACTGTATATAATATAACTGGGAAGGGCAGGCTGCATATAAGATTAAAGGGGTTTGCCCACAAAAGAAAATTCTCAAATTTCAATCCACTAGTGATGTGTACACAATAAAGATCATTTTTAACCCCTTACTTTACATTTTTACTCAGTTATATTGCTGTTTTAGCTCCTATTACTCCCTAGGCTGGTCAGTGTAAAATTCCAGGTTGTGGATGGGGACTCTCTGAGCAGACACATTTTGATACCTGTAGTGCTGTGAGATGCTGTGTAGTGACAATGTAGTTAGATTATCAGGGTCCAGGTTCAGCTACACTTTCATTTACCTTCTGAACATTGTACTACAGTAGTATCAGTTACATAGAAAGAGAGATAAGTCAGATCAGAGATGAGAGATGATGAGATCAATATAGTACACAGTGACACAGTCAGCACTGCTACATCACTGCTATTGCACAACACACTGCAAGATGTGCAGTGTCTCCCTCCCCGCAAAAAGAACTTATCTCCATGTAGCTTGTAGCTCTCCTCACGATGAGATGTAATGTACTCTTTGCTGGCAGGAAGTCGGTGAGTGAGCTTGTCCTGGAATGCGGGGGGGGGGGGGGCTAGAGGCCGGGAACAGCTCAGCTCATACAGCTCAGCTCAAGATGGATGCTGACCCTTTGTTCAAAAAATCCAGGGTCAGAAACCAAGTACAACTGAAATTGTGTACACCAGGACTGATAGAGACAAGTTGGAATTATATATGGGAAATGCTATATTTTTGTTAATAAACATTGAATTAGAGAATGTGTTATTTGTTACCCTGAGTATATTTAAGAAACTTGTCTTTTGTGGGAATACCCCTTTGAGAAGAACAACTTGCTTGAAACGTATCAGTTAACTCCCTCCATGTGTTTGTGAATTTAAAATTTTTAAATGTGGAAATAAAATGTGAAGTTTTTATCACAGACCTGGAATTATTACTAGTTTTTTGGTTGAATTGCAGCTGTCCATACTGCATTGTTCATGCTGCATATAGAGATTGCTATTGTGAACACAATGGGGGTCATTTACTAAAGGCCCGAATCACGTTTTTCTGTTGGGTTACCCGAATTTTCCCTGAATTGCTCCAGGTTTTTGGCACGCGCGATCGGATTGTGGCGCACCGGCCCTGGCATGCATACGACAGAAAAAACGCTGTATTTAAAAAAAAGTCGCACTTACCTGCACCCACGATAGCTTGGTGAACTCCAGTAAACTCCGACGGACTTCAGCGCAGCAGCGTCACCTGGTGAACATCGGTCGCACTACCTTAGTGAATCGCCAGAAGACCCGAATCATCCACAGAGAACGCGCCGCTGGATCGCGAATGGACCGGTAAGTAAATCTGCCCCAATGTTTGGCACCAATGAGTCAGTGAGCTGTATTGTGCAGTTAGAAAAATCCTGTGTTCTTTTCCCCAACTGCATATAATATAACTATGTAGTGGGGGCTGTATAGGCAGGAAGAGGGGTAGGCAGAGGTAGGTGATTAAAAACCTATTAAAGCAAAAAATGGACCAAATGTATCATAAATTAGAGCAATGTTGCCACAATGGATATAGGGCACCAACAATGTACAGATTGCTAAGCTCAGAAAGCAAATGACCAAAGAAGCAACAAAATGAGCGTGCGTTACTAAAACATAAAATTTATTGATATGCGTTAAAAATAAGACAATCACGTAATACCAGGTGGTTACAAGGCAAACAGCCAAAGATAGGCGCTGGGCAGCACAAATAATTAGTAGACAATAGACAGGATATTTCATAACATCATAAAGTGCATAGTGCAAAGCCCTAGAAATCAGTCAGTACTGAATGAGTTAATGGAAGCGCAAATAGAAAAATAAAGCAGTTATACCTACAATTATAAAGTATCACCAGCGCATAAGAGGAGAGCTGCCCAGCACCTCCCCGACACGTGTTTCGTCCTCGCAGGACTTTGTCAAGGGGTGGTGCTGTAGACGGCGCGGAAAGATTAAATCATGGAAGCTGACCAATAGGAGAACCGAGGCGCACCTGCGCCAAATAAGCAGAAGGTGTAATATATTGGGCGCATGATCCGTGACTTGTGCGTCCGCGCTGTGGGTAGGCGGGACAAGTACGTCACCCGGAGCAAGCAGAAGCTATGAATAAGGTTTAATCACCGAAACGCGTAAGCTTTGATGCTATTTTTTATTCCTTATGCTGTGTCATGTATCATTGTACCCTTTTTAATGGATTTCAAATAAAATTTTGCTACTTTTTATCCTAAAACTGACGTCTGATGTCCAGCTGGAAATAGTTCTTTTTCCTGTCTAATGCTGCCCGCACCTGTGACCGAGGTTTGTCCGTGCTGGAGTGTCCAGAGTCAAGACTAAGAGGATTGTTCGAACGGAGAGGGTGAGCTGATTTCACAAAAGTATCTTTGTGATAGTTTTTTCTGGGAGCAAGTCACATGATCCGGATGACGACATGAGCCGCCGCCCACACGCGCAGGCGCACAGCGGTCAGCGGGCATGCGCGCCTTACACCTGGGGACTTCAAACGCCATGTTGGATGTGGGATGAAATAATGTATCAACAGTGTCTTGAAGCAGAATGGTAGAATATGTAAATGTAAGAAGGATGTGCATAAGCCGAGTATTGCACACATTGGCAAAAGAATGAGCAGGTTGCCCAGCCAACTATATATAAAAAAAAAATGAATAATAAGGTGTGGGTGATGTGCAAATTGCGATGTGAGTGATATGGGTGGTGTAAAGTGAGTGTGCAATGGTGAGTGTGCAAGCGTGAGTAAATATACGGACTGCAAGAAGAGGACCGTCAGCGGATGGGAAGCCGCAAGGACGGAAAAACGTGAAGTGCAACGGAAAGATATATTACAAGGAAAAGTGGTGTGATGTAAGATGGTACACAGGAACCAAATACAGGTGAGAGGTCCTGGAGAAATGGAGAGCAGTGAGCAAAGGTGGTGCTGGGGGGTCATATGCAACATGTAATCAATGTCGCAGGTGCATGGGTGCGAGGATAAACCAAAAGCGTGATAATAAAGATAATAAAGATGTGGTGCGAGAGGTGACACTGAGTGACAAGGTGGGTGTGCAAAGAGTAGTGTATGAAAAGCAGAAAAAAGTGCCAAAAAAACAGAAGTGGAAAGAAAACACAGTGAGCAAGAGCACCACCTCTGTTCTGCCAGAGTTTTTCATCTGATGAGTCTTGTCCTGCCAGGCCCGCACCTCTCTTCATGATGCAGCGTCTTGGTAAAGAACTGGAGAGGTTACCACCTATCCTCCAGGTATAGGAGTCCCACCCCACAACATGTGCTGCTTACCA
Source organism: Engystomops pustulosus (assembly GCA_019512145.1). Classification (NCBI taxonomy): domain Eukaryota; kingdom Metazoa; phylum Chordata; class Amphibia; order Anura; family Leptodactylidae; genus Engystomops; species Engystomops pustulosus. Next base: position 105,474,465 of record CM033644.1, on the reverse strand, counting down.
GGAGAAACACCATGGACAGTAAAAGGAAACAGGAGGTTTTTGAAATCTGTGTAGATTGTGGGGAGATGGCAGTGTGTATTGTTAGTGGTAAAGGGGGATGTGTCTGTTGTTTGTGGGGGAAGGGGAGTGTGTATTGTCAGTGAGGGGGAGCTTGTTTCTTTTCAGTGAGGGAGGGGTTTCTGTTGTCAGTTAGGTGGAGCCTGGATGTTGTCAGTGGGTTTGTGTGGTTATTGGAGAAGGGAAGTTGTGTGCGTTGTCAGTGGGGGAGGGGGAGTTTGTGTGTTGTCATTAATGGGGGATGTGTGTGTATTGTCAATGTGGGGGCTTGTTTTTTGTTAGTGGGGAAGGATGTACTGTATGTGTTGTTAGTGAACACAATCTTGGCTGTTGTGTGTTTACAGTGAGAGGGGTCTTGTGTGTCTTCAGTCGGGGAGGAGGAACTTGTGTGTAGTCAGGTGGGGAAGGGTGTGTTCTCAATGGAGGAGCTTGGATATTTTCAGTGTGGGAGTAGTGTGATTTGCTAGTGAGGGATTGCTGTGATGTTGTCAGTGGGGGAGGGGGAATTTGTGTTTTGTCATTGGTAGAGGGGGAGCTTGGATGTTATTAGTGTCAGAGGGGTGTGTGTTGTCAGAAGAGAATGGGGACCTTGTGTATTCTCAGTGGAGGACAGGGGCTAAAATGAAAATTTTCACTACAAATTGCATCTAAGTCACTTTTCTTAAAAAGGTTTACTGGTATTATTGTTTTATTCATATATGGCTCTCATATATGACTAACATAATAATAAACAACAGATACACACCCTCTCCGGCACTCTTGTTTGGCCATTCTACTGTCTGTCACCACCGACCGATGCAGCATTGCAGTATTCTGCACCGAACGCCTGGATTCTCACACCCTCTAGTGGCAAGTATGCAGATTACTTGGTGTCGATACTGCATTCTGACTCCCTCTAGTGGCATGTATGCTGAAACCCCTCTAATGGCTGGTTCTCAGCATTGCAGTCTTATCACACAACTTCCTCCTGAGGTCACGCGATCTTCTCTGTGGGATGGGCTATAAATCTGTTTCCTGAACCATTTGTCTTTGCTAGAGTATTAAGTCTCTACCTTGTGTTTGAGCCCTTTGCCTGCTCTATTTAATGCTGTGTAGCCATGACCCCAGTATTCGTGATCTACTCAGCAAGGTGCTCCTGATCCAGACTCTGACTCCAAAAGCTACTCCATCATCTGCTAGTTCTGTCCTAGGCCTCGCTCCAGTCACTACCTGTCGTGGCTATTCACCATGTGCTATTTCCCTACAGGCTAAGCATCGTGCAAGTCCCTGGTAGCAGAACCCATCCTGCATTGGGGCGGGCTGAAGACAGGCGTGGGCATGTAGGCTCTGCACGCCTTATTAGTACTTAGGGAAGCTGGCGAAGCGACATATCATCCCACCAACAAGGTAAGTGACTGCCAGGAAAAGCATTGATATCACCACACTAACTACAGCAGGAGTTTCAGGCTGTCAATGTATATGCATGTATATACTTGTTGTAAACAAACAGCAACTAGTAGAGACAGGAGCTATGTTATTATTTTCTTTCCTCCTCCTAGAGCCAAGTATATACTAAAAATAATAGCCCAGACAGCCCCTTTAAGTTCATACAACTTTTGAGAAACGTTTCTGTTTCCTCTTCGTATATATGCGTCATGCTTGGTTTTAGCTTTAGGCCACCTGCATGTGAAAGTCTGTATGTTGAGTCTGTATGTAATATATCTGTGCAGTTGTATATAATATTAATGTGTAGGAGGGGCTGTATATAATATAGATGTGTGTATTAAACTGTTTATGGGAGCTGTATGTTCACACCACAACTGACCACACTGTGCTCCCCATATATCATACAAACTTCTCAAACCGCAGCAGACCACATTGTGGTCCGACTTATTCGTCCGGACCGACTTATTCGGACTAAGCACGGAATTTAACTTTCAAATTGTGTTGCACACCCTAGCCCTAACATGCACCACCAAAATGATGGTGAACTCTGTTGGACGGGGAAGCGACACATTCATGATTTCGGCCCGGTAGCACGATCATAGTGAATCGCTGCACGGTGCATTATAGTCAGACAATGCACTTTCTGTGAACTCCGGTGACTGGGTAAGTAAATGTGTCCCATTGAATCCAAATAATACTTTTCTTGAAAGTATCATATTAGCAGGGGCGTTTGGTCCGGGGCACAGGCCCCAATGCATATGTATCACACTTTCAGTAATGCCCGCTCCTGTACATAACCCCTATTGGTTGTGCCAATATCAACTTTACTGAGGGTCTATACAGCTACATAAACCCCAGGAGAAATCCCTACTTGTTCCCTCCACTGACAGCAGATGACGTGTCCTCTATCTTCTCCATTAGGCATCACCACACCTTATGTTTCTCATTTCCCCCATATCTTGGTTCCCTGACAGTGTTATGCTGGTGCTACCTCAATCACTCTCCAGAAATACTGTAAGGCTGCGGTCACATGTTTGCCTTGGATTTAAACAATACAAAACACCAAGTGCTTGTTACCGATCACATTAGTTTCTCTGAAAACTCATGTGAGTTCAAACCGAGGCCTGTCCTAACGCCACATGTGAACGCACCCCGAGAAATGTGCCCCACACAGTTACCCACAGTAATGTGCCCCACACAGGGACTCCAGTAATGTGCCCACACAGTTACCCCCAGTTATGTGCCCCACACAGTTACCCCCAATTATGTGCCCCACACAGTTACCACCAGTTAAGTGCCCCACAAAGTTACCCCGGTAAAGTGCCCCACACAATTACCCCCAGTAATGTGCCCCACACAATTAACCCCAAGTAATGCACCCCACGCAGTTACCCCCAGTAATGTGCCCCACGCAGTTACCCACAGTAATGTGCCTCACATAGTTACCACCAGTAAAGTGCCCCACAGTTAGGGTACATTCAAACGCGGTATGCCCGCCGTGCAGGCATACCGCTGTGTGCTGGAGTGGAGGAGGAAGTGGCCCCTCCTCCCTCCATAGGAAACAGTTGCTCGCAGCCGCACACTCGCCAAAATATAGAGCATGCGCCGGGCCGCCATTGCCGTCTATGCAATAAATGCACTTTGATAAATATCACAGGAGCAAGAACAGCTCCAAGCTTTCTCCCTGTAAACTGTGAGGGGACTCAAAGAAGGAAAGCAAGAAAGATATGGAAACCATTCACCTGTATGACAGCTCCTAAGGGTCAGGAGGGGGAAAGACTCCCAGTATAGAAGTGCAGCCCCTGCACATGGAGTGTGAACAAAGCCCTAGAGAGGAACTTCAGTCTACTCTGCAACCACTACAGCAGAAGGAGGAGGCATCACCCAACAGTAAAGAGCAACAGAAACAAACACCTTCCGACTACAGCAGTAACCCAAAGGAGGAGTAATCATCACCCTACACCAGCACTAACCAGAAGACACGGCCGGCAGCACAATACACGAGCAGGAGGAGAAGGAGTCATTGATCGCCACTAGAGATGAGCGAACATGCTCGTCCGAGCTTGATGCTCGTTCGAGCATTAGCGTACTCGAAACTGCTCGTTGCTCGGACGAATACTTCGCCCGCTCGAGAAAATGGCAGCTCCCGCCGTTTTGCTTTTTGGCGGCCAGAAACAGAGCCAATCACAAGCCAGGAGACTCTGCACTCCACCCAGCATGACGTGGTACCCTTACACGTCGATAGCAGTGGTTGGCTGGCCAGATCAGGTGACCCTGGGATAGACTAGCCGCTGCCCGCGTGCTGGCTCGTTCATTTGTGTCTGGATTGCCGCTAGGGGAGAGCTGGCTGCTGGTCAGGGAAAGCGTTAGCTGTTCTATTAGAATAGTGTTAGGCAGAGTGATTCTCCAAGAACCCAACAGCCTTCTTAGGGCTACATAACGTTCTACTTTTTTTTTTTTTTATTTTGCATTCTAGTACCATTTTGTGAGGACTTAGCATGGGAACTTGCACTACCTTGTTGTTTTTAGCTCTTAGTTGCACACATATCCACCTCAAACACCAAATGTGGAAAAATTTATTAGGGGTTTGGTTTCATTAGGCACAGTCTGCCATTTTTTACTTTTTTATTTTTACGTTTTTTTTTTTTTCCTCAGTGTCTCGTCATCTCCTAGCATTTTGTGCTTTCATACTTGGCTAGAAAATAGCCATAGAGATCCAAACGTCTTACGTACCCTACAGTACGTTATATATTTGATTTCTGGTTAGTCGCTTGAGCTGTACTTGCTCAGTGCCATCTACTATCCAATTTGTATCATTTTTATGTACTTTCGCCGTCTGGTTGTGTTTTGCGCTTAGTGACGCACATATCCATTGCAAAGACCGAAGTGGGAAAATTTAGTAGGGTTGGATTTCAATTAGCACAGTCTGCCATTTGTCCTTTTTTATTTTCAGTTTATTTTGTTTATAACTCAGTGTCATCTCATCTGGCATATGTGGTGCTTTCATTACTTGGCTAGAAAATAGCCATATGGAGAATCCAAAACGGCTTACTTACGCCTACAGTAGCGTTATATATTTGATTTCTGGTTGAATTTTTCTGGTGGCTGTACTTGCTGTCACGTGCATCTACATGCCAATTGTGAGCAATTTGTAGTGAGACTTGCTCCGCGTGTGTTTTTGGCGCTTATGACGCACATATCCATTGCAAAGACGAAGTGGAAAATTTAGTAGGGTTGGATTTCAATTAGGCACATCTGTCTGCCATTTGTCCTTTTTTATTTTTTTTACCGTTTATTTTGTTTAATAACTCATCACCGTCGTCATCTCATCTGGCATATTAGTGTCTTTCAACTTGGCTAAAATAGCCATAGGAGAATCCAAACGGCTTACTTACGCCTACAGTACGTTATATATTTGATTTTCTGGTTGATCTGCTGGTGGCTGTACTTGCTGCATTGCATCTACTAGCCAATTGTGAGCAATTTGTAGTGAGACTTTGCGACCGCTGTGTTTTGCGCTTGTGACGCACATCCATTGCAAGACACGAAGTGGGAAAATTTAGTGGGGTTGGATTTCAATTAGGCACAGTCTGCCATTTGTCCTTTTTTATTTTACGTTTATTTTGTTTAATAACTCAGCGTCATCTTCATCTGGCATAGTAGTGCTTTCATACTTGGCTAGAAAATAGCATAGGAGAATCCAAACGGCTTTACTTACGCCTACCAGTAAGCGTTATAATCTTGATTTCGGTTGATCTGCTGGTGGCTGTACTTGCTGCATTGCTCTACTAGCCAATTGTGAGCAATTTGTATGTGAACTTGCGACCGCTGTGTTTTGCGCTTATGACGCCCATATCCATTGCAAAAACCGAAGTGGAAAAATTTAGTAGGGGTTGGATTTCAATAGGCACAGTCTGCCATTTGTCCTTTTTTATTTTACGTTTATTTTGTTAATAACTCAACTCAGCGTCATCTTCATCTGGCATAGTAGTGGTGCTTTCATACTTGGCTCTATAAAATAGCCATAGGAGAATCCAAACGGCTTACTTACGCCTACAGTAGCGTTATATATTTGATTTCTGGTTGATCGGCTGGTGGCTGTACTTGCTGCATTGCATCTACTAGCCAATTGTGAGCAATTTGTAGTGAGACTTGCGACCGCTGTGTTTTGCGCTTAGTGACGCACTATCCATTGCAAAGACCGACGTGAAAATTTAGTAGGGTTGATTTCAATTAGGCACAGTCCTGCCATTTGTCCTTTTTATTTTTTTTAACGTTTATTTTGTTAATACTCAGCGTCATCTCATCTGACATAGTAACATGTGTGCTTTTTCATACTTGGCTAGAAATAGCAATAGGAGAATCCAACGGCTTACTTACGCCTACAGTATCGTTCATATTTTGATTTCTGTTGATCTGCTGGTGGCTGTACTTGCTGCAGTGCAATCTACTAGCCAATTGTGAGCAATTTTGTAGTGAGACTTGCGACCGCTCTGTTTTGCGCTTAGTGACGCACATATCCATTGCAAAGACCGAGTGGGAAAATTTAGTAGGGGTTGATTTCAATTAGGCACAGTCTGCCATTTGTCCTTTTTTTATTTTACGTTTATTTTGTATAACTCAGCGTCATCTCATCTGGCATAGTAGTGTGCTTTCATACTGGCTAGAAAATAGCCATAGGAGAATCCAACGGCTTACTTAACGCCTACAGTAGCTTTATTATTTTTGATTTCTGGTTGATCTGCTGGTGGCTGTACTTGCTGCAGTCCATCTACTAGCCATGTGATGCAATTTGTAGTGAGACTTGCGACCGTGTGTTTTTGGCGCTTATGACGCACATATCCATTGCAAAGACCGAAGTGGGAAAATTTAGTAGGGGTTGGATTTCATTAGGCACAGTCTGCCATTTGTCCTTTTTATTTTACGTTTATTTTGTTTAATAACTCAGCGTCATCTCATCTGGCATAGTAAGTGTGCTTTCAATACTTGGCTAGAAATAGCCATAGGAAATCCAAACGGTCTTTACTTACGCCTACACGTAGCGTTATATATTTTTGATTTCTGGTTGATCTGCTGGTGGCTGTACTTGCTGCAGTGCATCTACTAGCCATTGGTGAGCAATTTGTAGTGAGACTTGCGACCGCTGTGTTTTGGCCTTAGTGACGCACATATCCATTGCAAAGACCGAAGTGGGAAATTTAGTAGGGGTTGTGATTTCAATTGGGCACAGTCTGCCATTTGTCCCTTTTTTATTTTAACGTTTATTTTGTTTTTAATAACTCAGCGTCATCTCTCTGGCATAGTATGTGTGCTTTCATACTTGGCTAGAAAAAGCCATAAAGAATCCAAATGGCTTACTTACGCCTACGTAGCGTTATATATTTGATTTCTGGTTGATCTGCTGTGGCTGTACTGTGCTGCAGTGCATCTACTAGCCAATTGTGAGCAATTTGTAGTGAGACTTGCGACCGCTGTGTTTTGCTCTTTAGTTGACGCCATATCCATTGCAAAGACCGAAGTGGGAAATTTAGTTAGGGTTGGATTTAAATTAGGCACTTCTGCCATTTGTCCTTTTGTATTTTACGTTTATTTTGTTTAATAACTCAGCGTCATCTCATCTGGCATAGTAGTGTGCTTTCATACTTGGCTTAGAAATAGCCTAGGAGAATCCAACCGGCTTACTTACGCCTACAGTAGCGTGTATATTTGATTTCTGGTTGATCTGCTGGGTGGCTGTACTTGCTGCAGTGCATCTACTAGCCAATTGTGACAATTTGTAGTGAGACTTGCGACCGCTGTGTTTGCGCTTAGATGACGCACATATCCATTGCAAAGATACCGAATGGGAAAATTTAGTAGGGGTTGATTTCAATTAGGCACAGTCTGCCATTTGTCCTTTTTTTTTTACGTTTATTTTGTTAATAACTCAGCTCATCTCATCTGGCATAGTGTGTGTCTTTCATACTGGCTAAAAATAGCCATAGGAGAATCCAAACGGCTTACTACGCCTACAGTAGCGTTAATATTTGATTCTGGTTGATCTGCTGGTGGCTGTACTTGCTGCAGTGCATCTACTACCATGTGAGAGCATTTGTAGTGAGACTTGCGACCCGCTGTTTTGCTGCTTAGTGACGCACATATCCATTGCAAAGACCTAAGTGGGAAAATTTAGTAGGGGTTGATTCAATTAGGCACAGTCTGCCAGTTGTGTCCTTTTTTATTTTACGTTTATTTGTGTTAATAACTCAGGCGTCATCTCATCTGGCATAGTAGTGTGCTTTCATACTTGGTCTAGAAAATAGCCATAGGAGAATCCAACGGCTACTACGCCTACAGTACGTTATATATTTGATTTCTGGTTGATCTGGCTGGTGCTGTACTTGCTGCAGTGCATCTACTAGACCATTGGTGAGCAATTTGTAGTGAGACTTGCGACCGCTGTGTTTGCGCTTAGTGCCGCACATATCCATTGCAAGACCGAAGTGGGAAAATTTGAGTAGGGTTGATTTCAATTAGGCACAGTCTGCCATTTGTCCTTTTTTATTTTCGTTTTATTTTTGTTTAATAACTCAGTGTCATCTCATCTGGCATAGTAGTGTGCTTTCATACTTGGCTAGAAATAGCCATACAATAGGATGCATCGTTGGTTTTAAAACTCAAAACACACAAAAAAAAAAAAACCAAAAAAAGTAAAAAAAAAAATTAAAGCTATAACTCTCATTTAAAAATGTTTAACCCGAGGGCTAGGGGTAGAGGACGGGGGTCAGACGTGCGTCCAACGACGCCGGGGTCAGAGCCTTGTCCTGCCCGGTGTAGACACCACCTGCTTAGTGAGGGAGCAGGGGAACGCCGCATATGGCTAATCCCTAGGTTCAGTCTGAAGTTACTGGGTACTCGTGTTAGAGCACTGTTTGAGTGCCAAACATTGTGCAACTAGGTATAATGTCTGGTGTTGCTTACCAATGCTTCGAGCAATTGTCCACCAGTCAGTCTTCCACCAGTCCACCCATGTCCCGAAATCGCCAACTTCCCTCCAGTCTCCTGCACCTCCATCCTCCTCCCCCCCAGTCCTCCCCCTGCCCAGGAAAATTTGGCATTTTACCCGGCATATCTAGGAACTGTTTTTTGGACCCCTTCCCCCACAGTCACAACACTGTCCGTTGCTCGCTGACAATTTTCCGATGCCTCAGGTTTTCCCACCATCCCAGTCTGTGGGTGACTGCTGACCTTCTTGAGTGTGAAGTGGTGTAAAGAAGGTGTCCGCATGAAGGTGCACGGTTAGTCAGACAGTGGGGGAAGTTTTGTTGTCAGGGCAGGAGTTGAGGGGGAGCGACTGAGGGTCGAGGATGATGAGGTGACAACCCCAGCTTGGGTTGAGAGGCCGGGGCAACACAGTGGCTTCTGAGAACGGAGGAGAGGTTCCTCGACCAGAACAGTTGGAAGAGCAGTTGGTGGGGCAACGTGAGAGTCAGGGCTCCAGAGCTGGGGCTCAGGTCCAAATTTTGTCAACTAGTGAAGCCTCCCGTGCGAGGCCTTGCGTCGAGGCTTAGACTTCGAGTCTGAGGTTCTTTAAGGACACACCGTGATGACCGAACCGGTACTGTGGTGTGCAACATTTGCCAAACCAGGCTCAGCAGGGGGTTCCACCACTATACTTAAACTACCACCAGTATGCGCAGGCATATGATGCCCTAAACAACCCCACTCAGTGCACAAGAGCCCGTCACCTCCGGCCGTGCACACCACTGCTCCTTCCCCTGTAGTCAGCTGATTTCGCCCCCTGCCCAGGACCCTGCCACAAAAACCCGCATCGTCGCCTCCGCGATCCTCCACAGCATCCACCAGCTTTCAGCTCTCCATACCCCAGACGCTGAAGCGGAAACGCAAATTAGTGCAACCCACCCTCACGCCCAAGCCCTTAATGTGCCATCTCCAAATTGCTTACCGAGATGCTGCCCTATAGGCTAGTAGAGGACCGAGGCCTTTCGCAACCCATGGCGGCGGCCGCCCCGGTATTCGGTCCCTCCCCCAGCCGCCACTACTTTTCACTTGTCCCGATGTCGTCCCAGGCCCTGCACCATCACGTTTCCGACAACATCATCCGTGCCCTACCCAACTCCGTTTCTGACAGGTCCCCCTGACTCACACCGTGGACGAGTGCTGCCGTGCAGCCACTATATATCCGCTGACGGCACATTGGGTTAAAAACTTGGTGGAGGCTAATCTATCAGGTTGATTTGAGACCCTAAACCAACCAATATGTACCTGTGGTTTAGTGTCTCAATACTACCTGTATAACAACTGTACACTAGGCAAAAAAAGAAAGTTTATACTCAACTAAATGTGAGTCTGATGAGGTACATCGGGTTCACATCTGAGGATCTCAGAGGCAGCGCCTCCTCATGTTTCATCAATGAATACCTCAGCTTCATTGTGTGTGAGCTGTACCTACAGAGCTTGAGCTGTGAATCCAGGGTGTACTATGTCGGCTTCACTTGCCACCACTCTCTAGAGACCATTTTTTTTTCATTTCCATTTTTCACTCCCCACAATCAAAAATCTATAACTTTTTTAGTTTTACACAGACCTGTGTGATGGCTTGTTTTCTGTGTAACAAATTGCACTTCATAGAGATGGTATTTATTATTCTATGCCATGTACTGGGAAGCGGGAAAAAAATGCAAAATTCTGTGAAAATGGTGAAAAAACGCATCTGTGCCATGTTCTTGTGGGCTTGGATTTTTCAATTTTCACTGTGTGTCCCAAATGACATGTCTACTTTATTCTTTGGGTCGGTGCGTTCACGGGGATACCAAATTTGTATAGGTTTTATACACTGTTTTCACTGTTTATTAAAATTTATATCAGTTCTAGGAAAAGGGCGGGTGATTTGAATTTTTAGATTTTTTTCTTATAATCTTCTTTAAACTTTTTTTAATTTTTAATTTTACTATTTTTCAGACCACTAGAGATGAGCGAACATGCTCGTCCGAGCTTGATGCTCGTTCGAGCATTAGCGTACTCGAAACTGCTCGTTGCTCGGACGAATACTTCGCCCGCTCGAGAAAATGGCAGCTCCTGCCGTTTTGCTTTTTGGCGGCCAGAAACAGAGCCAATCACAAGCCAGGAGACTCTGCACTCCACCCAGCATGACGTGGTACCCTTACACGTCGATAGCAGTGGTTGGCTGGCCAGATCAGGTGACCCTGGGATAGACTAGCCGTGGTTGGCTGGCCAGATCAGGTGACCCTGGGATAGACTAGCCGCTGCCCGCGCTGCTCGGATCATTCTGTGTCTGGATGCCGCTAGGGAGAGAGCTGCTGCTGGTCAGGGAAAGCGTTAGGGTGTTCTATTAGCTTACTGTTAGGCAGGAGTGATTCTCCAAGAACCCAACAGCCCTTCTTAGGGCTACAATAACGTTCTACTTTTTTTTTTTTTATTTGCATCTAGTACCATTTTGTGAGGAATTAGCAGGGGGACTTGCTACCGTTGTGTTTAGCTCTTAGTGGCACACATATCCACCTCAAACACCAAAGTGGGAAAATTTAGTAGGGGTTGGATTTCAATTAGGCACAGTCTGCCATTTTTCCTTTTTTATTTTACGTTTATTTTGTTTAATAACTCAGTGTCATCTCATCTGGCATAGTAGTGTGCTTTCATACTTGGCTAGAAAATAGCCATAGGAGAATCCAAACGGCTTACGCCTACAGTAGCGTTATATATTTGATTTCTGGTTGATCTGCTGGTGGCTGTACTTGCTGCAGTGCATCTACTAGCCAATTGTGAGCAATTTGTAGTGAGACTTGCGACCGCTGTGTTTTGCGCTTAGTGACGCACATATCCATTGCAAAGACCGAAGTGGGAAAATTTAGTAGGGGTTGGATTTCAATTAGGCACAGTCTGCCATTTGTCCTTTTTTATTTTACGTTTATTTTGTTTAATAACTCAGCGTCATCTCATCTGGCATAGTAGTGTGCTTTCATACTTGGCTAGAAAATATATAATATAGATGTGTGTATTAAACTGTTTATGGGAGCTGTATGTAATATCACTCTGTAGGTGGGCCTGTCTGTAGGTGGGCCTGTATATAATATAACTGTGTAGTAGGGACTGTAAATAGTATAACTGGGAGTGGAGGCTGTATATAATATAACTGTTTATGGGAGCTGTATGTAATATCACTCTGTAGGTGGGCCTGGAGCGCCAGCTCCATGCCAAGATCCAACTAACATAGTTTTAACTGCAGCACCTTTAATCTACTACTAGTTCACTGCCTCCATACATGGTCCCCTTATCAAACGAGCTGTGTCAGGCAGAATTTTGGGTTGTTTTCATGGCTTCCATGTTAACTTTGTCGCCACCCTGCTGTGTAATCCACAAAATATACTGGCAAACTTTTATCATGTACCGATATTATTTGAGCGCTTCTTGCTCACCTCCTTTGGTTCCTCTCTGCCACCCATTGGTTTGAAGCCTGAGTCCATTTAGGGTATGTCGCCATGCCACTCTCTAGCCTGCTGCCGCTGCCTCTGCATGCCGTCCCCTATAGTGTCAGGGTCAATTATTGCATGTTTTAGATGCTATCTAGCTTCATTCTGTCACTCTGTCATGGCCATGCTGTTGCCCATAATTTTGGCATAATGGTGCGATTAAGCAGCCTCAGAGGCATCCATGCATGCTGCCCCTGCTGTTTCCTGTCCATTTCCGTGGTGTTTCCATCCTTTTCTGAGGTTCCCAGGTGTTTGGCCAAGCTTCCCTGTGCAGAGCCTTGGTCCCCTTGAAAAATGCTCGAGTCTCCCATTGACTTCAATGGGGTTCGTTATTCGAGACGAGCACTCGAGCATCGGGAAAAGTTCGTCTCGATATATAATATAGATGTGTGTATTAAACTGTTTATGGGAGCTGTATGTAATATCACTCTGTAGGTGGGCCTGTATATAATATAACTGTGTAGTAGGGACTGTATATAGTATAACTGGGAGTGGAGGCTGTATATAATATAACTGTTTATGGGAGCTGTATGTAATATCACTCTGTAGGTGGGCCTGTCTGTAGGTGGGCCTGTATATAATATAACTGTGTAGTAGGGACTGTATATAGCAGTGATGGCAAACCTTTTAGAGACCGAGTGCCCAAACTACAACAAAGACCCACTTATTTATCGCAAGTGCCAACACAAAAATTTTATTTGTTATTTATACTCCCTTCTCTGTCACAGTTTTCATTGATACCAGCACCTGAGGACACCAATAAAGCAGAAAATACTCCCAGGTACAGCTTTCACTTTAAAATACCTCTGTGCAAAGCAAGTCCTGAGCTGTCTGGGACTGCAGGAAGATACCCAAGTCATCTCTGGTGATGGCCTGAGTGCCCACTGAAAGGGCTCTGAGTGCCACGTCTGGCACCAGTGCCATAGGTTAGCCATCACTGGTATATAGTATAACTGGGAGTGGAGGCTGTATATAATATAGCTGTTTACCCTGCTGTTAACATCCTAAAAGTATCTTGGCACTCCACTTTTATCATTTACCGATTTATTTGAAGCAGTCTTCTTTGCTCACCTCCTTGGTTTCCTCTCTTGGCCACCATTGGTTTTTAACGCCTGAGTCCATTTCGGGGTAACTGTTGCCAACAGACTCTTAGCCTGGCTGCTTGCTGCCCTTGCATAGTCCCCTATAGTGTCAGGGTCATTTTGGAATGTTTAGATGCATCTAGCCTCCATTCGGTCACTCTGTCATTGCCATGCTGTTTGCCATACTTTTGGCATAATGGTGGCGATTAACACCTCAGAGGCATCCATGCATGCTGCTCTGCTGTTCCTGTCCATTTCCGTGGTGTTTCCATCATCCTTTTCTGAGGTTCCCAGGTGCTTGGCCAAGCTATCCCGTGCAGATCCTTGGTCCCTGAAAAAATGCTCGAGTCTCCATTGACTTCAATGGGGCTCGTTATCGAGACTAGCACTCGAGCATCGGGAAAAGTTCGTCTCGAATACAGTACCCGCGCATTTTATCTCGCTCATCTCTAATCGCCACCAAGTGTAAGTGCCTTGTTTGGAAAGATCACACATTGTCATCATTGGGATTGCTCAGTCAGAATTGCTTCCATCCGCTTCCATGCCCTAACGCCACCTTCTCACAGAGGTGTGCCCTAATTTAGATCAGAACGCCACCACACACTAGTGCGGTGGTGTAGGGCATTCAGGTGGTGTAACATGAGTGTATGTTATTGCTATGACGGTGCAACAGAAGCCCTGAAAATACCACCCCCCATAGTGTTATATATAATTGGTTCATCAACAAAACCAATGATATTTGGTTAATATATCTTATGTCCTACTAACACTATATAGTAGCAATGTAGTAGCATTGTAACCTACTAACACCTACTAAAATATATAGTAGCAATATAGTAGCAAAATCATCCCACAGTTGGTTAACATAACACTACAGTGAGATAGGTAACGTGTGTTAAAATTGTCGTGCTTTCCAGACATACGAAGGGGATTGAAAGTGATAATATTGCTTTGCGAATAAATGTTATACTCGCTGGATGTGTGCAGCTAAACAAGATCTGGGTGTAAGGGCAATGTGTAATACATTACAATACATTGTCCAGCGTATAATTTTGTTTGCTACATGCCATTTATCATCTCTGTTCAGACTGTCTTGCAGCTGAAAACTCGCAAGCAATTTGTCTACAGATTTCTCCCTGAAAAGTTACAGCATTTAAATTCTCGAAATGCAGAGACAAATGCTTCAATCAAACAGACTCATTCATCTAATCTCCAAGTCGTTGAGGATAAGATATATATGTCATGTTGATTCCAGACTAGCTAAATGCTCAAATACGTTTGTGCCATTTGTCAGATGATTGCCTGGTTATAAACTGACCTACTGCCCTGGCTAAAACTGGTGATCTAAGTTTGACATATACGTAAATGGTTGGACTCCACCATACTTGAATGTGTTCTGTGATTCTGGGATGAGGAAATGCTATTGCAATTTAACTGCCTACTGAGCACATGTAGAGGTCCAGTAAGCAGTATGCAGTATGCCCACTGCGCTAGGTAGCCAAGCAAATGCCCCGTAGTGTGTCGCTCCCAGCCATTCCCTCCCAATAGATGGTAGCCCAAGCACATGTCCGCAGATGGTAGCTCCAGACATGCCCCCAGTATATGGTAGCCAAAGTACATGTCCCCCAGTAGATAGGAAGCCCAGCACATGCCCCCCAAGTAGCTAGGTAGCCAAAGTACATGTCCCCCAGTAATAGGTAGCCACAGCATATGCCCCCCAGTAGATAGGGAGCCCCAACACAGTCCCCAATAGAGTAGTAGTCACAAAAAAAATGATATACATCCTAACTCATTCCCTGCAAATGGCTCCTCATCGCTCCTGGCACCTTCTCTGTGACCTAGGCACCACCACTGCGTCGTGCTTAGATGATTGCTGTCCTGGTCAAGAAGAGGTAACATCATTATCCATTGTCCACTACTCTCTATGACCATGCACTGCCGGCTAAGCAATGACGGCGGGGGCAAGTGCCTGGGTCGTACAAAAGGACACAGGCGTGGTTAAAATTGCATCCACTGATCAGTTCTGTGTGCGTCTAAGATGCTCACAGTGCTGATCGCTATTTATTAAAGATTTGTCTGCATGCCAGATGCAACCATCAAAAGAGCCACATCTGGTCCTAAACCTTAGGTTTCCAACCCCTGCTGCATATACTATAAATGGGGAGGGGACGCTGTATGTAATATAACTAGAGAAGGGAGGGGGGATCGTATGTAATATAACTGATGAGGGGAGGCTGGTAGGTGATAAACTAGAGAAGGGGAGCGTATGTAATATAAATGTTGAGGGGAGGCTGTAGTAAACAATTGGGGAGGGGAGGCTGTATACACTACTATAACATGGGGTGGCTGTATATGATATGACTTATGAGGGGAGTCTGTATATAATATAACAGTGCAGGGGGCTGTATATTAATAAAACTTTGCAGGGGACTGTATATAATAAACTGTGCAGGGGACTGTAATAATATAACTGTGCCGGGGGACTGTATATAATAAAACTGTGAGGGGACTGTATATAATAACTGTGGAGGGGACTGTATATAATAACTGGGGAGGGGGCTGTAGATAATAACTGTGCAGGGGGCGGGCTGTATGTAATAAAAACTGTGAAGGACTGTATATATAAATACTGCGCAGGGGGGCTGTATGTAATAAACTGTGGAGGGACTGTATATAAGATAATCTGTGCAGGGGGGCTGTATATAAATAAACTGTGGCAGGGGGCTGTATATAATAAAACTGGGGAGGGGACTGTATATAATTCTGGGGAGGGGCTGTAATAATTACGTGCAGGGGACTCATATAATATTTACTGTGCAGGGGGGCTGTATATAATAAAAGGTGGAGGGGATGTATATAATATAACTGGGGAGGGGGCTGTATATAATAAAACTGTGCAAGGGGGCTGTATATAATAAAACTGTGGAGGGGACTGTATATAATATAACTGAGCAGGGGGGCTGTATATAATATAACTGTGCAGGGGGGCTGTATATAATAAAACTGTGAAGGGGATGTATAAATATAGACTAGCCAGGGGGGCTGTCATATAATAACTGCGGGGCTGTATATATACAAACTGTGAAGGGGACTGTATTATAATATAACTGTGCAGGGGGGCTGTATATCATAACCTGTGGAGGGTCGTATATAATATAACTGTAGCAGGGGGGCTGTATATAATAAAACTGTGCAGGGGGGCTTCATATAATAAAACTGTGGAGGGACTGTCAATAATATCACTGGGGACGGGGCTGTTATAATATAACTGTGCCGGGGGGTTGTATATAAATAAACTGTGGAGGGGACGTATATAATATAATATAAAACACAGTGCAAGCACACTTCCATACCAAGGAGCTAACCACAGTCCGAGACGATCCAACAAGTCCCCTTAAACAATAAAAAAAGGAGTATAAAAACCCTGACCGGAGCTCCCATGATTCCAATACGGCTGTTGTTCAAAATTCCTTCAAGATTTCAATTATATTCTACCGATGAGGAAAGTTGGCAACAGATGTAGGTCCATATCAGAACGTCCTAAGGTGCAGTTTTCTCCTTAAACACCACTCAAACCGTGTGTAGCAAAAACTAAACAAGAAAGTAGGCAACCAATCGCATAGTACGTTCTTAAAACCTTGATTTTATTCTTAAAAGTTATACTCAAGTAGATGTTGTGAGTATACTTAGATTGAGATCTTTGAAGGAATTTTGAACAACAGCCGTATTGGAATCATGGGAGCTCCGGGTCAGGGTTTTTATCCTCCTTTTTTATTGTATATATATAACTGGGGAGAGGGGGTGCTGATATATAAAGGGGTTTTGCCCACAAAAGAAATTCTCAAATTTCAATCCACTAGTGATGTGTACACTAAAGATCCATTTTAACCCCTTCTTTACATTTTTACTCAGTTTAATTGCTGTTTTAGCTCCTATTACTCTAGGGCTGGTAGTCGTAAAATTCCAGGTTGTGGATGGGACTCTCTGAGCAGACACATTTTGATACCTGTAGTTGCTGTGAGTGCTGGTGTAGTGACAATGTTGTTAGATTCTAGGTCCAGGTTCAGCTAACTTTCATTTCCTCTGAACATTGTACTACAGTAGTATCAGTTACATGAAAGAGAGTAGTCGATCAGAGATTGAGAGAGTGAATGATCAATGTACACACGTGACACAGTCAGCTGCTAATCACTGCTATTGCACAACACCTGCAGATGTGCAGTGCCTCCCTCCCCGCAAAAAGAACTTATCTCCATGTAGCTTGTAGCTCTCCTCACGATGAGATTGTAATGTACTCTTTGCCGGCAGGACAGTCGGTGAGTGAGCTGTCCTGGATGTCGGGGGGGGGGGGACGGGCTAGAGGTCCGGTAACAGCTCAGCCAAGATGGATGCTGACCCTTTGTTCAAAAAAATCCAGGTTCAGAAACCAGGTACACTGAAATTGTGTCACCAGGATGATAGAGACAGTTGGATTATATATGGGAAATGCTATGTTTTTGTTAAACATGATTAGAGAATGTGTTATTTGTTACCCGAGTATATTTAAGAAACTTGTCTTTTGTGGGAATACCCTCTGTAGAAGAACACTTGCTTGTAAATGTATCAGATAACTCCCCTCATGTGTTTGTGAATTTATATTTTTTAATGTGGAAATAAAATGTGAAGTTTTTTATCACGACCGGACATTATTACTAGTTTTTTGGTGAATTGCAGCTGTCCATACTGCATTGTCATGCTGCATATAGAGATGCTATGTGAACACATGGGTCGTCATTTACTAAGGGCCCGAATCACGTTTTCCGTTGGTTACCCGATTTTCCCTGAATTGCTCCAGGTTTTTGGCACGCCAGCGATCGGATTGTGGGCACACCGGCCCTGCATGCATACGACAGAAAAAAACGCTGTATTTAAAAAAAAGTGTCGCTGACACGCACTTACCTGCACCCACGATAGCTTGGTGAACTCCAGTGAACTCCGACGGACTTTAGGCAGCAGCGGCACCTGGTACAATCGGTTTGCACTACTTAGTGAATCGACAGAAGACCCGAATCATCCACAGAGAACGCGCCGCTGGATCGCGAATGGACCGGTAAGTATCTGCCCCATGTTGGCACCAATGAGTCAGTGAGCTTAGTGTTGTGCAGTTAGAAAAAATCCTGTTTCTTTTCCCCAACTGCATATAATATAACTATGTAGTGGGGCTGTATAGGCAGGAAGAGGGGTTGGCCAGAGGTAGGTGATTAAAAACCTATTAAAGCAAAAAAAGGACCAAATGTATCATATTAGAGCAATTTTGCCACAATGGATATAGGGCACCAACAATATACGATTGCTAAGCTCCGAAAGCAATGACCAGAAGAAGCAACAAAAGAGCGTGCGTTACTAAACATCAAATTTATTGATATGCGTTAAAAAATAAGACAATCACGTAATACCAGGTGGTTACAAGGCAAACAGCCAAAGATAGGCGCTGGGCAGCACAAATAATTAGTAGACAATAGACAGGAATTTCTAACAATCATAAAGTGCATAGGCAAAGCCTAGAAATCAGTCAGTACTGAATGAGTTAATGGAAGCGCAAATAAAAAATAAAGCAGTATACCTACAATTATAAAGTATCACCAGCGCATAAGAGGAGAGTCTGCCCAGCACCTCCTCCGACACGTGTTTCGTCCTCGCAGGACTTTGTCAAGGGGTGGGCTGTAGACGGGCGGAAGATTAAATCATGGAAGCTGACCAATAGGAGAACCAGAGGCGCACCTGCGCCAAATAAGCAGAAGGTGTAATATATGGGCGCATGATCCGTGGACTTGTGCGTCCGCGCTGTGGGTAGGCGGGACAAGTACGTCAACCGGAGCAAGCAGAAGCTAATGAATAAGGTTTAATCACACGAAACGCGTAAGCTTTGATGCTATTTTTATCTCTTATGCTGTGTCATGTATCATTGTACCCTTTTTAATGGATTTCAAATAAAATTTGTACTTTTTATCCTAAAACTGACGTCTGATGTCCGCTGGAAATGTTCGTTTTCCTGTCAATGCTGCCCGACCCTTGACGAGGTTTGTCCGTTGGGAGTGTCCAGAGTCAAGGACTAAGAGGATTGTTCGACGGAGAGTTGAGCTGATTTCACAAAAGTATCTTTGTGATAGTTTTTTTCTGGGAGCAAGTCACATGATCCGGATGACGACATGAGCCGTCGCCCACACGCGCAGGCGCACAGCGGTCAGCGGCATGCGCGCCTTACACCTGGGGACTTCAAACGCCATGTTGGATGTGGGGATGAAATAATGTATCAACAGTGTCTTGAAGCAGAATGGTAGAATATATGTAAATGTAAGAAGATGTGCCTAAGCGAGATTGCACACATTGGCAAAAGAATGAGCAGGTTGCCCAGCCAACTATATATAAAAAAAAAAATGAATAATAAGGTGTGGGTGATGTGCAAATTGCGATTTAGTGATATGGTGGTTGTAAAGTGAGTGTGCAATGGTGAGTGTGCAAGCGTGAGTAAATATACGACTGCCAAGAAGAGGACCGTCAGCGGATGGGAAGCCGCAAGGAGGAAAAACGTGAGTGAACGGAAAGATATATTACAAGGAAAGTGGTGTGGATGTAAATGGTAAACACAGAACCAAATACGGTGAGAGGTCCTGAGAAATGGAGACAGTGAGCAAAGGTGGTGCTGGGGGGTCATATGCAACATGTAATCAATGTCGCAGGTGCATGGGTGCGAGGATATCAACCAAAAGCGTGATAATAAAGATAATAAAGATGTGGTGCGTGAGGTGGACACTGAGTGACAAGGTGGTGTGCAAAGAGTGTGTAGGAAAAGCAGAAAAAAGTGCCAAAAAAACAGAAGTGGAAGACAAACACAGTGAGCAAGAGCACCACCA
Source organism: Engystomops pustulosus (assembly GCA_019512145.1). NCBI lineage: Eukaryota > Metazoa > Chordata > Amphibia > Anura > Leptodactylidae > Engystomops > Engystomops pustulosus. The sequence continues at coordinate 105,454,518 of CM033644.1, read as the reverse complement.
CCTCTGTTCTGCCAGAGTTTTTCATTGATGAGTCTTGTCCTGCCAGGCCCCACTCTCTTATGATGCAGCGTCTTGGTAAAGAACTGGAGAGGTTACCACCTATCCTCCAGGTACGGAGTCCACCCACAACATGTGCTGCTTACAGGAGAAACACCATTGACTATTAAAGGAAACAGGAGGTTTTTGAAATCTGTGTAGATTGTGGGGAGATGGCAGTGTGTATTGTAGTGGTAAAGGGGGATGTGTCTGTTGTTTGGGGGAAGGGGAGTGTGGTATTGTCAGTGAGGGGGAGCTTGTTTCTTTCAGTGAGGGAGGGGTTTCTGTTGTCAGTTATGGGAACCTGGATGTTGTCAGTGGGTTTGTGTGGTTATTGGAGAAGGGAAGTTGTGTGCGTTGTCAGTGGGAGGGGGAGTTTGTGTGTTGTCATAATGGGGATGTGTATTATTGTCAATGTGGGGGCTTGTTTTTTGTTAGTGGCGAGGATGTACTGTATGTTTGTTAGTGAACACAATCTTGGGCTGTTGTGTGTTTACAGTGAGAGGGGTCTTGTGTGTCTCAGTCGGGGAGGAGGAATTGTGTGTAGTCAGGTGGGAAGGTGTGTTCTCAATGGAGGAGCTGGGATATTTTCAGTGTGGTGGAGTAGTGTGATTTGCTAGTGGAGGGATTGCTGTGATTGTTGTCAGTGGGGGGAGGGGGACATTTGTTTTTTTGTCATTGGTAGAGGGGAGCTTGGATGTTATTAGTGTCAGAGGGGTTGTGTGTTTCAGAAGAGAATGGGGACCTTGTGTATTCTCAGTGGAGGACAGGGGCTAAAATGAAAATTTTCACTACAAATTGCAATCTACTTCACTTTTCTTAAAAAGGTTTTTACTGGTATATGTTTTATTCATATATGGCTCTCATATAGACTAACATAATATAAAACAACAGTACACACCCTCTCCGGCACTTTGTTTGGCCATTTCTACTGTCTGTCACCACCGACCGATGCAGCATTGCAGTATTTCTGCACTGAATGCCTGGATTCTCACACCCGCTAGTGGCAGTATGCAGATTACTTGGTGTCGATACTAGCATTTGACCCCCTAGTGCATGTCTGCTGAACCCCCTCTAATGGCTGGTTCTCAGCATTGCAGTCTTATCACACAACTTCCTCTGAGGTCACGCGATCTTCTCTCTGTGGGATGGGCTATAAATCTGTTTTCTGAACCATTTGTCTTTGCTAGATATTAAGTCTCTACCTTGTGTTTGAGCCCTTTGCCTGCTTTATTTAATGTTGTGTAGCCATGACCCCAGTATTCGTGATCTACTCAGCAAGGTGCTCCTGATCCAGACTCTGACTCCAAAAGCTACTCCATCATCTGCTAGTTCTGTCCTAGGCCTCGCTTCCAGTCACTACTGTCGTGGTTATTCACCATGTGCTATTTCCCTACAGGCTAAGCATTGTGCAAGTCCCTGGTGCAGAACCCATCCTGCAATTGGGGCGGGCTCTGCTGAGACAGGCGTGGGCATTAGGCTCTGCACCCTTATTAGTACTTAGGGAAGCTGGCGAAGCGACATATCATCCCACCAACAAGGTAAGTGACTGCCAGGAAAAGCATTGATATCAACCACACTAACTACAGCAGGAGTTTCAGACTGTCAATGTATATGCATGTTATACTTGTTTGTAAACAAACAGCAACTCAGTAGAGACAGGAGCTATGTTATTATTTCTTTCTCCTCCTAGGCCAAGTATATACTAAAAATAATAGCCCAGACAGCCCCTTTAAGTCATACAACTTTTGAGAAACGTTTCTGTTCTCTTCTTCGTATATATGCTCATGCTTGGTTTTACTTTAGGCCACCTGCATGTGAAAGTCTGTAGTGGTGAGTCTGTAGTAATATATCTGTGCAGTTGTGATCTAACTATTTAATGTGTAGGAGGGGCCTGTATATAATATAACTGGATGGTGTGTGATATAATATTGACTGTGTCGTAGATGTGGGATGTATGCTGTATGTGTATGTCAGTAACTCTCGTAGGTGGGCCTGTATATAATATAACTGTGTAGTGTAGGGACTGATATAGTATAAACTGGGAGTGGAGGCTGTATATAATATAACTGTTTTATGGGAGCTTGTATGTAATATCACTCTGTAGGTGGGCCTTATATAATATAACTGTGTAGTAGGACTGTAATAGATCACGGAGTGGAGGCTGTATATATATAACTGTTTATATGGGAGCTGTAGTAAATCACTTTGGTGGGCCTGTATATAATATAACTGTGTAGTAGGGACTGTGTATAGTATAACTGGGGAGTGGAGGCTGTATATAATATAACTGTTTAGGGGGTTATTGTAAGACATTAGGAGGCTCAGTCAGTGAATGTTTTATATGTTGGAGAAAAATCCCCTCACTCAGATGTGATGTGGTTCAAATTATTGTATAGTACGAGCTGCTTGGTGAATCACTCAGACCTTCACATGTTATTTGAGAGGATTCCAATTTATTTAGGTAGCAGACAGTTTTTATTGGTTCTTGGGACAAAGGAGCGTACTGAGCATGTCCACATTCCAATAGCTTTCACAGGATGTATCTGAAAGATGATCTGTGTACGCGGGGGATGGTACTATGCATAGGGATCTTTTCTATCAATAGAGCCAAATAGAAAGACACACAGAGGGAAAACACAATAGAAAATGGATTCTATTCCCTCACAATTCCTCCCTGTTGTGAATAATTTCAGGTACTGCTCAGGTGGTACATTGACATGTGCTAGTCACACATCCAGGACTTATCTAACCACTTCACCTGCTTCCCTCCTGAGCATCCTGAACATTACATCACAACACAATTCATGTAAATCCATTGTAAAGTGCAGAATCTCTACATCCTATTGGTCTATATCCTTATACATGTCATCCTACCAACCCCTGAGAACTACTAGACATAGTACAGCGCACACACTGTCACAGCTTTCTTTTGCATAGCCCATGAAAGATATTATGATCACAATCTTTCATCAAGATACACAGATTCATGTTCAACAGTCTCTGGGTCCTGTGCTCTTCTTCTTCAGCTGTCGCAGTCTCGTTGTAGTTTCTACACGTGGATGTGTCACAGGTATTTGGGATGACCCTTCAAAAGACTCTTCAGGTGAGTCACATCAGGACCATCTCATCACCTGGGTGCAGGTCCTGCGCTCTAGCTGCTTTATCAGGTTCTGGAACTGAAACAGATACTTGGTTATGCACCTAAGAAAATGTATCTGCAGGTTTTGGACATCCCACCAATTCTCGATGACACCTCTGGACAACCTTAGGGAAATATATGTTCATCCATGGGGCAATTCTAAAAACAACCTCAGTAGGTGAAAAGCCTTTTTAATCCCTAGAGCTCTCATCAACTATATTACTACCCCAATAGGGATTTTTACTTTAGTCTCTAGAATAAGTGGACTAACATATTCATCGATCCCTGGCTGTGGTCTTTGCAGTTGCTTTAGTTACAGGATAGGGTTCAGATTACCCAGAAAGAGGTCCACACACATAAGTACATGTTCGTAGCTACTTAACTTTGGTAGCTGTACTTAGCCAATCTGCAACCTCTGGAAGGGGTAAAGTGGCTTCAGAGTGTATATATGAGGGTTTTCACTACTCTCCCTACATTGTACTAAGCACATATAAACATATTTGTGTAAATGGACAGTAGCAAAAGTGAATCTAAGTGATACTAAATACTTATCCACCACGGAGCATATAGAGTCTTAGACTGGTGTCTCACCCTGTGGGTGCACTGAACCATCATAGGGGAAAAGGCCCTTGGCAGACATTGCTTGTCACCTTTTTGCCATAGTCCACCCTCCATCCATGGGGTCCCCAGTTTTACTCCAGTCTTGCTTCCTCACCTGTGAAGCCTGTTTCTATAAAGACAGGAGTATAGATAAACCTACTGGGCCAGCGAGGGTCACGGACTGTACTGCTCCTTTCCCCTAGGCTTTCTGGTAACCAGTATGGTCACTTCATGTGTTGTAGCTTTATAGGTTTTACCTTCTAGGATGGACCTTTATTGTAACACTAAGGCCTCTATCAGCTATTTCAAAGTCTCATTGTTGTTGATAAACTTACTATATGAAGTTAGGAATCATAAGGAATCCCAAAAGACTCACATTCTTACCCTCTGCCACTTTACACACCTCCATCAGTGCCTTCACCTCCGCCTCCTGTACAGACAGGTAGGTTAGGAGTGGTTCTGCTGCTGTTACCACATGTTGTGTGACCACTGCACATCTGATGTAGAATTAACCTCATTCCTGGTTTCTAAAGCCATCTACAAAAAACTATATATAGAAAATTTTTACATAATTTTCTATATATCTCTAGTGCCGGCACACACTCGCAGTCACTCTTCCTTAGGGCAGTTTTAACCACTTTTATTTTATTTTTTCTTAAACCGTTTGCCCGTAGTCCCCTTCCTTCAAGCAGATTTGGATCCTACCACACAAAAAAATTTATAAAGTCTGACTCTCCAAACTCAGTCTCCTTTGTCTCAAGCGAATTACGATCCACCAACTGCTCCTCAAGGCTGACTCTTTAGGTAGAGGCTATTCTAGGATGTAAAACCAGTACATTACAGTATCACAACAAAGCGCTATCAAACACACATGTTCAAACTCACACAATACCCATATACACTACCACACATCACATGGCGTTTTCAAATAATAATAACACAATACTTTGGACTGGGCAATATAGGCATGCAACTCACCGAAAGTGGGGAAATCCAAACAAGGAGAGACAGAGCAAATTGTAAGAATAAGCTTGTTACCTTTTTGTGCAGCTGCACGGTCTGTCTGTCCTGAAAGGATGATCCCTAAATTGTCCGGTAAGCTTCAAGCAGGGGTCCAGTCTCATCTCAGGTAATTCGGCACCAGGTTGTTGGAGAAAAATCTCCTTACTCTGATGTGATGTGGTTCAAATTATTGTATAGTACGAGCTGCTCGGTGAATCACTCAGACCTTCACAAGTGTTTGAGAACATTCCAATTTATTTAGGTAGCAGACAGTTTTTATAGCTTCTTGGGACAAAGGAACCTACTGAGCATGTCCAAATTCCAATAGCCTTCACAGGATGTATCTGAAAGATGATCTGTGTATGCGGGGGATGGTACTATGCATAGGGGTCTTTTCTATCAATAGAGCCAAAGAAAAAGACACACAGAGGGAAAACACAATAGAAAATGGATTCTATTCCCTCACATATATGGGGGGATTAATTGTATTGTTGTGGTATATATTATTTAGAAGCACAGTGTAATCCAAATGACACTATACTGTAAGTGACGCTGTACTTCTATTGGCACAGTGTGGAGATGTGCTGCACAGAACTGAATCTAGCAACATGATAAACAATGACCAGGTGAATTGGTATCAAAGTCACCTGTAAGGTCATAGATGCCACCAATATTTTTAAGTATTGGTCAGTACATTCAGCAGATATAATATAGCAGGGGCTGCAGGGGAGCAGGATTTTAATTTTTGCCTCAGGTAGCAAAAATGATAGAATTGACCCTGACCAGAACTATGTCTAAAAGTTTAACTTTGTATATTCACTTTTTGTTATATAACAGTCTGTGAACACATATGCTAATAGTCCTATTCACACTGCTTAAATCACTTTCTCTGTTACTGTAACCGAGAAATACGATAACAGGTGGAATAAGGCGGTGCAAAGTACATAACAGAAAAATATGTCATTTAAGGCCATTATTTAGATATTAAACAGCAAAAACAAACTCATCTTTTGCCAAGTCTGTAGTCTAACTAATAAAATAATAGAGAAGTTCCAGAAGGAAATACAATTACAATATTTCTGTAGTTTAATGTAAATAAATCAATATATGTATTAACCTTTTAAAGACCCAGACCTTTTCCATTTTTTCTTTATGTTTTTTTCATTACTCCATCCTACTAAAGTCGGAACTTATTTATTTGCATTACATGCTGGACAGTGCACCATTCCATGATCTGTACTATATACCTTGAAGTTGTGAGGCTGGAAAATTACAACCCCATTAATTCCTAAAATCTTTTGAAAAAGAAATCAACATACCTATATCAAGTATAAGCCGACCCAAGTATAAGCCGAGGCCCCTAATTTTACCACAAAAACATAGGAAAACCTATTGACTTGAGTATAAGCTGAGGGTGGCAAATGCATTGGTCACAGCCTCCCCATCATATAGCCTGCAGGACCCTGTCCCATACTATATAGCCAGCACCTGCCCCCCAGTATATAGCCTACCAACCAATATCCCTCGGTATGTAGCCAGCCCACTGCCCCAGTATATAGCCAGCCCTCTGCCCCAGTATATAACCAGCAGCGGGGGAAGCCGGAAAGGTGAGTTTTGATATATATTTCAGTTACTCGAGCATAAGCCGAGTTTGGGCTTTCAGCACATTTTTTTGTGCTGAAAAACTAAGCTTATACTTGAGTATATATGGTATTTCCTCCAGTAACTTATTTATACTTTGGTGTACAGAGCTATCTAAGTTTTCATTTTTACTGGGACATGTTGAGGTTTTTATTGATACCATTGTGTTAACTATACAACCTTCTGATCATCTTTCATGCAAATTTGTATGGCTAGTGAAATGTCAAAAAGACGCAATTTGAACATTTTGCCATTGTATTGTGTCCGCTTTCATCTTATGGCATAATCATTACTATTTAGTGCATTGCGGAAATTGGGACATGGACATATGTAATGGGGGAATTTATCAAGAGTTGGTACAGCATGCTATTGCTTTGGATGTTCTCCCTGTCATGCACATACTGCCACAAGAGGATCATGTACCCAGAATAATACTACACCAGACCATACCTGGCATCAGAACTTTGATATATGCTGTGCCAGCCCCGAGGAAGGCTATACTTAATGAGCCAGGCTGGGTTGTCAAATGACCTGGCCGCTACCCATCCCTTCCCTACCTACTTGGCGGTGTGAGGTATTGGTTTCCGCCAAGTAGGTAGCAACTTGGGCAGCGACTCTTCAAATGTCACCCGCTACCCTGTACACACACGCAACTGGGCAGAACAGCTAGGAGAAGAGAGGTGGCATTGGCTTGGGAACAGGCACGTGAATATAAATTTTATTATTTTATTAATTGGGGGATGTATATAAACTGTGAGTGGGGATGTTTTTTGATTATGTGGGTGCTGCACACAAATATACTGGGGTGGTGGGGCTGAATATTGACTGTGGGTGAGTGATGGGGGCTGTATATTTACTGTAGGGAGTGATGGGGGCCTGTATATTGACTTTGAGAGTGGTGGGCAGTACATTGACTGTGGGGGTTGATCGGGGGCTGTATATTTATATTCACTGTGGGGGGTAATGGGGGCTGTATATTGACTGTGGGGGGTCATGGGGGAGCTGTATATCAACCCAGGTAGGGGTGTTGTATATAGAATGTAGGAGTGGAGGGGCTGTATATTGACTTTGGGGCTGTGGTCATATGGTGCATTTCTATTGTGTTTTGAAACACATTGAGAGAAACACATCATCAAATGCATACATACATTAAATAACTTGCACATACTGTATCTGTTTTGTCATTTGTTTTGCATTGTGTGTTCACACTTGGTTTAGTTATTAGTAATGTTGTCATCTTTTTCTGATCAGGGTGTGGGAGCTTTTTAAAGATTTGTCTATAAATTCAGTGGGCGAATATAGCAGGGGATCAGGGGTGGGGGGCTGTATATCTATGTATCTGTCTATTCATCTGTCTAACAATCTCCTAGAAAATAGCATCACTCCATTCCAGGTATCAGGTGAAATAAGTTGTGGACTTTATTCCAAGCTGTAATGTTTCATTTGAGAAGCCTTTTTTGTGCTTGAAACGTTACAGGCTATTTCACCTGATACCTGGATGGTTAGTTTAAGTTTTTTCCAGGGCCCCACTTTGTCTAAAACCAGCCCTGGTGGTAGATTAGTGGTCTAAAAGCTTGTGGTCCCTTCCCACACATATCGGTTGTCCATAGCATCCCCAATCAGCTGTCATGGCATGCTGTGAGTTGTCACCTTGCAACAACTGAAGAGCTGCAGGATATAGACCATATATTTAAAAACATATAAATAAAAGCATACATCACTTGCTGCATAATAAATTATCGTAATTACCTCACTACATTTCAGGAGATACATTTCAAGTTGTCATTGCGAAGAAAAACCTTTAACACATCATAGATTTCCATAATATTTTTTACATTAACTTAGCCGACTCTTTCTTTAAGAAACACCTTTCACACATTCATCTTCTTGTTCTCAGATTTGTTGCATGAAAGCTTCTCTAACAGCATTTCTGTGACTTGATAAAGTAACAACTATTTGCAGTTGCCTGCAGCCAAAATCAGCATTAAGTCTTACATAAGACGTTTAATAATGCAGCATTACGATGACACATTTTCTTACTTTATTCAAAGAAACTTCAAAGAAAGTTATAATATGAAAAACCTTCACTTTTAATCCATAGTCTATAATATAGCAGAACTATAATAAGGCCAGATAAGATAACATCTGGAGCAGGAAAATAGACTTAAAGGGGTATTCCCACGAAGACAAGTTTCTTATATGTACTCAGGATAACAAAATAACACATTCTCTAATTATTAACAAAAATACAGCATTTCACAGATATAATTCCAACCTGTCTCTATCAGTCCTGGTGTACACAATTTCAGTTGCCCCTAGACACGACCCTGTAACTTCTGACATTAGGGTCGGGCCACCATCTTAGACTTGTGTGTGACAGCGTGCAGATGAGATATCTGTCTCTCTGCTCTGAGCCTGTAGCCACGCCCCCTGCACAGAGCTCAGAGACACTCACTGATCACATCCTGTCATGAGATTGAGAGCAGAGAGAGGTTACAAACTACAAGGAGATTAGTGATCCGGGGGAAAGGGGGAGCAGTCACATATCTGTGAGATGTAGCAAAGCTGATAGTGTAGAAGTGGAAAAGTGTGTCAGCCTCTGTGTGTCAGTGTGGTAGTACAATGTCCTAAATCTGGGATTTTGGATTCATACCCTATATGTGACATTTTATGGCACGGGATTTGGAATTCATGCCCTATCATTTAGACAAAATGACTAAACCTGACTATACCTGCTGAATAGGTCTGAAACAGGGCCAGGTATTGCAGGGTTAGGTTCCAGTCGGGACTGTGGTTAAATAGGACCACAGTTCCAAAGCTAGGCTAACAGGGTGTGATGGAATTTAGTTCTAAATAGGGCTACTGTAGGGATTTTTTCTGATCAATGAGTCACACTGACAATATTTATCACTTACCCTTTTGTCGTGCACTTTATGTATTCCATACGGATTCCTACCTACTTCACCTACACTATATAACTCACTTCTCTGACAGTCACACATATTAGGGTGAATTATTCCTGGCATCTTCCCAAAGAGCTACATAGATGGCCTACTTGTGATTCTTGAGATGTACAAACAGCTTACAAGGTAAGCCCTATAGATACTTTTCACCAAACATATGAGGATACCTCTAGTAGGTTCTTATAAGCTCAACTATCTTTTTCATTTTTAGACCCCAGTGCAGAGGAATTGAACACATCCACAGTACTTCACAATACTCTTTAATGTAAATATTTGTAATAAAGAAGCAAAGTTATATTCTAAATCACTAGTTGTCATTTTTACTTCCATGCTCTTAAGTGATTTTTGTATGTAGTTATAAAGTTCTGAAAAATGTCTTTGAGCTGATCAGATTATGTCACCTTAAAGATGCTTGCAGGTGGGCAGCACATCTACCAAAAATAAAGGGGATGTCGCTGACATTATTGTAGTAAGAGCACAGATCAAGAGCATCAAAGTCAGGGTCATCACTAAGAAACCCATCAGGATACAATAAGCCAGTATATTAACTGGTTCGCGACCGCCCGCCGTGTATTCACGGGCTGAGCCCTCTCCATATTGCAGCAAAGACTTACCGGTAACACCCGCGATCGGTGCTAGCATGGTAGCCTCGAGTCTTCCAAAGACCCGAGGCTATTTCGTTTTAACCCCTTCATTACAATGTGCTGATAGCACACAGTTTCTTATATGTACTCAGGATAACAAAATAACAAATTCTCTAATTATTAACAAAAATACAGCATTTCACAGATATAATTCCAACTGTCTCTATCAGTCCTGGTGTACACAATTTCAGTTGCCCCTAGACACGACCCTGTAACTTCTGACATTAGGGTCGGGCCACCATCTTAGACTTGTGTGTGACAGCGTGCAGATGAGATACTGTCTTTCTGCTCTGAGCCTGTAGCCACGCCCCCTGCACAGAGCTCAGAGACACTACTGATCACATCCTGTCAAGAGATTGAGAGCAGAGAGAGAGTTACAAACTACAAGGAGATTAGTGATCGGGAAAGGGGAGCAAGGGGAGCGTCACATATCTGTGAGATGTATGTAGCAAAGCATGTAGTGTAGAGTGGAAAAGTGTGTCAGCCTCTGTGTGTCAGTGTGGTAGTACAATGTCCTAAATCTGGGATTTTGGATTCATACCCTATATGTGACATTTTATGGCACGGGATTTGGAATTCATGCCCTATCTGTGACATTTTATGATGCAAAATGACCAAACCTGACTATACCTGCTGAATAGGTCTGTAACAGGGCCAGGTATTGCAGGGTAGGTTCCGTCGTGACTTGTGGTTAATAGGACCACGTTCCAAAGCTAGGCTAACACGGGATGGTGTGATGGAATTAGTTCTAAATAGGGCTCTGTAGGGATTTTTTCTGATCAATGAGTCACACTGACAATTTTATCACTTACCCTTTGTCGTGCACTTTATGTAGTCCATACGGATTCCTACCTACTTCACCTACACTATAAACTCAATCTCTGACAGTCACACATATTAGGGTGAATTATTCCTGGCATCTTCCCAAAAGGCTACATAGATGGCCTACTTGTGATTCTTGAGATGTACAAACAGCTTCAAGGTAAGCCTATAGATACTTTTTCATCAAACATATGAGGATACCTCTAGTAGTTCTTATAAGCTCAACTATCTTCATTTTTAGACCCCAGTGCAGAGGAATTGAACACATCCACAGTACTTCACAAACTCTTTAATGTAAATATTTGTAATAAAGAAGCAAAGTTATATTCTAAATCACTAGTTGTCATGTTTACAGGCTAGCTCAGCAAGGATTCTCAGAGATCCCATTTTTTGTTTTGTTTTTTTGTATGTAGTTATAAAGTTCTGAAAAATGTCTTTGAGCTGATCAGATTATGTCACCACTAAAGATGCTTGCAGGTGGGCAGCACATCTACCAAAATAAAGGGATGTCGCTGACATTATTTGTAGTAAGAGCACAGATCAAGAGCATCAAGTCAGGGTACACATAAGAAACCCATCAGGATACAATAAGCCAGTATAAACTGGTTCGCGACCGCCCGCCGTGATTCACGGGCTGAGCCCTCTCCATATTGCAGCAAAGACTTACCGTAACACCCGCGATCGGGTGCTAGCATGGTAGCCTCGGAGTATTCCAAAGACCCGAGGCTATTTCGTTTTAACCCCTTCATTACAATGGCTGATAGCACATTGAATGAATGAGGAGGAAAATCCCCATATACTGCCATATGTGTATGGCAGATATGATAAAGATCGATCAGACAACTAGGGTTAAAGTACCCTAGGAGTCTGAAAAATAGTGAAAATAAAAATAAGAAAAGGTTTTTTTTAAAAAAAATATATAATAAAAAAAAACCTAAAATTCAAATCACCCCCCTTTCCCTAGAACTGACATAAATATAAATAAACAGTAAAATCATAAACACATTAGGTATCGTCGCATCTGAAAATGCCAGTTCTACAAAATATATTAATGGTTTTTCAATGCGTTAACCTGTACGGGAAATAAAATCCAAAGTCGAAAATGGCACTTTTTTGCCATTTGAAAAAAATAAAAAAAACTATAAAAAGTGATCAAAGGTCGTATAGTCCTAAAAATGTATCATTGACACCAGCTCCGTACACCAAATATAAAAAAGTTATTAGCGCCAGAAGTTGGCAAAATCGAAAAAATAATTTTGTACAGGAGGTATTCATTTTTGTAAATGTAAAACATTATAAAACCTATACAAATTTGGTACCCCTTAATCGTACACCCAAAGGATAAAGTAAAACATGTCATTTGGGGCGCTCAGTGAAAGACGTAATATCCAAGCCCACAAGAAAATGGCGCAAATGTGTTTTTTCACCATTTCACTGCATTTGGAATTTCTTCCCGCTTCGAGTGGCATGGCATGGAATATTCAATACCATCACTATGAAGTGCAATTTGTTACGCAGAAAACAAGCATCACACAGCTCTTTACGTGTAAAATAAAAAAGTTATAGATTTTTTAAGGTGGGGAGTGAAAAATGGACATGAAAAACAGGAAAGGGTCCGGTCCTTAACCGGTTAAACTTTAGTAATGAACAGAGCCAATTGCTATTACTAGAGAGTGAGTGAGTATATTCGTCCGAGTATACTGCTCGGTCGAGTATTAGCATACTCGGACCGGCTCGTTACTCGGACAAGTATTTCCCCTGCTCACGATCGAGCATTAAATTAAGTGAAGAACAGTGTTTTATGTTTAATAAAATATTACAGATGTTTCCTGATGTTTTGCTTGTAAGAACAAATGAAATAACACTATTCTTCACTGCAGGTGTTCGCGCCGTGTCTCCCTTAGGTTCGGAGATGTTCGGAACATCTGGAATGTGAGAATATTGTTCTTCAATGTGTTCTGCACTTAAATGGTCCGTATTCTGTTTTAATGTTTTAATTCTATTCTTCACATTGCAGGTGTTCGCGCGTGTCTTCCAATAGGTTCCGAGATACGCGTGCACATCTGCAAAGTGAAGAATAGAATTAAAACATTAAAAACAGTGAATACAGGACCATTTAAGTGCAGAACATATTGGAAGAATAATATTCTTCACATTCCAGATGTTCCGAAACATCTCCGAACTTAGGGGGAGACACGCGCGCACACCGGAAAGTGAAGATAGTGTTTTCAATGTGTTCTAACAAGCAAACATCAGAAAACATCTGGAATATTTAATTAAGCACTGTTCTTACTGTTCGTTTTAGCAAAAAAATGCTCGGGTCTCCCATTGACTTCAATGGGGGCTTGTTATTCGAGATGAGCTCTCGAGCATCTGGAAAAGTTGTCCGAATAACGAGCAACCGAGCATTTAGTGCTCGCTCATCTCTAGTCATTACCAAGAGTAGAGCAACTTTCTTGACATTAACTTCTTGGAACTCAGCGCATATATATATCTATCCGATCAGGACCCCAGAGCTGCCTGCAGATGCTGTGCCTGAAGATGCTGCCGTCATCTTAAAGGCACAGGTCAGTCTATGCATTGCATAGGCTAATACTGCTATACCATGCAATACATCGGTATTGCAGAGTATTATCATGAACAAGCAATCAGATGATTGCTTGTTCATGCCCCATGGTGGAAATAGTAAAATAAAAGTAGAAAAAAAAAATTCAATAAAAATTAACGTAATAAATCAATAAAAATACGCATAAGTCCCATAACATATAAAATAAATATAACGCTAAAAAAAGTCTAAATCATAACACAAAACCCCACAACATGATCACCATGGCGGTAACAACCGTAGAATAAAAGTAAATAATGATTGAACCCACATGATGAACATCGTAAAAAAAAAATGTTAAAAACCCGCCAAAAATTAAGGTTTTTACCTATTGAATCCCACAAAAAATGCAATAAAAAGTGATAAAAAAACATATGTACTCCAGAATAATGCTGTTGCAAATTATAATATATCCCGCAAAAAACAAGCCATCAACCAGCTCCATAGGCAAAAAAAGTTAAAATGTTATGCCACTTGGAACACAGCAATGCAAAAATTATGGATTTTTCCCCACATTAGGTTTTATTTGGCAACTTTAGTAAAACATAAGGAAAAATATTCAAGTGTAGTATCCCTGTAATCGTATCGACCCATAGAATAAAGTTAACATGATTATTAGGCTATACGGTGAGCACCAAAAAAAAAAAAAACTCCAGTACAGCATTGATGCTTTTCTACTCCTGCCCTAAAAAAATAGGGGATACCAACCTCAAAATGGTAACACCGGAAAAAGCATCTCATCCCGCAAAAATAATGTAATCACATGGCCCCAATAACAAAAAAGCAAAACTTTTATAGCCTACAAAAGGAGCCAATGAGGAAACTAAAATCCTGCCAGCTGCAGGGCGCTCCTTCCCTTCTGAACCTTGCTGTGCACCGATAAAACAAGTAACGTCCACATGTGGGGGTCTCAGTACTCGGAAGAAATTGCATAGCAAATTGCAAGGTAGGTTTTCTCTTTTTATCTTTTGGATATGTGTAAATTATTGGATTAAATGAAAGATAACCGACACAATTAGACCATTCTAAATTTCACCTTCATTTTGACATAATTACTATGAAGATCTCAAGGGGTTAACAATCTTCTTAAAAGCTCTTTCTTATAGTTTTAGGGGTGCAGATTTTACAATGGGTTGATTATATAGGGTTTTTTTATGTAAAATATGTAAAATTTCATTCAAAACAGTACCGTATATTCCGGCGTATAAGACGACCTGGTGTATAAGACGACCCCCCTACTTTCCTGTTTAAAATATAGAGTTTAAGATATATTCGCTGTATAAGACTACCCCTTTTCCAACGCATACAAAACACCTGTAAAAATTTTAAAAAAAACAGATTTGAATTTAACATGGTCCTTTTTTTAATTTAAATTCTAATGACATGCAGGTATATAGCAGGAAAACTGTCGCTCATAAACATAAGGCATACAACAACATACATTACAAGCCACAGCCCCCAGTAGTATACAGCACAGCCCCCAGTAGTATTACAGCACAGCCCCAGTAGTATACAGCACGCCCCCCAGTAGTATACAGCACAGCCCCCAGTAGTATACAGACAGCCCCCAGTAGTTACAGCACTGCCCCCAGTAGTATACAGCACAGCCCCCGTAGTATACAGCCAGCCCAGCACGCACGATCGGCTGGTGTTACCGGTAAGCCTTGTTGCAATAGCAGCAAAGACTTAACGGCTATGGAGAGGGCTCATGTACACGGCGGGCGGTCGGGATTACCGGCGTATAAGACGACCCCAGACAGACAGAAGTTTTTCTGTCTTCAAAAGTCGTCTATACGCCGGAATATACGGTATTTATCCCCAAAATAGTCAATTCGGAAAATATGGAAATTTGATTTGTAAGCCCCGCGACATCAAAATAAATTATCCAGACATTTCAAAAACGATGAAACGCAATGATTTCGAATTTGAAAATGGCCAAATTTTTCTTTTTTTGTAAATAAATGCAAAACTTATCACCAACATTTAAAACTAAAATGAAGTACAAATGTGAGGAAAAACCAATCTCAGAATTGTTTTGATAAGTAACAGTGTTCAAAAGTTATAACATTGTGAGACAGAAGGGTTAACTGTGGATGGGCGGTATGTTTCCCTAGGTTTTGCTATTATGCAACGGCCTTAGTGCTGAGGTTTGTGCCAGCACCTTGGACACAGGTGGGGGAACAGCCAATTAGCCTCATAAAGCCGCTCAGCAGAGCTGGAAGTGTGGTCTCTCTGGAAGGAGGCTGGAGAGCACACAGCCTTGACCTCGTGCCTGGAGCAACGAAAAGTGTTTTGTTAGTGGTAGTCAGAAACCATGTTTAGTTAGCACCCTGACGTGGTAGGATATATTTTGTTTTTGATGCCTGAATGTGAAGGCTGTTTTTTTGTTCCTGCTGAAATAAACACAGGCTAGACCTGTTTTGGGACTGTACTTTGGTGTCACTGTTGTGAACTGCATCAAAGCACCCCGCTACCACGGTCCTCTACTGGGCAAATCCTCCACATATGGTGCTTCGGATTGCGGGCAGTTCAAAAGACACACACCTGAAAGGCTCGCTACATCCTGCAACAGTGCATGGCCTGGGTAAAAGCAGCAGCAAATTGCAGGATACAGCCAGATGGAGGACTTTATTAAATACCTGCAAGAGGAGGCCAGAGCTCATCGGGAGCAGCAGCAGGCCATGCTCCAGCAACAGGAGGAGCGAGAGGTCCCGCCAGCAGCAGGAGGAGAGGTCCCGCCAGCAGCAAGCCATGTTTCAGCAACAGGAGGAGAGGTTCCGCCAGCAGCAGGAAGAGTCCCGGGCTGATCGACAGCTGCAGCAAGCCATGCTCCAGCAACAGCGGGAAGAGTCCCGAGCCATGTTCCAGCTGATGATGGAAAAGTTTTCTGGCGTTATGGCGGCATCGCAAGTGACGACTACTGAGGGGTCCCATACTGGTGTGCAAGGTACCCGGTTGTCCAGCATTCCGCACGGGCTGCAGTACAAAGGCTTTACAAAAGATGAGCACCGACGACGTGGAGGCGTATCTCACTGTGTTCGAGCGAGTAGCTAGCGAGAGGAGTTACCAGCTGAGCAGTGGGCAGATGTCCTTGCACCGTTCCTGACAGGCGAGTCGCAGAAGGCTTACTACGACCTGAGTGAAACGGAGGCCCGTGAGTACCCCCAGCTAAAGCGGAGATTCTGGCTCGTCTTGGGGTCCACCGTTCAAGTTCGCTCCAGCTGAGTCCACCAGTGGGCTTATCAGAGAAACTACCCCACGCTCCCAAATGCATGACCTGATCATCTTGTCCGGAAGTGGTTACAACCAGAGGACTGCACCCCAGCACAGATGGTAGAGAGAGTGGTTCTCGACAAGTTCACCCGTTCTCTACCCTCTCGGCTCCAGCGGGGGTTGAAAGGCCGGACCCACAAAAGCTGAGGAGCTTGTGTCCCTAGTAGAGAGGTATCGGGCTACGGAGGACCTTCTACTTACCTCTCCCACACGAAGCAGTGCCAGTGACAGGGTCACCAAACCAGCTGGTAAGACTGCTATGCGGAAAAGGGGAGACATGGAGACTTAGGTTGGGAGGGGGTTCATTGGGGGCGTGGATACCCAGAAACCCAGTGAGGCTCGTGACAGAGGTCATGGCCGTATCCAGTGGGGCGGTGCCTGAAATGGGCCATATCGCTGCCAACTGTCCATGTCAGTGGAGCCAATGGACTGCAACCAGACCCGCGAGTGTCACTGTTTGTCCGGCCGGTTCTGGCGGCCGAGTCAGTCACGGATGCAGAACCCCAAGTGTGCATGGTCACCATCGGTGGTCACACAGTGGAAGCCTGCTAGACTCAGGGAGTCTGGTCACCCTGGTGCGGGGAACTTTGGTTGATCCTGGACTATACAGTGGCGGAGATTGGGAGTGTTGTGTATACATGGGGACACTGCGGAATATCCCATGCGTCATCAACCTACAACCCCTTGTGGTACTATTGCCCATAAGTGGGGGTGGGGGGGACCCTGTTTCAGAGGCTATTATCGGCAGAGACTTACCGGTGTTTTGGGACCTCTGGAGACGAAGACCCACCTCAGGTGCTGTTGCAGATAATGGACATCAGGTATGTCCGGCCTTGGCCCTGAACCTTTGAGGCCGATGTACCCACACCAGCAGTAGGGGTGACCCCATGTGATGAATTCTCTCCCCTAGAGGTCCTAGCTGGTGAGGTCGAGGGCCACGAGGAGGTGGCCGACATGCCGGACCTTGAGATTTCCGTGAAAATTTTGGGGCTGCACAGCTACAGGACCCTACCTTGTTTAAAGCACGGGAGAATGTTAAGGAGATAAATGGGGTACTCCAAATACCAAGGGCTGACAAAATATACCCCCAAAATGTGATTGTTGGGGAACTGTTGTACAGGGTCGACCAGATACGGGGTGAGGAGGTTGAGCAACTTGTAGTACCCCAATCTCACCGTAGGCTGGTGCTAGAGTTGGGACACCAACATGTGCTGGGAGGGCACTTAGGTGCTGAGAAGACCCGAGAGAGATGATCCTGCAGCGATTTTTCTGGCCCGGGGTGTGGGAGGAGGTAACCGGTATTTGTAGCTCCTGCGCTGAGTGTCAACTTACTGCCCCGGTCTCCCATTCAGGAGTCCTTTGGTCCCGCTACCATTATAGAGGCCCATTCGAACGGATTGCAATGGATCTGGTAGGCCCATAGTCAAATCCTCAAGGGGGCACCAATACATCCTAGTTATCCTGGACTACGCTACGGGAAATCCGAGGCGATTCCATTAAGGAACACCTCCTCCAAAAATATTGCTAGGGAGCTGTTCCAGGTGTTCTCACGCGCAGGCCTCCCCAAGGAAATCTTGACTGACCAGGGTACCCATTCATGTCTACGGTAATGAAGGAGATCTGTAGTTTACTGAGGTTAACAGCTCCGCACCTCTGTGTATCATCCTCAGACAGATGGCCCTGGTCGAGAGGTTTAATAGACTTGAAGGGGATGCTAAAGAGGGTTGGTCAGCAAAAGATGGGAAGGACTGGGATTGTTTGTTGCCCTATTTGATGTTTGCCATACGTGAAGGTCCCCAGTCCTCCACGGGTTTCTCACCCTTTGAGTGTTATATGGCCGTTCCCCACGTGGGCTTTTGGATGTAGCCAAGGAGACCTGGGAAAAGGAGAGGACCCCCCACCGTAGTGTGATAGAACACGTCTCCCTTATGCAGGACAGACCTAGCGGGCGGTAATGCCCCTTGTAAAGGAGCACATGACAAGGGCACAAGAGGGCCCAGTCTAGGGTCTACAATAGGTCAGCCAGACTCAGGACCTTTAACTAGTCGAGTGCTAGTTGGTGCCCACCTTGAGAGCAAGTTCTTGGCAAATGGCAAGGACCATATGAAGTCATGAGAAAAGGGGGGAAGGTAACCTACAAGGTATCTCAAGCCGGGGAGGAGGAGAAACTAAAAACAGTATTACCACGTGAACCTCCTAAAGCCATGGAGGGAAAGAGAGCCCTGATGGCCTGGGAGTGAAAAAGCGTCTGTCCCCAAGAATGGGGTACACCGGAGGTAGGTGTACCCGATGCCAAGGTGCCTGAAGTACGGATCTCGGAGTCCCTCTCCGGCCCAGATTCAGGAAGCGAAGAGTTTGTGCTCCGAAATGTTCTCTAAGTACCGGGACGTTCTTCAGTCATCAAGCAGACATCATAAACCGAACCCCACATCCGGGTACACCAAAAACCCTACCGGGTCCCCGAAGCGCGCGCGCTTCCATATCCGAAGAAGTCAGGCAGATGTTAGACTGGGGGTTATCGAGGAGCCTAAAAGTGACTGGTCGAGTCCTATTGTGTTGATTCCCAAACCTGATTGGTTCCCTACGGTTTCTGCAATGATTTTTAGGAACTGAACGAGGTGTCCAAATTGATTCTTATCCCATGCCCAGGGTTTGACGAGTTGTAGAATGACTTGGAAGGCTAGGTTTTCTCCACCTTGACGACGAAAGGGTATTGGCAGGTACCCCTTACTGACAGGCCAAGAGAAGACCGCTTTTGTTACTCCTGATGGGCTTTTTCAGTTCGTGTTACCCCCTTGGGCTACATGGGGCTCCCGCCACATTCCAGAGGTTAATGGATCTCGTGCTAAAAACCTCACCGGAGATATGCCTCGGCCTCCTGGATGACATCATAGTTTATAGTACCGATTGGGAGAGTCACCTGGCCAAGTGCAAGCAGTTGGTAGACTCCCTGAGGGCAGCAGTGTGACAGTGAACCCCCAAAATGTGCACTGGGTCTGGAAGAGGCCGTTACCTGGGGTACCGTATTGTTGCGGAGGTTGTCATCAAACCCCAAGTAAATAAAGGTAGAGGCGATCCAGCAGTGGCCACGACCTATGAGCAAGAAGAGCAAGTGAGGGCTTTCCTAGGCATAGTGGGCTATTATACGCCGATTTATCCCTGACTTTGCTACCATAGCGGCACCCCTGACTGACCTGACAAGGGTAGCAGGGCGGTGATGTAAAGTGGAGGTGACGAGGCTGAGGGGCGTTTCAGCGACTTAAGACGGTTTTGGGCGAGGGACCGGGTACTGATCACCCCTAACTTCACCAAGACCTTTATTTGCAGACTGAGCTTCTTGACGTGGGCTTAGGGGCTGTCCTTCCAAGTAGTGGAGGGTGAGGAACATTTTGTGACATTCCTGAGCCGCAAGCTCACACCTCTGAAAAGAACTATAGCATAGTTGAGAGGGAGTGCTTGGCGATAAATGGGCTCTGGATCCCTGAGGTATTACTTGGTAGGGCGACAGTTTCACTAGTGACACGATCACTCTCCCTCACTGGATAAGTCAGGCTAAAGAGAGGAACGCCAGGGTCACAAGGTGGTTCCTAATGTTTGCAGAATTTCAAATTACACGGTGGAACATCAGCGAGGAAAGCTGCCAGGAATGCCGATGCCTGTCTCGTACCCACTGTCTGATGGCCAAAAGTGTTCGCCCAAAGGGTCAACAGAGGGGAGGGTATGTGAGACAATGAAGGGGTTAACTGTGGATGGGCGGTATGTTTCCCCTAGGTTTTGCTTGATGCAAACCTTAGTGCCTGAGGTTTGTGTCCAGCACCTTGGACACAGGTGGTGGGAACAGCCCAATTAGCCTCATAAAGCCGCCTAAGCAGAGCTGGAAGTGTGTCTCTCTGGAAGGAGGCTGGGAGCACGCAGCCTTGCCTCTGTGCCTGGAGCAACGAAAAGTGTTTTGTTAGTGGTGAGTCAGGAAAACCATTGTTTAGTTAGCACCCTGACGGTAGGATATTATTTGTTTTTGATGCTGAATGTGAAGCTGTTTTATTTTGTTCCTGCCGAAATAAACACAGGCTAGACCTGTTTTGGACTGTATGGTCACAGCACCCCGCTTCCATGGTCTCTACTGGGCCAAATCCTCCACACCATATAAAGCGACCATGTCAGAATCCAAAAAATGGGGCTGAGCCTTAAGCTATAAACTGGCTGTGTCCTTAAGGGGTTAATGCCTCTAAGGTTATGGCAGAGGTAGTGTTCCGGAAGGTCAAGAACAGGGTCTGGAGTCAAAACCATAATAAACTGTTCTGCCCTAAGACAGAGAGATGCCTTCTCGGTCAGGCCTAAAACTTAACTTTTAATAATTTTAAGTAAAATTGTACTTAAACTAAATTCACACACATTTTTAAAACTGCAGAATGAAGGTTGCAGATTATGGTATGGTGTCGCCTGTGAGGTGAGATCAACTCAGGTATATATTATATGTTGGTCGATCCCTGCAGTGATGTACTCACCACACACTTGCTTAAAACACACACTCTAGCCCCCCGACATGTTTCGCCGGTTAGACCAGCGTCATCAGGGGAGGGCTACTAGTTTGTGGGAGGAGCTAAGACAGTTTAAATGACTTCTAGGTGGGGACTATGACGTGTTGTTAACCATAGGAGGTGCTTTGTTATTGTTATTCCATAACCGTTACCGACAAGTAAGTCGGCCATGGGATACGGGGTATGTGTATGATGTCCCTCCTGTTGTGCAGGACGTGACCTAAATAGTTATGAGACCATATTGCGATTGGTCGCTGGTCAATTAACCTTTATGTTTATTTTTACCCCCATCCAATAAGGTTTCTCGCGGAGGTGTATGTGTGTTACCTGGCGTACCTCAATTGGTCATCCTCCTCGCATCCATCCATTTGCGCCCTATCCTTATTGGTAAGGGATGCAGCCTGTAGAATCCGATCTTACTAACCACAAGTTCTCGCGAGGGGGCATGCTGAGTCATTGTGGCATGCGCGTGGAGATAGAATTATTTCTCCGTCCTATTCCTCCCCTGCCAGACCGTTGTAGGCATTGCACATTGGCGTGAGGAAATAGAGGTTTACTACTCTATTCCTCAGTATTGGTTATCGCTGTCGGCTTGGCTCATGCCGCACGGAGATAGAACGTATTTATCTTTATTTTCAGCCGCACCATTTGCTCAACATGAGCACCACTCCTAGAGTTAAAAAGGAGTGGTCGTTAGTAGTATAAATATAGTTTTGTTATTAATAAAATATAGTTTATTATTGATACATTGCTGGATGTTTTTTTAACTTTTTTTATTAGATTTTTATTATATTTTTCATGGGATCATCGTGATGTTTAAGTGTATTATTTGTATCTCGATGAATTAGCCTGTCTAACCGGCTGACCAGGGTAGCTAAAGGGTCGAATTGTTTCACATTCAAGAACCATTGTATAGTATACCGTCCGTGGTCCTATGATTGCCCACCACAGTGTCGGAGAGGAAAAAAAAAAAAGAAAAAAAAAACAAAAAAAAAAAAAAAAAAAATTCCCTGGTTATTAAGGAATCCACTTTAAGGGGCCTCAGTTGAATGATTTCTGCATTAGATATTCTCCTCATATAAGTCATTGATAACAGATTAGCTTACAATGTGTCCCCTAGAATAACTTTGTCATTATTGTGCCCTTATTGTATAAACTCCCAAAATGTGTGATTCTTGAGCCTCAGTGTAAGTTAATAATCTGTCCTTTAGTTGGCCAATCTTATTCTACTGCCAACAGATTAAATAAATCTACAGAATGCCGAAAAGAAGCCTTCATTTAAGCCCTCCGGGGTGTTGAGGGTATTTAATTGGTGAATCCATTAGCTTCAGTTTTGGAGGTAGCTTCCGATCTATGTTCCGGCCTCTGCGGTCCCAAGGTGACTTATAGGCCAAAATTGATAAGATTGGGGTCAACCGGCGATGGAATTCTTCATGTGCCTTAGCTATGGGCACCACTGCATGGTGGCGTATCGAGCTCAAGTGCTGCGAGATCCGACTCTAATCTTGTGTGGTCTTTACCCACGTATAGCTTGGGACCAACGGGACAGAAGCTAACATATACGAGTGTTCTTGCTTCTACATTTATAGTTGTTTGGATTGTATATCCCGATATTGATCAAGTGGGTTTGTGAATGATCTGACTTTAGGTACTTGAGGTCAGAAAACGTGCATCGTCCACAGGGGAAAGGACCCCTATTCCACGGTCCAGCCAGTTCTTTCTCTCTCTCAACTGGTAATAGTCTTGACTAGATAGTCCCTCAGATTCTTACTGCGTCGTTAAGTGACGCTTGCGTTTTTCAGAGTTACTGGACTTTATAATCGGCGATCGGGATCTCAGTATGTTCCTCAATCTCTGTAGGATTGTGTGACTTCGATGCATACCGTCATAACTTCCGATGCTCGATAACTGTCTTAGAATGGTTTCTTGAGTTGTATCTCTTCAGAAGTGCTTCCGAGGGGTAGGTACTGCCTGCGGTAAGCCTTTTTTAGAGGCTTTTTTAGGGTACCCACGCTTCCGGAATTTTTAGATATAGGTTGTCACATTCTGTTGGAAGGTATTCGACAGAGCAGTTCCTTCTGGCCCCCACTAAGAATGACCTTGGGTATACGTTTTTCAATGGCAATGGGTGCCAAGTATCCAGGGCAGAAGGGCTATAGTTGCCGTGGTTTTCTGTAGATTCGGTACAGACACGGCCACCAGAGTCCAGGGAAATGGTTAGCTCCAAAAAATAAGACTTTGGGTGTGAATTTCATGTGTGAATATCAGGTGGCACCTATTGTTGTTTAGGTAGCAACAAAGTTGTCCAAAATGTGTCACATCCCTTCCCAGAAGAATCAGCACATCATCAATGACCTCCCAAAAAGAAATGTGTCAGTGAAGTGCTCATTGATGTCAGGTAAAAACGTGTTGTGCTCCTCACCACCTAAGAAAGATTTGGTAAATTGGGGGGCACATGATGCTGCCATGGCTGTCAATTAATCTGTAAATATAAGGCGTCACATAAAAGTAATGTGTGTTAAAAACAAATTCTAAGAGTGAAAAACAAATTCGTTGTGTCATAAAATGGATCCCCTTTGTTGAAAGAAAATATCTTACGCTTGGCAGTCCCAATTTGTGTTCGATGTTTTGTATTATAGCGCCTCACCCCCCATTTTCGAGGCTTGCAATCATGGTGTTTTTGGGGAACTCCATATCCTGGGACTCGGTGACCGTGTCCTTAGTGTCACGTAAAAGGAGGTACTGATTCCACAATGGGGGCTAGCACTGTACCACATAGATACTAGGATTTGTGTCAGGTTGGTCATTTCCAGAATATGGTCATGCGGTATGGGGACTACCCTTTTATGTATTTAGCAGGGCGTAATGGGGCCACAGTTGGTGTATGGTTCATCAGAAAGTTTTTTCTTCCAGTGAGATAGTCTAGAGTGAAGGCTCATACTCAAAATTAGGTCTAATTCTTTAAGGTAGGTGTTTGTAGGATGTTACCAGGTAAGGATTTGTAGTTTCTTTATCTTAGTAGTATTTTGGAACCATATTTGATAGTGTCTCGGTCCATAACCACAATGTGCCGCCTTTGTCGGACGTTTTATTAATTAACTGCTCGTTTTTGTAACTCATCAATGCCGTTCTCTCGCCATCAGATAGGTTAGAACAAATCCTGTGTTACGAAGGACGTATCCTCTTATATTCTTTGTAACCATTTCTACACAAAGGTATCAATTGCCGCATACTGCGCAAAGGGTGGAGTCGTGCGCGACTCTAGGTTTTCCAGTGATATGTAAATGGGCCGACTGCAGAGTGTGATGCCCTCTTCTCTAATAAAAGTTCCTCCCAAGGATACTTATTGGCTGCGCTATCCCTATCTCTGCTGCGTGAGGATCATTACCATCCTTTTACGTGACACTAAGGACCCGGGTTCACCAAAGTCCAGGATATGGAGTTCCCCAAAAAAAAACCATGATTGCAAGCCTCGATTGAGGCGCTATATACAAACATCGAACACAAATTGGGACGCAAGCGGTAAGATATTTTCTTTCAACAAAGGGGATCCACGTTAGGAACACAACGAATTTGAGGTTGTCACTCTTAGAATTTGTTTTAAAAAACAATTACTTTTTATTTGACGGCACTTATTATTTACAGAAATGGTACGCCATGGGACATCATGTGCCCCAATTACGCAAATCTTTTCTTAGGGTGGTGGGAAAAGCACAACACGTTTTACGGACAATCAATTGAGCACTTCACTAGACACATTTCTTTTTTGGGGGAAGGAGGTACATTGATGATGTGCGATCTTGGAAGCGGAATGTGACACATTTGACAACTTGTTGCTCACCTAAACAACATAAGGTTGGGCATGAGATTCACACATGAATTACACACAAGTCTTAATTTTTGGATCATAACCATTTCCCTGCGTACTCTGGGGCGTGTCTGTACACGATCTACAGAAAACCTACGGCAACTATAAGCCTCTTGCACTGGGATACTTGCACCCAGTGCCATTGAAAAAAAAGTAACCCATAGGTCAATCTTAGGGCCAGAGGAAACTGCTCTGCCGAATACCATCCAACAGGAATGTGACAACCTATAGTCTAAAAGTCCGGAAGCGTGGGTACCCTAAAAAGCCTCTACAAAAGGCTTACCGCAGGGCAGTACATACCCCTCGAGAAGCACTTCTGAGAGATACCAACCTCAAGAAAACCTTCTAAGAAAAGTTATCCGAGCATTCAGAAATTATGACGGTATGCATCGAAGTCCACGAATCTACAGAGGCATTGGAACATATCTGAAATCCGATCCCGATTTCATGTCCAGTATTCACGAAAAACCAAGCGTCACTTACAGAGCAAGTACGAATCTGAGGGACTATCTAGTCAAGCAGCTATCTACGTGAGGAGAGACAAAAGCAACTGGCTGGACCGTGGAATAAAGGGTCTTTCCCCTGTGGACGATTGCAGTTCTGCCCTCAAGTACCTTAAAATCAGATCATTCAGAACCCCACTTGACAATCGGGGTTACCAACAAACAACTCATAAATGTAGAACAAGCACATCGTATAGTAGCTTCTGTTTTCCCGGTCCCCAGCTAGACTGGGTAAGACCACACAAGAATTAGACGTCGGATTCTCGCAGCACTTGAGCCGAACGAACAATGCAGATGGCCCATAGTAGGCCCAATGCAAGAATGCCATCGCGGTGACCCCATCTTATTCAATTTGGGGCCTATGTAAAGTCACCTTGGACCCAGAGCTAGGTAACATAGATCGGAAGCTTACCATCCAAATATGAGCTAAATGGATTCACCAATTAAAGACCATAAACCCCCGGAGGATTAAATGAAGGTTCTCTTATTCCGGCATTTCTGTAGATTATTTAAATGTGGCAGTGAATGTTGGCACACTAAAGACATGATTATTAACTTAACTGAGCTCAAGAATCACACAATTTGGGAGTTATTACAATAAGCACAATAATGACAAAAAAAGTTATTCTATGGGGACACATTGTAGATAATCTGTTATACATAGACTTATATGAGCGATATCTAATGCAGACATCATTCAAATGACGGCCCCTAAAGGGATTCACGAATTTACCAGGGATTTCCCTCTTTCCCTGGCACCTGTGTGGGCATCTCCATAGCCACGGGACAGGTATTACTATACAAGGTTCCTTGAATGTGAAACAAATTCGACCCTTTAGTACCATGCGTCAGCCAGTGTTATAGACAAGCTTATTCAATCGAGATACAAATAATACACTTATAACATCACGATGATCCCATGAAAATAATAAAATAAAAAAGCCCAGCCAATAAAAAAAAAAAGTAAAAAGACATCAAGCAATGTAATCAATAATAAAAACTATATGTTTAAATAAACAAAACTAATTATACCACTAACGACCACTCCTTTTACTCTAGTGAGTGGTGTGCGTGCTCATTGTTGAGGCAAATGGGCGGCCTGAATAAAGATAAAAACGTTTCTATCGCGTGCGCAGAGCCAAGCGACAGCGGATAACCACTACTGAGGAAAGAGTAGTTAAAACACTATATTTCCTCACGCATATGTGCAATGCTAAACGGTTATTTAGACGGAGGAATAGGGCAGAGAAAACAATTCTATCTCCTCACGCAGCCGCAATGCCCACAACGGTTGGTATCTGGCACGGAGGACGGAAAGGAATAGGACGGAGAAATAATTCTTATCTCCACGCGCATGCGCCACAATGACATCAGCATGCAACCGCGCGAGAAATTGTGGTAGTAAGATCGCGATTCTAAGGCGGCATCCCTTACAATAAGGATAGGGCGCAAATGGATGATGCGAAGGAGGATACCAAATTGAGGGGAACGCCGCAGGTTAAACACAAACATAAACCTTCCGCTGAGAAACCTTATTGGATGGGTGGTAAAAATAAACCTAAAGGGTTTTTAATTGACCAGGCTGACAATAGCAATATGGTATCATAACTATAGGTCACGTCATGACAACAGAGAGGAATATACACATACCAGGTACCATTGGCCGACGTATATGTCGAGAACGGTTTGACTGGAACTTATAACAAAACAAAGCACCTCCTATTGGTTAACAACGCGTCATAGTCCCACCGAGACGTAATTATACCGGTCTTAGCTCTCCCACAAACTAGTAGCCCCAATCCCCTGATGACGCTGGTCTAACCGGCGGCGACGAAACATTTCGGGGGGGCGGGGGCCTAGCGGTGTGTTTTAAGCGCAGTGGTGGTTGCAAATGAGTACGATCATGCAGGATCGACCAACATATAATATATCCTGAGTTGATATCCACCTAACAGGCGAACACCTATCCATATCTGCAACCCTCATCTGCAGTTTTAAAAATGTGTGTGAATTTAGTTAAGTTATCATGTTACTAAAATTATAAAAGTTAGTTTTAGGCCTGCCCGAGAAGGGCATGCTCCCTGTCTTAGGCCAGAACAGTTTATTAAGGTCATTAGAAAGCCTTGCAGTCTAAATGCGGCTAACCCTCGTGTTTAATGAGTCAAAACCAGGATAATATCACAAGAAATGCAGAGTTAGAACAAAATATGAACCTCATTTGGCAGGATGATTCCACTTGAACATGCCTGCTATGTTTTTTGACTTCACTTTGGGACACAGGTTCTTTTAATACCTGATAAAACCGAGAGTCAAGTGTATCTTAAAGAGAAACTAACCACCGGAGGGATTAAATCAGCGCACTACAGCAGGTATGATGACTCTCTGGCAGGATTTGCTCTTCTTAGCATCTTATGTCCTTGTATTAGAAAAAAAAAGGCATTACAAATTATGCAAATGAGTTGAGGGGCTCAAGGCTCTCTTACCCGCAATGGAGCATAATTTTTATCAACCTTTTTTGTACAATAAAGCAAAGAAGCTAAATAGAAGAATGGGACCAGTCTGAGGACACCCCCCACATGTCTGTGCTTGGGTACAACGTCGTCATGGTCGGTAGATTCCTTTAAAACATCAGTGCCATGGCAAAAGGTGGGAGGTTGCGAGTTCAGAAGGCAATGCAGCCCAGAAACGAGATTAAGGTAAGCAACACTACAGTCATCCGAAACACGCTGTAGTATACAGTACATCACTAATGCTTTGATCAGTCTCCACATTCATATATGAGGAGAATTTCATTTCCATACGTCTGTATCTATAGTTACAGGGTCTAAAACACTTCTTTTTAATAACCCTAAGCCTTGCTCAGGTTTTTGCCAGTTGTGGGTAAATCTCTTGTGCCTTTGATCAGTAAATCCAGCTGCTTGTATTGAGAAAGATGCATATTACTGAGCTTAAGACTGTTTGTATGACAAAACAATTCAGGTGGACCAAGCATTTAACATTTAAAGAGCGGTGTTCTCCACAATGCAATTGTGTGCTCCTTAGCATAAGAGACAGCAGAAGAATGAAAAAAAAAACTGTTATGACATTAACAAAACACACTAAACAGGATACCGTGTTCTAAATGGGAAAAAAATCTGTGTCTACCGTGTTTGATAGCGCGTGAAACATCAGAATGTTGGAAATTTATATGTGCAACAAGCCTTCGTGGTGGCCTGGAGGGCAGGCGAGGGGGCCCAGAATACCGGAGTGGCTGGTAGGGGCCTTATGCACCGTTCTTTGGTATGTGGGACCGGAGGGCTGACCTACAGGTCTAGAAGGTGGTGTGTGTGAGAAATAGGGAGGGAGAGGCTGATGCGCAATGGTTTATCCCTGGGCAATTCCTGAGGTGTCTCGGATGAATCTCTTGTGATGGATGGGGAACACAGTGGTGGTAAGCAGCATGGATCAGGAATCAGACAGAGGAACGTTGTGCAAATCAACTTAAAGTTCTTACTTAACAGCATGCAAGGCCAGAAATTCGCAAGCGCTGGAGAGTGCATTTCAGAGCGTGTTCGACAGGAAGGTTCCAGCAGCTGGTTAGGAGATTAGGCTTGGCTGGTACAGATCGGCCTGGTGAGATCTTCAGTTCTGGGATTAAGTCGTCTGGACTTGCCCTGGGTGCTAGTGATGGCCTGAGTACCTAAAGTTCCGGACTTACTTAGGAACACTGACGGACCATGAGGTATGATCGTCTGCAGACTCTATGCTCTGACAGGTGCCGTTCGCGCAGCAAAAGGGTTTATATGCTCCCCGGTTGAGGTGATTTAGCACTCTCCAATCGCGTCCAGCTTGTTTACAGAACTAATGGACAGTCAAATTCTGACAGTGTTAACTATTGCACGAGGCTATTTCGTTTTAACCCCTTCATTACAATGTGCTGATAGCACATTGTAATGAATGAGGAGGAAAATCCCCATATACTGCCATACTGTAGTATGGCAGTATATGATAAGATCGATCAGACAACCTAGGGTTAAAGTACCCTAGGGAGTCTGAAAAATAGTGAAAATAAAAATAAGAAAAGGTTTTTTTTAAAAAAAAATATATAATAAAAAAAAACCTAAAAATTCAAATCACCCCCCTTTCCCTAGAACTGACATAAATATAAATAAACAGTAAAAATCATAAACACATTAGGTATCGTCGCATCTGAAAATGCCAGTTCTATCAAAATATATTAATGGTTTTTCAATGCGTTTAACCCTGTAACGGAAAATAACATCCAAAGTCGAAAATGGCACTTTTTTGCCATTTTGAAAAATATAAAAAAATCTATAAAAAGTGATCAAAAGGTCGTATAGTCCTAAAAATGATATCATTGACACCAGCTCCGTACACCAAAGTATAAAAAAGTTATTAGCGCCAGAAGTTGGCAAAATCGAAAAAATAATTTTTGTACAGGAGGTATTCATTTTTGTAAATGTATGAAAACATTATAAAACCTATACAAATTTGGTATCCCCTTAATCGTACCACCCCAAAGGATAAAGTAAACATGTCATTTGGGGCGCTCAGTGAAAGACGTAATATCCAAGCCCACAAGAAAATGGCGCAAATGTGTTTTTTCACCATTTTCACTGCATTTGGAATTTCTTTCCCGCTTCCGAGTGGCATGGCATGGAATATTCAATACCATCACTATGAAGTGCAATTTGTTACGCAGAAAACAAGCAGTCACACAGCTCTTTACGTGTAAAAATAAAAAAGTTATAGATTTTTTAAGGTGGGGAGTGAAAAATGGACATGAAAAACAGGAAAGGGTCCGGTCCTTAACCGGTTAAACTTTAGTAATGAACAGAGCCAATTGCTATTACTAGAGATGAGTGAGTATATTCGTCCGAGTATACTGCTCGGTCGAGTATTAGCATACTCGGACCGGCTCGTTACTCGGACAAGTATTTCCCCTGCTCACGATCGAGCATTAAATTAAGTGAAGAACAGTGTTTTTATTGTTTAATAAAATATTACAGATGTTTCCTGATGTTTTGCTTGTAAGAACACATTGAAATAACACTATTCTTCACGTTGCAGGTGTTCGCGCGTGTCTCCCTTTAGGTTCGGAGATGTTCGGAACATCTGGAATGTGAAGAATATTATTCTTTCAATGTGTTCTGCACTTAAATGGTCCTGTATTCACTGTTTTTAATGTTTTAATTCTATTCTTCACATTGCAGGTGTTCGTGCGTGTCTTCCGATAGGTTCGGAGATACGCGCGCACATCTGCAAAGTGAAGAATAGAATTAAAACATTAAAAACAGTGAATACAGGACCATTTAAGTGCAGAACATTTTGGAAGAATAATATTCTTCACATTCCAGATGTTCCGAACATCTCCGAACTTAGCGGGAGACACGCGCGAACACCTGGAAAGTGAAGAATAGTGTTATTTCAATGTGTTCTAACAAGCAAACATCAGAAAACATCTGGAATATTTAATTAAGCACTGTTCTTTTACTGTTCTGTTTTAGCAAAAAAATGCTCGGGTCTCCCATTGACTTCAATGGGGGCTTGTTATTCGAGATGAGCTCTCGAGCATCTGGAAAAGTTTGTCTCGAATAACGAGCAACCGAGCATTTTAGTGCTCGCTCATCTCTAGTCATTACCAAGAGTAGAGCAACTTTCTTGACATTAACTTCTTGGAACTCAGCGTCATATATATCTATCCGATCAGGACCCCAGAGCTGCCTACAGGCAGTGCCTGAAAGATGCCATCGATGATGTCATCTTAAAGGCACAGTGTCAGTCTATGCATTTGCATAGGCTAATACTGCTAATACCATGCAATACATCGGTATTGCAGAGTATTATCATGAACAAGCAATCAGATGATTGCTTGTTCATGCCCCATGGTGGAAATAGTAAAATAAAAGTAGAAAAAAAAAATTCAATAAAAAATAACGTAATAAATCAATAAAAATGCGCATAAGTCCCATAACATATAAAAATAAATATAACGCTAAAAAAAGTCTAAATCATAACACAAACCCCACATACATAGTATCACCATGTCGGTAACAACCCGTAGAATAAAAGTAAATAATGATTGAACCCACATGATGAACATCGTAAAAAAAAAATGTTAAAAACCCGCCAAAAATTAAGGTTTTTACCTATTGAATCCCACAAAAAGGCAATAAAAAGTGTCATAAAAAAACATATTACTCCAGAATAATGCGTTGCAAATTATAATATGTCCCCGCAAAAACAGCCATCAACCAGCTCCATAGGCAAAAAAGTTAAAAATGTTATGCCACTTGGACACACGCAATGCAAAATTAGGGATTTTTCCCCACTTATGTTTTATTTGGCAACTTAGTAAACATAAGGAAAAATATTCAAGTGTAGTATCCCTGTAATCGTATTGACCCATAGAATAAAGTTAACATGATTATTAGGCTATATGGTGAGCACCAAAAAAAAAAAAAACTCCAGTACAGAATTGATGCTTTTCTACTCCTCGCCCTAAAAAATAGGATACCAACCTCAAATGGTACACCGGAAAAGCATCTCATCCCGCAAAAATAATGTAATCACATGGCCCCAATAACAAAAAAGCAAAACTTTTATAGCCTACAAAAGGAGCCAATGAGGAAACTAAAATCCTGCCAGCTGCAGGGCGCTCCTTCCCTTCTGAACCTTACTGTGCACCGATAAAACAAGTAATGTTCACATGTGGGGGTCTCTG
This sequence comes from Engystomops pustulosus, assembly GCA_019512145.1. Classification (NCBI taxonomy): domain Eukaryota; kingdom Metazoa; phylum Chordata; class Amphibia; order Anura; family Leptodactylidae; genus Engystomops; species Engystomops pustulosus. The sequence continues at coordinate 105,422,157 of CM033644.1, read as the reverse complement.
TACTCGGGAGAAATTTCATAGCAAATTGCAAGGTAGGTTTTCTCTTTTTATCTTTTGGATATGTGTAAATTATTGGATTAAATGAAAGTATAACCGACACAATTAGACCATTCTAAATTTCACCTTCATTTTGACATAATTACTATGAAGATCTCAAGGGGTTAACAATCTTCCTAAATAACAAAGTACCTCCTATTGGCTAACAACGTGTCGAAGTCCCACCTAGAAGTCATTTATACCTGCCTTAGCTCCTCCCACAAACTAGTAGCCCCAATCCCCTGATGACGCTGGTCTAACCGGCGAAACATGTCGGGGGGGCTAGAGTGTGTGTTTTAAGCGCAAGTGTGTGGTTGCAAATGAGTACGATCACTGCAGGGATCGACCAACATATAATATATCCTGAGTTGATACTCACCTCACAGGCGACACCATACCATAATCTGCAACCCTCATCTGCAGTTTTAAAAATGTGTGTGAATTTAGTTTAAGTTACAATTTTACAAGTTTTAGGCCTGACCGAGAAGGCATCTCTCTGTCTTAGGGCAGAACAGTTTATTAAGGTCATAGAAAGCCTTGGCAGTCCTAAATGGGCTAACCCTCGTGTTTAATTGGAGTCAAAACCAGGAATAATATCACAAGAAATGAGAGTTAGAACAAAATATGAACCTCATTTGGCAGGATGATTCCACTTGAAACATGCTGCTATGTTTGACTTCATCTTTGGGCACAGGTTCTTTTAATAACCTGATAAAACCGAGTCAAAGTAGTATCTTAAAGGAAACTAACCACCGGGATAAATCAAGCGCACTTACATGCAGGTATGTGACTCCTCTGGCAGGATTTGCTCTTCTTAGCATCTTATGTCCTTGTTATTAAGAAAAAAAAGGCATTACAAATTATGCAAATGAGTCTGAGGGGCTCAAGGCTCTCTTACCCGCAATGGAGCATAATTTTTAAAACCTTTTTTTGTACAAATAAAAGCAAAGGAAGCTAAAAGAAGAATGGACCATGTCTGAGGGAGCACACCCCACATGTCTGTGCTTGGTTTACAATCCTTCTTCCTGGTGGTAGATTTCCTTTAAAACATCAGTGCCATGGCAAAAGGTGGGAGTTGGAGTTCAGAAGGCAATGCAGCCCAGAAACTGAGTAAGGTAAGCAACACTACAGTCATCTATAAACAAGCTGTAGTATACAGTACATCACTAATAGCTTTGCTCAGTCTCCACATTTCATATTATGAGAGAATTTCATTCCATACGTCTGTATCTATAGTTACATGGGTCCTAAATAACTTTCTTTTTTAATAACCCTAAGCCTTGCTCAGGTTTTGCCAGTGTGGGCGTAATCTCTTGTGCCTTTGATCAGTAAATCCAGCTGCTGTATAGAGAAGATGCATATTACTGAGCTTCAGACTTGTTTGTATGACAACAATTCAGGTGGACAAAGCATTTAACATTTAAAGAAGAGGTGTCTCCACAATGCAATGTGGACTCCTTAGCATAAGAGACAGCAGATGAAAACTGTTTATGACATTAACAAACACACTAAACAGGATACAGTGTTCTAACATTGAAAAAATGTGTCTACCGGTATAGCGCGTAACATCAGAATGGTTTGAATTTCTTATATGTGCAACAAGCCTTTTCTTGGTGGCCTGGAGGCAGCCGGGGCCCAGAATACCGGAGTGGCTGGGTAGTGTGGCCTTATGCACCGTTCTTTGGTATTGGGACCGGAGGGCTGACCTACAGCCTGGCAGGTCTCCAGAAGGTGGTGTGTGCAAGAAATATGGAGGGAGAGGCTGATGCAATGGTTTATCCCTGGGGCAATTCCTGAGGTGTCTGTAGGATGAATCTCTTTGTGATGGATGGGGAACACCGTGGTGGTAAGCAGCATGGATCCAGGAATCAGACAGAGGCAACGTTGTGCAAATCAACTTACAGTTCTTTACTTAACAGCATGCAATGGCAGAATCGCAAGCTGGAAGAGTCTTTCAGAGCTGTTCGACAGGAAGGTTACACGCAGCCTGATAGTAGATTCAGGCTTGGCTGGTACAGATGAGTCCTGGTGATGGATCTCAGCTCTGGGCTTAAGTCTCTGGACTTGCCCTGGGTGCTAGGTGATGGCCTGAGGCACCTAAAGTTCCTGGACTTAGGACACTGACGGACCATGAGGTCTGATTCTGTCTGCAGACTCTATGCTCTGACCATGTGCTTTCGCGCAGCAAGGGTTTATATGCTCCCCTGTTGAGGTGATAGCACTCTTCCAATCAGCTTCCAGCTTGTTTTACAAGAACATAATTGGCCAGTCAAATCTGACAGTGTTAACTATTGCCTTACCAGGCAGTGGCTACAGCTGCAAGTTCTCCTAGCTAGAGGCTTCCTAAAAAGGTGATCAGTCTCCCTAACAGCTCCTCACACGGAGAGGGCGACATTCCCAACTACAAGCTTTCCCATGCATTGGCAGGGGTGCTGCATTTGCAATACTTAGCCTTTCTAAAACAAAACCAAAAACCCCTTATTAAAAAAACATTAAAGGGAAATTGTGCAAAGGGCAGTGTTGGCAGAAGAGATACCCATATCCGGACAAAAAAAATGTGTGTTTTATCATAAAACGTCACTTTTATTGAACATCAAATTAAAAAGGAGCAAAGTGTGGGTAGAACCATTGCTACAATTGGCTTTAAAGAGTGAGATTTAAAAGCACAGTAGAGTGGGCACAATGGGACGATATGGGATATTCACTCCCTATTAATGTATTGCATTAGCATATGCATGTGATCTGGGATCTCGCGGACACAGTTATGGCAATTGGGCAGAGTGTCAGACTCAGCTGGATTTATAGCATATGGGGTGGCTATGAGGTAGCTTGGTCTCAAGTGTGAAGTAGGTATTCGCCTGACCTCAATTCTCACAAGGGTGGTATTATATAGGTTCAGATAGAAATCTCACTGATCCCTAAATATAAAAGTAGATGGACCAATTGCTACTATCCCCCTGTGGGTGTATATGGGTTGGTCATATACAATGACCAGAGCCCTACACAGCAAGAGTCAGTAAGTAGATAGCGTAGTGCTAACCAAACTGTGTTGTAACTGAGAGGTACATGCTGACTAATTGTATGCTATAGATTTGACCCAGAGCCTAACTGTACTGCTGATTAAAAGTAGATAACACAAAAGCCCCCCGACATGTTTCACCAGCAAGCTGGCTTCATCAGGGGTGTCCGGGGGCTTTTGTGTTATCTACTTTTTTTTGCTCCTTTTTAATTTGATGTTCAATAAAAGTGACGTTTTATGATAAAACACACATTTTTTTTGTCCGGATATGGGTATCTCTTCTGCCAATGGCAGTTTTCGTCCGTTTATGTAATAAATCCCCTGCCGTGACAATTGGTCCACTTTTTGTAATCCAAGGGCAGTGTTGGGCGCTTGGTGGGAGCAGAACCAGCTAACACGGTGTCCTCTCTGGTGTACTGCGCTAGTTTGCATGAAGAATAAAAATGATTTATCGAAAATGACAGACCGCCGCGAAGCAAGAAAGGTTTGTCTGGAAAGTTTAGAAAGTGCCCTACACAGTGATGGTTTAATTCATGTGGGGATTTGAGAGCTAATAGACTCCCTTCAATTGTATATCTTTTCCATTCTAACATTTGGGAAATCTATCAAGACTTGTATTAGAACATGCCCAGGCAACGTACCCCCTTAACCACCTCCACGGTCCTGGATGGGTGTGAAGTAAGCTGTGCTAGAGCTATAGTCTTCTCTAGTTCATGGCAGTGCCTGGTGTAGAACTGTCTAGCCTTGTGACTAGATACAGTGGGGGAAAAAAGTATTTAGTCAGCCACCAATTGTGCAAGTTCTCCTACTTAAAAAGAAGAGAGAGGCCTGTAATTGACATTATAGCTAGACCTCAACTATAAGAGTCAAAATGTGAAAACAAATCTAGAAAATAACATTGTCTAATTTTTAAAGAATTTATCTGCAAATTATTTTGGAAAATAAGTATTTGGTCACCTACAAACAAACAAAATTTCTGTTTTTCACAGACCTGTAACTTCTTCTTTAAGAGGTTCCTCTGTCCACCACTCATTACTTGTAGTAAAGTAATGGCTCCTGTTTGACCTTGTTAGTGTAAAAGACACCTGTTCACAACCTCAAACAGTCACACTCTAAACTCCACTGAAGACCAAAAAGCTGTCAAAGGACACCAGAAACAAAATTGTAGACTTGCACCAGTTTGGAAGACTGAATCTGCTATGGGCAAGCAGTTTGGTGTGAAGAAATTAACTGTGGGATAATAGTTATTTAAACGAAAACATACAAGACCACATGATAATCTCCTTTGATCAGGGGCTCCACGAAAGATCTCAAACGGTCAGGTCAAAATGATAACAAAGGCTACCGTCAATAACACACTATGCCACCAAGGACTGAGATCCTACAATGCCAGACATATCCCCATGCTAAAGCCAGTACATATTTGGGCCCGTCTGAAGTTTGCTACCTACTGTGAAGCATGGGAGTGGAAACATCATGACCAGCGGCTGTTTCTCTGCAAAGGGACCAGGAAGACTGATCTGTGTACATTAAAGAATAAATGGGGCAATGGAGACTTTGAGTGCAAACCTCCCTCCATCAGCAAGGGCATTATAGATGAAACATGGCCCCGTCTTTCAGCATGACAATGATCCCAAGCACACTGCCAGGAAAATGAAGAGTATCTTCCTAAGAAGCATTTCAAGGTCCTGGAGTGACCTAGCCGGTCTTCATCTATCAACCCCCATAGAAAACCTTTGTAGGGAGTTGAAAGTCTGTGTTGCCCAGTAACAGCCCCAAAACATCACAGCTTTGGAGGAGATTTGCATGGAGGATTGGAACAACATAACAGTAACAGTGTCTGCCAACAAAGGATATATAACAAAGTATTGAGATTAAGTTTTGTTATTGACCAAATACTTATTTTCCACCAGAAATTAGAAAATTAATTAATGCTTTAAAAATCAGACAATGATATTCTGGATTTGTTTTCACATTTTGCCTCTCATAGTTATGGTTTACCTATGATGTCAATTACAGGCCTCTCTCATCTTTTTATAGGGGAGAACTTTTACAATTGGTGGCTGACTAAATACCCCACTGTATATCCCTGCTTGGACTACTGCAATATTCTTTTCTCACTCTCTGACGCAACTCCAATCTATCCTAAACTCTGTTGCCCGGCTAATCCATCTGTCTCCTCGCTTCTCCTCTGTTTCTCCTCTCTGCCAGTCTTTCCACTGGTTACCCATTGGGCATGAATTCAGTTATAAATATTAACAATGACTTACAACTCTGTTAACATTTAATCTTCTGACAACCATCTCCAGAACTTCTGCCGTGCATCCCCATACTCTGGAAGTCTCTACCAAAATGTGTAAGAATGTCCCCAACCTTCTAAACATAATCTGGAGTTGTGCTGTCTCACAGTTTATGGATATGCACATGAGTAATTTTCTAACTGGCCTGTGACTAGTATAAGCAGTTGACAAACACAGTGTTAACACACATATGCATAGGTAAATTAAACTAATAAGTAAACTAATAGGGTTCATTAGATAAGATATTGTGATATAATTAGCGTTTTTATGTGAAATCACAAGTGTATGTCAGTCATGTAGGATATTGTGAAAATGGTCTTGTAGGCTTCTGTAACACAATATTTTTTGCCTTTGACTTCATAAGTGGATAACATTTAGGGAAGATGCTCTGCTATTCTATCAGTGTTTCTAATATGTGAACTGATGTGACATCACAAGCATATGACACTCAAGTCAACAGTTATGACATAAAAGTTAATCTTGAGGATGGTATTCTTAAGGGGGTTTTCCCACCAAACAAGTAAGGCCTTGTTCACAAGATAGGGCCTAACTTGCTGATCAGTGGGGTCTCAACACTCAGCAATCTCTGTTAGCTCCATAGAGATGAATGGAGCAGAACGGACATGCGTGGCCATCTGTTCCATTCTTCTCGGGGAGTGACAAGAGCTCTGACTAAGCTACCTCGGTCTCCATCAAACCCCCTGTTCTCCTGACTTGCGGTGGTCTCATCACTGAGATCCCCACGATAAGCAATTAGGCCCTATCCTGTGGGAAAACCCCTTTTAAATATCATGTGGCTATTACTGTTATCATCCTTAAAGAAAACCTGTCACCAGGGGCCTCATTTTCACTAAAGACAGATTGTAAAAGCTCATGACACCTGTAGTGCAAAAATGCCTCTCTGCCTTTTCTAAGCATTTGTATTACAATATAATTGTGTGTTATAACTTACTCTTGCATCCTGACAAAAACCTGGGGTAGTCACAGAGGCTAGGCTTTGGTTTGGATGCATTTCAAAAAACAACATCTGATTTGTCTGAGGCTGTGACCTCTGAGAAGGAGCAGGAGGTGGAGCTGTACAGGAGCACAAAGGTGGGGGGCCAAGCTCTGAGGAGTAACACAGACAAGGCACATGTTGTTTTTTGAAATGCATCCAAACCAAAGTCCAGCCCCTGGGACTACTCCAGGATTTTGTCTGGGTGTAAGGTAAGTTATAACACACAAAAGGCAGAAAGGCATATTTGCACAGCAGGTGTAATAACCTGTCTTTATTGAAAATGAGGTCCCTGGTGACAGATTCCTTTTAAGTCTCATGTCTATAAATGATTTTTTTGAGTGTTATCCTTGTCTACATTGGACAGCACTCAATGGGGGAGATTTATCATTAGGATTTTTTTGTAAATAATCGCTAAATAATTGCAAGTAGAGTAACATAATGGACAAGGCACATACACCAGGAGGGTTGTGGAGTGACATTGCGATTTTTTTATGATTATTTTAAAAAAATCGCCAATCATAAATTTGGCCTTGCAAGGGGTTGCACTAGTTCTATGTTTAAGCCACTATTTCTGAGTATCGCGAAAACATTAGGACTATATAAATGATGATTGGATAGCACAAGAATAGTGTTTGGACTTAATTCTGACCAAACCCTGGTCAAAATCGGACGACTTTCACTGACGGTTTCACGTTTAGTTCATGTGCAACTGCCCTTAATTGGGTTATCAGTTGTTTCCATTCATCCTAAAGGCCTAGAATAGATACATATTCAATCTGCTGAAGTCACTGTGATCATGCAGTGAGAAAGAATCAGGCGCACATGGATGTTTGTTATATGAGATCTGTAGCATGTTGACATTTTGTGCTCATAGTTAGATATAAATAGGAACATAGTATAGATACTATCATTCTAAATATTTGCAGTTGGTGAGGGTGCGGTCACATGTGGCTTTTTCATTGCATTTAGAAATACATTGCAAACATCTGGAAGCGGGGCTCGGCTTGATCTCATATGCGCTTCCATTGAAACATGAAATCGCTAAAAAGCACAAAGTGTTATGCATTATTTACATGTAAAACACTGGGCACTTGTTACCTATCGCATGCGTTTCAATAGAAAGACCTGTGTGATCAAGATGAGACCCGTCCCCGAATGTTTGTGTTGCGTTTCTAAATTCATTGTAGACTCCCTGTGTAACCACACCCTAAATCAGAGCAATTTACCTCAACTAGGTGTTTAGTTTTTTTTAAATATACTACACAATCATTGAGGGTATGTGTATGGAACGTAAGAGACTCCTTCTATATATTTTCTTTACAGTTTTTTTTCTTACAGTGATACAATAAATATGGCAACTCAGTCCCTTGAAAACTGTGAGACCTAATATCAAGCTGACAGGCTCCTATATTAATTGTCAGATTTGATCTCAAGCTATTTATAAAATCTTCCTGGGGCAGCCCTTGTCAAAATCTATGACACAGGTCTGATAGCTATACAACGTGACCAATAAGGATACATCCATCTTCAGAAGAATATATTTATTGAGTATTTGATGTTGTTGGCGATGAATATAAACAGACAAAACTAAAACAGAATACTATGGGTGACAACATAATAGGATTTTTCAGTTATTTGTGTCATCAAATTGATGTTTTTTTAAGACTCAAATTTAAACACATACTGTACATGTCCGATGGTCTTTTTTTTGTTTTCAGCTAATTTATAAACATTTCTATTGAAATCTTCATAAAAATATTACACTGTAAATCAGAGATGCAAAGCAATACAACAGGTTTATTTATTTCATGACAATAATTAAGTTAGAAACGTATCAATAAAGAAAAGGGAACTATACAGTGTACAAAGTAACATCGAGAGCCAGAGTTTGCTGCTTTAAAAATGTATGTTAATAAACACTTTGCAGGCGATCTGGGAAGTCGCTTCAAATTGTGTTATGTGGTGCCCACATGTTCCTGACAAGTCAATGGGGCAGATTTACTTACCCGGCCCATTCGCGATCCAGCAGCGCGTTCTCTGCGGTGGACGCGGGTCTAAGGTTGTGAATCCCAGGTGGCGCTGCTGCGCTGAACTCCACTGAAATGCACTCAAGTACACCGGCCTATTCCTGGTGAAGGTAAGTGCAAGCTCCGCAACACTTTTTGTTTTTTAAATGCGGCGGTTTTTCCGAATCCGTCGGGTTTTCGTTCGGCCAGGCCCCTTCCCCATTTCCGTCGCGTGCATGTCAGCGCCGATGCACCAAAATCCGCTCGCTTGCGCCAAAAATCGGTGCAAATCGGAAATATTTGGGTAACACGTCGGGAAAACGAGAATCGGGCCCTTAGTAAATGACCCCCAATGAGTGTTTTATCAGTAGAGATAGAAGACTACATTAAAAAATACACTTCATCTGCAGAAGAATCAGGAACATGGAAACACATCCTAAAGGCACCATTTTTGTTTAAAAATGAGGATGCAGAGAGCTTGCATATATGGAGAGTGTGTGTCGTAGCCTGAACATTGTTTACCCCACCCTAGAACTGCAGCACATTTCTGATTAAAACGTGACCTTTGTAAAATGAGTGATAAATTGAACTAGTCTCCATGCTCCACCTAAGAAAAAAATCTCCAAATTAGATAAAAGAAATAAAATGGTCTAGCAAAGTGCAAATCAATAAGAAAATGATGCAGATTGATAATAAATGCAACAAAACAAGCGGAATACCAAAAATAGAAAATAAATTGGAGAAAAGCAATAATCAATTGCCCAATATTTAATAGTTTTATTCAGAAAGGCTCCATAGTATGTAAGCTGCATTTTCTTCAACCTCTGTATAGCAGGAATTGTTTTCTAAGTTCTTCACATTTTTGTTCAGAGAAGCATGTGTTATCTTGTGCTTTGCATAATTCAATTCCCATCACAGGCTGTATTGTTGCCAACGTCGATAGTGCTAATTTAAATCACTGCAAGTTTATTTCATCACTTACACTGTACTCAGTCTGTCAACATTTCTCCTTCACTTTTAAAGGTTCCCTTTATCTTTATTTTCATGTTATTAAAAAACTTGATCTAGCATTTACAGCCTGGCATGAAAACCTTAATGCAAAGAACCCTAAGGTTTGTGATTCAAAGACATAGCAACAACACATTAAGGATGGCCATGCTGTGATTAACCTGTGCTTGACCCGATTTCAGTTTGCAATATGCAATCTGTGTAGCCATCTCAGAATTTTCCATTAGCAATTCTATTATATCATAAATGTTAGTGACAATGCTGGTAGGTTACATTCATTTATTGTCTAACAGAAATTATAATAGCTCCAACAGTTTGTGGGTGTCGATTGGGCTCAATGGAAAAAAATTTCAATTGTCCATCAACCCCTTTTCCATCAGGCCTCATTTATAAAGTCCAGCATAGAGGGCAGTTCTTGGGTAATTCTGCCAAGCAAATATTTTTTTAAAAAAACTTCTTTCCCGTTTTTAGGCTCACACCAGGGGCGTAACATGAGGGGGTGCAGAGGGTGCGATCGCAACCAGGCCCAGGAGGTTTAGGGGGTCCATAAAGTGTCACTTTTCAATATGAGAAGACTAGTACTATAATCCATACATTATAGTGAGGGGTCTGGCACAGACTTTGCACTGGGGCCCCTCAGCTTCAAGTTACGCCACTGGCTCACAAACAAAGTATGCAAAGGAAATTTGCAGCAGATGTACACTTGAGAATGTCCACCAGTGTGACCTTCTAATTTATCTTGACTATAAACAACAGGTGTACACAAAGGTGAGGGCTTTATGACCCATTTTTACCAATAACTGTCCTGCCATAATTATTGTACCTTCCAAAACACAATAAAAAAACATTCACCTTTGTGCACACTGGTCCTTTTAATCAAGATGTCCACACTTGTGGACATTCTCCTCTTCCTATTTCGATCACCTGGAACCAGTTTTTCACTACCATGCTTTTGCCCCTTACATCTGATATCCATTGATGCATTATTGCTGGAACCATGGTGAGCCGTATCTGTTTTCTTTTATGGACGTACACTGTCTTGCATGAGACCTTCATGAGTGGAATGAGCTGTAGATGGAGAATGTAACAAATGTTATTTTCCCTGCATCATATACATGATCTTCTGAGTTGGTCTGGGTAACTGCCCAGATGTTGGCAGAGCATAAGTTCTGGGCTGCTGTTGATACCACTGTTTTGATATCGCTGCCAGTGTTTCAAGTCTTTTTGCGCATGAGCAAAATTAGTCAGGCTAAATATTCTAAGTTGTAAAACAGGAAATGAATCCAGCGCTTGACCCAGGTAAGTAGTAAAACTTCTTCTTTTATTGAAATAATGCTTGTGGTAATACAGCTTAAAATGCACGAACCGCCTGTATCTTGAGTCATCAGCGAGCTATGACAGATGGTGGTAACCTGGCTTCGCCTACGCGTTTCTAGTGTCCGCAGACACTCTTATTCATGGCCGAAATAAATATGCTAAGAGCAGCAATACGCATTAAAATGGACGAAATATGGAATTTTACTAGATGGCCCAAATCTAGTGTTAACCAGTGGAAATCTATATCTAACTTGTATTTGTCTATGTGCAAATTGTTATTAGAAACACCCCTAAAACTATTCACACAGCAACAATATTTTGTGGCCCTTTAGGATTATAGCAGAAATGACCTTTCCACACTCTTCTTTCATATAAATCAGTATCGTAATTAAAAAGTCTCAATAGCTCAGAATCAGACATATGACAAAATGTTTGGAATATATTTTCTATATTGAAGAATTGACATTGATCATTGATCATATCAATTTAAATGTATTATTAGTAATAAACAAAGTAGGTGCTGATATATAAACACCAGTAAAGATGTTTGCAACTAAATAAAAAGATGAAATGAGGGGGAGGGGTATCAGGTATGTAATTTTAGAGCTGTATCTTGTTGTCATGGTGAGGTGGCTGCATAGTCCCTGCTGGCAGTCAGTTCAGTGACACAGAAGAACGGAGAGTGTGCAGTCACTCAGAGCATCCCCATGTGTTACTGTGGTTAATGGGAGGCAAGGTTTCATTATCCACTTTAGGTTTAATCTTGAAATGAAGAAAAATATTATTCCATATAGTTTAAGTTATTTGCAATTTGTTACAATTAAAATATGTTGATTAAATGTATTGGTTACTGAAAGGTTACGTTTATTATGCTGATGTTTCATACAGATAGCTTAATGATCCATATAATACCTGAAAGGGTTCACTGCCTAATGTTTTTATGTAATGTGTGTGTGGGGGGGGGCTGCAAGATATTAGATTCATTATATCTATTTAAAGTTCTGCACAACTTTCTTCATGTGTAAAGTGGTTAACAGCCATCCTTTCTTGTCCATAAAGTAGCCAGAGATGGAAGGTTATGTGATCCTAAACTGTCCATGATTAGTCTGTGCATGAACTACCTTCCAGGACCTCCGTAGTATTCTTGAATACAATACTAAGGTCATGGATGGTAGATTGGTAATGAGCTGTTTCAGATTACATGACCCTCAATCTGCTGCCATTTTATGAACATGAATGGCAGCTGATGATGTAAAAGACATTTCTGAACAGGGAGATTACTTTATAAATCAGCAGAGCGGTGCAGAATAGTGTTGAGCAGACCCCAACCCCACTATTAGGACTCCCAGAACCCAGACTTCTGCCAGAAGTTTGGGTCCAGTGTTCAGAATAACCTGGAATCGCTTGTTGTTGGCTGATTTTTGACCCCTTGCAATAACAGCCGTGTCCAGTATGGCCATGTCTGTGATTGGCCCAGCAGAACGCATGAACCTCCTGTATCGGTGGTGGGGGGACTGGCCCAAGTGGCAATACAAGAAGGAGAGAGCCATCAGAGGTAGCATTAACCATTGTACAAGAGTATAAGGATAACATAGCACCATTCTATATGCTATATCTATATGAAGCCAGCATTACTTGGTGACAAATGTTAGGTGGGTTAGAAATCTTGTGTTTTAACATTACTCAGTAAGTGTCCAGAGCAGTTGAAATGCAAACTCCCAAAGACTGTCCATGAGACTAGTAAATTCCCTAAACGTCTATTAATCAATCCTCTTGTTGTAAGTTAGCCAAAAGTAAGGTCTAGCTAATGAGGACTTCCACTGTAAATTGCTAATACGTTCAATACAGTCTGTGACATGTGGTGATTGACATTTGTAACACTGGTATGGGAATAGAATTGATTTGATAGTGAATCCCAGATACTTGTTTGAAATTTGCAATGAACGGTGATGGAAATCTAGCCAGAGGCTTGTGTAAACGAAAATAAGAGTCACTATATGTATATGATATTAAGCATGGGGAAAAGTAAACTGAATTACTTTAATAAAATCGGAAGTGTTTCATTTAGAGACCACATCGAATAATAACTAGAGATGAGCGAGGACTAAAATGCTTGAGTGCTCGTTACTCGAGTCGAACTTTTCCTGATGCTCGAGTGCTCATTTCGAATAACGAAGCCCATTGAAGTAAATGGGAGACGCAAGCATTTTTCAAGGGGACCAATAAAACTTGTCATTTTATTGAGAAATAAGGAAGTCAGTCCTGTTTCTTCATTTTTTTAATTCAATGGAATATTCATGGAACTTCAAAAAGGAGAATGACCCGTGTTAAACATCTGCAATGTGTTCTTCACACATATTGTTCTTCACATATTGTTCTTCACATACATATTGTGAAGAACACCTTTCTGCACTCATGTTTTTTTTTTAAACATTATTAAGTTTTCAACATGTAATTAACAACATATAATAACAAGCCTGTTTACTACACTGCACTCATGTTGTGATAGTTAGCCGTGTATGGAAACATCTGCAATGTGTTCCGTTAACACATATTGTTCTTTTCACATAGTGTTTCTCACAACATATTTGTGGAAGAATCACACCTTTCTTTCTGGCATCATGTTTTTTTGTTTTTTGTCAACTTATTTAAGTTTTCAACATGTAATTAACAACATATAATAACAAGCCTGTTTACTACACTGCACTCATGTTGTCTGATAAGTTAGCAGATGTATGGAAACATCTGCAATGTGTTCTTCACTGAAGAACATATTGTTCTTCACATACTATTGTGAAGAACACCTTTCTGCAATCATGTCTTCTGATAAGTTAGCAGATGTATGGAAACATCTGCAATGTGTTCTTCGCTGTGTTCTTCACTTAAATGATCCTTAATGATCCTTAAATGATCCTGTGTTCACTGTGTTCACTGTGTTTACTGTGTTCTTCACTGTGTTCTTCCCTGTTCTTCACTGTGTTTCCTTAAGTGAAAGCTCCTTCACGAGCAGGCGAAATACTCGTCCGAGCAACGATCCGCTTCGAGTATGCTAATACTCGAACGAGCATCAAGCTCGGACGAATATACTCGCTCATCTCTAATAATAACCATTAGCATCTCATTTTGGACATATCATCTTGGATATGTTTTAACATATGAACTAGAACCCCATTCATCTTGAACTACTATTGTAATAATGACATTATTCACAGGAAAGCGTACCTTATTTTGTTGGTCTAAATAATCCTACTGCATGATGGTTTGGCCAACAGTGAAATAGCGCAGTGACTGTATTTCTATATTCAGACAGTGTAATAGCACAATGTTTGCATTTCTTTATTCACACAATGTAATTGCACAATAACTACATTTCTATATATAGCAACTACATTTACTAAACCGTGTAAAAGCGTAGTGACTGCATTTTTATACTCAAACCATGTAATAGCGCAATAGCTGCATTTCTATACTCAAATGCTTCCTCATCTCCGGCCTCCTCATCCAGTAAGTGCACCGCCTGTTCCAACAGTTTGAGCAGAGAAATGGGGTTGTAGTTGCAGACCATGCTAAAACTAAACTTTCTATGCGAAAGAACACAGCCAACCTGCTGCAAACAGATGAATGGTTTTTACTGCTAAACCAGCCTTGAAAAGAAGCCTTGGGTGGAGTCAGGTTGAAGGAAATCCCTTGCCTGGCACATGTGCTCCACTCAATGTTGCAAAGCTTCTTGGCGACACATATGTTCAATTTCTGGGTTAGGTAAGTGTACATATAGCCAGAGCTTGCACTCTATGCTTTGAAGTTGCTTACCTACCCAGCATGAGTTCCTATCAAAGTGTCCTATCAAAGCGGCAAGTGTCCTATCAAAGCGTGAGTTCAGCAATGCCAGGGGTGTCATCACTGACAAGAGGATCTGCAGATTCACAAGCAATGTGGTCATACTTGCATTCATTAAAGGGGTTGGCCACTGTTTTACTTAAGTTTTCTGTCTTGTGGATCACCCCTGAAGGTTCATTAAGTGGTGAAGCAGTCCTGCTACATACTCTCCAAGCTTCTTTTGTTACATTTCTAAGCTCTGCCTAATAGGAGAGCTGCAGCAGGAGGTTATGACTGCTCCCTCCACCTTCCGATCTCTGTTAGTAAAGGCAGACTGTGAGACGAAAGATACACTGGGAGATGACATAAGGGCATCATTTACATTTTTTTTTATTTTTTTGTGTCATGTTATTATTTTATCTTTCCCAAGCCCATTTTTTACAGGGCAATAGCCCTCATAGCATCTGCTAGACAGTGAAAATAAATGCATCTGTATATCCATCTTATTGTGCAGTGAGGACAACTGCATCTGGATAACCGTAGTATCTTATAGAGCAGTGAGAATAAGTGTAGCTGGATACACAGAGCATCTTCTACCACAGAGAGAATAACTTCATCTGGATACCCATAGCGCCTTCTATCACAGTGATAATAAGTGTGTCCAGTAGAGCAGTGAGAATACCTGCGTCTGATAGCACAATGATGTGTTGGATACTCATTGCGTCTTCTATTGCAGTGACATAAAACAGCATTTTATGGTTTTTCATTAAAAAAATTTTATTTCATATTTTATTTATTTATTCATTTTACTTTATTAGTTTATGTATAATGGTAAATTACCTAATATCCTATCTCCCAGAGAAAATAAAGCCAGGAGATACACTTTCATACGACAAAAATTTGTATTCTTTGCATCTTCAGCTCCCACTGCCTCTAGGGAGACAAATGAATAAATGCAGTAGTGTTATAGTAAAATATAAATAAAGCAATATGTGCTGTGGATGGGCATTTTCAATTATTACATTTGTTAAAGGCCGTAATATGTTTCTAGTTTAATGCTAGTTATTCTTTTCAGGGGATATAGTGCACTGTTCACATGGCTAAGAAATTAAATGAAAAACTTAAGTGTGCCTCAGTGGGAGATGATATATGTGTGCTTCATCTATATTTTATAACACTGGATATAACTGCACAACCTGTCAACCATCAAGTCTAGCGAGAGCATGTTAGAAGGTGGATTTCCAACCTTTAGACGTTTTATTTGCTTTATAAATTGTAACAAGTCATTTTAGATGCACGTTTCTCTAAGGTAAAAGACTGGCCTAAAACTTCATCACACTGAGGAATCGCTCAACCTTTGAACAAATTACTTAAATCGTTTTAAATAGCAACATGAGATATTTAATTAAATGTCTACATAGCAGCAGGAACATCAGGAGGACATCAAATAACATCATTTAGGTATCTTGGCCTTCTCTAGAATTAGGTTTCTGTTTGCATCAAGTTAAAAAAATTTGCAACACCATCTGACAATCATCCAACATTATTTTAAGAGAATACACAACAATATTCTGTTCATTAAAGTAAATCTACCATAAGGATGCAGCGCTATTAACCTAAACACACTTATATGCTGGCATGTGCCCACTGACACAGGATCCACTCTTCATTAAGAAGATAAAGGCTGTTTCTCTGGCTGGAGAGGGTGGGCGGAGACCAGCACATGGAGGCATGAACTATTAGCAGCTGACGGAGCCAGAAGAAGCTCCCGTGCACATGAGGCTCATTTGCATATTTGTACAAGTCAGTTTTCTCTGAAACTATGTCATTACCTACTAAAATAAGAATGGAACATTTTGCAGAGGGCCAGCATGCTTAGATGAAAGGCACTGCGTACTTCCGGTAGATTTCCTTTAACATTTTAACCCCATAAAAGGTTGTTGGACTATTATAAAAATGTATCAGGTGGGCTGGGGAGGGCTTTTAAAAAAATAATGCTTTACTCACCTTCTCTGTTGCTCCTGCAGCATCATTGTCCATCGAAACCATGCACAGAAGCTCCACTCGAACAGTTTCTGGTGGCCTTGTACACCTACCTGTCCCCAGACCTGTGCCTCTGTTTGTTTACAGAGGCTTAGAGCTCCACTCCGACAGTTTCTGGCAATGTAGCACACCCCACCTTCCCCTATATCAGCACTGTATCTAGCACTCGGACAGAAGACGGTGGGCATGTCAGGAGCCAAGCTCCTGTCAGGAGCGAAGCCCCTGCAAACAATCACCCTTCCAGGACCTTATGACAGTATTCATAAATATAAGCTGAAGGTCATGGCAGGGCGATTGCTCATGGACATTTAGAGATAACATGACCCTCCATCTGCAGCAATTTTATGGTCAGGAAAGTTTGGGTAATGGGGTAAAAGATAGGAGCAAGCAGTGCAGAACTTTATATACATGTATATTGGTAAATTACCTAATAGTAGTTAAACTTAAGACCACCATAAAACCAAGTGAGTCCTGTGATGTTTCGGAGGGGAATCCCTCCTTCCTCAGACAGATGAGGAAGGAGGAAGGAGGGATTCCCCTCCGAAACGTCACAGGACTCACTTGGCGTTCAGTGCCTCAGTGGAAGCCATGAAAATTAAGTGTGGACTTTCTAACAGGACTACGGCATACTACAACCGAAGAGGGGTGAAGTACTCATGCCAAATGTACCATTGTTGATGTTACTAAACTATAAAGTATTTTTGAAAAAAAGTTTTATGGTGGTCTTAAGTTTAACTACTATATGGTGATTACTAGGAGTGTGAGAGACTCCGAAATATAGACCAGTGTACACACTTAAGAAAGTGAAAGGAGCTACGTATGTTTTAAAGCGTAAATTACCTAATATCCTGCCCCCCACACATACACACAATTTGCAAAAAATATGTGGTAAAGTGGACAATCCCTTAAACATCAGAAAAAGCTGTCAGTTGCAGTCCTAAGCTTATATCCATATATCCAAAATCAAATTTTTATTTATCTGGACCCACCTCAGAAGATAGGAGCCCTGCTTACATATCGTATGCACAATTGTAAAGAAATTTTAAAAAATGCCTGATGCTATTCTCCAGGCTCTACTTGTATAATTAACTACACAAGAGGTGTTTTTTTATTTGCATAATTAACTGGATAATGGCAGAAATGCCACAAACAAATCTTACCGATGTGAATTATTCAAACAGCAGGAATTTCTCTCTGGCTTCTGTGGAAGCAGATACAGAAGGCAGCGGCTGAGTGTCGACAAGACACAATGGAATGTCATTCATGATGTCAGGAATACATTTCTCGGACATTTATTCTCAGAATCAATAATTACCTCAGTGCCCATATGGGGAAAAAGCATAATGATTTGTTCATAAAGGGGAGACCTAAGAATGTGTTTGCATATGTAACTGAGATTGATTTTAGAATCTTCTGTACCACATTGCATCACATTTGATGGAGAAAATTGTAGAACAGAAGAACAATCATTTTGGTAAAATGATAAGCTAATGGCTTCTTTTGGTACACACTTTGTTATGTATCAATCATTACACTGTTTCTAAACAAAATCATAGTAATAGATGAAGAGTGTAGTTTACTATAGTACATTTACTGCAAACTTTCTACATTTTTTGAGTAAGTTCATTTAAGCAAAAAGTTAATATTTTGGCGTAATATTGTGCAGGACTTGTTGTTATCATCACACAATAACTGTGACTCATCAGGATCCCGTGAGGTATCTTGTAGCGGCAAAGTTTAGTAGCTATTTTGAGAGGAGAACAAGGTCAGCATAGCCACTTGCACTTTATGCAGCAAAATATGATACACTTTCTGTGAATAGCAGTTTTCTACTCTTTTTTATTGTGTATTACTCTAGCTGTTTTGTGGAAGCAGACCAAGAGGCCTCCGTGGCCGGGTGCCATACTACTAGCGCTATAGATGCTATGGGGCCCAAATCACGTTTTTCCGCTGGGTTTCCCGAATTTTTCCGATTTGTGCCGAATTGCCCAGGGAGTTTGGGACACGGGATCGGATTGTGGTGCATCAGCGCTGGCTTTCACGCAACAGAAATCAGGGAAAAAACGCGGAATAAAAAAAAAAAATTGTGTCACAAGAATATCACTCACATACACCAGAACGAAGCAGGTGAACTCCAGCGGACTCCAATGCAGAAGCGACACCTAGTGGGCATCGGGCGCACAACCTTAGTGAATCCCGTCAGAACCCGAATCAGCGTCAGAGAATGCACCGCTGGATCGCGACTGGACCGGGTAGGTAAATCTGCCCCTATGAGTTAGCTATCAATCTTCTGCAGTCATCATGATTTTGATGCTTGTAAACAAAGACTGAGCAGAGGTAAGGAGTACAAAACAGAGGTAAGTAGTAAGATACTGCTCAGTCCAAATATGGTAAATGATCGCACTGAAGAAGTACTTAAAATATGACTGTAAATGTTGGTTTGGAGGGTGAAGAATATGTTTCATATATAGAAAGGCAACACATGGCGTGGACAGGAATTTCAAGTCAATAAGACCTCAAAAATTAAATGACCATTAGTCTTTCAAGTGGCAGGAAATGAACCATAGCAAATGTTGCCCATAATAGTACTGTACATGGGAAAATTTGGCAGTTCCTCTTGGATCTAAACCTGTTCTGTGGAGAAAGATAAATATCTCAGACTGTCACAGTCCGTTAACTTCATATGTTTCTGTTGTGTTCTTTGTAAAACTGCAGAGCAGTTGGCACAGTATTAAGCTGTCAAGATCTTTTCTGCTTCACTTCTCCTGGCAGATTTTTCCAAATAAGCATTTAAAAAAAAACTTGATTCTTCTAGTCATTCACAATGTGCAACTCCATAGCACCTATAATGTAGGAAAATGAGTAAATTGAAATCTTCAATTGTTGTGATTATAGAATGTAGTGATTGTGCTTCTTGTTTAACCATACCTGACAGGTAAAATAAGCTTTATGGTAATAAATAATATAATAATAATAATTCTTTATTTATATAGCGCACACAGATTACGCAGTGCTGCACAAGCATGACAAATTGGTCCCTGTCCCCATGGGGCTCACAATCTAAACAACCTAACAGTATGTTTTGGAGTGTGGGAGGAAACCGGAGTACCCGGAGGAAACCCACGCAAACACGGAGAGAACATACAAACTCTTTGAAGATGTTGACCTGGGTGGGATTCGAACCCAGGACCCCAGTGCTGCAAGGCAGAAGTGCTATTCACTCAGCCACCGTGCCGCCCATGGTATCTAAATAGCCTTAAAAGTAAATGATTTTCAGCTCACACATTTCCTTTTTTCCCCGCAATGACTCAAATTTCACTTAGACTATGACATCTCTGGTGCAATTAGTATTTTAGTTTAATAGTAGGTAGGGCTGAGTCCCTAGTACATATGTACATTAAGCATTAGTCCCAGTACTGGGAATGTCTTGTAAGTCCAGCACTTATTTGAATCCTTTAAAACTTTATTGAAGATCAAATCAAGGCTGTACCAGCTCCCCACAAGTTTGTTATGTGTGGTCAGTACGAGAGCGGGAGCAGATGACAGAAGTGGGGAAATCATAAAAGGTATTGAGAAAGTCTGGCAGGGAGGCAGATGATACGGTACGAAAAAAAAGTGCAACGCAACCTCATAAACTTTAAAATTGACAAAGGATGAAAACTAAGAGGGACACTTGGGTAACACCATTGGAATTAGCCCAATGCCAAGCTGGTTAGGTGACACGCTGGGTCTCACAGTGCTGTTCTCATTTAATCATGTTGAATTTACGGTATTTCTTTCTATTATTTTAAGGTCTCTAAATTGAAGCAGGAAACCATGGAAACAGATTATATATGGAAACAGATTAAATAAGCAAACTGTATATGAACTCCTGTGAAATATGTAATTATCATTTACTGTAAAATTATTTAAAATATTGCTTTCTATTAGGGGAATCCAGAGAAATTCAAGTGCCAGCTTGACACAAAGCCTTTACCTTAGGTTCTGATGTCTAGAAGTCCTATCAACAAGTTAGAAACTGCAAGAAAATACATTGAATTATTCTTAAAAACTCCTCCACCCAAGGTGGAACTAGCAATTGTCACCACTTTAAGAACCAGTCTGAGTTCCTTGCAAAGGCAATTTGTATCTAAGTATAGCCACAAGAGGAGAGCAGATTGTTTCTTCAGGAGAGGCAAAATGGCATTGTTTAAAAATGAGAGAAGTAAAAACTGTATAAAGGGACCAGATGAAGTGCAGAGAATGTGAAACGGCCATTGTGTTTTTGTTTATGTGATGTCCTGCACTTCACTCTTCCCTCCCGTAAAGAATTATGTTACATATGTTGTATTTTTGAATAAAAAGAAGCAATAAGAAGACAATTTTGGCGAGTTGTCATTCATCTTTTCTACTTCTCTCGTTTTTGGACTATAAGTGACTGCATATAACGAATATAGCACCGCCTTTGTGCCGCCAATACTGTACCAGAACCACTTTCATACATTACTACACCACTTGTTTTAACCACATCCGAGTAGTGGAATATAAGAGCAGTAGCCACTCTTTTCTATTTTTGCAAGTATTAAGTCAAGGTGTCGATTTCCATGGGACGGAAAGAAAAGCTCTCAGTAGGAGATTAGACCAGCTAGTGGAGGGCACTGATGAAAGAATACAAGGAATGACCCTTCACCATTATAGGCATTAGTAATGATACAACTGGCTGTGGGTAAGCTCTGGTGCTTGATCCAAAACCCACTCCACATAGAAGCGCTAAAAGGATTAACAAACACTGTTTATCAGATTTATGAAATATAAATTTGTAAGGCAATGAATTTCTTTTTGGTGCCAAAAGTTGAAAAGTTTAAGTCCTGGCTTACAAGTTCAAGGGGCATATTCCTATCTACAGAGATGTTTTACCCCATGTTTAGCACCATAATGGACTTTGGAGGCGACACTGACAATAACCCCCAATTAACCAGTAGTCCACACTACTTGTATAGGCTAAAATACCTGGACATCATAACATGGAGCACATGTAGCCAGGTATACTAGGTCCCAGCCCGTGACTCCTGAAGAAGGAACAAGAGTTCCTAAACGCATTTAGTCCATGTACACAACATGTTTAGGTGTATTATTATATACAGCATTCTTTAAAGGACAACTACCATCAGCATAGCTCGTGGTAGATGCTTATATTCCCCTCCTGTGACGATGTGAAGTAATCTTCTTTTAGTATGTATAGGAAGTGCAGTGTTTCTGAGAAATAAGGGTTCTAAAAATATGTAAATTGACCTGAGGCACTCTGCCAAGTGCCTCTTGACTCCTTTGATAAATGCACATCGGCACAGGAAGGGGAGGTGAGTATAAGCATCTACCATGAGCTATTCTGATGGTAAATGTCCTATAAATCTGTGAAACTTACAGAGAACTGCAACATTTATTAGCATATGTATTCTTTATTTAAATATATCAGAAGTTACAATCTACTCTGTGGCACTACAGAGTGTATTAACATTCATTACCTTGAAGCCTCATTTTCATATCTGGATGGAACAAGGAGCAGAGTGTAAGAGCTAATACAGGAGTGGGATTGTATACCTTTTCGTATTCTTTATACTGTATATACTCGAATATAAGCCGAGACCCCTAATTTCAACACAAAAACGGGGAAAACCTATTGACTCGAGTATAAGCCGAGTGTGGGAAATGCATTGGTCACAGCCTCCCAGTATATAGCCAGCAAGATCCCTGTAGTATATAGCCTACCAGAACCTCTAGTGTATAGCTTGTCAACCCCCTATAGTATACAGCCTGCCCGGTCTGTCTCCGATGCTCTGGTGCCACCTCAGGTCCTTTGGTCCTCTTCAGGTCTTCGTGCTCGGCCGGCACACAAAATTACGTCAGCTGCTTGCTGACATCATTGTTTGTGAGCCACCGGCATCGCGAGGGAACCTGAAGAGGAGCGGAAAAACCCGAAGAGGATCTGAAGGACCCGCAGCGGCACCGAAGCATCGAAACAAGCATAGGACCTACAGGTGACGTCGGAAAGGTGAGTTTTGACTATTTTTTCTTGACTCGAGTATAAGCCGAGTTAGCGATTTTGAGAACAAATTTTGTGCTGAAAAACTAGGCTTATACTCAAGTATATATGGTATATTGATTTTATTTACTAATTCGAGATGACTACAACAGATTGAAGATGTACTGCTACTGGTGTATTTGCTGATAATTTTTAGTATTACCTATACCTATATTTTGCCATGTAATAGGTTCTAATAAGGTTCTTATTATTAGATGTATTTATTTCTATGTATTAAATGTATATTTTAGGTATCCTATTAAATCTGTGGTGTTGCATATCTATTATTTCATATTATTTATTCCTATTGTTTTCCCTTCATACCAGGTTAGGGTCTAGCACCCAACTTTTTCCCATATTTTTCCCATATCAGTGAGCATGAACACATTGTTTTACAGATGTTTTACCACCTGTGGCAAGATCTGTTTGAAGACAAAATTTGCTCCATGAACGAGTTTTGGAGAAGGAGAGAACCTGCTCCATAGTATAATCTGAATATAACAAATTAAGGTGCACTATAAAAACAATACAACATAACTTTTACTTAATATGCATTACAAAGTTCACGATAAGAAGGACAACCAAATACACAATACTGGATTTCCCAGATCAATGAGGGCAGAAAGCACTGGAAATTAAGGATGTTGGAGTCCTTCTGTGATTTCACATTTTGCTATTATTCTGAGGACATTGCTTAGAGGAAAATTCATCATCACGGGCAATATAATCACGACTTCTTATTGGTACCCTATGTCCATACTATTCATTATAGGGGATATCTGCAAATTATAATTTTATATGAAAGTAATATAGATTGTCATTTTTTAGGAGCAAAAAAGATTGTAAATTATTATGGGGGATACTAAACAGTCTTTATTATAATTCAATATGGAGGGTATTTATGCATATTTTTAAATTACTAAAGTAAGCAGCTCCTAGTGCTTGAACTAACATCGTAGTGTTAGAAGGATAGCGTTACCGGAAACCTTCGGTAACGCTATGTAACACTGCGGCGGGGTACAGTGTAATCATTGGACCGCTCCCTCTATAGGGTGGTGGAGACTGCCACACGTCATGTGGCAGTCACCGCCCCTAACCATGCCCCCTCATTAATACATCGGACCGCTTTGTGAGCGGTACAACGATTACACTCTATCCCGCAGCAGTGTTAGATAGCGGTACCGGAGATTTCCGGTAATGCTATCCTTCAAACACTCGGCGTTTGTTCAAGCACTAGGAGCTGCTTACTTTAGTAAGCAGCTCCTTGTGCCGAAATTTTGGCAGGTCCTCTTTAAGGCGCAGAATGAGCCCATAGATGGGTACCTACCTTTGCCTACTCCTCATCCCAGCCCTGGTATATTATTTTGGGACACAGTTTTTTTTCAGGGGATAATAAGTGTTCTGTGGTATTTTCAGGGGCACAGTGTGGAGATGTGCTGCAAGGAGCCAAGGACATCTGTAGAGATCTGTAGATATGAGGCATGGACATCACCTATGAGTTACTATATGCCACTTTTGCCTGTGGCTGATAAGTTACCGTAGTCTCTAGACTATCAGTACGACTATGAGTAAAAAAAAATTGAAATGGGGCCCCCATATCGACATATGTTTACTTCTGCTTCTGAAATTTGTATCACAGAAATTCAACTGGATTTTTTTTGTAAAACCTGCCGTCACAAGACATGATTGAAGGGTGGAGTTTTTGTGGTGCCATTCCTGTGCCATTCCTATGGGAATCACCACAGATAATCCTGCTGTATAAATGCTGTGCATTGAAAATCCATAGTACAGGTCGCCTTGCACAGTAGGTTTCTGTCATACCCACAATGATGTTACTGTAAAATATAATCAGCTAGATGTTTCCCAGTTTTCCATTGCCCTGCTACAGGATTAACATTATGTAGCAGTAAATATCATATAGACTTACAAAACTTTGCCCCTTGCATAGCAATGTTTGTGGTACTCCTGGCATTTCTCAATCTTTTTATGAGCATTAGTCAAAGGAGAATGGTGTGATACATACATAGTGGATTTGGTTTTCCCTAGCAACTGATATATATGGTTGTGTAGATGACTGTAGATCAATGTATCCGGCTGAATCCCATCCTTTCAAGGCCCGGCTTTATACCCATGTTTTATTCCGAGCCGCAGCTGAGGCTGAAAGTGACTCCTTTATTTGCAGTGGTATATTTGCAGAGCAGCGACCTAAGCCCTTTGACTTTTATCTAGCACCATAAGGTTGAATTCTGGGATACTTTTCTGCTAGCTTTCAAGTGTAGTGTCCTTTCAATAGCAATCCTCTTCTCCCAACCTTCTTTGGCTTTAGTATAGTTCTGCTGCCTTTACATAAAGGAAAATGTGAAAGTTACCTAGCCCCCAGTCTGAGCAACTGCTGAATTCTCTCTTTTTTAAAAACTTTAGTGCTGAATTGGCCTATTTATAGTACATTATTTAGTTAACTTTTTTGCAGAGGTGGAATCTAGTCCCAACCGTTCTTCTGCTTACACTAGAGAGCCTTTTAGATTTCCCTATCTCTCGTCGTTAGCCAGCTCTGTATGAATAGCCTATAATATCTAAACACTAGGTTACTGTGTCATGTGACCAGAGGTAAACCACCCATTAGGCGATCTGAAAAATTGCCACAACTGCAACCCCTGCTGGGTGATAGGGGTGGCATCGTGGGCAGCACTGCTCTAGCCACCTTCGATTACATCACGCTTTTGCTGCAAATCACAGGAAAAATCCAATGAAAAGTGGCCATTAAGCACACTTCTTTTTCTTTGCTGATTGTGAAATCATTCAGGCTCTGCCGCCCCCAGGAGAACATAACTTCCTGAAGGACCTGTGATGTGATGTCACATGAGGTGCAGGAGAAGGCAGTGTGCACTGGACAGAATATTACAGGGCTGCTAAAAGATGAATAGGATGGTAATTGAGTGAGGAGAGGGAAGGCCAATAGTGGGTAACTGAATGAGGAGGGGATAAACATGATTGTGCTATCTTAGTGAGGTGGAGAACATGAGAAGAGTTTGAGAAAGGGGGGGGGGGGGGTATATGAGGGGGTAACTGAGTGATGAGGGGAAAGAACTGAATGAAGAGGGGTGAGAAAATGAGTAGTTAACTGAATGAGGAGTGGCTAGCATGAGGGGGTAACTAAATGAGGAGGTTGGAGAAAATGAGAGACCTAATTGAGTGAGGTTGGATGAGAACATGAAGGGGTAACAGTGAGGAGGGGGAGAACATGAGGGAGGGTAAATGAGTGAGGAGCGGGGAGAACTGAATGAGTAGGGGGAGAAAATGAGGGGTTAGCTGAGCAGGGAGGGATTGAGCATGAGGGGTTTACTGAGTGAGGAGGGTGGAGAATAAAGGGAGCTAACTGAGTGAAAAGGGATGAGAACATGAAGGGGTAACTGAGTGAGAAGGGGGAGAACATGAGTGGGGTGGTAACTGAATGAGAAGGGGAGAACATGAGGGGAGGCTAACTGAGTTGGGGGGAGAACAAGTGGAAGGGTAACTAAATGAGGAGGGAGGGCAACATGAGAGGGTAACTGATTAAGGAGTGTGAAGGGGGAGGACATGAGGGAGCTGAGTGAGGTGGGATGAGAACATGACGGGTTAACTGAGCAAGAGGGGGGAAACATAAGAGGAAGTTGAGTAGGGGGTAGAACATGAGGGGATAACTGAGTGAGGAGAGGAGAGAACACAGGGGTCATATATAGAAGAGATGCCCCTGCAATCCAAAGGATGTCAGGTATCTCTTTGTCCCAATGGCAGATCTATTGAAATAACTATCCCATACGGTGAACATCGTAAAAGAAAAATATGTCCAAATGTAGGAATCCAAAACCAATTTTGCCACATAAAAAATATACAATGAAAATAAACCAAAGGGCCGAACAGATGACATCTCACACATTTCTATATACAAAAGTATGAAAAAGTTATGGATGGCGGAACTACTTTTTTCAGAAGATTTTAATTTTATTTTAAAGAAAATAAATATTTAAAAATGTCAGCAGATAACAAGCATCACACAGCTCCGGAAATGCAGAAATAAAAAAGCTCTAGTTTTTGGAAGGCGAGGGGCAAAAAACAGTAAAGGTATACTGCAGTTGAGGGGTTTCGAGTCATAACAAGTTCTTCCCCATCCATAGTATAAGGAATAGCTTGCCAATCAGTGCTGGTCCTAGTAGTTGAACTGGATCGTGGGAATGAGATCAGTTGTACCCCAATGAATGGAGTGGCAGGTTTAACATGTGTGCTGACACTGCATTCATTGTCTGTCATTGATGGAGAAATCTGAAAACATCGCTTACTGCGATAGAGTTAAGAAGAGCAGCAGGGAGCATGTGCCACTGGCTTCTCTGTCAATTTGCGATACAATGGACCCAATGGCAAATCTTCATATAGGCGGCATGGGTGGGCATGCGGGGCCTTTGGCTTGCAAGGGGCCCACATCTGACCATACGAGGGC
Source organism: Engystomops pustulosus (assembly GCA_019512145.1). Taxonomy (NCBI): domain Eukaryota; kingdom Metazoa; phylum Chordata; class Amphibia; order Anura; family Leptodactylidae; genus Engystomops; species Engystomops pustulosus. The sequence continues at coordinate 105,395,083 of CM033644.1, read as the reverse complement.
TGTATATAAAGATCCGCTGTCAGTCTAATAATAAAATCTTTGCTCACCTTCCGGCTTCTTCTCCTCAGCCCTGCTGCTCCGTCTTCTCCTCTCCCGGCCCATCACTATGACGCGGTGGAAGAGGAATAGACAGAGCCCATTTTCTCCGTCTTCTTCTGTCCTGGCCCGTCACTATGATGCTGTGAAAGAGAAATAGACAGAGCCGCAAGGAGAAGACAGAGCTGCGGGCTGGGAAGAAAAAGCCGAAGGGAAGTATAGATTTTTTTTTCAGGACTCTGCTGGAGGACGTTTTTTGTAAAGGGGGACTCTGCCGGTGGACATTTCTGTAAAGGGGGCCTTTGCTGGAGGACATTTCTGTACAGGGGGAATCTGCTGGTGGACAATTCTGTACAGGGGGAATCTGCTGGTGGACAATTCTGTAAAGGGAGACTCTGCTGGAAAACGTTTCTATAAAGGGAGACTCTTCTGGAGGACATTTCTGTAAAGGGGGGCTCTGCTGGAAAACATTCTATAAAGGGAGACTTGCTGGAGGACATTTCTGTAAAGGGGACTCTGCTTGAGGACATTTCTGTAAAGGGGGCTCTACTGAGGATATTTCTATAAAGAGATACTCTGCCGGTGGATATTTCTATAAAGAGATACTCTGCCGGTGGACATTTCTGTAAAGGGAAACTCTGCCAGTGGACATTTCTGTAAAGGGGAACTCTACCAGTGGACATTTCTGTAAAGGGGAACTGCCAGTGGACATTTCTGTAAAGGGGAACTGCCAGTGGACATTTCTGTAAAGGGGAACTGCCAGTGGACATTTATGTAAAGGGGAAACCTAAGGCTTATACTCCAGTCAATAACCTTTCCCGTGGAACACTTAATCTGCCACTGAATTGACCCCTAGTGATCCATAGATACCCCAATTGATCAGAGATCAACAGGCTAGGTTCACCCCTTCACCCATCACAGCTCTAATAGATCTCGTGATTTCACAGCAAACAGAAATACAAATGGATGACCGTTTTTTTACCTGTGGCATTCATGTAAATATTTCATTAGGAACAGAGTGAATATAAAGTTCAATAAAAAAAAAAATCGGTTTGAAGCCAAGCCTTAGTGCTACATTTAGAAAACCTAGCTGCTAACTGCATAGGCCAGTTTTACCAGGGTGTACATAGCTTCAGTGTCTACTTTAACTGGTTGTGTATGATTAGGAAAATTGACAAAAATGAACTAAATTTGACAAACAAAGATTAAGTAATCCCACTTTGTTCAAAAGAAAAAAAAAAGTTAGGTCATTAGAAATGTAAAACCAAGTCCATGGAAGAAATCCACATAATAATTAGGAATGACACTGCAAGACTGATCTATCTTTCTGTCCATTCCACAACAGCCAACCTCTCCATTAAACCATTGAATATCAGTTGCTTAGCAACATCAAATCGTCTTCTACCATGATCCACTTATTTCTCTTTTTAATAAGTCCATCTTCTCGGGATTCTTTCATGTTTACTCTATATATCCCACACATACCCTATAAATCAGCAAGGCTTTGTATCGAGATAACTATCTGAAGATTCCACCATTACAGCACAAGATGCATTATTTATCAGTGAGAAGCAATTTGTAGAGTATTTAATGTGTTTTCATACATGTTATCCACTACTAATTTTCTCAGATATGACAAAAATGGGCTCGTGGTTAGTTACTTACCAGACAATGCTGACACTCATCTTCTCAGAAACATTCTTGGCTGTTTACTTGAAAAAAATGAAATAATTGACACTTGCAGAACAACAACTTTACAACGGCCTTTTTTTTTATTTCTCTAAGTGCAAAGCGCTTCTAGTGGACACAATAAAAAATTACACTGAAATATATTTGGAAGCTAGCAGTTGTCACAAAATCATTATTCTATATATTTTATCACAAGTTTGTTATATGATCTGAGACTTTCTTCAGTGAGGTTGAAGCAGAAGTGCAGTTTATAGGAAGCCACAGAGCCCGCAGTAGGTGAGTCAATGCCCCCTGCAGGTCATTTTATTATACATGTAAAGCTGGAGGTACAGCAGGAATCACAAACCATGGCTAATAGGGTAACTACAGAAGAGGCCCTGGTTGGCTCCTGGGATATTCTGGTGGCTTGGAATGATGTTTTTGTCTTCTGGGGAGGCTGAATAGCCTGCTTTTTTGAGGGCACAATGCAAGGCATAATTCTTTAACAACCACACAAGAGTCACTTATTTTATGTTGAATCAGTTTTATTAATTAAAATTGTACAACAAAGGATTACTACAGTACATAGAGCACTTATTTAGGGGCACTATAGGATACTAATGTTTTTAAAGGTGTCATGCAGGATGCAGGTAATTTTCTACTACGTGGAACCATTACCAGTAAGGCCTCAGTTCACACTACCATTCAACCTCACATTGCTTACCTCCAATAAAAAAATAAAGAATGGATGGTTTAACGTATCAATTAAAAGTACCATTGACATCAATGTAAATTTTATGTAATCTGTTATGTTCAGTTAGACAGTCATCCATTATGCATGCGTTTTTTTTTGTTCGTTTTTTAATAGAAAAAATGTAGGTGGCTGCAGTAGTTTTTCTCCCCATTTGAAATGCTCTATAGCACTTTATATTGATGCTGTATAAGGGTAACTCCACAATAATATGATGGCTACCCACCCGGGTATGTGCAATAAGTTTTTTGTCTGTTGTTGTTTCCTCTGTCGGATTACTGATTTCTATACATATGAAATTGTGTATTGGATATTAAAGATTTACTATGTTCCCAATATGGCCTTACGCATATTGTTTGTTGAATGTTTGATAGGTGCTATACGTTTTGGTAGAGTTGTGGGTAATCGTTCCCCTTTTTTCTCTCCCAGCTCTATTTTCTCTTTTTGTTGTATGATTATCTATATAAGGAAACAGAATAAAAATTTTTTTAATAAAATAAAAATATGCGCTTAAACCAGCATCAGCAACTATCTTATATGGATTACCTGACTTGAAAGTGATCTGCAGACAAGCCTGGAGTCTGGTATATCTTTGGTATTTGCAGACGGGAGGGAGAACACAGGATGGTTTAGGTAAGAGAGAATTAATTGTAATTTTCATGTAGACAGGGAGTGTGATAGATTTGAAGACACCACACGCGAAACTTTTGGAGGATTGTTAGTGATCTGATAGTTCCTGTGGATAGGGCATTCCAGGGAACTGGTGGCAGCTCGAAGAAGCCCTGGAGACGTTGAGAGGTTTAAATTATGGTAACAACGATCAGTTTAGATTATCGGCAGATCGAAGAGCAGAGGTAGGTTGGGCAATAGGACCGGGATAAGAGATGAAGGTAGGTTGGTGCAGTATGGTGCTTGAACTTTTGTGTAACTGAGTGTGATTTTTTAAACTGTATTGAAAGTAGACGGGCAACCAGTGCTTTGACTGGCCCCACTGGAGGCATCTGTGTAGCGCTTGGTCTGAAACAAAACCTGATGCTTGCATTAAGAAATGATTGGAGAGGAGAAAGTGTAATGAATGAAAAAGACACCGACTGTATCATTTGAGATTGAATCATGAGACGGAGACCCTTAGCAATGAGATTGTCAAGAATTGGGTGGATGATTCTGGAGATGCATGCACCAGAAGGGTCAAGAGTGTGCAACCCTTCTCTTCTCAACTCACCCAGCAGTACCCTTCTCATCTCATAACTTTTTCAACACCATCCTCTAGCAAGTCGTTCAATTTTCATCTTTTTTCACAAGCGTGGCTTCGTTACCGCCCCCGATGCACCCCAATTGTCTCCCGCCATTCTCCTCTCCTTCTGTTTGGGATTTCCAGTGCTGGCCTCTTTTCTTCTTCCTCTATCAAGAATTCATCATCTCAGTTTGGGTTTCCAGTATCATCTTTATTCTGATGAATGCCAAAGCGCATATACTTCTGAACATACTATCACATTATGCCGCGCTGCCCTACACCTTAGACCACTGGTGTTCTGAAGTAATCAGTTCTCACCATCATGTCCTCACCTCTTTTTGTAAACTTAATTTTCTAATACTGAACTTCTTGTCTTTCCACAATCCACTAATGACCCCAACCCTGACAGCTCCCCATCTGGGTCTACGGTGCGATAACTCCAAGGCAGCAGGCTCCGCCTGTCTGGGATTTGTGGCGACTCCGACCCACTCCATCTTGTGTGGATCACTATAGCACCGAGGCAGCAGGCCCGCTGTCTTGGATTGTGCTGGACTTACTTGCCTGCATATCCTCTGCCTCCCTTTCCTTGGTGCATCTCGTCAGTGCATCACCCATTCCTTACAACTCTAGGCAGGGTCTCCGCTCTCTTGGGATTCGACTACGTCTGCACAGTACTGGGTCGGTGTATCACTATTAGCAAGATGGCCCGCTGCTTGATTGGCGGACTCTGCTTTCTCTTCAATCTCTGCTAGGCATGCATCTCAGATCCCCCATTTTTACTCTCTAAATCAATGTCTCTCTGATTCATCTCAAATGACTACAGTCGGTTCTTTCATGCGCTACACTTCCCTCTCCAATCTTTCTTAATGCAGCATCGGTTTTGTTTCAGACCAAGCGCTCACACAGATGCCTCCAGTTTGGGGCCAGTCAAAGCACTGGTTGCCCGTCGACTTTCAATACAGTTTAAAATAATCACACTCAGTTACACAAAGTTCAGCACCATACTGCACCAACCTACCTCTCATCTCTTATCCCGGTCCTATTGCCCACCACCTTGCTCATTCTGATCTGCCAATAATCTTAAACTGATCGTTACCTAATTTAAACCTTCACGTCTCCAGGGCTTCTCTCGAGCTGCAATCCCAGTTTCCCTGGAATGCCCCTATCCCAGGACTATCAGACCATATCAATCCTCCAAAAGTTTGTGGTGGTCTTCAAACATCTACTCACACTCCCTGTCTACATGAAATTACAATTAATTCTCTCTTACTAACCATCCTGTGTTCTCCCTCCCGTCTGCAAATACCAAAGAAGTACCAAGACTCCAGGCTTGCTCTGCAGTCACTTTCACACATGTAATCCATATAAGATAGTTTGCTGAATGACTATGGTTTAAGCGCATATTTTTTATTATATAAAATTTTTATTCTGTTCCCTTATATAGAATAATCCACAAAAAGAGAAAGATAGAGCTGGGAGAAAAAAGGGGACGAATACCCACAACTCTCCAAAACGTATAGCACCTATCAAACATTCAACAACAAATGCGTAAGGCCATATTGGGAACATAGTAAATCTTTATTAATCCAATAACAATTTCTAATGTATAGAAATCAGTAATCCGACAGAGGAAACACAACCAGACAAAAAACTTATTGCCCATACCCGGGTGTGTAAGCCATCATATTATGTGGAGTAACCTTATACAGCATCAATATAAAAGTGCTATAGAGCATTTCTCAAATGGAGAAAAACTACTGCAGCCACCATCATTTTTTCTATTAAATAAAACGAACAAAAAAAACGCATGCATAATGGATGACTGTCTAACTGAACATAACAGATTACATAAAATTTACATTGATGTCAATGGTACTTTAATTGATACGTTAAACCACTCCTTTCTTTATTTTTTTATTGGAGGTAGCAATGGAGGTTTGAATGGTATGTGTGAACGAAGCCTTACGTGTAATGTGTGTTCCACGTAGTAGAAAATTAACCTGCATCCTGCATGACACCTTTAAAAACATTAGTATCCATATAGTGCCCCTAAATAGTGCTCTATGTCTGTAGTAATTCCTTTGTTGTACAATTTTAAGTTAATAAAACTGATTCAACATAAAATAGTGACTCTGTAGTGGTGTTAAAGATTAAGCCTTGCATTGTGCCCTCAAAAAGCGGCGGCTATCTCTAGCCTCCCAGAAGACACAAAAACATCATTCCAAGCCACCAGAATATCCCAGGAGCCAACCAGGGCCTCTTCTGTAGTTACCCTATTGCCATGGTTTGTGATTCCTGCTGTACCTCCAGCTTTACATGTATAATAAAATGACCTGCTGGCGGGCATAGCTCCTACTGCGGGCTCTTGTGTGGCTTCCTATAAACTGCACTTCTGCTTCAACCTCACTGAAGAAGTCTCAGATCATATAACTAAACTTTTGATAAAATATATAGAATAATGATTTTGCTGACAACTGCTAGCTTCCAAATATATTTCAGTGTAATTTATTATGTGTCCCACTAGAAGGCGCTTTGCACTTAGAGAAATAACAAAAAAAGGCCGATTGTAAAGTTGTTTTCCTGAAAGTGTCAATTATTTCATTGTTTTTCAAGTAAACAGCCAGAATGTTTCTGAGAAGATGAGTGTCAGCATGTGTTGGTAATAACTAACCACGAGCCCATTTTTGTCATATCTGAGAAATATTAGTAGTGTATAACAGGTATGAAAACACATTAAATACTCTACAAATTGCTTCTCACTGATAAATCATTGCATCTGTGCTGGTAATGGTGGAATCTTCAGATAGTTATCTCCGATACAACAGCCTTGCTGATTTATAGGGTATGTGTGGGATATATAGAGTAAACATGAAAGAATCCCGAGAAGATTGGATTATTAAAAAGAGAATAAGTGGGATCATGGTAGAAGACGATTTGTGATGTTGCTAAGCAACTGATATCCAATTGTTAATGGAGAGGTGTTGGCTGTTGTGTAATGGACAGAAAGATAGATCAGTCTTGGCAGTGTCATTCCTAATTATTATGTGGATTTCTTCCATGGACTTGGATTTCACTTCTTAATGACCTAACTTTTTTTTTTCTTTTGAACAAGTGGGATTACTTAATCTTTGTTTGTCAAATTTATTCATTTTTGTCTAATTTTCTCTATCATACACCACCAGTTCAGTAGACACTGAAGCTATGTACACCCTGGTAAAACTGTGGCCTATGCATTAGCAGCTAGGTTTTCTAAATGTAGCACTAGGCTTTGGCTTCAAACCGATTTTTTTTTATTGAACTTTATATCACATCTGTTCCTATTGAAATATTTACATGAATGCCACAGGTAAAAAAAACGGTCAATCCATTTTGTATTTCTGTTTGCTGTGACATCACGAGATCTATTAGAGCTGTGATGGGGTGAAGGGGTGAACCTAGCCTGTCTGATCTCTGATCAATTGGGGTATCTATGGATCACTAGGGGTCAATCAGTGGCAGATTAAGGTTCCACGGGAAAGGTTATTGATGGAGTATAAGCCTTAGGTTTCCCCTTTACAAAATGTCCACTGCAGTTCCCCTTTACGAAATGTCCACTGCATTCCCCTTTACAGAATGTCACGCAGTTTCCCTTTACAGAAATGTCCACTGGTAGAGTTCCCCTTTAAGAAATTCCACTGGCAGAGTTCCCTTACAGAAATGTCCACCGGCAGAGTATCTCTTTATAGAAATATCCACCGGCAGAGTATCTCTTTATAGAAATATCCTCCAGTAGAGCCCCCCTTTACAGAAATGTCCTCAAGCAGAGTCCCCCTTTACAGAAATGTCCTCCAGCAGAGTCTCCCTTTATAGAATGTTTTCCAGCAGAGCCCCCCCTTTACAGAAATGTCCTCCAGAAGAGTCTCCCTTTATACTGAAACTTTTTCCAGCAGAGTCTCCCTTTACAGAAATGTGTCCACCAGCAGATTCCCTCCCTGTACAGAATTGTCCACCACAGATTCCCCTGTACAGAATGTCCCCAGCAGATTATCCCCCTGTACAGAAATGTCCTCCAGCAAAGGCCCCCTTTAACAGAAATGTCCACCGGCAGAGTCCCCTTTCACAAAAAACGTCCTCCAGCAGAGTCCTGAAAAAAAAATCTATACTCTCCTTCGGCTTTTTCTTCCCAGCCCGCAGCTCTGTCTTCTCCTGCGGCTCTGTCTATTTCTCTTTCACAGCATCATAGTGACGGGCCAGAGACAGAAGAAGACGGAGAAAATGGGCTCTGTCTATCCTCTTCTTCCAGATGGGCTCCACCGCGTCATAGTGATGGGCGGGAGAGGAGAAGACGGAGCAGCAGGGCTGAGGAGAAGAAGCCGGAAGGTGAGGAGCAAAGATTTTATTATTAGACTGACAGCGGATCTTTATATACAGCCCTCGTATGGTCAGATGTGGGCCCCTTGCAAGCCAAAGGCCCCGCATGCCCACCCATGCCGCTATATGAGATTTGCCATTGGGTCATTGTATCGCAAATTGACAGAGAAGCCAGTGGCACATGCTCCCTGCTGCTCTTCTTAACTCTATCGCAGTAAGCGATGTATTCAGCTTTCTCCTCAATGACAGACAATGAATGCAGTGTCAGCACACATGTTAAACCTGCCACTCCATTCATTGGGGTACAACTGATCTCATTCCCCGATCCAGTTCAACTACTAGGACCCGCACTGATTGGCAAGCTATTCCTTATCTATGGATGGGGGAAGAACTTGTTATGACTCGAAACCCTCACTGCAGTATACCTTTACTGTTTTTTGCCCTCGCCCCAGACTAGAGCTTTTTTATTTCTGCATTTCCGGAGCTGTGTGATGCTTGTTATCTGCTGACATTTTAAATATTTATTTTCTTTAAAATAAAATTAAAATCTTCTGAAAAAAGTAGTTCCGCCATCCATAACTTTTTCATACTTTTGTATATAGAAATGTGTGAGATGTCATCTGTTCGGCCCTTTGGTTTATTTTCATTGTATATTTTTATGTGGCAAAATTGGTTTTGGATTCCTACATTTGGACATATTTTCTTTTACGATGTTACCGTATGGGATAGTTATTTCAATAGATCTGCCATTGGGGACAAAGAGATACCTGACATCCTTTGGATTGCAGCGGGCATCTCTTCTATATATGACCCCTGTGTTCTCTCCTCTCCTCACTCAGTTATCCCCTCATGTTCTACCCCCTACTCACTTTCTCCTTTATGTTTCCCCCTCTGCTCAGTTAACCGTCATGTTCCATCCCACCTCACTCAGTCCCTCATGTCCTCCCCTTCACACTCCTTAATCAGTTACCCTCTCATGTTGCCCTCCATCCTCATTTAGTTACCCTTCCACTTGTTCTCACCCCAACTCAGTTAGCCTCCCCTCATGTTCTCCCCTTCTCATTCAGTTACCACCCCACTCATGTTCTCCCCTTCTCATAGTTACCCCTTCATGTTCTCATCCCTTTTCACTCAGTTAGCTCCTTTATTCTCCACCCTCCTCACTCAGTAACCCCCTCATGCTCAATCCCTCCCTGCTCTAGCTAACCCCTCATTTTCTCCCCATACTCATTCAGTTCTACCCTGCTCCTCAACTCATTTACCCTCCTCATGTTCTCCCCCTCCTCACTGTTACCCACTTCATTTCTCATCCAACCTCACACACTCAATAGGTCTCTCATTTTCTCCACCCTCCTCATTTAGTTACCCCATCATGCTACTAGCCACTCCTCATTCAGTTAACTACTCATTTTCTCACCCCTCTTCATTCAGTTCTTTCCCCTCATCACTCAGTTACCCCCTCATATACTCACCCCCCCCCCCTTTCTCAAACTCTTTCCATGTTCTCCACCTCACTAAGATAGCACATCATGTTTATCCCCTCCTCATTCAGTTACCCTATTGGCCTTCCCTCTCCTCACTCAATTACCATCCTATTCATTCTTTTAGCAGCCCTGTAATATTCTGTCCAGTGCACACTGCCTTCTCCTGCACCTCATGGTGACATCACATCACAGGTCCTTCAGGAAGTATGTTCTCCTGGGGGCGGCAGAAGCCTGAATGATTTCACAATCAGCAAAAGAAAAAAGAAGTGTGCTTAATGGCCACTTTTCATTGGATTTTTCCTGTGATTTGCAGCAAAAGCGTGATGTAATCGAAGGTGGCTAGAGCAGTGCTGCCCAAGATGCCACCCACTACACCCAGCAGGGGTTTCAGTTGTGGCAATTTTCAGGACCGCCTAATGGGTGGTTTACCTCTGGTAACACATGACACAGTAACCTAGTGTTTAGAATATTATAGGCTATTCATACAGAGCTGGCTAACGACGAGAGATAGGAAATCTAAAGGCTCTCTAGTGTAAGCAGAAGAACGGTTGGGACTTGATTCCACCTCTGCAAAAAAGTTACACTAAATATGTACTATAATAGGCCATTCAGCACTAAAGTTTATAAAAGAGAGAATTCAGCAGCTGCTCAGACTGGGGGCTAGGTAACTTCACCATTTTCCTTATGTAAAGGCAGAGAACTATACTAAAGCCAAAGAAGGTTGGGAGAAGAGGATGCTATTATAGACTGTGTGGGGTAGGGTGAACCTAGCTGTCTGATCTCTGACAATGGGGTATTCTATGGACACGTAGGGGTCAATTCAGTGGCAGATTAAGTGTTCCACGGGTAAAGGTTATGACTGGAGTATAAGCCTTAGTTTCCCTTTCAGAAATGTCACGGCAGTTCCCTTACAAGGAATAATGTCCACGGCAGTGTTCCCCTTTAAGAAATGTCCATGGTAGAGTTCCCCCTTTACAGAAAGTCCCTGGCAGAGTTTCCCTTTACAGAAATGTCCATCCGGCAGAGTATCTCTTTATAGAAATATCCTCCAGTAGAGAGCCCCCTTTCAGAATGTCTACAACGCAGAGTCCCCCTTACAGAAATGTCCTCCAGCAGTAGTCTCCCTTTTATAGAAATTTTTTCAAGGGCAGACCCACCCCTTTACAGAAATGTCCTCTCATAAAGGGAGACTCTGCTGGAAAACGTTTCTATAAAGGGAGACTCTTCTGGAGGACATTTCTGTAAAGGGGGGCTCTGCTGGAAAACATTTCTATAAAGGGAGACTCTGCTGGAGGACATTTCTGTAAAGGGGGACTCTGCTTGAGGACATTTCTGTAAAGGGGGGCTCTACTGGAGGATATTTCTATAAAGAGATACTCTGCCGGTGGACATTTCTGTAAAGGGAAACTCTGCCAGTGGACATTTCTGTAAAGGGGAACTCTACCAGTGGACATTTCTGTAAAGGGGAACTGCCAGTGGACATTTCTGTAAAGGGGAAACCTAAGGCTTATACTCCAGTCAATAACCTTTCCCGTGGAACACTTAATCTGCCACTGAATTGACCCCTAGTGTCCATAGACATACCCCATTGATCAGGATCAAGACAGCTAGGTTCAACCCTGACCCCATCAAGCTATAATAGCATCCTCTTCTCCCAACCTTCTTTGGCTTTAGTATAGTTTGGCTGCCTTTACATAAAGGAAAATGTGAAAGTTACCTAGCCCCCAGTCTGAGCAGCTGCTGAATTCTCTCTTTTTAAAACTTTAGTGCTGAATTGGCCTATTATAGTACATATTTAGTAAACTTTTTTGCAGAGGTGGAATCAAGTCCCAACCGTTCTTCTGCTTACACTAGAGAGCCTTTAGATTTCCTATCTCTCGTCGTTAGCCAGCTCTGTATGAATAGCCTATATATTCTAAACACTAGGTTACTGTGTCATGTGACTTCCAGAGGTAAACCACCCATTAGGCGTCATGAAAATGCCACAACTGCAAACCCTGCTGGGTGTAGTGGGTGGCATCTTGGGCAGCACTGCTCTAGCCACCTTCGATACATCACGCTTTTGCTGCAAATCACAGGAAAAATCCAATGAAAAGTGGCCATTAAGCACACTTCTTTTTCTTTGCTGATTGTGAAATCATTCAGGCTCTGCCGCCCCCAGAGAGAACATACTTCCTGAAGGACCTGTGATGTGATGTCACCATGAGGGCAGGAGAAGGCAGTGTGCACTGGACAGAATATTACAGGGCTGCTAAAAGATGAATAGGATGGTAATGAGTGAGGAGAGGGAAGGCCAATAGGGGTAACTGAATGAGGAGGGGATAAAAATGATTGTGCTATCTTAGTGAGGTGGAGAAACATGAGAAAGAGTTTGAGAAAGGGGGGGGGGGTGAGGTATATGGGGGGTAACTCGAGTGATGAGGGGAAAGAACTGAATGAAGAGGGGTGAGAAAGAGTAGCTTAACTGAATGAGGAGTGGCTAGAGCATGAGGGGGTAACTAAATGAGGAGGGTGGGGGAGAAAATGAGAGACCTAATTGAGGTGTGAGGTTGGATGAGAAATGAAGGTGGGTAACAGTGAGGAGGGGGAGAATGAGGAGGGTAAATGAGTTGAGGAGCAGGTAGAACTGATGAGTAGTGGGGAGAAAATGAGGGGTTAGCTAGAGCAGGGAGGGATTGAGCATGAGGGGGTTACTGAGTGAGAGGGTGGAGAATAAAAGGAGCTAATGAGTGAAAAGGGATGAGAACATGAAGGGGTAAACTAGTGAGAAGGGGGAGAACATGAGTGGGGTGGTAACTGAATGAGAGGGGAGAACATGAGGGGAGGCTAACTGAGTTGGGGGTGAGAACAAGTGGAAGGGTAACTAAATGAGGAGTGGAGGGCAACATGAGAGGGTAACTGATTAAGGAGGTGAAGGGGAGGACATGAGGGAGCTGAGTGAGGTGGGATGGAACATGACGGGTTAACTGAGCAGAGGGGGGAAACTAAAGAGGAAAGTGAGTAGGGGGTAGAACATGAGGGGAAACTGAGTGAGGAGAGGAGAGAACACAGGGGTCATAGTATAGAAGAGATGCCCCCAATCCAAAGGATGTCAGGTATCTTTGTCCCAATGGCAGATCTATTGAAATAACTATCCCATACGGTGAACATCGTAAAAGAAAATATGTCCAAATGTAGGAATCCAAAACCAATTTTGCCACATAAAAAATATACAATGAAAATAAATCCAAAGGGCCGAACAGATGACATCTCACACATTTCTATATACAAAAGTATGAAAAAGTTATGGATGGCGGAACTATTTTTCAGAAGATTTTAATTTTATTTTAAAGAAATAAATATTTAAAATGTCAGCAGATAACAAGCATCACACAGCTCCGGAAATGCAGAAATAAAAAAGCTCTTAGTTGAGGGCGAGGGCAAAAAACATAAAGGTATACTGCAGTGAGGGTTTCGAGTCATAAAAGTTCTTCCCCATCCATAGGATAAGGAATAGCTTGCCAATCAGTGCGGGTCCTAGTAGTTGAACTGGATCGTGGAATGAGATCAGTTGTACCCCAATGAATGGAGTGGCAGGTTTAACATGTGTGCTGACACTGCATTCATTGTCTGTCATTGATGGAGAAGATGAATACACGCTTACTGCGATAGAGTTAAGAAGAAGCAGCAGGGAGCATGTGCCACTGGCTTCTCTGTCAATTTGCGATACAATGGACCCAATGGCAAATCTCATATAGCGGCATGGGGGGCATGCGGGGCCTTTGGCTTGCAAGGGGCCCACATCTGACCATACGAGGGCTGTATATAAAGATCCGCTGTCAGTCTAATAATAAAATCTTTGCTCACCTTCCGGCTTCTTCTCCTCACCCTGCTGCTCCGTCTTCTCCTCTCCCGCCCATCACTATGACGCGGTGGCAGCCCACTGGGAGAAGAATAGACAGAGCCCATTTCTCCGTCTTCTTCTGTCCTGGCCCGTCACTATGATGCTGGTGAAAGAGAAATAGACAGAGCCGCAGGAGAAGACAGAGCTGGCGGGCTGGGAAGAAAAAGCCGAAGGAAGTAGTATAGATTTTTTTTTCAGGACTCTGCTGGAGGACGTTTTTTGTGAAAGGGGGACTCTGCCGGTGGACATTTCTGTAAAGGGGGCCTTTGCTGGAGGACATTTCTGATACAGGGGAAATCTGCGTGGGGACATTCTGTACAGGGGAATCTGCTGTGGACAATTCTGTACAGGGAGGGAATCTGCTGGTGGACAATTTGTAAAGGGAGACTCTGCTGGAAACATTTATAAAGGTTGCAAGTTTATAAAGGGAGACTCTTCTGGAGGACTTTCTGTAAAGGGGGGGCTCTGCTGAAAACATTCTATAAAGGGAGACTTGCTGGAGGACCATTTCTGTAAAGGGGAACTGCCAGTGGACATTTCTGTAAAGGGGAAACCTAAGGCTTATACTCCAGTCAATAACCTTTTACCCGTGGAACACTTAATCTGCCCACTGAATTGACCCCTAGTGTCCATAGACATACCCCATTGATCAGGATCAAGACAGCTAGGTTCAACCCTGACCCCATCAAGCTATAATAGCATCCTCTTCTCCAACCTTCTTTGGCTTTAGTATAGTTTGCTGCCTTTACATAAAGGAAAATGTGAAAGTTACCTAGCCCCCAGTCTGAGCAGCTGCTGAATTCTCTCTTTTTAAAACTTTAGTGCTGAATTGGCCTATTATAGTACATATTTAGTATAACTTTTTTGCAGAGGTGGAATCAAGTCCCAACCGTTCTTCTGCTTACACTAGAGAGCCTTTAGATTTCCTATCATCTTCGTCGTTAGCCAGCTCTGTATGAATAGCCTATATATTCTAAACACTAGGTTACTGTGTCATGTGCTCCAGAGGTAAACCACCCATTAGGCGGTCATGAAAATGCCACAACTGCAAACCCATGCTGGGTGTAGTGGGTGGCATCTTGGGCAGCCTGCTCTAGCCACCTTCGATACATCACGCTTTTGCTGCAAATCACAGGAAAAAATCCAATGAAAAGTGGCCATTAAGCACACTTCTTTTTCCTTTTGCTGATTGTGAAATCATTCAGGCTCTGCCGCCCCCAGAGAGAACATACTTCCTGAAGGCTGTGATGTGATGTCACCATGAGGGCAGGAGAAGGCAGTGTGCACTGGACAGATATTACAGGGCTGCTAAAAGATGAATAGGATGGTAATGAGTGAGGAGAGGGAAGGCCAATAGGGGTAACTGAATGAGGAGGGGATAAAAATGATGTGCTATCTTAGTGAGGTGGAGAAACATGAGAAAGAGTTTGAGAAAGGGGGGGGGGTTGAGGGTATATGGGGGGTAACTGAGTGATGAGGGGAAAGAACTGAATGAAGAGGGGTGAGAAAATGAGTAGCTTAACTGAATGTAGGAGTGGCTAGTAGCATGATGGGGGTAACTAAATGAGGAGGGTGGGGGAGAAAATGAGAGACCTATTGAGTGTGTGAGGTGGATGAGAACATGAAGGTGGGTAACAGTGAGGAGGGGGAGAACTGAGGAGGGTAAATGAGTTGAGGGCGAGGGTAGAACTGAATGAGTAGTGGGGAGAAAATGAGGGGTTAGCTGAGCAGGGAGGGATTGAGCATGAGGGGGTTACTGAGTGAGAGGGTGGAGAATAAAGGAGCTAATGAGTGAAAAGGGATGAGAACATGAAGGGGTAAACTAGTGAGAAGGGGGAGAACATGAGTGGGGTGGTAACTGAATGAGAGGGAGAACATGAGGGGAGGCTAACTGAGTTGGGGGTGAGAACAAGTGGAAGGGTAACTAAATGAGGAGTGGAGGGGCAACATGAGAGGGTAACTGATTAAGGGGTGAAGGGGAGGACATGAGGGAGCTGAGTGAGGTGGGATGGACATACGGTTAACTGAGCAGAGGGGGGAAACTAAAGAGGAAAGTGAGTAAGGGGGTAGAACATGAGGGGAAACTGAGTGAGGAGAGGAGAGAACACAGGGGTCATATATAGAAGAGATGCCCGCCAATCCAAAGGATGTCAGGTATTCTTTGTCCCAATGGCAGATCTATTGAAATAACTATCCCATACGGTGAACATCGTAAAAGAAAATATGTCCAAATGTAGGAATCCAAAACCAATTTTGCCACATAAAAATATACAATGAAAATAAACCCAAGGGCCGAACAGATGACATCTCACACATTTCTATATACAAAAGTATGAAAAAGTTATGGATGGCGGAACTATTTTTTCAGAAGATTTTAATTTTATTTTAAAGAAATAAATATTTAAAATGTCAGCAGATAACAAGCATCACACAGCTCCGGAAATGCGAAATAAAAAGCTCTTAGTTGAGGGCGAGGGGCAAAAAACATAAAGGTATACTGCAGTTGAGGGTTTCGAGTCATAAAAGTTCTTCCCCATCCATAGGATAAGGAATAGCTTGCCAATCAGTGCGGGTCCTAGTAGTTGAACTGGATCGGGGAATGAGATCAGTTGTACCCCAATGAATGGAGTGGCAGGTTTAACATGTGTGCTGACACTGCATTCATTGTCGTCATTGATGAGAGAAGACTGAATACATCGCTTACTGCGATAGAGTTAAGAAGAGCAGCAGGGAGCATGTGCCACTGGCTTCTCTGTCAATTTGCGATACAATGGACCCAATGGCAAATCTCATATAGCGGCATGGGGGGCATGGCGGGGCCTTTGGCTTGCAAGGGGCCCACATCTGACCATACGAGGGCTGTATATAAAGATCCGCTGTCAGTCTAATAATAAAATCTTTGCTCACCTTCCGGCTTTTCTCCTCACCCTGCTGCTCCGTCTTCTCCTCTCCCCCCATCACTATGACGCGGTGGATCACTGGAAAGAAGAGGATAGACAGAGCCCATTTTCTCCGTCTTCTTCTGTCCTGGCCCGTCACTATGATGCTGGTGAAAGAGAAATAGACAGAGCCGCAGGAGAAGACAGAGCTGGCGGGCTGGGAAGAAAAAGCCGAAGAGTAGTATAGATTTTTTTTTCAGGACTCTGCTGGAGGACGTTTTTTGTGAAAGGGGGACTCTGCCGGTGGACATTTCTGTAAAGGGGGCCTTTGCTGGAGGACATTTCTGTACAGGGGTAATCTGCTGTGGGGACATTCTGTACAGGGGAATCTGTGGTGGACAATTCTGTACAGAGGGAATCTGCTGGTGGACAATTCTGTAAAGGGAGCTCTGCTGGAACATCAAAAGGTATGCAGTATAAAGGGAGACTCTTCTGGAGGACTTTCTGTAAAGGGGGGGCTCTGCTGGAAAACATTCTATAAAGGGAGACTCTGCTGGAGGACATTTCTGT
Organism: Engystomops pustulosus; assembly: GCA_019512145.1. Taxonomy (NCBI): domain Eukaryota; kingdom Metazoa; phylum Chordata; class Amphibia; order Anura; family Leptodactylidae; genus Engystomops; species Engystomops pustulosus. The sequence goes on along the minus strand of CM033644.1, from coordinate 105,378,228 downwards.
AAAGGGGGACTCTGCTTGAGGACATTTCTGTAAGGGGGGCTCTACTGGAGGATATTTCTATAAAGAGATACTCTGCCGGTGGATATTTCTTAAAGAGGAAACTCGCCGTGGACATTTCTGTAAGGGAACTCTCCGTGGACATTTCGTTAAAGGGGAATCTACCAGTGGACATTTCTGTAGGACTCTGCTTCTGTAAAGGGGAATGCCAGTGGACATTTCGTAAAGGGAACTGCCAGTGGACATTTCTGTAAAGGGGAAACCTAAGGCTTATACTCCAGTCAATAACCTTTCCCGTGGAACACTTAATCTGCCACTGAATTGACCCCTAGTGATCCATAGATACCCCAATTGATCAGAGATCAGACAGGCTAGGTTCACCCCTTCACCCCATCACAGCTCTAATAGAGGGGTGAACCTAGCCTGTCTGATCTCTGATCAATTGGGGTATCTATAGATCACTAGGGGATCACCAGCAGATTCCCCCTGTACAGAAATGTCCTCCAGCAGAGTCCTGAAAAAAAAATCTATACTTACCTTCGGCTTTTTCTTCCCATCCCTCAGCTCTGTCTTCTCCTTGTGGCTCTGGTCTTCACAGCTCTAATAGATCTCGTGATGTCACAGCAAACAGAAATACAAAATGGATTGACCGTTTTTTTTACCTGTGGCATTCATGTAAATATTTCAATAAGGAACAGATGTGAATATAAAGTTCAATAAAAAAAAAAATCGGTTTGAAGCCAAAGCCTTAGTGCTACATTTAGAAAACCTAGCTGCTAACTGCATAGGCACAGTTTTACCAGGGTGTACATAGCTTCAGTGTCTACTGTAACTGGGTTGATGTATGATTAGGAAAATTAGACAAAAATGAACTAAATTTGACAAACAAAGATTAAGTAATCCCACTTTGTTCAAAAGAAAAAAAAAGTTAGGTCATTAGAAAATGTGAAATCCCAAGTCCATGGAAGAAATCCACATAATAATTAGGAATGCACTGCAAAACTGATCTATCTTTCTGTCCATTACACAACAGCCAACCTCTCCATTAACCATTGAATATCAGTTGCTTAGCAACATCAAATCGTCTTCTGCCATGATCCCACTTATTTCTCTTTTTAATAAGTCCAATCTTCTCGGGATTCTTTCATGTTTACTCTATATATCCCACACATACCCTATAAATCAGCAAGGCTTTGGTATCGGAGATAACTATCTGAAGATTCCACCATTACAGCACAAGATGCATTATTTATCAGTGAGAAGCAATTTGTAGAGTATTTAATGTGTTTTCATACATGTTATACACTACTAATTATTTCTCAGATATGACAAAAATGGGCTCGTGGTTAGTTACTTACCAGACAATGCTGACATCATCTTCTCAGAAACATTCTTGGCTGTTTACTTGAAAAACAATGAAATAATTGACACTTGCAGAAAACAACTTTACAATGGCCTTTTTTTTATTTCTCTAAGTGCAAAGCGCCTTCTAGTGGACACATAATAAATTACACTGAAATATATTTGGAAGCTAGCAGTTGTCTACAAAATCATTATTCTATATATTTTATCCAAAGTTTAGTTATATGATCTGAGACTTCTCAGTGAGGTTGAAGCAGAAGTGCAGTTTATAAGGAAGCCCACAGAGCCCGCAGTAGTGAGTCTATGCCCCCTGCAGAGGTCATTTTATTATACATGTAAAGCTGGAGGTACAGCAGGAATCACAAACCATGGATAATAGGGTAACTACAGAAGAGCCCTGGTTGGCTCCTGGATATTCTGGTGGCTTGGAATGATGTTTTTGTGCTTCTGGGGAGGCTAGAGATAGCCTGCCGCTTCTTTGAGGGCACAATGCAAGGCATTAATTCTTTAACACCACTACAAGAGTCACTTATTTTAGGGGCACTATATGGATTACTAATGTTTTTAAAGGTGTCATGCAGGATGCAGGTCATTTTCTACTACGTGGAACACATTACCAGTAAGGCTCAGTTCACACTACCATTCAAACCTCCATTGCTTACCTCCAATAAAAAAATTAAAGAATGGAGGTTTAACGTATCAATTAAAAGTACCATTGACATCAATGTAAATTTTATGTAATCTGTTATGTTCAGTTAGACAGTCATCCATTATGCATGCGTTTTTTTGTTCGTTTTTTTAATAGAAAAAATGATGGTGGCTGCAGTAGTTTTTCTCCATTTGAGAAATGCTCTATAGCACTTTATATTGATGCTGTATAAGGGTTACTCCACAATAATATGATGGTTACACCCGGGTATGTGCAATAAGTTTGTCTGTTTGTTGTTTCCTCTGTCGGATTACTGATTTCTATACATATGAATTGTGTATTGGATATAATAAAGATTTACTATGTTCCCAATATGGCCTTACGCATTTGTTTGTTGAATGTTTGATAGGTGCTATACGTTTTGTAGAGTTGTGGGTATTCGTCCCCTTTTTCTCCCCAGCTCTATTTTCTCTTTTTGTGGATTATTCTATATAAGGGAACAGAATAAAAAATTTTAATAAATAAAAATACTGCTGCTTAAACCAGTCATCAGCAACTATCTTATATGGATTACCATGGTGAAAGTGACTGCAGAGAAGCCTGGAGCTTGGTATATCTTTGGTATTTGCAGACGGGAGGAGAACACAGGATGGGTTAGTAAAGAGAGAATTAATTGTAATTTCATGTAGACAGGGAGTGTGATAGATTTGAAGACCACATTCGAAACTTTTGGAGGATTGATATGAGTCTGATAGTCCTGGGTAGGGCATTCCAGGGAACTGGTGCAGCTCGGAAGAAGCCCTGGAGACGTGAGAGGTTTAAATTAGGTAACAATCAGTTTAAGATTATCGGCAGATCGAAGAGCAGAGGTTTCGAAGAGCAGAGGTTGGGCAATAGACCGGGATAAGAGATGAGAGGTAGGTTGGTGCAGTATGGTGCTGAACTTTGTGTACTGAGTGTGATTATTTTAAACTGTATTTGAAAGTAGACGGGCAACCAGTGCTTTGACTGGCCCAAACTGGAGGCATCTGTGTAGCGCTTGGTCTGAAACAAAAGCCTGGTGCTGCATTAAGAATAGATTGGAGAGGAGAAAGTGTAATGAATGGAAGACCGACTAGTAGTCTAGTTGAGAGTGAATCAGAGAGACAATTAGCATTTAAGAGATTGTAAGAAATGGGTGGATTCTGGAGATGCATGCACCAAGAGTGAGCAAGAGATTGAATATGCAGTGCAAAGTCAGAGTCCAGCACAATCCCAAGACAGCGGGCCTGCTGCCTCGGTGCTATAGTGATCCCACAGACCCAGATGGAGAGGTCAGAGTCCAGCACAATCCCAAGACAGCGGGCCTGCTGCCTTGGATTATCCCACAGACCCAGATGGGGAGGTCAGGGTTGGGTCAATTAGTGGATTGTGGAAAGACAAGAAGTTCAGTATTAGAAAATTAAGTTTCAAAAAGAGAGAGGACATGATGTTAGAACTGCATTACTTCAGAACACCAGTGTCTAAAGTAGGGCAGCGCTGGCATAATGTGATATTATGTTCAGAAGTATATGCCTTGGCATCATCAGCATAAATATGATACTGGAAACCAAATCTGCAGATGATTTCTCTGATAGAGGAAAAAGAAAAGAGGACCTAGCACTGAAATCCCAACAGAGGAAGAGGAGAATGGGGTAGCAATGGGGTAACAACAGCACGCTTGAAAAAAGATGAAACGAGCGAGGAGGGGTTGAAAATTTTAGCGAGATGAGAAGTGACTGCTGGGGAGAGAGACTGTACGAGATGTGAGGGGATGGGGTCACTGATGCAGGAAGTGGGGCAAGCAGAGGAAAGGAGCCTGGACACCTCTTCCTCTGAGTGAACAGGGTGAAGAACATGTGGGATGGGGATTAATAGAGAGTGGATTAAGAAATTATTTCCTAGTGACTACAAACAATTTTGTCATTAAAAGTAGATGGCCAGATCTTCAGCTCCAAGGCCTGTGATAGTTAGCTTCACCTTCGGTGTTAGTAAGGAGGGAAGAGTATTGAAGAGAGATTGTTGGAGAGAGGGGATATTAGATAAGTGAAGTAGACCCATTGAGCATGGTAAAGGGCAGAGCATAAATTTGAAGTGTACAAAGTCTGCTGTGCACGACTTTCTCCACAGACGTCAAGTCTGTGTGCCAAGGTGGTCTGTGTCTTTGTTGAAAATTTTGGATAGAGTGTGTGGCCATTTAATTTAGGGCACTCCTGACAGTATGATTAGAATGTTTAGTAGCCAGGTACGGACAGGTGATGGAGGAGATGAGGGACAGTGAAGACTGCAAGGTTCCTGTGAGTATCAATGGCACGTAGTAACATGTACAATGGGTGGATGGATTCTGAGAAGTTGAAAGATTATTGACAGTAAAATAAAGAAGGTTATTGTCTGAAATTGAAAAGGAAGAATTGTTAAAATTAGATATTGAAGAAAGTTGGGAGAACACCAACTCCAGGATGTTTCCCTCATTATGAGTGGGAGAACCAGAGTTGTAACTGATCTAGAGCAGCGGTTCTCAACCTTTCTAATGCTGTGACCCCACAATACAGTTCCTCATGTTGCGGTGACCCCAAACCATATACAAGAATATTGTATTCGTGCCAAAAAATGCAATAAAATCGTGGCTCCGATGGCTTTAGGCGACCCCTGTGTTTTGATCGTTCGACCCCCACGGGGTCGCGACCCACAGGTTGAGAACCACTGATCTAGAGAGTTAGTTCATGATAAGAGCTGAGAGGCAGGAGGGGAGATGGGAATGTTAATAGGTATGTTAAAGTCTCCCATAATGATGGTTGGAATCTCCCAGGATAGAAAGTGAGGGAGCCAAGATGCAAAGTGGTCAAAAAGGACAGTATACTACAGTCACATGGAGAGAGAAAAGGCAGAAAAGTCAGAGGGTTTGGACCTCAAAATATTGGAAGGTGAAAGAGGGTGCCAGAGGATTGACCTGGAAAGTGCATCGTGGAGAAAGTAGCATGCCTGCCCCTCCTGCCTGCCTATTCGGAGGAGGCCTTATATTACGAAGCTTGAACAAAATTCTACTAGGTCTTATTTTCGGGGGATGTCACAGAAGTTGCTTAGTTGCAATTCATAAAGGATGGCACATCAATGAAAGCTGTGGCAAGAAGGATAGCTTTGTCTAGAGTGCATCTGGAGCATGGAACAGATAATAGGAGACACACCAGTACATCAGGAGATGTGGATGGGGCTATAGGAGGGCAACAACCCAGCAGTAGAACAGCTACCTTCTTTTTTGTGCACGGAGGAACAGTGCGAAAGTCTTTCTATATTACCTCCATGTGTCTGCTCAAACTGCTTATAGCCCAAAACAATGCAGGGATATTGGCCAATTCGACATTTGTGCTTTGGGCTCTTCAAGGATTAGAACAGACTTCCACTCAGCACATGTGACAGACAAGTCTGGTGACCTTGGAGAACTTTCTGCTGCCTGCAGCATCCTCCAATGTGATAGGTTAAGCAGTGGGTGAGTAATGGTGACGGGAGGCATTTCTTTAGTGTAAGGCACAGCCGTTCATGTGCTAGCCAGAGGCAATCTGACTGCCACTAGTTACCAAGATCCTCAAACCCAAGACAATATGCAGTGCAATGGGCGCTAGCTGCCACCTGATGCATGACAATTCTAGAGACACATGGGGGAACATTTACTAAGCTCCTTGCACCAGTTTTCTGTAGGACTTTGCACGTTTGCATGTGCAAAGTGCATGCACAGGTATTTAAGATGCAAAGTCCGACAAAAGTATGTCACACTCCCCATGTTAAAGGTGCACCAAAAGTAAAAGTGGTGCACTCTGACGGGCCAGTGCAGGGAGCGCCAGTTTCATGAAGAATTGATGCCACATTTTAGTAAATGTGCCCCATTTGGTGTCTTCCTGCATGATGAAGGCATTGATGCTATGCACTGGCCTGCCCATTCCCCACAGCTGAATTGAGCATATTGGGACATCATGTCTTGCTCCATCCACCAACAACATGTTGCATCACAGACTGTTCAGGAGTCTACTGATGCTTTAATCCAGGTTTTGGAAAAGATCCCTCAGGAGAACATTGATTACTTTATCAGAAAAAAATCACAGGCATGTAAGGAAGTCATACAGGCATGTGGATGCCACACACTACTCAGGCTTTATGTTTTATTGTTCTCAATGCATTCTGGAATGAATGAAGAATTGCAACCGGAATATTTCATTTATCAAGATATAAGATGTGGTATTTTAGTGTTCCATTATTTTATTAAGCAGTGTTTATTAATCTTACTTTTACTGAAGTAGGTAATTTGGATATATATGTGTGAGGTCCCAGAACAAAGGTTTGCACTATGACTGCACCTTTTAAAAATAGATTTTGAGATAGTACAGCTAATTTTTTTTTGTATATTATAGAATGAAGCTACCAGATTTTATGTAACCATGGCCACCCACACTGCCTTCTTGGTAGATAGAAAGGGTGGGGTCATTGTCCTAACGTTAAAGGGAACCGTTCTTCACTTTTTCATGAATACAGCTAGGTTACCAGAGAGCCCTAGTAGCTGGCATCCTTGTTTTAGCTAATAATTGTTCCCCTCAGATTCCTATATCCGACTTTCTTATTTTACCTGGAATCCAAGGAGGTCTATAGCGAGTCAAGATGGCTGTGGCCTGCTCAGGCTTTCTCTTGATGCAGCAGTAATGTCATGCAACCTGGATGACATCAATGCAGGTCCTTTAGCCTCTTAACATTACCAAACTGTACACCAAGCATATATCTAATGAAATCACAGCAGCCTACATGGAGAAGAGTAAAAGTCCATGCAGGCATGCTGTGATTTTTGTGTGGTCGGATATGTGCATGGGATACAGTTTACTAATGTTAAGAGGCTTAAGGACCTGTGATGATGTCCCCCTTGTCACATGGCATTGGACCACACCCCTCCCCCGACTCACTCTATAGATCCCTAGATATCAGACAAGTACTGATCTAGAACAATGAGTTTTCAGACATACAGATATGGGCAGACTTGTTCACCAATTAACATAACCAACCGGGACCTGTGCATCTCCTGAAAGGAATCATATGGAAGGCTGTCCTAACAAACCTAAACAGGGGTTTGTCAAAAAGGGAACCAAGTGATGAAATCTGCATTTCTAGTGTGGCAGGCTTCAGACCTTTGTCTAAGCCACTCTGCGGAAAGCCCAGTATCTCAGCATTATTATTAGGATATTCCAAGACATGTTCGGATTTTGACAGAAGCTGAAGAAAACCTTCCATGTAGGTAAATACATTTTAGAATTTACAATCTTCCTGCATTTTGAAGAGTTGCAATAAAAAAAGGCCTCTCAGAGTGTTTCAAGAGCCAGGACGTCAGGTGTAACATGTTGATCTCTGGATGAAAGACTGGGCCATGCGATTGGAGACCCGGAATTTCATGTAGAATCCAAGGATCGAAAATGGACAGCTCCTTCAGGACTGAAAACCATGAGCAGAAGGGAGCTATTTGTATAATCGTCATCTTTTCTTTTTGGTTTTTCTTTAGGACTCTTGGTAATAGAATCAAAGCATCTAACACTTAGGGACCATACCAAGGATTTAGGAAACAAAAAATCCGAACTTGTCCAGATCCACCTCCGGAGTGCCCCAGATCTTGGTGATCATCAAAAGAATTTTCCTCTTGAGACACCATTCCCAGTGATTTAGATGAACTAGACTCAGGAAATCTGCTGTTGTGTTCAAAGCCCTTTTTGTGCGCAGCTGATAAGGAGAATGGGCAGAAAGGATTTCTGACAGCTGGAATCTAAAAGGATCCCTAAAAAAATCTTGGATTTGAAAGGTATGAGAGAATATTATTATATTATTAACTAACCCAATTGACCTAGAATCTGTTGTACTATGAGCGATTGAAGGGACAAAGCACTAATACAGGAACTCTAGGTCTCCCTGTGCTCCACCAGAGAAAGGAACATATGGGAACCTCATTGAGGCGTAATAATCACAAATTCTGGTGCAGTGCTTCAGCAGTGATAAATTTACCCCATAATGTTGTACAAATCTCAACAGCAGATAATATGTTTGCAAAAACTGACCTATGAAAAAAGATTCTGACATGAAATCACTTTATGTGTACAGACTACACGTGCTTTTCCTACTATTTAAATTCCTGAATGAGTAATATCCCTTATGATTCACATATCAATACGTCCATCAATCTAAAAACTAAACCAAAATTGAACAGTACAGGAAATAAGCTGTATTGAAACTATAGATGAACAGAGCAAAAAATAAAACACAGAGGAGGCAATGAAACCAGAACATACCATAAGTATTTGTGCAAGTGTTTATTCATGCGTTAGTTGAACCAAAATTCACATTTTATAATCTACAAACTCAATATGCACAAATAATTGTTTCATCTATATTAAATTTGCAATTGTCAAATTTACAAAATAAAATTAAAAAAAACAAAGCAAAATAATATTTTCCAAACATTCACACAGCGTTTAAAATCAAAGCGAACACTGCAGAAGATCTCTTTACAACCAAACTATATACACAGTTCTCTACCAAAATGATGCTCTGAACTCCAATGAGAAACCACTTGTAAAATAGCAGCATTTTAAATTAGAAGCAAAATGATGCGGCCGTAGAAATAAAAAACCCTAAGAAATAGAGAATAATTTAGAGCATATCTGTAGGTTCTGATAGTATGACACACGGAAAGAAAACATTGCCTTGTAGCCACAAAAAAGTTACTACTTTGTGAAGAAAGAAATGTGTAACACAGATATTTTACTGCGCAGAAAATCCTGAGCACAAGGGTGTACAGAAAAGCAAAACTTTGGTTACGTGTAGTTTATTGAACAACAAAGCTATATGAGAGAGACGGGCTTTTTGTGACACTTGAAGAGCATCAGCAAGGCCAGATGGAATAAGAGCCATTAGTTAGCCTGTCTCTGCTCTCGGCAGTTTTGTATTTGCCTACAGGAACCCAGTGTATGTGAGGGCAGACACTACAAGAGTACTTCAAGTCAATTCTAAATGCTTTTGTTTTATTACTGCAGTTAAATATAGTTGGAGCCATTTTGTATTCAAAGCTTAAACATGTACAATGATCATTCAACTACAGACCAACAAGATTTCTCCGCGCGTGTGTTATGTAGACAACAGCAGATTTAGTAACAAACAGGGCACAACAAAGCTTCCAGTTATGCAGGTCCAGTATGAGTACTATACTATATTAAATGCCCAAAGAGTCTTAACGGTAAACAGTCTGTCACAGTATCCTTTTAAGACGTTATTAGATTTCCAGTTCAATTGCTTGCGACATCTTCACTCGTGTCCCCAGCATCCGACGTCTGCCCATCTAGTGAGCCGTTAGCCTTCCAAATCCTTACCGTTTGATCACTGCAAAAAGAAACATGCAATAAAATACTTCTTTTCCATCTAAACCAAACATTTACATCTGGTAGGTTGCAGTATCTCAATGTTATTGTACTGGGGTCTCATTCACCATGACATACATTTCACACAGCTGGCTGTAGTCATGCAAAAACATTTTCAAGTGTAAAGAAAAAAAAATACTAAATCTGTCTTTGAGCAGCTTCAGACTTATATTGTTGGTATGTGAATTACGGACCGCGTAGAGTTCTGTGTTACTGACCGACAACAGTGCTGGAGGCAAGATACCTTACACCAAGGCAAAATGTGATGCAAGGAGTCCCTGTTTCTCCACAAACAGAACCTCGGACACTGGAACCAAGATTACAATATATGTGCTGTTGTTTAGCGGGGGAAGCAGCAGAAACTTCTTGCGTCATATGCCGACATAACAGAAGAAGTCCCATCCCCAGAAGTGTTGTCAGTACATGACTCTGCACATGCCCATGGACTATGGCAGCATGAAACTGCACTTAGGCGGTATCTCCCAAACCCAGTAGTACCTTACTCTATGCCAAAAAAATAATTATCCTGCAAATCTAGCTGCGCCCTATGAAGTGTATTATCATGTCAGGTACATAAAATAAGAAACAACACACATGGCTATGTAGCTACGACTGCCCCTCTATATATGCTTTTACAGCTGACATGCTAACAAGAGCAAAAACCAATTAGAAGGAAATAAATGCCTGATGGACAGAATTGTGTGGAGACAGAGATCTGAAGAGGGGCACTATTTCTGCTGCAATGCAAATTCCTAAGAGAACAATGACTTCTATAATTCTTAGATAAAACAAATTAAGAAAAACTAAGGATGAGGACTGAGGATTTGCAGACAAATGGTAGATATTCCCCAAATCCAGTTGTGCAAACCTTGTGGTATCACATCCAAGACTGAGGAGTGTAATCTTAGTCAAAGGTGCTTAAACCAAGTACTAAATACTTTTATCAATGTAATATTTAAGTTATTTGATTCAATAAATGATCAAAGTTTTCTAACGGTCTGTACTTTGTCATCAAGGAGAATTAAACTTACCAGGATTAGAATGATAAACTAGGGCAAATACTCATGCACCCAGGCACCGTGACTGTGGCAATCTCCTTATATTTGTTATTGATATCCGCCTTCCTTCCAAAATCAACGTTTACAATTATGGTGATAAGACCGAAGAGCTCTGGGGGGAGTTGCCAGAGCCCATCTTTGCTCTGGATTCACGGGATGTTACACTGTGCAAGTAAAACTTCTCCCTCCCACTATGTGCTGAAACTTCCTCTGCTGCAATTAGATTACATCAGGAAGAGGGAGGGAAGAAGTGAAGAGGTAACAGGGTGAGACATAGTGAAACAGCCTGTGAAGCATATGCAGCATAGAGGGCCCCAGGAGCTATTCGGGCTCATTAGAATGATTTTAAAAGGAGAGTACCACAGTAATGGTGCCTGTGTCTATGAGTAAGTGTCCCTGGTTCATCATGCATCATGGCAGATTCCCGTATTGTGCAGAACAAGGGTTTTCTTTTTTTCACACAAGGCAACAACATACAAAATATTAATGGATCTTATGTTTATCCAAATGTTCTATGACTTGCTTCAAACTAAATGGCTTGCATTATACAAATCAGGTTTGCCTCATAATAGGAGAAGCAGTGCTGTAGAGCAACTGGATTTGGCTCTGATAATAGCCCAATATCACCATATTTTAATATTGAATTGATAGTCATAAAGGTAAGAAAACAATTCTTACTCTGATGCTGTAAAAATATGAGTCGTGTTTGTGCAGATTGCATTTATAGGACTATCATGTCCCTTAACTTCTCCAATCGGCATGAATGTATCTACATTCCAGAGCTTCAGGATGCCTCCTCGACAGCCACTAAGAACAATCGGCCGGTTGGGCAGCATCCCAAGAGCACATACCCAGTCTTTATGAGCATTTGGAACTTGCTGAAAAAAAAGATAATGAGAAAATTAACAAAGTTAAGATTGCAAGTGTGTAAGCAACTTGTGTGCCCCCCCCCCCCAAAAAAAAAAAAAAAACTTACATGAAGAAGGTCTTTTCGGGAGAGGTCCCATTTCTTTATTCCATTGTCTCTTGACCCACTGAAAAGGTAATCCCCACTGATGACAAGTGCTTCAATACCATCATAATGAGGAGGTTCAAAGCAACGGGTTGGGCTAACAACACCAAGGGCCCCTTCTGTAATATCAAACATCTAAAAAAAATTTATATAAAATATTAGTATCTCAAAGGTTCTACTGTGCCAGCAAATGGTCTAAAGTTTGCATCATTCTACTACCCTTTATGTTCCTACAAGGAAATAAAAAAACATTGATTTTTTTTAATAAATGATTTTTTTCTTTTTTCTTAAAGGACATCTACCTAGTGTCCTAAATAGGATGCTCGTTACATCTAGGGGATGGGGGGTGAGATAGAGACAGAGAGAGATATATGAGAAGGTGTGTCCAAACTTTTGGTCTGCATTATGTGTGTATGTAGGCATATCATCAGCACACACTCAGCGAGCAGCAGACGCCACAGCTCGAGTGACGGCTGGGCATTCCGCTTGAGGGGCTGTATACTGGGGGCTGCAGGCTGTATACTAGGGACAGGGGGCTGCTTGCTGTACAGTCATGGCCATAAGTTTTGAGAATGACACAAATATTATATTGTCACATGATCTGTTGCCCTCTGGTTGTTATGTGTGTTTGTCCAGTTAGAAGGAGTTAATGCAGCAAGTCAATATTTGCAGTGTTGACCCTTCTTCTTCAGGACCTCTGCAATTCTCCCTGGAATGCTCTCAGTCAACTTCTGGACTAAATCCTGACTGAAAGCAGTCCATTCTTGCACAATCAATGCTTGCATTTTGGTCACAATTTGTTGGTTTTTGTTTGTCCACCCATCTGATGATTGACCACAAGTTCTCAATGTGATTAAGATCTGGGAAGCTTCCAAGTAGAGTTTTCTGTATTTTCATGACTATAAAAACTGTAGATTTACACTGAAGGCTCAAAACTACGAACAAATGTGGAATTATATACTTAACAAAAAAGTTACAAACAGCTGAAAATATGTCTTATATTCTAGGTTTCTGCATTTTCACACTCTTGGCATTCTCTTAAAGGGGTATTCCCATCTGGGCATTTACATGTAATTTAATTCATTTGCCACATGTAAACATTTCTTCAATTGGATGTTATTAAAAAAAATGTTCCTGTGTGAAGATAATTTCTCAGAAATGAAGTCATGTTTTGCCTTAGAAATGAGATGGCTTCCCCGGATACGACCACCTCACACTCTGGCAGCGGTGGCCAGACATGTGCTATTGAGTCCTGCCTGACCTCCTGGATTCAGCAATCATTACCACAGTATGCCTGTAGTATATACAGTAACTTCTGGACATTTCATGTACCAAAACCTTTTGTTTCTTTGTGCAATCCCTCCAGCAGAGGTGGCCGTAACCAAGGAGTCAGTCTGGTTTCTCAGGGACCATATGACTACAGTTATGAGAAATTATCTCAACACAGGTACATATTTTTAATAACATCTAATTGAAGAAACATTCATATATGGCATATTAATGAAACTGAATGTGAATGCCCAGACAAGAATACCCCTTTAATGAGCTTCAAGAGGTAGTCACCTGTAAGGGTTTTCACATCACAGGTGTGCCCTGCCAGGTTTAATAAGTTGGACTTCTTGCCTTATAAATGAGGTTGGGACCATCAGTTGTTTTGTGCAGAAGTCAGTTGGATACACAGCTGATAGCCCTACTGAATAGACTGTTAGAATTTGTATTATGGCTAGAAAAAAAGCAGTAACGAGTGTCTTTATTTTAAGAAATAAAGCTTAGTCTCTCTGAAAAACCAACAAGCGCTAAAAAAAAAAAACTGGCTCACATGAGGACAACCCCAGGAAAGGAAGACCAAGCGTCACCTCTGCTGCGGAGGATAAGTTCATCCGAGTCACCAGTCTCAGAAATTGCAGGTTAACAGCAGCTCAGGTTAGAGACCAGATCAATGCCACACAGAGTTCTAGCAGCAGACACATCTCTACAACAACTGTTAAGAAGAGAATGTGTGCAGCAGTCTCCATGGTAAAATAGCTGCTAGGAAACCACTGCTAAGGACAGGCAACAAGTAGAAAAGACTTGTTTGGGCTAAAGAACACAAGGAATTGATATAAGACCAGTGGAAATCTGTGCTTTGGTCTGACAAGTCCAAATTTGAGGTCTTTAGTTCCAACCACCGTGTCTTTGTGCGACGCAGAAAAGGTGAACAAATGGACGCTACATGCCTGGTTCCCACCGTGAAGCATGGAGGACGAGGTGTGATGGTGTTGGATGGCTTTGCTGGTGACACTGTTGGAGATTTATTCAAAATTGAAGGTATACTAAACCAGCATGATTATCATGCAGCAGCATGCTTATCCATTTGGTTTGCATTTAGTTGGATCATCATTTATTTTTCAATAGGACAATGACCCCAAACATACCGCCAGGCTGTGCAAGGGCTATTTGACTAAGAAAGAGTGATGGGGTGCTAGGCCAGATGACCTGGCCTCCACAGTCTGCAGACCTGAACCCAATCTTAGCAAAAGGTGGCAAGTATATCTGGAAACTCCTTCAAGACTGTTGTTAGACAATTTCAGGGGACTACCTCTTGAAGCTCATCAAGAGAATGTGAAGAGTGTGCAAAGCAGTAATCAAAGCAAAAGGTGGCTACTTTTAAGAACTTAGAATATAAGAAATAATTTCAGTATATAATTCCACATGTGTTAATTCATAGTTTTGGTGTGAAACTACAATTTTTATAGTCCTGAAAATACAGAAGACTCTTTGAATGAGAAGAAGGTGCGTCTATATCCCTATGTTGTATACAACCATTGTAAATTTACTTTATATGGTAGCAGATCACATACTGTCATCAGGTCCTACTTAAGTATAGGCTTGTAAGAAAACCAGAAGGCCAGATAGGTTGCCCACAGATCCCATGATGCCTTGTCTTCTCTCTCACAGTAATTTAGCATTAAAACCATTAAGTTCCCCACAAATAACGCCACTGAACAATGCGCATGCAGGATGTAAATGGTGACCAGCCTGACAGCTTCCATCACATGGAGGAGCAGTGAATATGTAATGAGTGCAAGAAATCATAGGTAAACCAGTTACATGAAGTCTATAGCCTGTGCTGTGTGAGCACTAAGGGTTAATATCTTATCTACACAGAGCTGAAAGTGCTGATGACAAGGTGGAGAGGGGAGCAGCATGAGGTGTAAAGAGAGAGGGAAAGTTCTGTAGAATCACAGACCGGGATGAAAGGACGAATTGGGAACTGGGGAGATCTTGTACATCCCTAATCTATGCAGGCGACATCTGCTTCCAAAGTTCTGAACACATCCAGCTCTGCTACATATACAGAGAGAGCTCCGTCACATGACCTCCTCCTTTGTGAGCAGGGAGCAGCAGACCCTGCCCTCCCAGGAGTACATAGTTTGTTTATACTACGGATTCACAGGGCTTATCTGCACAAGGAGAGGAGGTAGCTATTACAGAACTGAGATAATCTGACAGATATAGCAAAGAAACTGCAAAAGTTGTTACATTTCAAGAGCTATTGATTTGTGGGGAAAAAAACCTTTACAGTTACTCTTTAAACAGAAAAATAGTGAATTTTATTTTGTACTGCTTCTCCTATAAGTAGACATGTATTCTTATAGTACAGGCGGTCCCCTACTTAAGGACACCCGACTTACAGACGACTATAGTCCCAGACTGCAATGATCAGCTGTTAGGTGTCTGTAATGAAGCTTTATTGATAATCCTTGGTCCAATAACATCAAAATATTTTGAAACTACAATTATCACTGGGGCAATAAAAATTTTTGTCTGGATCTACAATTATAAAATATACAGTTTCAACTTACATACAAATTAAACTTAAGTACAAACCTATGGAACCTATTGTTTGTAACCCGGGAACTGCCTGTACGTGTATTAAAGATGATGCAGAACCATAGAGTGTACAGATGGTGATTGCTACATGTTTATAACATGTTACCCTTAGCTAGGACACAATAGTTTTGTGAAAGACCTGCCCCCCAGTGAATTGTGCCGGACACTGCAATACATTCTATACACTTCTGTTTTATAGTTCATGTTAATTTATATTTTACCTTGCTATTAAACCAATAAACCGGATTTATTACCTTAATGTAATGATCTTTTGAGCCTGTAATAATCATATCTTGGCCATTGGCAAGCTGGTCTACTGTAAGACACATGACTGGTCCAAGATGTCCAGTTAATTTCCCTGTAGACTGAAACCTTTAAAATAGAAAAATATAAAGAGACAGATCACAATTTTGCTTGGAAAGTACTAATCTTAAAGGCAGTTTACCACTGGTTTTGTCATATACAGCTATTATCAAGGTGTAAGGAAATCTTTCCAGATCTCATACACTCACTGCACAAAGACTCAGAAGGTGCAGGGGCATTACTCTACTTGGTACTTGAAAAAAAGTAAAACACTCGAAGGCTTAGGCATTACCCTAGGGTTTTCTACTACATAACACTGCTTATAGTTCTATATGCTAAAAACTGGTGGTCGACCCCCTAAATGGCACAATTAGTTCATACGATACAGTACACACTCTTATAGAATATGGAGTTAATGCTGGATTCCTTTTCAACTGCACATATGCAAAAAAAAAAAAAAGTTATTTTTTTATGGCCCAGTATCCTGAAACAGCCTCAGTTGGTTTAAAGTGTGAAGGTACATGAGTAACACTGTGCTCCGCATACTGCCACGCATCCATGGGGAGAATTATATGCAGGCCAGGCGATCAGATTATTTGTACACAAAGACTAGTCATCCCATGGGGCAACGCTAATGTTTTTCAACCCAAGTAAGTGACATTCCACTTATATTCGGTTGTCAATCGCAGCAGAATGGAAATGTCATATGCATGCAAATGAGGTTGCAGAAATCGAATTCACATGTACATATAATGGATTGTACATGTTCCAATTTCCGTTGTGTGATAAACACTAAATGGCTTGAAGGAGATTTTGAACCAAAACTCCAACAGACCAAGTAAATTTTACCAATGATATAGGAGATTGAAATATACACTACATTTTATTGAGTCTTTTCTATTCTTTACATCTCAATATAAAGTATATATTACTATACTGAATACAGCAGAATTTCCAGTTAGCTTAGTAATGTTCATCGGTACAGCATCTTTATTGT
Source organism: Engystomops pustulosus (assembly GCA_019512145.1). Lineage (NCBI taxonomy): Eukaryota > Metazoa > Chordata > Amphibia > Anura > Leptodactylidae > Engystomops > Engystomops pustulosus. Next base: position 105,361,523 of record CM033644.1, on the reverse strand, counting down.
CTTTAGCAGTTTTGCCCTGAGCAGTGTCATGTGTGAATACCAATTCCCTTTCCATGAAACATACCTCTTTAGATCCCACATTCGCACTGCATTTCCAGCGGCTGCATATAGGAAGGTGCCTGTAGGGTTCAGTGCAATTTGATTGATTTGGTTCTCACCAGGAGGGAGCGCCACTGTCCTATTCTGACTTCCTGCACAGGAATCCCAAGCCATCACCTGACCAGAAGATCTGAAGACAGAAAAGTATTTGACTTATTAGACCTGTCTGTGTAGTGTGTGCTTTTATATGTTAAATCTATACATTTGTTAATCATATACACTCACAGGGCTGTGCACATTGTTTCAGAAAGTAAGTTTGTGAATGATGCTTAATCATTTATTTCCTTTCAATGAATGTGAACAATCTTGTTAACAATTGCAAACATACAAGTGCACTGTGAGCTTAATATCACAGCAAACAGCTGGTCTGGACAACATTTTCTGGTAGTTTGTTACAATATATTACATAATGAGAAGTTAGAGTCAAAGATCATATACCGTATATACTCGTGTATAAGCCGAGTTTTTCAGCACAAAAAATGTGCTGAAAAACGTCCCCTCGGCTCATACACGAGTCACAAAATAAGTAAAAAATACTTTTTAAAAAAAATAATAAAAACCTGATTACTCACCCCTCCGGTGGAACCGATGTGCAGAGCTGTACCCCGCAATGTCCGCTGCGGGTCCCTTTTCTGGCTTCGCGCCCGTCTCCTGCTTCTGTACATGCACTGGGCGCCGCCATTGCTCTCTACCGCGCATGTACAGAAGACGGGCGCGGAAAGCCAGAAGAGGACCCGCACGGACATCGGGGGAGCGCGCGCAGATCGGAGCCACCCGAGGGTGAGTATATAAAGGTTATTTTTTTTTGTACTGCTGGGCAGGCTTATACTATGGGCGCGGCTGGGCCAGTGCTTATACTAATGGGGGCAGGTCTGGGCAGTCGTATACACCGGGGGCAGGCTGGGCAGGGTGCTGTATACTACTGGGGGCAGGCTGGGCAGTGCTGTATACTACGGGGTGGCAGGTGGGCTGGATGTATACTTAATGGGGGCAGGCTGGGCTGGGCTTTATATACTGGGGGGCAGGCTGGGATGGGCTGTATACTACTGGGGGCCAGCGAGGCTGGGCTGTATACTATGGGGGCAGGCTGGGCTGGGTTATGTACTACTGGGGAGGCGGATGGCTGATGCGGCTGGGACTGTATACTACTGGGGCAGGCTGGGCTGGGCTGTAATACTGGGGGCAGGCTGTGGGGGGTGTATACTTCTGGGGGCAGGCTGAGCTGGCGTGTTACTACGGGGGCAGGCTGGGCTGGGCATGTATATACTGGAGGGCAGGCGGGCATGGGTGTATAATACTGGAGGGCAGGCTTGGGTGGGCGGTTATATTACTGGCGGGCAGGCCTGGCTAGGCGGTATTACGTACTGGGGGCAGGGCTGGGATGGGCTTGTATACTACGGGGGGCAGGCTATGGGAGGGCTGTATAATACTGGGGGCGGATGGGACTTGGGCTGTATAACTACTGGGGCAGGTGGGCTAGGGCTTAACTACTGGGGCAGGCTGGGTGGCTGTATACTACTGGGGGCAGGCGTGGGCTGGGCTGTATACTATGGGGGCAATGGGCTGGGCTGTATACTATGGGGGCAGGCTGGAGGTGGCTGTTACTACTGGGGGACAGGCTTGGAGATCGGCTGTATACTTAATGGGGAGGACTGGGCTGGGCGTATAATAATGGAGGCACGGTGGGCTGGGGTTATAATAATGGAGGCAGGCTGGGTGGGCTGTTATACTACTGGAGGCAGGCTGGCTACTAGGCTGTATACTACTGGGGGCAGGCTGGGCAGTGCTGTATACTACTGGGGGCAGGCTGGGCAGTGCTGTATACTACTGGGGGCAGGCTGTATACTACTGGGGGCAGGCTGAGGTGGCTGTATACTACTGGGGGCAGGCTGGGATGGCTGTATACTACTGGGGGCAGGCTGGGATGGCTATTTACTACTGGGGGCATTCTGTACACTATAGGGGGCTGGCTATATAAATGTGACAAATCCATTTCCCACCCTCGGCTAATACTCGAGTCAATAGATTTTCCCAGTTTTTGGTGGTAAAATTAGGGGTCTCGGCTTATACTCGGGTCGGCTTTTACTCGAGTATATACGGTAATTGTATGTTTGATACCGGGCGTCCGAATCAGTTTGAAGAGATCCCCCCTTCAGCCAGTCAGCTAAAAGCAGAATGCATAAGGAGCTGCACTTTTGTAAAGTACATGCACCTTCTGCCTCTCAACCTGCACATATTTGAATATTGTAATGAAAGTTTATACATTTTTACAGTTTATTAAAAGAAATATATAATGGGATACATAACAAAACAGCATATTGTTTCACATTTTAGTTATTTGTCTGCTAATCAAAAAAATGTTATTAATAAAATAATATCAAGTTAAAGTCTTATGTGTCATGAAAAAAAAAACAATACCCAAATCGTAACAAGTTTTATTTTGTCACATAAAGAAGAGCATAACAGAACTGCCAAAATTGACCAGGACATTCAGGTACCAATAACCCAAGGTTACAAAAGGGTTAAGGTGAACACCACCACATGAGAAATGGCAGGGTGTCTTAATGCAGAAGTATGTTGTAAACAATCTGCAAATATACTGTATACAATATACTGTGACACACTTGTATTGCAAGCTGGAAAAATTGTTAAAAAATGTAAAGTTTAAAATTTTTTTTAAAATACTAAAGATAAAAAAATCACCCCCTTAAACAAGTAAAATCATTTTAGGTAAAATGGTATAAATTAGATCATCATCCCATCCTATATGGGTGTCAGAACATGATAATGCAAGGGTTTTTTTTATGCAAGGTTTTAAAAAAAAAAAAAAAATTGAGGTATTGAGACATAACTAAACTGTATAAATTTCTCCATGATTGTACTGACCCAAAGAATAAAGGAGAGGGTCTTGACAGAACAATCAAACCTGTAAAAAAACATTAAAATATGGTGCAACAGTTTTTTGGGTTTTTTTGGCAATTCCACCACATTTGGAATTTTTTTCCAGCTTCCCAGTCTATAACACAGAATATTAAAAGGTGCCACTATAAGCCAACCCACTATAAGTCGAATATAAGCCGACCCAAGTATAAGCCGAGGCCCCTAATTTTACCACAAAAACCTGGGAGAACCTATTGACTTGAGTATAAGCCGAGGGTGGGAAATGCATTGGTCACAGCCTCCCCAGTATATAGCTTGCAGGACCCTGCCCCATAGTATATAGCCAGCACCTGCCCCCCAGTATATAGCCTGCCAGCCCATATTCCCCAGTATATAGCCAGCCCCCTGCCCCTGTATATAGCCAGCAGTGAGGGAAGCCGGAAAGGTGAGTTTTGATATATTTACATATACTCGAGTATAAGCCGACTTTGGGTTTTCAGCACATTTTTTCGAGTATATATGGTAACTTGTCCCACAGATAACAAGTCCAGAACTGCGTTGAGGTCCAAAAAATGCATATATAAACATCTTTGCATGGAAAACTATGAACTTTAACACTCATGGAAGGAGGTTCCTTTTATCACAATGCATGTGTGCTAGTTGGTAGACTCATCAAAGGCACATAGACACACTGGCACTTGTCTATGTATGCCTTAGGATCCAGGCGCCAAAAATCATAAGTGGCATCTCACACGTAACCAGAATGAATAGAAGTAAGAGCTGGGAAACAGCAGTGGCCATGCCTACCTAGCAAGGTAACATGGGCACCACTGCCATAACAATGCCCTCCCTGTTTCTTTGATCCAGACCAGAGGAGGAGCCTTGAGAAGTGCTGAGGCTGAGTGTTCTCCCCAGATTCCCAAATCTATCCTCTAGACCCAAACCTCCCCAGTGCACCAGAAAATGTTTTTCAGCCATTACTTTTCAGAATACCTTTTACCTTATATTTCTTGTATTAGGAACAGAAGTCCTAGAGAATGACCGTTTATTATTTTGGTCTTTTTAAGATCCAGGAACAAATCAATCCAGTATGATATAAAAGATACCTTCAACTGCAATTTATGAACATATAAACACAGAGGGGCAGATTTATCAAGCTGTCTGAAAGTCAGAATATTTCTAGTTGCCCATGACAACCAATCGTAGCTCTCCTTTAAAATATTCATGAGCACTAGAAATATTCTGACTTTCAGACAGCTTGATAAATCTGCCCCAGAGTCTTAAATAATTATCCAGAACTTGATTTATTTGCTTGGGTTCATTGGATTGACGACGATAGGTCAAGGAGAAATTTAGCTTCACATCCAATAGGGTGCAAAGAACACTCCACAAATGGGAAGCTAACTAGACACCTAGATCCAAAACGATATTTTGTGGCATTGCATGCGAACTGAAGAAATGCTGTGTGAACAGATTGATGAAGTGGTCCCTTTTATAGGAGCAACCCAATACTACTTTTAGCAATACAAGTCCGTTGCAATAATGCACATTGGCCAATAGGCAACTAGGATTTGTAGCAATTTGTACTTTTCTGGTACTTTGCAGATATGAAGAAAATTTTGGTACCTAGAAGTCTGCCAAACTACAACTGAGTTCAGCAGTAAATGCGCCCACTGAATAGATTGTTATAATCATTCTACAGATGAGCTTAATGCTGCCTGTTAAAGTAGAATCCCATGATTTCTAAGATGCTCACACCACCCGGCTTCATATATTTTATTCCACGGCCAATGCATTGGGTTATGTCACAAGATTGGCTTACATGAGATTAGCAATAATTAATAGTAAGTACACCTAAAAATTGGCATGAATGTTTATTGTCAAACAATACTATATGGTGAAAGGAAAGCTACAATCAGTAAGGAACAGGAACTAATACTTACGTAAGTGTGCGTATGCATTTTGCAGAATCTCTGATGTCCCACACCTTAATGTAAGATGTTGACACCGTAAATACTAGACTGGTGTAATTACAGTACTTCACAGACACCACATTATTTGGATGACCTCCAAGGGACATAATTTCCTGCCCAGTGACAAGATTCCATACTTTACAACTACGATCTGAGAATAAGATAAACACAAAATAAAAATATTACTTTTTGTAGCATGAAGTATGAATATGTATCTAACCTTAAAAAACAATCAATCTTGGTGAGCATTGCAGAGACACAGATTGTATTAACATTTATTATGCATGAAGCACTGTGCACCTAATAAATATCCTTAATATCCTGGCCACCCACTCGGTATGTCATTGGTGCAGATTAAACTCTTGGAGCCTGCACCTATCAGTTTTTCTGCTCTTTAGACACTGAATGTAGCTGTGGATGTAGCTGTAGGAACAAGACTACATTGACTTAAAGGGAACCTGTTACTAGGTTTTACCTCACTGAACTACTAGTCCTCTAAAGTGGGGTACAAAAAGTCCTTTCTAGAATTTCCTTTTTGTATGTGAAATCTTATCAGTTTACCTTTAACAAAATCTTCCCTAAAGTAAGGCAAATATGACTCGTCTCACCACAAGAATAGTGGTTGCAGGGCTAGTGTCATTTCAGAAGCCCATATATTCTGCTATCTAGAAACATTCTTATGTTAAAGATAAGAATCTCATATTTCAGATCTCATCAAGCTTATGGTTCTGTGGGGATATTCATCTCCACCTTGCATTTCCAATTATTTCATTACCTCCCTGTATCTCTGATTATGTAGCTCAGAAAGATGAGATGTGTACTTTTAATATGACAAAAAACATGTTTCTAGGTACTAGAGGACAGTACTAGAGAACAGTAGAAAAAGTAGGGTTTCTGAACCGCGACCACTGAACTTGAGATGAGGTGAGAAGCATCACAGGTGAGATTTCACATAACAGAGGGAATTCTACAAAGTGTCTTTCATACCGTACCTGAAAGTGCTAGTAGTTTCAGTCTCCAGAATCATTTAAGCTATGTGAAGACGCTTTGCTGGCAGCGACCTACTGCGCTTGTGCAGAGCTCAAATGATGCCAGAGACTGGCCTGAGTGGGTTGATCCGGGTCAGTAATGCCCAGGGGTGTAACTTGAGGGGGTGCAAAGGTTACGGTCGCACCCGGGACCAAGAGGTTTAGGGGGTTCTTATGGTGTCACTTTCCCATATGAGAAGACTATTAATGTAAACCATACATTATAGTCAGGGGCCTGGCACAGACTTTGCACTGGGGCCCATCAGCTTCTAGTTACGCCACTGGTAAAGGCTACTGGGGGTGTGGAGTACCCTTCGCCCCCAGATACTGTACAAAATATGTAGACAAAATGGCAAATAATGTATAAATAATCAGTATTAAGACTAATGATATCAAAACTGGAGTAGAAAATCACACAATATTAGCCATCATCTTGTATTTATATAAGGAGCTATAATTTGACTAACCTTTAGAGCCAGTGAACAGAAGATCATCAGTAGCATCTACACAAAGTACAGCCTTGTTGTGCCCTTCAGCTATCTGCATACACTGTATAAAGGATGACTTGTTGCCTTTGCAGGTAGGGAAGGGGTTAATGACGCCTCTAGAGAGAAGAAGACATTTGTGTTAATGCTGTTCATTAAAAGTATTCTCACAACTTCTGGTGCTCAATATGCAGCGCATGCGGTAATTATGATAGGTTTGTATGCGTGCGTGCACAAAACAGCATTACAGTGATTAGACCCATGAGGTTCATGGCAATTCCTGATCATGCTGTCAGTTATAATTCTTGTTTGGTTAAAATAAAGCAAGGTAGCCAACATTACAATTATAATGCCTTTTGCATTAATAGCCTTTGCGCATATATTAATTAGAATATGAGGAACATGCATATAAATATAACCAGTTCATCTAAAAACTGTGCCCACTAAGTCCTAAAGTGGATGTCGACCTGCTCCATCCATTGCAGCAATTCCAGGAATTGGTGACAAAAAAGTGCACAGCAGCCACAAAGTGTGAACAATGCCTAAGACCTCATACACTGAAACATATTTGTGGACATTGTTTCTATGGCTAGGCCCCCCTCCCCATGTATTTCTATGGGCTCATGAACATGGCTGTGGTTTCCATGGTCCCAAGTGTGCGCAACTGCACAAGACACAAAATTCAGAGAAGGTCCTATTTCTGCGTCTTGAGGTGTCTTTTCTTCCACGTGTGAGCAGAACTGAAACACTGTTTAAACATAGGCTACAAACAATGGACCATGTGCCTAATGTTTGCAGGTTGTGATATGCACAAGTACTTGCGCATTAGGCCTGGGACAGTGTTCATATTAAAATCACAGTTTCTTGGGCTAATCTATTCTGAAATATACTGTAGACAACCCTTTTGGATGCTTTAGAACAGTATGGTAGGTTTATATAGTAATTCTTCTGGCAGGAATAATGGAGCCATGCTTTATGTTCAGAATATGCTTTCAAAAACAGTTGCGTACTACAACTATTGTACATAAACAAAAAATATCCTTTCTAAATTGTTATCTTCACTTAAACCTAAAATCAAATAAAATAATGTCAAAATAAGCAAGCAAAATCATAACACAACTTGAAATAAAGCACTTGTATTAAACCTACTACAAAAGGCACATAACATTTAGAGGACCAAATACAGCTGTGAGTGCAGAATGGGAACAAAAGCATATTCATGCAGAAAATAAAGTAGCGTTATTTACAACAAGTAAAAGAAAAAGTTTACAAAGAAATTTATACCTGTGTACCTCGGACAGAGAGGAATCACTTTCATCAGACCTACAAAGATCAGTAGTAGAGAATGCAGGGGGAAAGAATACAGATATCAGAAGGGTAAGTCTGCTCTAGTGATTGGAGATACAGAGACAAGCCCCTGACCACATGAAACGCAATGATGTGCATTAGTGTACACACACAGTAGTTCCTGATGCATATGTGCATCATTTCTACAAGGATCACTGAAAAAACAAAAAGCTAAACTTTTGGATAAAACTTTTTTTTCTCCACCAATCCACATAAGGTGGATTGCACATGGCCCAAATTTTGTGTGAAAAATCCACTGCCTTTTGTTTTTTTTATATAATCTGTAGCATGTTACTTTTATCCTGAAGATTTTATATCCATATCGATAAATTATAAAACTCAAAAATAAAATACAAAAATTCATAAAAATTGTGTGCTGAAACAACCATTTGCACATTTTCTGTACATTTTCTTATGAAGATTTTTAATACCCTCAAGGACTATCTTAGTCATGTAAATCTAGTCAAGTCTTGTGTATGCCTCTGCATTGAAACACAATGTTTATTTTTTGGGGGGAAGCAGATTTGCAAGCCCACCAATGTCATTTATGAATTATTGGAGGTCATGTTAAATATAGACAACATAGAGTAAATATGGTTATTAATTTAGATTAATGCAACGCTAACTAAATCAACGAAAACCATGAAAAAAATGTTGGCTTGTTGTGAACCTGATAGTAGTGCTGAATCATTGACAAATTCCTTAAGTAGCGGATTTTGAGGCCGTTCTCCATATTAAACCCCATTAGAAAAATCCCCCATTATATTGAATAGGAAGCAGAGATGGACACTTCCCGTGCCTTTCGATTCTGTTTCTATCGTTATGATTTTCTTTTCCATGTGACAGCAGCCTAAGACGGTCTTCTCGAATGTTACACCTCCTACTATTTGGCCTTGCTTACATTAAACAAATGCACAAAATGTTGGCACAAGAGCACATTTTTTGTCACAACTGAGGCCATTCAGACTGCGACACAAAGCAACACTTTGTGTGTGCTAGATCAAGGCCATATTCTGGCACCTATGTGTGATTCAAAGATTCAGAATGAAAGTGTCAATGCACAAAAATCAGAAATAAAGAGAATTCTACAAACTATTTCTGATTGTCCATAAATATAAGACCATTAAATTACATGTTTCCCAGAGTGCTTCTATTATTACACCAAGATATATAATACTGCTTTATCCTTGTGAAAGGATTGTTGAATATTGCCATATATATATATGTGCGCTATTTTTAGTAATAAAACTGAAGCTTTCTTCTAAACGTAAGGTAGAAAAAGGATAAGTAGACTGTCCAATATGTGCAGCTGTCTGAAGCTGATAAGCTTCTCAACTAATGGAGTGGATGTAAGAAATGCCCACTAGAGCATGCTCTCCTAGAGCATGGAGAAGTAGAATTATAATCAGTACAGTAGATGTTGGGGTTTTGAAAACACCGACCATTGCAGGACTCTTCTTCAGGTTTAGTGTTTAGGAGATATTAAACACGTTTTAGTTACATCATTTATACATGTTAAAAAAAAATCAAAACATAAACCTAAATGTTAACTGTAAAAAACATAATTATACAAATAAAGGAGAGATGAATTTTTCAGAAGCCCTAAGTTTAAGTGTACGTTAAAAATAATAAAGTCTCACCATACACAACTAGCAGTCTGCATTTTGTTTTTAGTAGGTTCCCTTCCTGCAGGCTTTATCTATACGTTTAGATATTTAGATGTTCCTGAACTAGTGGCTAAATCCTTGCTGCTATCTCACATACACTGCACACAGAGGACATAATAATATTTTCTATGTAGCTTAACCTCACGAGTAACTGCTTCATTGTGTGCAGCAGTACAAAAGTACCAATCTATGCAGATGTGAATAAGATACATAGCTCCTGGATTTGGCTTATAAACTCCCAAGCTACAGACATGTTTGTAAGTCCTTACTATGGTTTCAAAAGCCTCCAAAAATGCACTTTTATAAGGTGCATATGTATAAAAGGGGCAATAAACATAGAAAATACAGTTTGCCGTAATTTGCGCCTTTCCTTCAATCCTATTTAGCAATTCAAACTGTGACACATATAAAAGACATCTGTATCCCAAGGGCTCTGAAATGCCCTCTATAAGACTTGTATCAAGCTGTAGGTTGGTATACTGGAGATGGTGCAGCAGAACACAAAGAATGTCCACTTCACTAAACTGCTACCTTGTTAGATGGTCACTAGTCTAAAAATCATACACAGGTCATCCCTGTGTGATGGTATTCGACTGCAAGCATGTAATATGAATGCAGAGCCAGAAAAGATGGGGAACGGAGTCTAACTGCTGGACTGAAGGGTAAATTAAGTTGGTGAACAATGGGGCACATTTACTAAGGGCTTTGCAGCAGTTTTCTGAGTGCACTCTGTTGGAGCTTTGCATGGGGCATCAATTTCATGAAGAACGGGCGGCAGAAATCCTGAATCTGGCACCCTCTGCACTATACACAGGTAAACTGCATATAGTGCAGGTTTGCACTAATCTTAGAAAATGTGCCCCAATGTGTTTTTGACTTTAACACTTTTAAGGAACTGGACAACTTCTTTTAATCCAAGCAACCACATATGGATAGAACATGTTACATTTACAAACAAATGTCAGTGATAGTATGTTACTGAGAGAATGAGTTTAGTGGGGGTTTTAATATATGGAACATTTTTCCCCCAAGGAGAACATTTAGAGATACTCTGTAGACACTCAAGATAGAAAAAAAGACTGCTAACAAAACAAATATAAACAACCAGTAGGATACAAGCTTTCACTCTTCTTCTAGACATTAATATGTAATGTGTAAAAGTTTTTGTTTTCTAAACACTGCTCCCAGTCCCTTAGAAGATACTTCTAAGTTGTACTTAGAAGTACAATCGTAGATCGTAAAAAGTATGGCTTAATTCTGCATGTGCTCTGTAAAGTGATAAGATGACAGAGTACAACAATTTGCATTCCATGCAGAAACTTTGAGCCCGCCAATGTATTGTCCTAGGACTTACTTATCCTGCTGACATGTTGCGTTTCCCTGAGAAACTGTGAGGCGGCTAAAAACATTCATTTCATTACGGGTTCGGCTTGTTGGGGAAGAAGGAGGTGAAAGACTAGCCTCTGAAGTTCCCGAGTCTGAGCTACAAGAAAAAGAGAACATGGATTGCTCACTTTAATGGAAGTCAGTAAGGTAAAATGATGTATGCTTTACAAGCCTGCTTTCCAAGCAATTTAGAAGATTCTTCAGTAAGTCTTGTGAATAAAACATGGCAAATCCTGTAGATTGTCCTTCACTAACAAAAAGCAGAGGCTTACACGAGACAATAATATAAAAATGTATTTGAAAGGCAAAGACACAACAACAAGTATTGGCACTTGCTGTAGACAAATCTGACAAATACGGGGTGGTTCAAATTATCTCATTTCTCAAATGTCACGCACCACTGAATGACGGCTATCATGGAAGCAACCCCAGTACACAATGGCTGCATAAAGAACATTAAGGAGAAGAAAATACATCATAATCACATTATACTAAAATATGCCATGAGGCATACGTACAATTTTTGTTCTTTGGATTTACCCAGCTTCTCCCCACTCTTATCATAGGTTTTTCTTCTTGATGATGGAGAAGGTTCGGGAATACGTCTCTCAGGGAATGGAGTTGGCTTGGACCTGAAAATTATAACCACAATTATGACTATATGAATACAGAGAGAATGATTGCAGTAAAAGCAGCATGTCACTTATGAGAGATTACATAATTGAGCAAATACATCTGGATAATTGTTGGAATTCTATTTTCTCATAAAAACAATTATTATATTCGTTACCATCTGAAAGTAACATCCAGACAAAACACTAAGCATTTAAATGCTTGCCAGAACTTGAAGCCATCCTAGCATGTAAAGACTTTTACTGAAGAGATATTTAAAATATTTACACAAGTATAGTGCTATGGGAACTTTGTCATTAGGCTTATTCGTGATAATGTGATGACAGGTTCCCTTTAATTTCACTTGTGCTCTCAGGAAAACATTTTAAACCCAATAATGCTCCGTGACATCACTTGTGCTCCCAGGAAAACTATTTAAACCCCATAATGCTCCATGACATCACTTGTGCTCTCAGGAAAACTATTTAAACTCCATAATGCTCCATGACATAATTTGTGCTCTCAGGAAAACTTTTTAAACCCCATAATGCTCCATGAAAAATAGTTGAATAAATATATATCATTAGTCATGAACAAGAGGCATTGCAAGGATTCCCACGGCCTCCTTACAACAGCTTCTGGATATGCCATGTATGGATTCAGGGTTGCATGATGGATCAAATTTTCTATAATTGTGCTTAGAGGTAACACGAGGCTCATTCGTCTAATTTAACCTCACTCACTAATAAAAAAGGCAAAAGCAAAATAAAAGTAAAAACTGTACAATTACATTTTTTTCCCTGACACATTAATTTGACTCTTTAGAATAAAAGTTGAGTATGCTAGCTTTGAATAGCTGGAACTTATCAACAGGAGCAGCCTTGTCCTGTGGATGGAGCACTCAGCGCAACTAGGTTACGAGTAAGACGCTTTGCGTCAAAACGTGTTAACCCGTTGATTCTTCCCCGTGTTGTTATGCATTTTTTACACGAATAAAGCAAGCTGTTCGGCAACATCCTTCTTGGATTTCCTCCGTGAAGTGCTGGTCCTTTTTATATTTTATACATTGTTACCAGTAGGCTATGGGTGGATCACTCTCCGTGCACCAGAAGGTGTCCAGAAGTTGCTGTGCCTGAAGGAGATCCCGAAGTGGGGTGAGCTGGCATTTTTTTGTCTACATACATGTGTGTGGATGAATAGTTTTTCTACATTTATAAAGGGTTTTAGACAGTTTTCTGGCTCTACTACGACTAGCTCGACAAGGGGGCGTGGCCTCGTGCCAAAAAAAAGGGCCATTCGCTAGAAATAATGCTGACCCGACAGACTAGTGTCCTAACTAAAGTAAAGCCAACTAATAGGAGGTGCAGACTAGAGAGTCTTATACTAGGACAGATTTACCATCCAACATTAGACCCTTTTATAAATCTGGTGCAGAATAAGAATGTCTAGTCTAACTCTGCACGGTCCTTTCTTAGGACACTTTTTATAAATCTGCCGCATTGTCCCCTTGCATTCCAAGACGAACTCACACATTCACATAGACTTCCTGCCCGCAAACAGGCAGATACTGTAAGGTCTTTATCCAGGGGAGGGAGGCACATCAGATCTGACAGTATGTTGTGGCTGAGATGTAGCAGTGCTGAGAATTGTGTGTAATATGGCTTTCATCATCTCAACTTTGATCTCATCTCTCTTTCTATGTGTCAGATACTAGTACAATGTTCAAAAGCTAAATGAAAGTGTATATAAACCTGTACCCTGATAATCTAACGACTTTGTCAGCACACAGCATTTCACAGCACTAAAGGGATCACAATGTGTCTGCTTAGCAGCCTAGGGAGTGATAGGAGCTAAAACAGCAATAAAACTGAGTAAGGCCTCATTCACACGACTTGGGGCAAGTATATGCAGCTGCAATATCGGCCCAGCGGCCGTACGATGCCACACATGTGTATATAAACCTGTACCCTGATAATCTAACCACACTGTCAGAACACAGCATCTCACAGCACTAGAGGGATCATAATGTGTCTGCTTAGAGCGTCCCTCCCCACACTCTGGAATTTTACACTGACCAGCATAGGGAATGACAGCACCTAAAACACATGTGTGGCACCATTTCACGCAGTACACGAAGGAAAGGTAGAGCATGCTCTATCTCTCCCCGTGCGTGCGGCCATGCAGAGCAGCTTTCTTCGAAGAGGGGAGAGCATCGTGCAGATAAATGAAAGCAGTGAATGAATGCATGCTATCATGAAATAGGTAGAAACAGTCAAAAAAAAAAAAAAAAAAGCAGTGTTGGTTAATAAAGCACAGGAACACTTACATGCTACCTATTTTAGAGGAGAAGCCAGAAGAAGGGGGTATGGAGTCTTTCTCCCTAACATTGGTGGAACCTGTCTCAAGGATTATCTCAGTGCTTTGCACTTCAGGAAGAGGAGGAAGAGAAGTAGACATGCCCTCATCAACAGTGTTCTCGGTGTTATCCGCATAAAGCAATTCTTGCTGGGTGGTAGTTCTCCTCCGCGCCTGTTTAGAATAGAAAAATAGAAAAAGAACTGACCAGAAGTTGCAGCATTACAATGAAAGTAATTTTAGCATATATTATTTATATTTTATTTTTCAGATTTCTCGGTGGGGTCTACACATCTTGAAGGGAACTTTTCACCTCCTTCCTTCCCCACAAACCCCCAGCGGTACCTCATTCTGTTCTTTTTATGGTAATTAAATTCCATCTTTCTCTATTGTTTTCTGCTTCAGCATTTTTGTAAAAATCAACTTATTTCTTCTATGTCAATAGAAACATGAAGTCATGGAGACGGGTAGCTCAAACACACAGTCAAGCTTTCCCCTCCTCCACACAGCTTCTCTGCACTGAAACCAGCACTCTTAAAGTGTGACAGTCTCCATTGCTTTAGAATATTTACACATGCGTGGTGTGTGCTTTAGCTTTAATTCCCGAAGCTCAAATGTCCAACTAGGTAGAAGAAGCTCAAACCCAAGCTGCACAGGGAAGTTTCCCATTCACAGAGTGGCTGTGAAGCTGACCGGCCATTGCGGAGGCAGAGAAGTGCAGGGACTGAAATCAAAGGTGCACCGCATATGCGGGAATATTTAAAATCCGGGGTCAATGATGTCAAAGACCACAGGATATATAGGCGAAAGAATCATTTTATTGTGAGGCAGTACACTACTATAGCAATGAAACAAATCCGTTTAATAGTTTTAAGTAGACTATATCTTTAATTGAAAGAAGATACATTAAAAATCATAGTGCATTTCTCTATAAAATGCTGCCAGCAGATAATAAGTCTTGGTGTGTATGGGAAACCCCTTAAAAGCATTTGCTAAATTGGAAAAAAGTAATACACTATGTCATAATCAGTTTAAATGATTGTTCGAGTTCAGATAATTTTAGGGTCAAAGAAGGTAATAACTAAATTAAATAAATCAAATTAAACTTTTCTCTAGACTCTTTTCTCTGGAATCTAGAGTCCAAAGTCAATAAGCAGTCCAAAGCATGTGAGCATAGCAAGACATCACTGACTATAGCGAAATACAGGCCAATAATAGGCTAGAGTGGTTGTATGCAGTTAATAGTTCATTTCACAACATTCCCCCATGATGCCCCTCTTCACCATATAGGTAGGATACATAAGACATTTCGTCTCACCTTGCTTTTCGGTTTTCCCTCACCACAAAGTTTCATTAAATCAGATGAAAGAGTGCTAAACAAAATAACAAAAAGCGACATGTGATATAACAGAACCAGTCTTCTATTGAGTAAAAGTAAAATCTTAGCTGAAAATTGATTAAACTGTAACAAACAACAATAATATGATTTTCTATTTCTCCTAATTCAATTATATTCACTGAAGAGAAACAGTCCCTTTAGGTTTAAATTCCTCCACCTAAATCTGACCTTTCACATGAGGATAAAGTCTCACAAAAGTACTAATTTTAAGAGACAACCAGAGGGATGAGTAAAACATTATGATTGCTGGAAGAACATGCTTTGAAAAAGCTCTCTGGAAGATGGGGCAGCTATATAGACATTAAAGGGGTATACAAGGAATAAGCATCATTCATGTTCAATTGGGTTATTAAAATATAAGCCAATATGGATGTTATTTAAAATTTTACTTCCCTTAGCAGAAAATTGCTGTGGCCATACACTATAATGGAGAATAAAAATGCTACTGGCCCTTTAATTAGTAATGTGACTTTGTCCCTGTGGAGGAGACAGAAGATGTAGACTGGACACATGTCCACATCACATGTCCTGCACCTGTCCGGGCAGGTAATGTGATCATCACCATGTTTGGTTGTATTCAGTATGGCCAGTGTTGTGGTGAGACGTCATCTAAATGAGATAATGTGCAGTGATGGCAGTTACACACATCATCACTATAGTAACAGAGCAGAACAGTCGGTTACATAATCAGTGGGAGCAGAGCATAAGTGGGAGGAGCTGTTACTGAGAACTGAGGTATCACAGGAGTTGTAGTATCCTGTGTCGACAATCTTGGAGATAAACCTGCCTAATTTAGAAAGCCCATAAAATTTAGTGAATCATAAAAGCAATCTATTTAAGCTCCATTTTGTGAATAATGACAATGATTTTTGTTTTGTTCATTTACAGCATTATGGGTTTTTGTATCAGAAGTTTATATCCCCAGAATACCCTTCAAGCAAAAACAATATTAAGCATTGATAAAACATTTTACCTTCCTTCTGTTCCAGGGCTTTGCAATGAACCTTCCTCATCACTGCTATTTTCTTGATTTTCTAAAATAAAAAGACAAACATTTTATCATTTTAGAAATATACACTAGCTAACAAAAAGAAACAGAAAAGTCCTTTATTTTACTGCCTTTAAATAATGACCTTGTGTCTGATCTTTTTTATCGTTATTTGCCTTTTTGTTTACATTTTTGCATCACTCTTCTGTTCATTGTGTATAAAATATGTGTTAGCTCAGGAAGCCTGTTACATCATGCTTGATCTTAGCAGTCCAGGTAGCTTCCTTGTACCATCTTATATTTCAGTTAGCCATTAAAAGGCATCACAATCTCAATAAGGTTATTTTAATTTACCTACCAAAAGCAACTGGAATGTTTTTACATATACAATGACCATATTCTAAAGCAAAAACAAGTGCTGTCAATATCTCAAAAAATTTGAATAAATTAACCTAAAACACCTGCAATGTCTTCCTTAGTATTTTAAAAGCTCCCTGGTTCAGAAGGCGACACAAACATGTCAAGACTGCTAACTTGACAAGATGTCCAGAATGAAGTCATTAAAACACTCAACAAGGAGGGTAAACTACAAAAGATTATTGCTAAAGAAGCTGCCTGTTCATAGAGCGCTGTATCTAAGCATATTAATGGACAATTGAGTGGAAGGAAAAGTGTGGTTGAAAAGGGTGCACAAGAAACCAAAATAACTGCAACCCCAATAGGATTGCTTAGCCATTGTAGCCTCGGGAATAAAATCCCCATATACTGCCATACAGTAGTATGGCAGTATATGGTAGGATCGTACAGACACCCTAGAGTTAAAGTACCCTAGGGAGTCTGAAAAATGTAAAAAAAAATTATAATTCAAAACCCAAAAATCACCCCCCTTTCCCTAGAACTAATATAAATCTAAATAAACAGTAAAAATCATAAACACATTAGGTATCGTTGCGTCCGAAAATGCCCGATCTAATAAAATATGATAACGTTTTTTTCACTGCGTTTAACCCCGTAACGGAAAATCGCGGCCAAAGTCTTTTTTGCCATTTAAAAAAAAATTTAAAATTCTATATAAAGTGATCAAAAGGTCGCACAGTCCTAAAAATGATAACATAGTAATCGTCATCAAAATCCGCAAAAAATGACAACACCCACAGCTCCGTACACCAAAGTATAAAAAAGTTATTAGCGCCAGAAGATGGCAAAATCCCCCAAAAAAATTTTGTACAGAAGGTTTTAATTTTTTTAAATGTATGAAAACATTATAAAACCAATAAAAATTTGGTATCCCCGTAATCCTACCGACCCAAAGAATAAAGTAGACATGTCATTTGGGGCGTACAGTGAAATCCGTAAAATCCAAGCCCACAAGAATAAGGCACAAATGCGTTTTTTTACCAATTTCACTGCATTTTTTTCCCGCTTCCCAGTACAGGGCATGGAATATTAAATTTTGAAGTGTAATGTGTTACGCAGAAAATAAGCCATCACACAGCTCTGTACATGGAAAATTTACAGTTATAGATTTTTGAAGGTGGGGAGGGAAAAATGAAAACGCAAAAACGAAAAAGTGCTGTGGCGTTAAGGGGTTAAAAAAAAGCCATTAAAAAATTGGGGGGAGATTCACAAGGAGTTGACTCATGCTGGAGTCGGTGCTTGAAGATTTCAAGTGTCACACCACAATGCCAAAAGCATATTACCTGGGCCCAGGGGAAAAAGCACTTAACGTTTGATCAGTGGTCCAAAGTGGCGGAATACTGGAGAGGCACGTAATATAAGCTGCTTGAGGTCTAATGTGAAGTTTCCACTAGTGGTGGTTTGGGGACCCATGCCATCTGCTGGTATAGGCCCATTGTGTTTTATCAAGACCAATGTCTGTGTAGCATCTGCCAGGAAATTTTAGAGCACTTCATGTTTCCTCTGCCGACAAACTTATTGGAGATGGAATTTTCATTTTCCAGCAGGACTTGCCACCTCTCCATCAATACTTGGTTTAATAGCCACAGCTTAATTATGAAGCAAATTCGCCTGTAGAAAATCTATGAGCTATTGTCAAGAAGAAGTTGAAAGACGCCATACCTAAAAATGCAGATAAGCTGAAGGCTGCTATCAAAGCAACCATAACACCTCTGCAGTGCTGATCACCACAATGCCACACCGCATTGATGCAATAAGTTCAAATATAACCAAGTATTGAGTGCATTTACTGTATGGCTATCATCAACATGAACATATACAAACACTTCACCTATTTGTAATCACTCTTTATAATATAGGACTTTTTATTTTTTAAATTGAATTACGGAAAAAAATCTTTTTGCTGATATTTACTAATAAGCACTTGTACATTCATTTCATCAGTAGAAAAGATGGTATGGAGAATCAATATCATACTTTTTACATAATGGCTTCCAATGAGCAATAAACCAGTCAAAGAAGAGCTCAAATAGAAATAGAGGAAGAGGAATCTTGCATATAATATAAATATAAATAAGTTAACCACATCTTCCATATATCTTTTTTTCTATAAAAATAGTCTTACCATAATGGTTACAACCCATTTTCTTCATAACTGCTAAACCAAATACATTTTATATGAACTAAGCTAAAGTAAGAAGGACATGAATAAATAAGTCTAAAAGGTAGTTAGAATAAATGTCTTACCAATGTATAAACTAAAAATAAATTAAAAATTAAAGAAGAGATGACCTCAGAACTTGTTATTGATGGTGCTCCGGAATGGTTAGCTTTGATAAGAAGCAATATTATCAGCATTCAGCTGTTAATATCTTGATTAATATGTGGTAAAGGATGAGACTATAAATGTATGGGTGAAAGCTTGTCGTCACAGTAGTACATGCAACATGTGCATATCCTCAGAAGGTCCGTGTGGTCTTCTGGTTAGTGCATATGGATTATTAGTAAGTCATGCATTTGCACAACATATAATAAGCTTAAGTCATACTTACCCAGTGGAATGCTATCTAAGTCTGTGTGTATACAAGCAACAAGGAAACAAAAACCAACACCACAATCAAAACAGGTTCATCTGCCAAAAGAACTAAAACGCCAGTCGTACAAATCTTTTTTTTTTTAAACTTAAAAATCACATGAAATAAGGAGGGAAGAAATCAGCAACATTCATCTGAAAGTAGGGTTAGGTTTTTTTGTACAATGCGACACCATCACAACCCATGTAAATTTGCAAATACTGCTCATACATTAAATTTGTTTTTTAGAAATAAAAAACAAATGACATGTAATAAAAACTGAAATAATAATAATGATCGATTATGTTTATATAAAACCCCATAAAAACTGTAGGATAACCAGTGTACAAAACACGAACAAGTAGGGCAAGGTCTACATAGAGCTTCTATTGTTATGCGGTCACATGCAGCATATAAATAGGCTTTAAAATTTGCTGGAAAATCTGTTGTAGGTGCACATTTCACAGATTCCATGCAGAATTGCCCAAGGCTATCATCAGTAACACAATCTGGGCATACTGTTCTGAAAATGTATAGTGTTTCCAATATACTGGAAAGATTTTCAATGGTTAATGAAAGGAATTGTTTAAACCTAATTCATCTACTTTTTACGACATTCGATGACCAAAAATGCTAGACTTTAGGAATCTGTTTTACATACAATTCTCAATGGGAAAGAAACATAACAGAAATGTAGAAAGAAATTGAGCAAATACAATCTTAAAGAAAGTTTATAAAGATGCATTTCATGTGATCTGTGAAATAAAAACAGAATAGATGCTGTATAAGGTTTATTAAATATGGTTTTATATATTTTTTTTCACTCAATCTACTAGGAGAAGAAAAAAAAAAAAAAGAGAGGACAATGACCCCAAATTAACTACAAGAATCAAATACATTGGGGCACAGATTTATCTAGTGTTTCTTTAATTCAGACAGCTTAGAACTAGACTAGATGTACCATAATGACCAGATTGGTTTACGCTGGTTGATAAATATGACACTTCTTTCTAGGTTTATATCCCCTCTTAAAAGCTGGCATGAATGCCATGCATCATATGATGAAGAGGTGGGCAGAGACAGCGATCACTGTACAGCCCCTCCATCTTCTGAAAGACAGCAGGACACGGACGTCACAGGAAGCTCTGGATTCTGCTGGCCTGCCCACCGCACCCAGGGGCTCCCACCGGCTTTCAGTAAGGTAAAACAGGATTAGTATAATATGCTATAAATAGTATAGTATACTCACCCTCTTAAGCTTTACTAAAGGTAGCCAACCCCTTTAAGCTTGAAATGTTGTGGTTTCACATGACCAACAGTTTGATCAAATTAAGGTGTATTTAGAAGGGTTCAGAAAGTAAGCCACCAAAGTTTTAACCCATTATAACTTGGTGAATCTGCCCCACTTTACTTGAGGACATATTTTATAGACTATAGTGAAACTTCTGAGTGCAGTATTTCCGGGTCTCTAGCTTACAATAAAAATAATAATGGATAAAATAATTTCTCTGCCCCAAAAAACTTTGTTTTATCATATATAGTTTTTATTCCATAGGACTTCACTTGAAAATGTTAACCTCAGGGGTATCGTTCACAGCATTTATTCAATTAAGCAGTGAATTTCGTTTTTTTCCTTTGATAAACATGCAAAAAGATTAACATGCAAAAAAGCAACTGCTTCAACTATGAACCAACCTTGTAAAGCGTGTCCCAATAGAGCATCAAGTTCAGGATTCAGCTCAGCCTTTTCCTTTAACATATGGAATAAAAGCTGGTTTTGTGTGGCACTTGTAATTTCAATTTGCTTCAGACGCCCTTCTAGAACTTTTATTTGTGCCTCTTTCTGGGCAGTCTGGAGACCCTAGAAGTAAACAATGGAACAGTAAAGCACCAATAATGCAGCTTTTTGGTCACCTTGTGATTTTGCTGAAATTTCATCATATCATCCACAAGTATATTTCCAAAGATCTGAACTATAACTGGAAAATTATAGTCACATTTGCAGCCGATATACCCTCTATGCTCCCATGGATATTAATCTGTTTTAAAAGATGGTGCCGTTTACCCTGTAAATACACATATACACGGGACAACCAATTTCATACACTAAAATGAAAGCAGATAGTAGAAGACTGTCAGTACAATTATCACCAAAACGTAGGCATCATGCAAGTTTCAAGTAAACGAGAAAGCAATCAGATTACCGTATATATGCTCGAGTATAAGTCGGTTATAAGCCGAGGCACCAAATTTTTCCACCACAAACTGGGGAAACCTATTTACTCAAGCATAATTTCCGGTACCGTGCATGGCGACTGCCAGTACCTTCTGCTCCCGAGACTTGTCCCTGCTTCCCTGAAACCCCCTTCCCCCGTTCCAGTGCTTCCAATGCCCCCATGCACTACTCTACGCTTGCCTGTTGTCACCCCCTGTACCCGTTGACTCACCTCCCCACTTTCATTGTGCAACAACGTCTTACTGGCTCTGCCATGGCTGATCGCTGCCCGACATCCCCTGTGCACCGACAGATTCACGGCCGGGCACCCACGCCTGCTGGCATCCTGCACTCCAGATTACTGCCCCCCACCACCACTCCAGATTGATTGCAGCTCCCTGACTTGGGCCGGCAGCACAGGACACACAGATGATTGTACACAGCTGACGAAGCAGGACACACAGCTGATCGCGCTGCAGTAGTGGGGCATGCAGTGGGTGTTGATCGCAGTGGATCAGACGGCAGTACTAAGCGTGTGGAGTGGGGCACATTGCTGGTTCGTGCCATGGCCCTGCAGCAACGCGGCCGTGACAATGACAGGACATCCGGACACCATCAAAGGCACCAGCAGCGACGCCAGCTCCTGCGACTCATCAGAGGTTTGGACCCATTACTACCACCCTCCTGCAAAACCTCATCTGCATCACCAGGACAATGGACAAGCTTACAAATCTGTGTATTTATGACTGGGACTACAAAAACAGCAGCTTCCTTGCTTTCATTGAAACTTGGCTACATGAAGGGATGAATGACTCCGGAGTAAATATAAAAGGGTATCTGCTAATTAGGTCTGATAGAGATAGGGCTGTCACAAGAAAAGCAAAAGGTGGGGTAATGTTTTACATCTCCGAAAGATGGTGCAACCCCTCACATATCACTGTGAAAAAACATAACCCCTTCTGCAGATGCAAACACTGCATGTAAAATCCTAAGAGAGTGTCATTGAATTACTCAACAAACACCCAAACTTTTGATCCTCCTGGTTGATGACTTTAATAAAGCATCATCCTGGGACACATTGCCTGACTTCCACCAATATGTACATAAAGCAACTAGAGATGAGAGCATCTTAGACCTGGTATTCGCAAATGTTAAAGATGCATATATGATTAGGATACGCCCCCACTAAGTAACTCAGATCCCAATATTATCATTGGGAAACCTAACAACTAGTTAAGAGACTACCCACAATATCCAAGACAATACGTAGATGGTCTGATGAAAAAAATTGATGAACTCAGAGCAAACCTTAGCTTAACCGACAGTATTACTGAATACTTGAAATTTTGCCTGGACTCTGTCTTTCCCGAGGAAGTAATTCACTGCTTCCCAAACAATAAGCCTTGGGTAACCAAGGGTCTCAAGAGCCTACTGAACAAGAAAAAGACTGCTTTCAGATGCAGGGACAGATCGGCCATTAATAGAATACAATCCAAGCTTAAATGTAAAATATGCGTGCAAGACCGACTATGGAAAGAAACTAGAGGCCAAACTGGCCACTGACAACACAAAGGAGATCTGGACAGGAATCAAAAAAAAATCACTGGAATGAGGGAAAAACTGAAGCAAGGTGACAATTGGATACACTATACTGAGGGTCTTTATTAATTTTTTTAACCGCTTCTCAGATGGGTTCAGCAGACACTAGAATTGCACCCCCACTATCACCTACTAACAAAGCAAAAACCCAGGAAAAATAAGTGCTGGAAGTAACTGTGGATGAAGTATGTCTAACTCTGTCTCCCCTCAAATCTAACAAGGCCAGTGGACCTGTTGGAATTTGCCCCGAACTACTCAAAACATATGCACATAAATTAAGCCACCTACTGACCGACCTCTTCGCCTACAGCAAGAGGAAGTCCCAAAAATCTGAAAACTATCATATGTGAGACCATTACAAAAAAGAAAACACAACAAACTACAGCCATTTCCGGCCAATTCCCCTCACCTCCCACATAAGACCTTTGAAAAAATACTCTTGTTTCACGTGAAGGGGGCTGTGAAAGGCAGGCTTGACCCGTTACAATTTGCTTATAATACCAAAATAAGGGTAGATGACACAGTTGTGTATCTACTTCACAAGAAAAACGGTGGAATCGGCACTCACCAATCTTCTCCTTTTCAACACTTACTAAGGGCTTTGTGCTGGTTTTCTGATGGACTTTGTACATTCTTTATGGTGGACAGGTATTGCACAGGTGTTTAAGAAATGTCCGCACCATTATTGTGTTGCACCCCAAAAAAGTTGGTGAACTCTGTCGGGCCAGTGCAGGGAAGCGACACATGCATGATTTCTGGTGCATGTTCTTAACCCCTCAGCTGCACTGGAGCCGAAGCGGGAGTCAAGGGACATCCCCGTGTAACCCCCATGATTATGATTGCCCCCCCGTGTGCCATTTTTTAGGGAGCGTCGATGCTATGGCAGCCCTGGGCTCCGATCAATCAGTATTGCAGAGTATTATCATGAACAAGCAGTCAGATGGACCCCATAGTGGAACTAATAAAAAAGTTTAAAAAAATTATTCAATAAAATACACTAATAAAGCAATAAAAATGCCCATAAGCCCCAAAACATATGAAGAGACATATAATGCACAAAGAAGTCTAAATCATAACACAAACCCCACATATATAGTATCACTGTGTCTGTAACAACCAGAAGAATAAAAGTGAATAATTATTGAACCCATACAATGAAAGTTGTAAAAAATAACCCGAAAAAACTTGACAAAAATTATGATTTTAATCCCACAGAAAAATGCAATAAAAAGTGATCAAAAAAACATATGTACTCCAGAATGATACTGTTGGAAAGTACAACGTGTCCCGCAAAAAACAAGCCAGCTCTGTAGCCAAATACAGGCACGTTTCGGCTGATAGACAGCCTTCGTCTGGGGTGTGATATTATGTTTTCCATCAAACCTCATGGTAACAAACTACTATAGGGAAGCGATACTATCATATTGTGATAAATGCTACATGACTATTATAACATTGTTGCTTTTCCCTAATTGTGCGTGTTCATTTTTGGTTATTATCTTTTGGAAATGTGTAGATTTTAATTATGAAAATGTAAAGTAGACATATGGGGAATGTTATTCAGCAGTTTATTTAGGTGGTAAATCTATCTGCCTGAAAACACGATGATTTTGAATTTCGATAATGGCAAATTTTTCAAAAAATTCATCAATTTTCTTCTTTTTTTTTGTAAATAAACGCAAAACATATCATCCAACATTTACCACTAAAATGAAGATCAACATGTGGGAAAAACAATCTCAGAATCGCTTTGATAAGTAACAGTGTTCAAAAGTTATAATCATATAAAGCGACGCAAGTCAGAATACAAAAAATGGGGCTGAGCCTTAAGCTATAAACTGGCTGCATCCTAAAGGGGTTAGCAAATCTGTCGCACTGATCATTATACACAGGCAGAGCAGTGAAGTTTCCGACTTTCTTAGTAAATATGCCACATTAGCTAAGGGTCAGATATATTATTTTTAGTAAGCTAGTCTAATAAAATATAAAAAAGCATTTACTGATTTTTATAGAAAAACTGTGGAATCGGCACTCACCAATCTTCTCCTTTTCAATGCTGTTTATTGATGCATACTTACAAAAATCTTATAAAAAGTAGTAGATCAAGGTGTGGGGGTGAGGGAGGACATGGGTAGACTCACAAGACAATCAAGATTGGTGAGTGCCGATTCCACTGTTTTTCTATATGCACCATTGGGACCTATTCACATTAAGGGAATCAGAGCACCACTGCTCCCTTGATGTCAGATTTGTTATTTGGATTTGGTTATTTGATGTCAACACGATGATTATGAAGTAGTGCCACCCGACTCTAAAGCCTTTTGTGTCTCGTATTTACTGATTTTTATACTGGACATTTAATACTGGCTTATAAATAAATCATGAATACATGTTTTATGGCAAACTGGAAAAACCAAATTGAATGTATAACGTCTGTGGCTTAAAACAGAACAGTACTGTTATTGGTTGCTAGGGGCAACAAAGTTGGCTTGTCTTAAAAATAAAAAAATCACAGAAGTACAGAAGTAGGATGTTGATTCAAATCTCACTATGGCAACATCTGAGTAGTCAAGTGGCTTTGCAATGAAGTGAGTGTGGGAGAGTCAATGATTCGAAATGAAAATCAGAGGAGTTAATATTAGCCCCTAGGACTACCATACATGGAATCTATCAATCTACACAATACCTTAGTACAGAAAAATTAAATGCCACAATCTATAGAGTCATAATATTCCATAGATAATATTATACCCCTTCTCCTCCCAGTCACCGCATGCCAGTACTCTCCACTATGTCTGCAAGAGGAGGAAGCAGAGGTGGGGGCAAGAAGTGACTAGGAAGAGGAGGTTTTTTTTTCAAACTTACAGATGAGCATTATGCAAAGGAGGGAAGGAGGGGAAATCTGTTTTGTGCTGAACACTCCCCAGGGACACAGGACATAAGCTGGCAGGGAGCAAGGAAAACTTTAATATAAGCTATTGTTTTAACCACCAATGCCAAATAATTTATAAAAACTGTTTGGGGATATGCTATTTGTTTATGGGGACTTGGAGGAGGCTCAAAAAATGGTGCCTGGTGCCTTTTTTCACTCCCCTCGGCAAGATGGCGGCGCCTACGCGCTTTGCTGGAGGCGTTGTGTGGGTTAACACTGCCATATGCAGCAAAGACTTACCGGCTATGGAGAGGGCTCAGCCGATGAGCCCTCTCCATGCACCCGCGGCCGAATCATGAAAAGGTTAAAGGGGTTGGCCACTTTACCTCATGTTTTTGTAATGTAGTGCAACTGTCAGGGCAGGTCATTTAGCAATACACATCTATTAAAAGTTCTGTACCTGTTTCTTGATTTGTACAGTGAAGCCTTCAGTCTTTTACATCATCAGCCACAAATTCCTGAAAGAAAGAAATGTCTTTAAAAATATGTCCCTTAGTGATCAAATGTTACTTTCTACCCTTTTGAGCTTAGATAGTTATACCATACAAAGAATTGATTTAGATCAGGTTACCAGTTTCAAAATCAAGAATTCCATTTTTATCCTATACAGATGTGATTCCATGGATCTTTTTCAGGAACGTGTGGAAAGGGATCTAAAAGTCTTGAAAGAAACAAAAAGTAAAAATCCAGATAACCTCTCCACACACCTTAGAAATGGTGGTAATAATGGAAAAAAGCATGTACTGTGAACAGGTATATACATTATTAAATGATACTACAACCTACAGAAAATGAAAACAAAATCCTACAATTTGTTTTAAAGAGACACTAACCAAATTACTGCAAGAGGGTTTATCAATGGGGGTTTAACTCAAGCTAAACTTTTTTTTCCAAACTTTTGTACAGCGGGTACCTGGCTATTTACAGGACACTATCAATGTCCTAACCTCTTTACAAAGTTTAAGATGGGAGAGGAAGTTTATCTGCTTAAGCTATGACATGATATCACTCTACACATGATATCACTCTACGCATGACATAACAATAAAGGCAGTACATTTCCATTTGGATAGATATAGTAATTATACACCAGAATTGAAAGAATTCATCGTAGATGTCTGTATATATTTGATAACACATAATTTTTTCATGTTTGACAATAATTATTTTTTACAAATTAGGGGCATCAGCATGGGAGCTAAATTTTCTCCCTTGCTGGCTAACCTTACCATGTCATGATGGGAGGAACAGGCAATTTTTGTTGATACAAATCCTTTTCTCAATTCCTTGGAGTGGTATAGCAGGTACATAGATGATATATTGATCGTCTGGAGGGCTGATGTACCTGCCATACCACTCTTTTTGGAATACTTAAACACAACGACTACAATTTGGGCATCACTTCTAATGGTCACCCATTTGAGATAGTGTTCTTGGATCTCGTCCTCAAAAGCAAGGAGAATAAACATATTATTTTTTCTTCCGATCGCAAACCTACAGCAGGAAACACTATATTACATGCAGATTCACAGCACCCAAAACATACCATCAAAGCCATCCCTGTATGTGAGTTCACAAGACTAAGACATAATTGTAGCGCAAATCAGGATTACGTGAATTAGAAAAAAAACAGCAATAGACTTAGGACCAGGAACTATCCAGAGTGGATATTGTCCCGCGTCAAAAAAATAGTGGATAAGAAAGATCGTATTACACTCATGACCAAAAATTCAACCAAGGTTAAATTTAAGGTACCAAGTAAACCAAGTAAATCAACACTGGAAGTATCTTATAGCTCACAGTACAAGGATATATCAAACATCATACAAAAACATCTTCCGCTACTACAGATTGATCCCATCCTGGGGGAAATTCTATCAACAGGTTTGTACAATAGTGACACGCAGGGGAAAAACGTTAGGAAATTTTCTTTTACCCTCATACATCACATTCTAAATCATCTTGGTTAACGCACAAAGGTTTTTTAAAATGTGGAGCTAGTCTCTGCACTACTTGCAGCCAGGGGTGTTTCTAGGGTGGGAAAAGATCCGGGGCACGGGCCCCAATGCATTTGTATCAGACTTTCAGTAATGCCCCCTCCTGTACATAACCCCCTCACACATGGTTGTGCCAATAACAACTTTACTGAGGGTATATACAGCTACAGAAACACAGGAGAAATCCTGACTTATATCCAGTGACTGCAGGTGACATGTCCACTTCACTATTAGGGTGGTGGCACACGTGACGTTTTGAACCCGATTTTTCTCAAGCATTTTCAGTCTGTTAAAAATGCATTCGTTTTTGTCCAGTTTTCCCAATTATCTTAATTAAAAACGGACAAAAATATACTGGGGGGTAGGGGCAGGCTGGCTATATACTGGGGGGGGGGGGGCTTTTATTTCCATTTTTTTCATAAATACCCTGGGGGTACTTTATGTGGCCCAGGGTACGTCAGTTCTGAGTTATAAAACACTAGTCTTTTGCTGCACCAGATATATTACTGTGATAACTTCTGGTGCAGTGTAAAGCTGTCGAGTTCGACTTTAGACCTACCAGTCTGAACTGTGCATCGCAATGTGCACCGCCTTATTTATTTATTTTTTTTGGTGCATAGATTTGTTTCTGTCTGACCATGCCCCTTTAGTCAGGTTAGTTGTAAAAGTGTTAAAAAAAAAAGTGGATTAATATATCGCCCTTAGTGTGTGCACTGAACAAGGTAGAAGCCATTTACCAGCAATTTTTTCCTCACTTTTTTTTATATACAAAAAAAATCTTTTTTTTCTGTACTGGTTAAAAGTAATCTTTGCTTTTCTCTCAAATTTTGTAATGACATCTTTGTAGAGTACAAGGCTACAGAGTCATTGTTATTATATTTCACCTTCAGTAGCCGATTCATGTCGGATTCCATATTGGAGATGGTCATCCTTTGCATCACAATGTCAGTGATCCTTCGTTCTAGTGACTGCCATTTCTGCCTTGCTGCCTTTGAAGTGTAAGTGTTAGATCCTTTTCTTTGATGTTTTTTTCTGTCAATAAAAGAATGTGATTTATTGAATTAATAACCATTTTCTAATCTATATGCTAAAGTTATATAAAAAAAGCCTATGACTGGCACTATGATATTAAAAAGAAAAACAAGTGTGAAATAAAAAAAATATGAATAAAACAAATACTGGAGAGCTAAGTACACTAAATCTTAATTAAGCCCAACGTATTGTAATTATCCCACGCTGCGCTATTGCTATCCATCCTCCTACTGTTCTCAGCTGGGGATTGTGAACAGTGTCCAATAACTTCTGTACCTACATTAAAAGTGTTATTCTGTAATTAAAAAGAAATACCCAGGATTCCAAAACCAAGGCCATTAGTGAGGAGAATACTTTTACTACCAACTACAACTTTCAGAACACTTCTAAAATTATAATATAATTTGAAGTATTTTTTTCATGACTGACCTAAACAATGCCTTACTAGTAATGAGCTTTATACTTTATTTCTTCACAATTAAAGTGGAACACAAGTGGATGCCTCTTCATCTCCCACTCTCTACAACCTTACTGTGGCTCCCTCCTTTTGAAGGAAATTATCCAGTGCAATACAGAGGTTTTGAGGCGCTATCAGTTACATCCAGATGCTGCACTGCAGAAGACAAATCTGTAAAGCTGAAGCCCAGCAACGTGCTGATTGCAGAGAAAAATCCTTGTACACAGCAGTCCTGGATCACCCGACAGAGGCAGAGAACAGCTTGGGTGCTCCCTATAGGCCTAATAATGCATGCCTCTCGCAGCTCGAGCCGGGTAGCAAAAATGGGAACGAAAATGAGGAGGAGGGAAGAAATGTCCCTTGAGCTGCGAAGGCTATGCATTATTATGGGAGCACCTGGGCTTCTCTCCGCCTCCCCCGGGAGCTCCATTTATATCCTCCAGCATATATTTTCCCCTGTAGTATTTCTTTAAACATTATTTCCTTTATTTGGGGTGTGTCCAAACTTCAGCTAGCAAAACTGCAAGGCCCAAAGACCTTGGGTGGAATTATTTCTTTAATAATTGGTTGGGTAGCTTAAGTATTTATCGTCCTGGCTTTCCCTTCTCCCACTAGCCTACCCAGAGCTACACTTCCTTAAAATGAATGTCAATTGTTGTAAAACACTTCTCTTACCACCCATTCCTTTCTTCCTATACATAAGACGGCCAGAAAGGTCTGGAGAGAATCTAGACACTCCTGCCTTTTCGCAGGGCTTCCAGAAGAGACACCTCTGTAGCACAATGACACTCTCCCCCATCTCATTTCCATTCCCGACGCTACTATATAGTCTGATGCGGGAGTCCGGACCATGGGTGACCTCTACAAGAATGGCTTAAACCTCAAGATGAGGTGGCATAGTTGCAAAAATAATCACAATTTCTTGCAGTGCGCAATAAATTTCAATTATTTCAGCGCTTCTGGCATAGAAGCGCTAATACATGTCCCCCGATTTGTTCAAATAAATGGAACATAAGTACAAATATGTAAATATAGGCAAAACACACAATTACAAATAAGCCAAAAAAAATACATGCGGAAATTCATCTCATGTAAATGAAACCCCTATACCACTATAACTGATCAGTGGGCACCTTTATATTGCCAAAGATGAGCCGTTTTTGCAGGGTATTAAAACTACTGAGCAATGTAAATGATAAAGAGGTTATAGCCCTTCCCTTAACCCAGCTGATTCCACCACGGTGAATGAATTTTTTAAGAATAGTTTTTTTTATATTTTTACATTTCAGATTTTACTTAATAAGGTTACTTATTGTATTACAAAAACTGTACAACTTTCAAAAGTGTAGAGCTGAAAACCCATCTCAGGGTTCATAATAGTACCAGTTTCCTAACATTAAGTATGGAAATATAGTTGATATACCTGGTGCCATTGAAAGCAGTAGAAGTTGCAGGTTGTACTCTTGCTATAGGAATTTTAGGCCTATGTTGTCCTGCTGTTCGTGATGAATCATGCTCCTCAATTACATGTTCTGAAACTGGCTCTGGGAGGCTTATTTTCCGACTTACAACCCTCCCAGCCACTCTATCAGACATTGGTTTAACTTGTCGCCGAAGTACCGAAACCTGTTTACATGAAATTGTGGTGATTAAACAAGTGAGCGATCAACAATAAAGACAAATAGTGAGATATATGTAATCTATAAACAGGTTTCACCTCTTCTGTTCTTCGCTTCAATACAACTTCCTGCTGCCTTTTCTGGGCTTCAAGAGTCCTCAACTGACTCTGAAAAATAATACAGGATTAAAATTATTCTTTCAAATATAAGATTTAATGCAATATGATAAACTAAGTGTGCTTGCCCCCTTTGTACCATTCCTTTTTCTTAGATGGGAAACTTAATGACAGGTCATACAGGAGACCAAAAAATAAGAGATCGGCACTACCAGATAAGCGTGTCCACGCATCAATATGCAATACATAACCCAAAAGAACAGATAGATGAGCATAAAGGACCAAGAAATATAGAACACAGAATAGGTTATTCAATAGTTAATGTATAACACATAAAAAGACATTGATGGCGTGTGTGTATTCAGACCATGTAGGAGTGGAAACACGCACTCCAATACATGAGCTGTACAAAGAAAACAAACGGCCATCTATTATAGAAATGGAATGGTAGCGATAAAGTACAAAAACGGAGCGACAATCTATAGGTACAAGTATATTGGAGCATGCAGAAATGGAAATCAGTACATAAAACTGCACTAAATGCAATAAGGTGCAAGATACATATATACGGTATATACTCGAGTATAAGCCTAGTTTTTCAGCGCAAAAAAAAATGTGCTGAAAACCCAAACTCTGCTTATACTCGAGTAAAAAAAAATATATATATCAAAACTCACCATTCTAGCTATATACTGGGGCAGTGGGCTGGCTATATGCTGGGGCAGGGGGCTGGCTATAAACTCGGGGGATATGGGCTGGCCGGCTATATACTTGGGGGCAGGTGCTGGCTATATACAATGGGGCAGGGTCCGGCAGGCTATATACTGGGGAGGCTGTGACCAATGCATTTCCTACCCTCGGCTTATACTCGAGTCAATAGGTTTTCCCAGGTTTTTGTGGTAAGATTAGGGGTCTCGGCTTATACTCGAGTATATAGGGTACTAAAAATTGTGTATTAAAACCATTATGAGTGAGGGTTCTTATCTTTAGTGGTTTTAATACACATTTTTAGTATGTATATTGTATTTGGTGCACTTTTTCAACAACACCTCTTTTTCTTATTTGATTTGAAATATTTTTAAATCACTCCTATGCGATCATATTAATCTTAACCTGTTGTTCAGTAATGTTTATGGCATAATTCTGATGCCTAAACATTGCTCACCTTGTTATTAATGAGGAGGTGGGGGGTTGGAAGTGTTCCTTGTACACTAAAGGCAAGTGAATCTGCCGCATGAAGGGGCTCTGGGAGCAAAACAAATAGCCTATTTGGACTCATTAGCATAATAAAAAAATAGTACCACTGTCATGGTGCTGAGATCTATGGGAAAGTATCCCTAGTATATCCTGCTTTATTTAAATGGTAGATTTCCTTTAAACACCTTAAAATGATGCTAAGATTTTTGAACATTAGTAGCCCTCAAAAGTTGTGAAGACATGATTCAACATACAATCTATGATAAGTAACTGGTGGGAGGGAAACCCACTCTAGTGATTGTAATATCTGAAATACACACCTCTCGTTTTCGCTGATCTTTTTTAAGTTGTGCAATTTCACGATTTCTGCGAGCATCTACCATTCTTGCTTTCTCTTGTTCTTCCTTCATTTGTTTCATTAGTCGTACCTGAACATAAATATTAAGACTTACACAGTGATTGCTGTATTATCCCAACTTTTTACAGTAAGAAAATCAAAAGCCAATGACAAATGCATGATATAATATCCTATACCATTACACAAAATGAGGTTGAAACCTAATAGGCAAGATAAAAGGGCTGTCCCGTGAGTCACCCCTGTGGATGAGTGATAAGTCTCTGACCTTTGAGAACACTGGTCACATGACAACAAAGTTCCTATGTCTGTCATTTGAAAGCATTGGTACTTGTGATCCATGGGAGTAAAATAAGTTTGACCCCAGATATTTATTTATCCTTTGCTATTAAAGGGGTATCCCAGAAATAAGCATATTTCATATTCGAAACGGTCATTACAATATAAGCTAATTTGGAATTAGTTATTTATAGATTATCTGGGAGCAGAGCATAAGCGGGAGGAGCTGTTACTGAGAACAGAAGGATCATGGGCCTTGACGTTGCAGACGGCGGCAATCTTAGAGATAACTGCCTACTTCAGAAAGTCCATAACATTTTGTGAATCATAAAAGCAAGCTATTTAAGCTCCATTTTGTGATTAATGACATTGAGGTTTGTTGTATTCTTTTATTTACGTATAGCATTATGGGTTTTTGTATCAGACGCTCATATTCTCCGAATACCCCTTTAAGCATATTCTCTAAAACAATTACTTATAAATATCCTTGAAGGGGTTTCCTCAGCAAAAACTGATGTGCATAACGTAGAATACATATTGTATGTGGTATCCATCAATGGAATGCAGGAAATGCTTACCGTATTTTTCTGACTATAAGGCGCACCATCAATAAATTCCTGCTAAAACATCTAGGTTCATATATAAAGCTCACCAGATTATAAGGCGCAGCTAATTATAAGGATGAATGACCAGCAGGTGGCAGACCTGTGCACTTTATAGTCCGAAAAATATGGTACATCAAATATAATCTTTCCATAAGTAGGGATGTGGTGGCACAAAGAGGGAATAGTAGACAAGAATTGCACTTTTTTTTTATTCTATTAATATTCAAAGAATACGTACAAGCTTGGAACAACCCTTCTGAAGTGTTAAGGTACAGTTTCATGAGTACAAATAATTATAATAGCTGTCATTTGTTGATTGTACCTTTGTTTTCTTCATTTCACTAACTTCTTGTTGCAGTTTCTTCATTTGTTTTTCATACTGAGACTGGTTCTTTAACAAGCGGGCATGCTCCTTTTGCGCAGCTTGAAGTTTTTGAAGCTCCTTATTCATGGACTGTAGTTTTTTCTCATACTCGGTCTTAATTTTTTTGGTTTTCTCTTCCGTACATGTTTCCATAGAGCCTAAAAAACATTTTCTACTAATGAATGCTGAAAAGAATGAAAGCACTAGGAACATCAATGCCTTATTACAGAATAAATAAATTAGCAAATTATAAACATATGACAACATGTGAGAAATCCAGACAAAATCACGCAGATAAGGCATGTTTTTTATTTTATTACCCATATTGTGAAGTACACGGTCTCTCTCAAGTTGTGTGTCCCGGATTTTATGTTGCAGAGTCATCAGCTTTTCCTCATACTGTTGTTTTAACGTATGAAGTCTTCTCTGGCTATTTTCCAGTTCATCTATAAGCTTCTGTTTAATGGCGATCTCACAGGTAATGTTCGCCAGATCTGCTTGGTAGTTTTCTTTACATTAAAAAAAGAAAAGAGATAATTAAGGCCTCCACAATAGACCTGGAACATCTACAAGTTATCATTCAATAACACCAGAAATCACATCAATGTATTCACACTAGCCATTTATTTTCTCAGGCACAACATGGGCTCAACATAAAGATTGGCACATGCAAAGACTGTAATCTGTTCAGGCTATGTAGTGGAAATGCTGCTACCAGATATAGTGTGAACTGGCAACAGCAAATGCTGTATACCTTATATTACAGTACTGTGTTGACTTTTTCCTTCATATGAAAAAAAAAATATGATATACCCTTTTCATCTAGTTCGGAATCAGATTCACTTGAAGTTTCAGCTCCTTCTGCATCTTCTTCATCTTCATCCTCCTCTTCTTCATCCTCCTCATGATCGCTTCCATCACGTCCTTCCTCCTACAAAGAGTTGACATGCATTTACATTATCACTGAGATTAACAGTGTCAAATATACTGTTGGGGATACTAACTGTAATAAATTTATAACATAATATATAAATGGTTTCATATCAGCTGTAGCACATTGCCTGGGATAGCAAATTACTGCTCTTAAAGGGCAGTACTAGAGTATGCACGATTATCTAATGGAGGATATAAACCTGCAGCTCTGGATGTGAGAGGAGCATCAGAGAAGATGTAAAGGCAAATTTATACTCCAGTCAAATCCAGAGCTACAGTCATCTGAGATGATATAACAATAGAATATAGAATATAATATAGAAGTTGAGCTGTGATTGTTTCCTATCCAGGCTCCGTACAGTCTTGCATTATGTTTTTAAGTGCATTTTGGAAAGTGTGGAGGTGAATATTACTACTCAAATCATAGTCTGTGATGTTACAGGGGGTGTCTGTTCAAAATGTCATGATTGTAAATGTGGTGGTACAGATTCCTTTAGCGGACACACATACATTGAGCTTTATAGATTACATTTAATGCAGCACTTGAGTTGTAGGATTGCTAGGGATTTATTTATCTGTTAAACAAAGAGTAATATCTATACCTGCTTTTTAATCCATACTAACACAAGCATATTTCATTATACATTTTGTTCCAGATTTTTTTTTGCATCACTAAACTTGCCTTTCAAGCATAAATAATCTTTCAACAAATTTAGCAAAAATCAGTAGTAGAGTGATTGTATAGGTAAGTAAAAAATAAGTGTTGCATCAGTTTTTTCTACCCTGTTAGGTTAGACAGAACAGCAGTTTTTCAAAATAAAGGGGTAGAAATCAAGTATAGTGTGCACCAAAAAAGTGTATTGAATGTTGTGCACCACATTTAGTCTGCGTTTTAGATACCTTTTCCAATCGGTCCAGTAAGGAGGTGAGGCGAATCTGAAAAGGAACATGGTATTATTTGTATGTGTAGGATTCTTCATACTTACAGTGTCTAATTCACTTGATTCTTTTTCTGTAAGGCTTCTCTCTTCTGACTTCTCATTATCTGCAATTTCATCTTTTACAACACTGTAGGAATAGAAAACATTTTAAGGAAAATACATCTGCATTGTGCTCCACTTTAGCCATGACAAGGTTCCACATTTTGCATTCCTCTATTTCTGTCCTTGTATTTCTTACAATGTATTTTACCTAACAAACAGGGCCACCGTGTATGTGGTTTCATTACCATTTACACAGACGTCATTATAGTTATTTTGATGCACTGCAGATATTTGCATAGAGATTATGAAATATTTAATTGGAAATCCATGGGGCTTAACAATTGGTAGTGGTTTATTAGGTTTACCTTTGAAGCTATATTAAAAACATATTCCAAATCAAAACTTTTTCTTGGCCCTAATGACCTATCTGAAGGAGTTATGTATTTAAGGGATAGGAGTAAGTAATTTTTGACAAGTATGGAAATAATTAGCTCTTACAGAGGTTCAGGTTAATAAAAGTTGATTTAATTTAGCAAATAATATCTGCACTACAGCAACAATTGTGTAACAAAACACATACATCCAAGCAAACCTTTTATAGGATATACAAACTGTATATTCGTTTAAGAAGCAGGTCAGTTGAATCATATAGAGAGAAAGGTCTGATTTGCCACTATGACAAGAAACCTGCCTTTTTTAAACAAAAGTTTAGGATTTCCTTGTCTAGTGACACATCATAAATGAAAGAATGAAAAGAAATTGTAGACACAATGGAAGAAAAAATGCCATTCTGGAAGGAAGTAAAAGAAAAAAAAAATTGTTAGACCAACAAGGGTGTGTGGATGGCAGGTAGCAGAACTGCTACTGGTAGCAGAAGTGTGGATGTGGAAAAACAGTGGCACATGCATTAAGGGCTGATACTTTTGTATAATAAAAGTAATAGACTGAAAACTAAACCCCTTAAATGCTGACTTTGCAGTAGACATTGTGATTCCCCCCTCCTCCCCCAAAACCACATACGCTGTACCTATTAGAGGTCTTTTTTACATGTTTCACTGATTGCTCTATCCATAGGATTAAAGCTACCATTCTTCTATATAGACAGCATACAGTCAAATTTCTATGCCTCCCAACTGAAGCTGACGTGGCCCCCTCATGAATGAGCGAGTTGAGAGAGAGGCTGGCTTTGTTGTGCATGACTCACTGAAGAGAATTCCTGACAGATGGATGAGTGGGCAAGTCACATACAGGCAGTGTCTCTCTCAACCCCCTCATTCAACTCTCCCACAGAAATTCCCTTCTGCAGTCATGGTCTCATTAAACTCCCTCAATTCCATCCATCCTCTGGAATTTTGTTCACCGAGTCACACACAGACAAGTTCTCTCTCAACTCCCTCACTCCTGTGGGGGGCCGGGTTGGCAGTGTCAGCATCAGTTAAAAGTTGGGGGTAGCTTAACACTTTGCTGTAGCTCCCCTGTCTCGATCACTGGATTTTTAGTAACAGAGAGCATTAAGAAAAGTATTTTTCCAAGAATGGGGTCTGTGTTTAGGTTATGTGCAAGATTATTTTGTATGTATATTGGAACATGTATATTTCGCAAGTGTAACGCCAGACAAAATTTACTTTGTATCTGTGACAACTATAGTTTCAAAATTTTGGGTTATCGTGGAAAGTTGGGGACTGCCTGAATTGTATTCACTTTTACTATTAATATGTGCAAAGTTTGTTGAAAAGTTACGATAAACTAATTATAATGTTATTCATAACTTGCCACTGATAATAACAAAGACAGGAAAGTCATATCAGCTTTATGCCTTTTCTATTTTAAATTGTACAAACAAGTATTAACCTCCAATATCAGCACCTTATGCATTGCACCATTCATAAGATTCTAGTAATATTTCATGTAAGAATGGTTTTGTAAAGCAATTGAGCAATTAACCTACTCAAAACATAAAATATATTCCACTAGCCAAAGCAAATCCAGCCTTTTTATATGGTGCAAAGTGTTTAAGTATAAAAAAAAAGTATCTATGATTAACACCAATCCACCAGAACCTTAAAATCAAAGTCCTATGCATTTTTCCCTCAAAACCATATATGTGTATGTTGTGGTATTTGGCACTAGGATACAAAAACAAGTGGATAATAACAATGCTCAATCATATTGAGATCTAGGGAATGTGAAAGATGGCTGAGAATTAAAGATGTTTTCATGTTCATTAAACCTTAAAAGAACCATAAAAAAATTGAAGGATGCATATTCCTGCTGAAATTGGTCTCCGTTTTAGGAGATTGCAGCTACTAGCAAATCTAACTCCTTGTTTCCTTCAACAGATAACTATCACATCAGCGGCCTAATGCAAAACCAACAATTGCTCAGGAGTTGTGGGGACTAGAGAAAAGACTCCAAAACCTAGGGAATCAGTGGAGTTACTCTTTAATAAAGGATGCAGAAGGAGTTCTTCCATCTGCCCAATTGTTTTCTCCTAAAACATAAATTTCAAAAACTGTTCAATTGCTGCCCAATATATCCCACCCCTTGACAAATTCAATGGTCATGAGGAAATCAATTCACTTAATCTGTCGGTGATTTTAAGGTTACAGAGGACTGGTATTATCATTCTATAAAACACATTATGAAATTAAAAGACCTAGATAAATATATTTTGGCTCGGTGTAACTTGCTGCTTGCAAGCAGAACCATTCTGTTGGATTATATAATACACAAAACATAAATTTCTTCACTGGTTACCATTATTTTCTGGTAAAATCCCAAAATAGCTGCTTGGCCACAACCTCTCCCCCACACTAAAGGTTAGGGGTTGTATGTGGCACAAATATGAAATATATTTTTAAACATATATCAAACACTTTGCTCCATAAGACATATCCGCAAGATTGTGGCAGTTCATTGGGTTAACTGTACTAGTTAGGTCTTTCTGAATAATTGGTAAAAAAAAGAGATAAAGGTGAGTATTCCAACCTTCTTTCTTCGTGATTGCTTTCCTGAAGCTGCTGTAGCCTTCAAAAGCAGAAGTACAGTATACGCAGCCAAAACAATGAAGGGCAGACCAGACAAACAATGAAAGTTATAAAATTAAGAATTGTGCATGTACTTGCTACCATCAATATATAGACTGCAATAATCACATATTCCCTACATTGAAGGTGAGAATGTCCTATATAACTTGCTCGTATGTTTAAGAAACAATAATAATATAATATTGTAGGCATGAGTAAAAGTTGGAAGTTTACCTTTACCAAAATCAGTTATATGCATCATTGGACAATGAAAGATTCACTAAAAGGCCAATTTCACATGACCATCTCTGAATTCACATACAGGTTATCTTTGCAGTTTATTTCTATTCACTTAGTTTTACTGTTTAATATGCTGTAACTAAAATTCTGTTCAGTTTGCCATGTTGAATGTCAATTTATGTTGCAGGTTTTTGCCCACAGCTTTCAAAATATGTAATAACCAAGTCACCTGATGTAGCCCGTGGCCCACCAAACTGAAACAAGAAGCAATGGGCAACTGGAGCTTTCTTTGCTTGGGAATTGTGGCGTTCTAAGTATCTTAACTGCAACTGATAGTACTTATCATGTCTGACCGGGAATATGACCAAATAGTAAAGGTGGGAATAATTTGTGATCTTTCCACTTGCAGAAGTATACTATAGGCACAGGTATTTTAGTTTTATTAAGTCTTAATGCTTTCTCCATAGAACAATACATTATAAGGACATATTGATCTGTATAGCACAACAGGCAGGATCATGCACAGCAATAGTAGTATGCAATTGCATACAGCATGTCAATATAGTCTGTTTTGTGCAACACCCTGAAACTTAGGAGTTTATTATAAGTACTACAATGTACAAATGTTATTCACCAAACCCTACCTATCTTCCTAGAACAAAGAACTCAGCTGTAGTTTTCTAAGCAATCCTGCAAAGAAGTCCAATGTCTATGAGTCACAAAGCAGTTCCTATATATGACACAGGCTGTATGACAGTGTCCTCTCAATGGATTGACACTTTCCTACAAAAGCTTATCATTAGATTATTTACCATTTCTATTTTAATGAAGTCTCTTGAAAAAAATTCTCAACAATATGGAAATGATCCATTATCATCTGAAACTCTCCCACATTGTAGCACTTCCAAAGTGTAAAGGGATTTCATTTTGCATTAAAAAAAAAAAAAATTATATACTGAAAAAAAGCTATGGGAATATCAAGTATTATTTATGCTTCTATCAATTCTTCTTTTAAAGCCTGTGTTCTTTACATCATTATATTTCTCTATTCCAGTGTTCAAATCAGTGCTGTATTCAGCTCACAAGGGACTGCACACAAACACAGCAAAGACAAAAGTCATATAACTCTGCCGTGAGCAATTTTCTTTTCTGGACAAGATTGCAGGTTTAGATATTATGGAGCCATATAAAATGTAACAAAACCTGCAGCAAGAAAACCAGTACATTTACAGCCCCTGAAAGCAAACAACCAGGGAGACAGGAGACATGCAAATGTGATTCTATTACATCCATATTAGCCTCATTTTCTTAAAACAGCATCAGTGTGGTTGATTTATCTATGTACTTCCCGCCAATGGGAACCGTCTAGCATTGGATGCTAATAAGTGGGAGAATAAAATGGAAACAAGAACTCAATTATAAATCCTTCAATTTCCAAAAAGAGGGACTGGAATGAGATTTAAAACAAGCCGTAATACATAAAGGCATTTTGGGAGGACCATCATCTTAATTAAATTTATCATGATGGTATCTTTTACCATCATGATTTAGGTAAATACAGCAAGGCTGCATATTCCAGTCATGTGCAGTAGACCTCATGGTTTGGATCAATCTATTGTGGCAAAGTGATTGTTGACACATTGTTGTAAGATGGTCTCTTCTAAGCAGGTTTTCCTACTGTCCTGACAAACCAATATCCTCAGTAATATGAAGATCATAATTCTTTCAGTCTTGACATGAAACAGCCATTGCCTTCCTCCAACGGCGTTTCATTTAAAGTTTACAAAACAATCCCTGTTCCTTATACAAGCAGTATTATTAGCCTGGAGATATTGACTGCCGACTTGGGGCTCACTGTATGTAGGACCACTATATGTTCTATAATAATTGTAGCCAGGTGGAAGCAATAAGACACTTTTGGCAGGATGCAAAGTGATATGTTGCTTGTAGGAAAATGCCATCAAGGGTAAATCTTCTGATATAGGAGGTGCATCCTCTGAAACGACACAAGCTTTGTACGTCTAGCGTCTCGGTGAGCCACAAGGATAGAGGGTGGACTATAGTCTTATACATGGATGGTGATGTAATCTATTGTCAAGTTTCTTGCTGTATTTAAACATTGTAAAGACTATTCATAAATGAGAAGTTGTATAAGCTATGATGCTGTGGTCTGAACAATGTTTCAAAAGTATGCAATGGCCATTGTAGTGGCAAGTTTAACGCCAGGAAAAACATTGTCAGTAGGGTAATAGAAAACAGGAGGCAGGAGCAGCCACTGCATCCTCAGCCTCCCAGTCATCGAAATAAGGCCTGGGTTACTACAAATTTGCTTTATCAGAATGACATTCACTGGAGAGGGTATGTAGACTTGCCAGCCCCTATTCATCTCCTTTAAGTACATAAAGCTACTCATGTATCATTTATCCAGATCTACATATGTATTTTTGCACTATTACCCATGCACTGTAAATCATGCTCCATCTCTTGAGTTACAAAACAAATTAAATGCAGATGAAACCAAGCACGTGGCTGCATGGTAGAGAAACTCACATAGTGGGGAATGAGGTTGGGTGAAAATGCTAAATGTACAATCATAATAAAATTTAAAAAACTAAAAGAAAGTAGAAAAATGGTTATAATACCTTTTCTTTTTTTTCTTCTCAATCTTCTTTAATTTTTGTAAATCTTTTTTTGCCATATCAATAATTTCAGTAGTTTCCTTTTCAGCAGGCATCAAGGAGGCAGAGAATGGAGAAGAGAAATAGGAGGCTCTTGATGAAGCCCTGGACAAATTTTTTCGAAGATTTTCATTCACAGCCTCACTTTCTAACAATTTTGCTCTGATAATTTAAGAACGAAAAGTAACAGGATGTCACAAAGCATCTTACATAAAGAAGCCCTAATAACATTTTCAACAGTGGTTCTGCTAATGGTATTATGGTTGCATGTACATTGTATTTTCACATTTATACTATTGAAACCCAACTTAACCAAAAAAAAAAAAAAAAACTCAAATGTTCTTTCAATAACACACAGCTTTACAATGCTTCAGCCTCTGCAACAGTGGTACAACATATAGAATAATGTGAAGATTTATAGTGTGGGTCCTAGATCTTGTAGTAAAAATTGCTTTATTATTGGGACTTTCTAAAACCTGGTAATTTTTTACTTTTAGGTCCTTCCATTTTTAATTTTCCCCAGTTGTAATAACTGAGTTTCAGCAGCAGATGGCAACACTGTGTAAGATAAGAAGTGAGTGCCAACATTGTCAATGGTTTGAAATGGACAAAGCAGCTGAGAATATAATACTGTAAATTTTCATATTAAAAATACCGTATTAAAAAAATTCTAAGAGATTTCAAAAACTGCCATTTCTGGAGAATATTTGGAGTAATTGGATTATATATCTGAAATGCTTTACCGTAGGTCCTCAATTTCTTTTATGTAATTGTGTATCATGTTACTTATTTCTTCATTACCATCACCTGCAAGTAAAAAGAATAAAAAAAATGATTACTAATTGATTACTAATTGATGGTGAATTACACAGCCAAAAACTTGGTGTAAGCTTTATGTTTGAACATTACCATTACCCACTAAGAACCTGTTTCAGGTTTTTGTCTTTACTACTAGCAACATACATTTTTTACACTTAGTACTAAAGAAATACCGGTAGGTGCACAATTTAAATTTCCTTTAAGTCTATTTTACATAGCAAATATGCTTCCTTCTCTTTTTAACACCTCATAACAGGATAGCAAATATTGAAGAGCAATAGAACAGTTAAAGGGGTATTCTTGGAATATGATCTTCCGATACAAAAATACATAATTATATAACTATATACAACAAAACTCACTGTAATTAATGACATAACAGAGCTTAAATGCTTTGCTTTTATGATTCATTAAATTTTATGGGCTTTCTAAAGTAGGCATTGTTATCTCCAAGAAGGCTGCCATCTACAACTACAACTCCCATGGTCCTTCAGTCCTCAGATCATGACTGGGAGCAGAGCTTAAGAGGGAGGAGCCATTACTAGCAGACTGCCCTGCCCTGTTACCCCAGTAATGATGTTTAAATGCCATTCCTGCACATTACCCCCCCCATAACACTGGTCATA
This sequence comes from Engystomops pustulosus, assembly GCA_019512145.1. Classification (NCBI taxonomy): domain Eukaryota; kingdom Metazoa; phylum Chordata; class Amphibia; order Anura; family Leptodactylidae; genus Engystomops; species Engystomops pustulosus. The sequence continues at coordinate 105,318,242 of CM033644.1, read as the reverse complement.
CTGGATGCACTGCAACCAACCGACTACGGCCAAGGCAAGTGCAGGACATGTGATGTGGACACATGACCAGAGGACATTTTCTGTCTCCTCCACAGGGACAATATCAATGGACTGATTAAAGTGGCCAGTAGCATTTTAATTTTTCATCATTGTGTATGACCACAACATTTTTCTGCTAATACACTATAATAAAGACATACACTATAATAAAGAATTAAAATGCTACTGGCGCTTTAATCAATCCTGTGACTTTGTCCCTGTGGAAAAGACACAGGACAGAAATTGGCCTCTGGTCACATGCCCACATCACTTCCCACATCCTGTATGGCCAGTGTTCAAGTGAGACATCATCTCAGTGAGGCAATGTGCAGTGATGACAGTTGTACACAATATTACTATGGCAACATATCAGGCCAATCTATTTATTCATCACTGAGAGCAGAGCATGAGAGGGAGGAGCCATTACTGAAAACTGAGGTATCATAGGAGTTGTAGTATCCTGTCGGCAATCTTGGAGATAAACCTGCCTACTTTAGAAAGCCCATAAAATTAGGTGAATCATAAAAGCAATCTATTTAAGCTCCATTTTGTGATTAATGACATTGAGTTTTGTTGTATTCATTTACAGCATTATGGATTTTTGTATCAGAAGTTCATATTCCCAGAATACCCTTTAAGAAAAAACAATATATCTATTTAAGCTCAATTTTGTGATTAATGACACTGAGTTTTGTTTTATTCATTTTAATCATCGCATTATGGGTTTTTGTATCCCAGAAAACCCAGAATACGGACAGTAAATATATAGACTTTATATCTATATCTTTCAAAGTCAAATTTTCTATAAAATATGCACACATAAAAGAGTAACGTTGTACAAATTACATTTTCAGGATATTTTCTGGTGGTGAAAAAAGAAGTTCAGAAAAAAAAACATTTGCTTTTCTCAACTGTAAATTTAATTTTAATAAAAATTTTAAAGAATGTTGGTTGAACGCAGTTTTTCCTCCTAAATAAAAGTAGGGTACTAGAACCCAGTGTATTGCGAATATAATGCTCCTATATTACAATCTGTCTATGACTGGAAGGGCGTGATTGACCATCCAAGATGGTGCCACCCATATGTTTGCACTGAAAGCGCCAGTTACCGGCAGGTGTCTGCTGTGTAACACAGCTGACACCCATCACATATGAAAAGGCCTCTGTCCGTGAGCCCTCTCCACACACCCCTTTGTGACAGGCAAACTTATACAGGCGGTCCCCTACTTAAGGACACGCGACTTACAGACTACCCATAGTTAAAGACGGACCCCTCTGCCCACTGTGACCTCTGGTAAAGCTCTCTGGATGCTTTACTATAGTCCCAGACTGCAATTATCAGCTGTGAGGTGCCTGTAATAAAGATTTATTGATAATCCTTGGTCCAATTACAGCAAAAAAATGTTGAAACTCCAATTGTCACTGGGGCAAAAAAAATTTTTGTCTGGATCTACCATTATAAAATATACAGTTCCGACTTACATACAAATTTAACTTAAGAACAAACCTACGGACCCTATATTGTATGTAACCCGGGGACTGCCTGTATTAATATTGGGCTGTCGTGAAGGGGTTTGGGATAACCAACTATAAGTAGTTAAAGTGACTACAAAAAATACTCCACAGCTATTATGACGAAAGTACCAACTGGAAAAGCATCACTATTCTACAACTATACATCTACAAATAAAATTTGACTATGGGTAAAGAAAAAGAATGAATACTGCACCTGCTCTGGCAAGGACCTGATTGGCCTGGTCACTCATAAGTTGTGTAATTCTGGTTCTTAAGGCATCTACTGTTTCTTGCATTGCCTTAACTCTCATTCGTAGATTGTTATTTTCGGTCTGCAGCATTGCATTCTCGTGGAACATGTCGTTGATGCTCTCAACTCCTTCTTCATCAATTATTCTTTTACCCTATCAATTGTAATCCAGAAAAGAGACTATTTTGCATTGTAATGTCATAGTAAATCATTATTGAACATGCCCGTGGCAGCCTGTCTGGCAGTGGATGATCGCCATCCTCAGCAATTGGAATAATAAGGTAAGCAATCACTGAAGAAGGTAAATATCCTCAATAGCGATCATTAGAAACTGAACATGTTTTTTCCACCTACCGTTTTATACTCCATCAGTTCCATCTGAAGTCTTGTTATTTCATTGCGAAGTGCATTTATCTGTTGACTTGTTCGATCCTGGTTAACCATGACTTTATTCTTGATATTGCGAGCTCTATTGGCGTATTTAAGAGTGTTCAGCGTTTCCATAAAATCTCTATCTGAAGGGCTTACACATGCAATCATTACGGTTTGGCTATGAAAAGGAAAAAGACATTGAAGAACAAAAATAATAATAAATTATTAACTTTTTTTTTTAAAGCACCATGTGTTGTACAATTGGAAAGGTGGTTACATAGATAGTATAACAATAGTATAATTAGGTCTAACAATAATAGAAAAGACATAAAACCAGATGATTGAACAGCAGAAGTAAAACTCTGCCTAAAACCTCTGAAGCCCCTCTGTTTATTCAAAAACATTTTGAAAAACTGCTGCTCCTTGTGCCTACACAGCCTTTCAGTGAAGCCAGCATAATTGAGCCTGGTTTCTTGTAATGTACTATTCCATTATCATTGAATCTAGTGCAATGGAAAGTTGTGACCTAAATTGTCCTAAATTGCCCTGACTGTTGCCATGTAATATTTTTGACACCGGAATACAAAAAAGTGCATATGTAATTGTTGCGTGAGAGGGCAGATGCCCTCGAGAGTGAAAGCCCACCTTTTTACCAATTGCCAAACATCTGGACAGGCGCAAATAGGAAAGCTACAAACTTTCAAATCCAAATATGTTCTATAAACGAAAACAAAAAGTAATTTTTAAAAGGGAAATTAATTTTTTTTCTCCTACCTGTTACCGCCAAGGGAGTCTTGGAGGAGCCTTGTCAGCTTTGAATCCCTATAAGGCACATGTGTGACTTTTTTACTTTGGTCTCCCAAAGCACTTATCACATTTCCTAGGGCAAGCTTGAAAAAAAAATGTCACTCATATTAGAGGATCTACAGAAACTTAACATACAATACATTTCATTCACATAAACTCTTAGTATACAGCAAGATAAGTTGACACATTTTCTGGCTATTTGTTAGCTTAAAGAGGTAAATATTCTACTAAAATAAAGTGAATTTAGGAAAATGTCAATAATATCTTTGAAATTTAGAAAGATGCTTCTTATTAAATAATATATCATGTAACTTATGATATGCATGTGAGTGGGACAGATTTTTTGCCTCTAAAGCAGTTAAGTCTCCTATTTATTGGCTGGAAGCTATGCGTCAAGAAAATTGGCACTACAAAACTATTCTAATAACCATGTCTGAGAGGAGTAAATACAAAATATGGAATTTAAAGAAAATTTACCATCATAAACCAGGTACACTGACTCTTATATTTCTATCCATGACCTCCTTCCTTACAAAATCATCTTTTAAAATTATAACGAGAAAGAAGGGCTTGGGGGTGGAGAGTTAACAGAGCCCCTGCATAATGTAGCTACAGAGGCTTCTACACCGCGCAGGGACGCCAGTGTTTGAGCGGGGCGTAGGGCGGTGGTTGAGACTAATATTATACATCCTTTCACTCTCGATACATGCTATGTGCCTTAACCCTTTACTGTAATTCACATGATGGTTATGAAACACTATGATAGTGAACTGGGTTGAGAGATAGATATATATACAGGCAGTCCCCGGGTTACATACAAGATAGGGTCTGTAGTTTGTTCTTAAGTTGAATTTATAGTAAGTCGGAACTGTATACTTTATATTGTAATCCCAGCCAGTACTTTTTGATCTCTGTGACAATTGGATTTAAAAAATGTTGATTGTCATAGAATCAGGATTAATAATAGCTTCATTACAGACACCTTGAACTGTTAACAGGTTTATTAAGCCTAGGACTAAAGTACAATAATGGACCAATACCAGTGGTCCGTTTGTACGAGGGTCGTATTAAGTCTAGTGTTCTTAGTAGGGGACACTGTTATATTGTTACCTAAATGCTCAGGCCATGAGAGCGGGTGCTGGGGATAGATGGGCTCTATCCCCAGCACCCCGCTCTCATGGCCTAGCATTTAGGTATACAATTTTCTTATCTGTACATGGTTTTGTGCTGATCCTTGAATGGTGTGTCCATCCATCATTGTGTTTCACCCCTCTTTTGTTGTTATCTTGCATTTGTATGGACTTGTCAAAAGATTTGATTAGCTCACCATTTATAATATTTATTTCTGTACATTGTTGTACTATATTGTGGCCAGTTGGGGGAGCTGGAGTTCCGGGAACAGTGCACATTATCATGTGTTCAGCACTTTCGAGTATGTCATAATTTGGACTTCGTTCTCAATTTTTAAAGGTTTATAAGCATGTTTTGTGGTGTATTTTGTTTCCATTAATAAAGATATTATTTGCTTGATCTATTTTTCATGTCTCTGTTCTTGTGGCAAAGAAAAAGCATATCCGGACTGGCCAATGAAGGGAAAAGATTAATATGGGCAAAAAAACACAGACACAGACATGGGATACTGGAAGATGCCTGAAGCCATCTGTCAGCCTGGTAAGGTAATGTGTGGTCTGGGGTTGCTTTGGTGCTGGTAAAGTAGGAGATTCGCCCAAGGTCAAAGGGATTACTCCATTCTGCAACGCCATGCCATACCCTGTGGACAGCGCTTGATTGAAGCCAATTTCACCTACAACAGGACAATGACCCAAGCACACCTCCAAATTGGAGGAAGCAGGCAGCTGGTAATTTATATGTATGGAGTGGCCAGTCCAGTCGCCAGATCTCAACCCCATTGAGATGTTGTTTGACGTTTGTGACGCAAAAAGTGCCCATCAAGCTTATAATTGTAAAAGGGGCTTCTGGAGCTAGGTGAAATTTCTCCAGTTTGCTCAGCAAATTACAGCTAAGCAGCCAAATTCCCCACTGTGGGACTAATCCCTAAGGACTATAAGGATTATCTTATCTTATCTTAAAAGTCTGCAATGTCGTTATTGCAGCAAAGGGAGCATTCTCTGTTGAAAGCAAAGTTTAAAGGAGAACATTATTATTAAAAAAATAAATTAAATTTTCAGACCTTGTCAATGTCTGGAATATATTTTCTATTCATTTTGCAACTCATTTGAAATAAAACTATGCCTTTTCAAGAAAACATTGTCTGGTGACCCCAAACTTTGAGCTGTGTGTATGATTGTATAAATCTCTGCAATAGTAACTGACATGGTGAGAATTTAATGTATATTTTATTAAGGGGCTTCATTCAAAAGTCTGCTACGGGCCCTACCTCTCTAGATACCCCCCCTGATATTGTGTATTTTCCTGTCCAACTACAACACAGCATTTGTCTCATATGTAGTTATAACAGGTATTAACTGTGAAGATGCTAAATGCAGCATAGCCCGATTTATTGATCGACTCATTGATAAATGTAACTTTTTCTGATGGACCGCTATTGTCAAAGTAATAAAGCTCACACCGCCCTTTACAGCTGTATCTTTTCTTTTTAACTAAGGATTAAAGCATTCAATAGCAGGGAAGCTAGTTATACAGTACTCTATTGTGAAATAAGCCCATAATCTTACTAGACCACAGTTGATAGAAATCCTTCTTTAGCTCTGTCTCCTGTAGCTCCTGTACGTTTAAGTCGCTCTGAGCCAGCCGATCACAAATGGAACTTGGCAGTAAGGGTTTCAACACTCGTTCATTTGTGAAGACTCTGTGTTTATCCTATTATCCAAGTTTTCCTCCTGTAAAGAAGGGAAAAGAAATACTAAAGAAACCGTCATGCAAAATAACCCCCTAATCTAAATAGATTTTCATAAACTGCCATTAGAGAGCATTGCTTCTATCCCTTCATTGTCCCTCTACATGCCTGTAAACCTAGCAATGAGGTCCTTACTGTATGCAAATGACCTGTGAAATGTCCAATGAGTCATTAGCATATTCAAGCTGTCCAGCTTATTCATGAGTGGGAGGAATGGCCACACCCCCAGTGCTGACTGACAGACTGTATAATGATGTGAGGCTGTATAATGATGTGCTTCCTGGTGCTGGCGCCCCCTGCAGCCTGTGTGTGTATAGGAGAGATACAACAGCTCCAGGCAGCCATGTTATAGCAGAACATGTCAGGTACTTGTGTAGCGATGTCTGGTCTCTGTGTATGGGAGGATGCAGCATGTCAGCGATGCAGCACAGACACTAGCATGCTTTACTATGCATTACACACAGACTGAGCAGGGGGGAGAAGGGAGGGGTACAGGGGTGACATCACTGCCTCTCACCATGTGACCAGCCTCATTACATATAAAGAAAAGATGATTTTACAATGATTAATGTATGAATTGACTAGATAAAGGCTGGGATGGGATCCTTGTGAGCTGCTCCAACAGGTAGAGTGACAGGACTAGTGACAGAGACCTGATGACAGTGTCCTTTAAGCAACAATTGAAAACAATGACTATTTCATTTACAAATAACCAACTTTAACTTGGCACTTATTATAGTAGTTTAGTTATATATATATAGTTTAGTATGTAGTTTCTAAAAGCCATTCAAGGATCAGATGAACCCGCAAATTTCATCAGGGTCAGCCTTTTTATGTAATCTGTATGGTTGTAGGGCTACCACAGATTCCCAGGAAAGAGGAGTAGACATGTTGGAATTTAACATGCCAGGTCTTTTGGTCAAAAGGGAGATACGTTATGACCAGCAGTGTATTAGTGGCTTATCTCTGCTCCTGTTGTGAGCACATACATAGTGAACTTAAAGAGCACAAGTAACTATATGTCAGTTGCTGGCCAAGTCACTCGGTATCCAGTCAGGGGGTTGGGGTTATCTTCCCAGCAGCAACAGAGCACCAGCCCCACCATGGCCAGCTGTGATGTTATCATGTTAGGCCGTTCAACACTTGCGAGTGTGATGCGATAAACTCGCATGACACTCGCAACGCATGCTGCCCGGATCACACGGCCCGAATACTGCAAACCGGGACTGAACTCAGCATGTCAGTTCACTCCAGTTTGCAGCATTCGGGCCGGGGATCCGGGCAGCATGCATTGCGAGTGTGATGCGAGTCATCGCATCACACTGGCAATGTGGAACGGCCCTTAATCTTTTTATTTCTATGCAGGTGTTTCATTGTGTAGGTGGACATGTTTTAACATTTTTCTTTGTGATGTAGCAAATCACTATATGATGCAGAGCTCTAGTGCTGCTGTCTTCCCGCCTTGCCTGCACTTGATCTCTGTACAAGCAGTATCACGAATTCTGTATCCTGATTGGCTGAGTTTGTGCAGTTCACATGTATGCCAAATGCTTTGGCATCACTGCCCTTAGCTGATGTTACAAACAGGAAGCCCCACCCATTTCAGGAAAAGCTGAGAGGATTTTACAGATATGGCTGATGTATGATGCAGTATTGTGGGATCGTTGTCAAAGGCTCTCTCCGCTGTGTAAAACATTTTTTTGGTCAGTAACTTTACAGTTACGCTTTAGGAAACGGTCTCATTTCTAAAAAGACCATATGGCTACATTTATTTGAAATCATCTTCATACAGGTACATTTTTTTAAAATAAAAATGCAATTGAGGAAATATTTTTTTCTTGGGGAAGAGGGGTAATAAGTTATTAATTAATTGAAATTTGCTCATTCTGAAACTGGGGGTCAGTGGGAGGGTCCAAATCTGTGACCAAGAGCTTCTCCATTTTGAATGAATGTATAGGAATAGATAGGTATAGTGGTTAATCATTTCTCTGTACCATTCCTTGTCTGCTTAGCTTAGAACCAATAGATAATTTGTAATGTAGTATGTATTAAGTTATGACTGTTGCATGCAAATGAGGTATGGGAGTTAGTCTTCACCATAGTGGTATATAGCTGGAAGTTGTTAGCAGTTACAAATCCAACAAACCAGACTTGATTACCTTACAATAGATTAGATAAATTCCCAATAATAAAAGTTCATAACAATCTTGTGGCCAATATTTCACTCTCCATCAAGATCTTTGTGCTCCCTCTGAAAGCTGGCACAGGTTGGGCACTCACTGTATAGTGCACCGGTGCCACAATGGAGCATTGCTAACAAGTGTTTATCAATCTTTTCTAAAGCCCTGCATCATCAAAGGTGGCAATTATCCAATTAACAGTATAGATAGAGTGAACTTCTGGAATGGAACTTCTATAAAGTCTCAGCTTTGTAGCAAATTACAAAATATCTCTATAAGATTTTTATAGTCTGAATCCAAGGAAACTGAAAAACCAACTGCATCATAATCCATGATTAAAATACACATATTAATTATTTAACTGGATAAAAACATATCTTTTTAGGATACATTTATTGAGAAAACTGTACAAAATAAAGGAGACTCTAATGCCCAGTTGGGTCAGCTCTGATACTAAATAAGATGCAGCTAAGCATTGAGGATGCAGGTGCTGTAAGGTATTCCATAAAATATGTGCCCGCAAGGGTTTAGAAGAGGCTATAAATGCTGCACTTATGTGTATGTTATGTATGTATGTATGTTGCCAAAGCTGACAAGCTGCTGCCATAGAGCGCTGGGTGTGTGTAGACGAGCAGATCCATGTAAAAAAATGTCATTTAGAACAGACTGTTTATGCAATGGCTCACATAGGCATGACGGGCAGCGTGTCACTCTACAGAAAAGCAGGAATAAATGCCTAACATAGACCTCCACACTATAATATTATCTATATTTAGCTCCCAAACAGAACCTTAATGAATTGCTAAAGCAGCATGGTTCCACCCATAACAGTCCTAGTGTCACATTCACCAGATAACCACAAACCAAGGCAGTCATTGCCTGGTTGTGATAGCAGGGTAGCAAAGTGGGCAATTGCACAGGGGAGAACTCTTCTTTCAATAATCTTGAAATTTGTTTCTAGGTTGCCATGGATCTAGAGTATTCAGGTTTAAGTGAGAAATCAGGTGCCATTTTTATTATAAAAATCACTCCCGACGGCAGTTTAACAGGTAATACCTCTGTTTCCTGAAACTTAGAAACACAAATTTAGATTCATATAAAAGAGGAGACTCTATTCTTCCATAGAAAAAAAGAATGTCCCATAGCCAGAGAAAAGCCCTCTGAAGTGTCTCCCCTCCATATTCTTAGCCATCAGACTGCAGGGGAATTGCTGCACACAGGAGCTGCTGCACCTCACAGTAATGGAATATTCACTTTATATGTTATTACGTTTACGTATTATGTTATTTTGAGAAGGGATAATATCAAATATGTTCATGTTTTTAACCTTCTCTATGCAGAACTTCTAAGAACACACTTCTTTCTTATTGCCTTTTATTTCGTGATAGTCAATTTCGCAAAAAAAAAAGAAACGATAGGATGAACATTTGATCCTCTCGCCTAATGATCCTACATATTTACATTGCAACCCAGAACTGTCCATAAAGTTATATTTAACACCAAAAACACACCAGAAATGAAGTTTTTTATTTCACAACCTTATTACTTACCCTATGTTATGACGTTTCTCACTCAAATTCTTATGAAGCGCGGAGGTTTCTGTTATTGTGCGGATATACATTGGCGCACATCTAAACGTGACTTATTCTCATTAGCTTGGTTTATGGATATATAGTATATTTGGGTTACCATTTTAAGGAAGCATACAATGATAGATCTGTGTGACGCTCAGTGCAATTTCTGCAAAAATTGTTTGTTGTCTCTGTGATTTAAACATTCCTTGCTGCATATTTTGGTGAATATATGGTGTGGGGTATGTATGAACCCTCACATCTTACTGTTTTAAAAAAATATATTTTCTTTATACAAATATCTGGATTGTAAATATTTTAAGGATTTTGAATGTTATGCCAAATGCATCGCCTGGTTGTCTGCTTTCAAATTATATAGGTTTTATGTGGCTTTATTCTTTTATTCTGTTTTATTTCTATATTTGCAGTTTGTGACTGTCTAAAATTCTAGCTGAAAAGCAGAAATCTAGTCATTACTTTTAGTGATATATGTGGATTATTTTGTGAAAATTCAATATGGGACATTTGTGGTACACATGGCTCTTTATAGGAGATGTGATGGTAAATATTTTCTGTTTGGAGCACATTTTTTGCCAAGTCAAATTTTAAGTATTTTTTATAAATGTTCAGTTTGAATCAAATTTGCATGAAGGCTCATATGTCTATAAACTCTTTAATGCATTTTGAAAATGGGGCAGTGTCTGCTTTCAGAAAATATGTGTTGTTGGGTGTACTTTAATTCTTTTTGCTGTAATTTCGATTTTATTTTTAAAATCAAAATTGTAAAATTGCTTGGTCAATAACGCGACAAAATATCAGAAATGCCGGGCGGTGAAAGGGTTACTTAACCCCTTGGTTAAATTCCCCTGGTGAAGATGCTTATCAATCTATCTCCTGTCTATATATCCCATCGTCTAGGTTATCCATCTCCTATAATCGGACCATTATTATCTGCTTTTCTCCATTTATTAATCAATCTTCTACTGTATTTATCTCTCATATCTATCATACTGTATATATAATCTACTTATATTTAGCATCAAGAAATCTCTATCATCTTTCAATTTATCTTCTTTCATAATAATTATAAATAATAATTCATTTATATCGCACACAGATTGATACAGCGCCAGCCTGAGCTTCCAGTCCAGACCCGGCCCAAGGGTCACAATCTATTCAACCTACAGTAATTTCTTGGAGTGTGGGAGAAACCCACACAAACACAGAGAGAACATACAAAATCTTTGCATGTTGATGTTGACCATGCTGCAAGGCGTAGTGCTAACCACTGAGCCACTGTGCTCACCCTCAGCACCCTATACCTATCTCCAATAAAATTCTCCATATTACAGATGTTTTCACCATACTAAGTGTCCTCTTGTACTGTGACTGTCATAAATAGTTTTTTTGGGGCCCCACTTTTAGTTTTGTCCAGGGCCCCACTTTGTCTAGAACCGGCCCTGTCTTGACACTGGTCAGAACGTCATGAAAGCTCGCACCTTGTCAAAACAACCATTCTGCTTCTCTTAATCAATAATGAATTCCCTCTCAAGTGTGTCAAATGGAAAAACGTAATGAGGTGCTTGGTTGAGGCATGTCTACAGCAGTCAACAATCTCTCATAAGATGTACACTTCCCAAAATAGAAGACAAGAAACCTTATTGTAGGCAGGCGGAAGGTGTCTAATTAGACCACGCCTATAATCATATACAATCTTTTTGCCACATTCCCAAATGTCTTTCTGGAGTAGTTCGTTTTTACAAAATGAAAGTGTACAGTTTTGTTTAGAAACATGCGATACGACACCCGAGGGAACAAGGTTGCTTAGAAAAAAAAAATGTATTAAGTATTTTGGCTCATACCGTATCCAGTTTTAGACAACTCGGGTTTGACATAGATGGATGTGAATATGCATGTGAACACGAACTCTGCACATTCATTTGCGTACTGGCATAGTTCTAGATAAGGCACCCAACTTCAAACACTGCATCATCTGCGAAAAATAAAATCACATCAAACCGTGTTATTAGCATAGAATAAGTAATCATTTGTAAAGAATGAAATAATCACTGAAAAAATCAAAAGTTATAACAGAAATGTTCCTACAAATCCTGGTTTTCTGCACAGGATTATTAATGGAATCCTCCACTCATCTGCTGCCACACCCTATTATTGCTGCAGTAAGGGGATGGAATTGTGCTATGAAGCTGCCCTATACATCATTCGCCTCCATTGATTTACAACATAGACTGAGGTAGGTTAGGCTAGAATCAGGATTTGTGGCTAATACATTATAAGATTTATAGTGCATTTCAATGTCAAGTTAAAGACAAAATCAACCTGTACAAAAGCTTCTCTCAAGGGTAAAATTATCCCTTGCATACAGACATTTAGTGTCTTAGTGTCTAACATGGAAATAGATTATTCACCAGAACAATACATGTCTGTATTAAAAACATCAGAGAGTATTTCAGATACCATTGTTCCCCATAACAAGGCTTTATATTACATTGATAATGTTATTTCATATACTATGTACATTGCAATGTGGGAATTAGAAATTGATAGTGAAAATAACACAATGGAAAAAACCGCAAAGCAGAACAATATAAAAAAAAAAAAAAAAAACAGTTCCTGGAAACACTATAGTACCACCCCTACTTCGGAGCCACATTACGGGTGGTTACTCCACTGTATAATTCCCCATTTGAATCTTCATGATTTTATGTTAGACTTTTTGTTTCTGGCATCAATGTCCCGTGTCCTGTCAAACAAATCATACCCCTTCATTGTAAATCTAAGGAAAATTATAAAATTACCCCCTGAATAAACACAATGTAAAATAGCATTTTATGCTACAAATAAGGTGTGAAATATGCTAAATAGTTTCATCACTCAGCATCAACAGTTCAATAACATTAACCCCTTAAGGACCAGGCCCTTTTTCTTTTTTTCGTTTTTATTTTTCACTCCCCACCTTCAAATCTATAACTTTTTATTTTTCCATGTACAGAGCTGTTGTGGCTTTTTTCTGCTAAACAAATTGCACTTCGTAGTGATGGTATTAATATTCCATGCCATGTTCTGGGAAGCGGGAAAAAAATTCTAATGCATTGAAATGATGAAAAAACCATTTGCGCCATTTCTTGTGGGCTTGGTTTTTACAGCTTTCACTGTGCCCCCAAATGACATGTCTATTCATTCTTGGGTCGGTACGTCACGGGATACCAAATTTGTATAGGTTTTTAAATGTTTCATACATTTACAAAAATTAAAACCTCCTGTACGAAAAAAAAATTCTTCATTTTGCCGTGTTCTTGCGCTAATAACTTTTTCTACTTTGGTGTATGGAGCTGTGGGTGGTGTCATTTTTTGCGACTTCTGATACGTTTTCAAGCTTCTATTTTTAGGACTGTTCGAGCATTTTGATCACTTTTTATAGAATTTTTTTATTTTTTTTCAAAATGGCAAAATGCCATTTGCGACTTCGGCGCGATTTTCCGCTACGGGGTTTAACCGCAGTGAAAAACGTTATTATATTTTGATAGATCGGGCATTTTCGGACAGTCGAATACCTATACTGTCCAGCGACGGACCTTTATATATTTTTCGTTTCTCTATTTCATTAATCATTCTCTACTGTTTTATCTCTCATAGCCAGCTACGATATCTCTTTATATCTATGCATCTAGAGTCTCTATCATTTCATATTTATCTTCTTCAATAATAAATAAATTTCATTATATAGTGCACACAGATTTAGCAGCGCCGCCCTGAGCTTGCCAGATCAACCCTGTCCCCAAGGGCTACAATCTATTCACCCATCAGTATTTTCTGTGAGTGGGGAGGAACCCCACACCACAGAGAACAACAAAATCTTTGCATGATGTTTACCAGTGCTGCAATGCTTATGCTACACACTGAGCCACTGTGCCCCCTCGCCCCCTATCCCTATCTCCAAAAAACAACAAACCAAAATTCTCCAGATACAATTGTGACTGGTCATAAAATAGTTTATGGGGCCCCACTTTAGTTTTGCCCAGGCCCCCCTTTGTCTAGAACCGGCCCTGTCTATCACTAGGTCAGAACAGTCATGAAAGCCGCACCTGTCAACACATCCATTGCTTCTCTAATGCAATAAGATTCCCTCTCATGGTGTCAATGGAAAAAACGTAGATGAGGGTGGTGAGGGGCATGCTAGCAGTCACAATCCTCATTAGATGACACTTCCCAAAAAGAAGACAAGAACCTTATTTGGGGCAGCGGAAGGTGTCTAATTAGACCACGCCTATAATCATACATATCTTTTTGCCACATTCCAATGTCTTTCTGGTTAGTTCGTTTTTACAAAATGAAGTGTACAGTTTGTTAGAAAACATCGGTATACGACTACCCTGAGGTGAACAGGTTTGCTTAGAAAAAAAATGTATTAATGTATTTGGCTCATACCGTATCCGTTTTAGACAAAACTCGGGTTTGACATAGATGGATTGTATATGGCATGTGAACGAGAACTCTGCCCATTCATTTGCGTACTGGCAGTAGTTCTAGATAAGGCACCCCACTTCAAACACTGCATCATCTGCGGAAAAATAAAAATCACATCAAACCCAACGTGTTATAGCATAGAATAAGTAATCTATTTGTAAAGAATGTAAAATATCACTGAAAAAATCAAAAATTATAACAGAAATGTTCTCTACAAATCCTGGTTTTCTGCACAGGATTATGTATTGAGAATCCTCCACTCATCTGCTGCCACACCCTATTTATTGCTGCAGTAAGGGATGGAATCTGTGCTATGAAGCTGCCCTATACTCATTCGCCTCATGATTTACAAACATAGACTGGAGGTATGTTAGGCTAGAATCAGGATTTGTGCTAATACATATAAAGATTTATAGTGCATTTCAATGTCAAGTAATAAAGACAAAATCAACTGTACAAAAGCTTTCTCTCAAGGGTAAAACCCCTTGCTACAGACATTTAGTGTCTTTGTGTCTAACATGGAAATAGATTATTCCACCAGAACAATTACATGTCTGTATTAAGAATCAGCAGAGAGTATTTCAGATACCATTGTTCCCCATAACAAGCTTTAACCCCTTAAGGACGGAGGGTTTTTCCCCTTTCATTTCTCGTCTTCAACTTCAAAAATCCATAACTTTTCCATTTTTCCGTGTACAGACCTGTGTGAGGGCTATTTGTGCGTAACGAATTTTCTTCCCGTATGTTATTTATTTTAACATGCCGTGTACTGCGAAGCTGAAAAAAATTCCAAATGTGGAAAAAATTTGAAAAAAAAAAACCGCACGTGCGTCACGTTCTTGTGGGCTCAGTTTTTTACGACTTTCACTCTTCGCTCCAAATAACACGCCTACTTTATTCTTTGGTTGTCGGACTGCGATGCGGATGTGATACCAAATTTTTATACAGGTTTTATTGTGTTTTAATACATTTTCAAAATAAACGAATTGTACAAAAAGAAAAAAAATTTTGCCATCTTCGACGCTAATAAACTTTTTCATACTTGGCGCACGGAGATGTGTGAGGGGGTCATTGTTTTGCGAAATGAGGCGACGTTTTCATTGCTACCATTTTGATCTGTGCGACATTTTGATCATTTTTTATTCATTTTTTATGTTATGTAAAAAGGTGTAAAAGGCCATTTCGGACATTGGGGCGCCATTTCCCCCGCCTCGGAGGTCACCGCCGGCCGTAACCGTTTTACTATTTTGATAGATCGGCATTTTGGGACGCGGCGATACTAATATGTTCTGTTATTTTTACTGTTTGTTATTGTTTTATATTATCCTTTCTAGGGAAAGGGGGGTGATTGAACTTTTAATATTTTATTAATTTTTTTTTTTTTTAAACTTTTTTTTTAACCCCACCTCTGTATGAAGAGGACTCAGCCCGTGAGCCCTCTTCTACATCCCTTATTACCTCGCGCCGTAGAGCTACGGCGCGATAGCGTTAAGGGGATCAAGCAAATAATATCTTTATTAATAGAAAAATACACCATAAAACATGCTTAAAAACCTTTAAAAATTGTGAACGAAGTCACAAATGAATGACATCCTGGGCATCCATCCCCAGCCCCCCGCTCTCATGGCCTGAGCGTTTAGGTATACAACGTTCTTATTTGGACATGGTTCTGTGCTGATCCTTGAATTGTATGTCCATCCATTATTGTGCTTCACCCCTCTTTTTGTTGTTATCTTGCATTTGTATGGACTTGTCAAAAGATTTGATTAGCTCACCATTTATAATATTTATTTCTGTACATTGTTGTATACTATATTGTAGGGGGAGCTGGTGTTCCGGGAACAGTGCACATTATCATGTGTCCAGCACTTTCCGAGGATGTCATTCATTTGTGACTTTCCACAATTTTAAAGGTTTTTAAGCATGTTTTGTGGTGTATTTTTCTATTAATAAAGATATTATTTGCTTGATCTATTTTTCATGCCTCTGTTCTTTTTGCGATAAGAAAATTGTATACCAAATGCTCAGGCCATGAGAGCGGGTGCTGGGATAGATGCCCGCTGTCATGGCCTGAGCATTTAGTATCCAATTTCTTATTTGTACATGTTTTGTGCTGATCCTTGAATTGTGTGTCCATCCATTATTGTGTTTCACCCCTCTTTTTGTTGTCTTTTATTATACAGCAACACAAAACAAATTAAAATCATGTCATGACCCAAATAGAAAGGGAATTCAGAGAGAATCCTACACAAGATTGTGGGAAACATAGTATAATATAATGAATTGTAAAGTACCAGTGCTATATATATATATATATATATATATATATATATATTATAATATATATATATATCTCTCACACAGTTCACTATCATAGTGTTTCATAACCATCATGTGAATTACAGTAAAGGGTTAAGGCACATAGCATGTATCGAGAGTGAAAGGATGTATAATATTAGTCTCAAACCACCGCCCCTACGCCTGCTCAAACACTGGCGTGCTCCTGCGCGGTGTAGAAGCCTCTGTAGCTACATTATGCAGGGGCTCTGTTAACTCTCCACCCCCAAGCCCTTCTTTCTCGTTATAATTTTAAAAGATGATTTGTGAGGAAGGAGGTCTGGATAGAAATATAGAGTATTGATACCTGGTTTATGATGGTAAATTTTCTTTAATTCCATATTTTTGTATTACTCCTCTCAGACAGGTTATTAGAATAGTTTTGTAGTGCCATTTTCTTGACCCATAGTTCCAGCCAATAAATAGGAGACTTAACTGCTTTAGAGGCAAAAAATCTGTCCCACTCACATGCATATCATAAGTTTACATGATATTATTTAATAAGAAGCATCTTCTAAATTTCAAATATTATTGACATTTTCCTAAATTCACTTTATTTTAGTAGAATATTTACCTCTTAAGCTAATAAATAGCCGAAAATGTGTCAACTTATCTTGCTGTATACTAAGAGTTTATGTGAATGAAATTATTGTATGTTAAGTTTTCTGTACATCCTCTAATATGAGTGACATTTTTTTTTTCAAGCTTGCCCTAGGAAATGTGATAAGTGCTTTGGGAGACCAAAGTAAAAAAGTCACACATGGCCTTATAGGGATTCAAAGCTGACAAGCTACTCCAAGACTCCCTTGGCGGTAACAGGTAGAAAAAAAAAATCATTTCCCTTTTAAATTACTTTTTGTTTTTCTTTATAGAACATATTTGGATTTGAAAGTTTGTAGCTTTCCTATTTGCGCCTGTCCAAGTTTGGTAATTGGTAAAAGGCGGGCTTTCACTCCCGAGGCATCTGCCCTCTCACGCAACAATTACATATGCCTTTTTTGTATTTCGGTGTCAAAATATTACACGGCAACAGTCGGGCAATTTAGGACAATTTAGGTCACAACTTTCCATTGCACTAGATTCATGATTGGAATAGTACATTACAGAAACCAGGCTCAATATATGCTGGCTTCTGAAAGGCTGTGTAGGCACAAGGAGCAGCAAGTTTTTCAAAATGTTTTTGAATAAACAGAGGGCTTCAGGGTTTTAGGCAGAGTTTTACTTCTGCTGTTCATCATCTGGTTTTATGTCTTCTCTTCATTTGGTGACTTATTAGACTATTGATACAGAGGAGATGACAGGAGGAGGACGAGTTATAGGGACAGGAGGGGAGAGAAGAAGGAGAGTAAAGTGAACAAGTCATCAGGAAATGATAACTCCAGAGCTGCAGTCACTCATTACATTTACATCCCAAAGGAAACCTGTCAGCAGGTGTGACCATATAGGCTGCAGCCAGTGTTATATATTGTCCCTGGAGAGATGTGTAACCATACCTTTGTATCTGATGTTAGTAGCAGCAGGACTGTGATTTACATTCCAGGATTGTACTGGGGAAGGAGTAGTTTCCTCTCTCGGATGAGCTCTGTGCACTCTGCCTGCTTCTCTAAGTATTCCACCAAAATCCAGTTAGTTTTGTCACATAACAGGAGGGAGCAGTGCAAAGAGCGCAGCAGTGTGAGGATGCACTCACAATCCTGGAATATAAATCCATGGGCCACATTTATCACTCGTTTTTTCTGTTGTTTTTGCGCCTTTTCATTCAGGCGCACCGTTTTTGCGCCATTTTTGCGATTAAACGCCAAACTTTCCCTCATCTATTTTACCAATCCAGATGTTTTGCTGCGCCTAATGATATTCATCACTTGCAACTTTTCATTTAGGCACAAAAACGGGATTTGAAAAGGGCTAGTTTTATTTTTCAAATGAGTTGCAAATGAATAGAAAATATATTCCAGACATTGACAAGGTCTGAAATTTTTAATTTTATTTTTTAAATAATAATGTTCTCCTTTAAACTTTGCTTTCAAAGAGAATGCTCCCTTTGCTGCAATAACGACATTGCAGACTTTTAAGATAAGATAAGATAATCCTTATTAGTCCCACAGTGGGGAATTTGGCTGCTTAGCTGTTATTTGCTGAGCAAACTGGAGAAATTTCACCTATGCTTCCAGAAGCCCCTTTTACAAATAAATAGCTTGATGGGCACTTTTTGCGTCACAAAGCTCAAACAACATCTCAATGGGGTTGAGATCTGGCGAACTGGACTGGCCACTCCATACATATAAATTACCAGCTGCCTGCTTCCCCAATTTGGAGGTGTGCTTGGGTCATTGTCCTGTTGTAGGATGAAATTGGCTTCAATAAGCGCTGTCCACAGGGTATGGCATGGCGTTGCAGAAGGAGTAATCCCTTTGACCTTGGGCGAATCTCCTACTTTACCAGCACCAAGCAACCCCAGACCATCACATTACCTTTACCAGGCTTGACAGATGGCTTCAGGCATCTTCCAGTATCCTGTGGTGTTTTTTTTTGCCCATATTAATCTTTCCCTTCATTGGCCAGTCACGGATATGGCTTTTTCTTTGCCACAGACAGGAGAATCTGTACATGGTTTTGTGCTGATCCTTGAATTGTGTGTCCATCCATCATTGTGTTTCACCCCTCTTTTTGTTGTTATCTTGCATTTGTATGGACTTGTCAAAAGATTTGATTAGCTCACCATTTATAATATTTATTTCTGTACATTGTTGTATACTATATTGTGGCCAGTTGGGGGAGCTGGAGTTCCGGGAACAGTGCACATTATCATGTGTTCAGCACTTTCGAGGATGTCATTAATTTGTGACTTCGTTCTCAATTTTTAAAGGTTTATAAGCATGTTTTGTGGTGTATTTTGTTTCCATTAATAAAGATATTATTTGCTTGATCTATTTTTTCATGTCTCTGTTCTTGTGGCAAAGAAAAAGCCATATCCGAGACTGGCCAATGAAGGGAAAAGATTAATATGGGCAAAAAAAACACAGACACAGACACTGGAAGATACTGGAAGATGCCTGAAGCCATCTGTCAAGCCTGGTGAAGGTAATGTGATGGTCTGGGGTTGCTTTGGTGCTGGTAAAGTAGGAGATTCGCCCAAGGTCAAAGGGATTACTCCATTCTGCAACGCCATGCCATACCCTGTGGACAGCGCTTGATTGAAGCCAATTTCATCCTACAACAGGACAATGACCCAAAGCACACCTCCAAATTGGAGGAAGCAGGCAGCTGGTAATTTATATGTAATGGAGTGGCCAGTCCAGTCGCCAGATCTCAACCCCATTGAGATGTTGTTTGAGCGTTTGTGACGCAAAAAGTGCCCATCAAGCTATTTAATTTGTAAAAGGGGCTTCTGGAAGCATAGGGTGAAATTTCTCCAGTTTGCCTCAGCAAATTAACAGCTAAGCAGCCAAATTTCCCCACTGTGGGACTAATAAAGGATTATCTTATCTTATCTTAAAAGTCTGCAATGTCGTTATTGCAGCAAAGGGAGCATTCTCTGTTGAAAGCAAAGTTTAAAGGAGAACATTATTATTTAAAAAAATAAAATTAAAAAATTTCAGACCTTGTCAATGTCTGGAATATATTTTCTATTCATTTTGCAACTCATTTGAAAAATAAAACTATGCCTTTTCAAATTGTCTAGGTGACCCCAAACTTTTGAGCGGTGGTGTATGATTGTATAAATCTCTGCAATAGTAACTGACATGTGTGAGAATATTAATATGTATATTTTATTAAGGGGCTTCATTCAAAAGTCTGCTACGGGCCCTACCTCTCCTAGATACCCCCCCTGATATTGTGTATATTTCCATGTCCAACTACAACACAGCATTTGTCTCATATGTAGTTATAACAGGTATTAACTGTGAAGATGCTAAATGCAGCATAGCCCGATTTATTGATCGACTCATTGATAAATGTAAACTTTTTCTGACTGGACCGCTATTGTCAAAGTAATAAAGCTCACACCGCCCTTTACAGCTGTATCTTTTCTTTTTAACTAAGGATTAAAGCATTCAATAGCAGGGAAGCTAGTTATACAGTACTCTATTGTGAAATAAGCCCATAATCTTACTAGACCACAGTTGATAGAAATTCCTTCTTTAGCTCTGTCTCCTGTAGCTCCTGTACGTTTAAGTCGCTCTGAGCCAGCCAGATCAACAAAATGGAACTTGGCAGTAAGGGTTTCAAACTCGTTCATTTGTGAAGACTCTGAAGTTATCCTATTATCCAAGTTTTCCTCCTGTAAAAGAAGGGAAAAGAAACCGTCATGCAAAATAACCCCCTAATCTAAATAGATTTTCATAAACTGCCATTAGAGAGCATTGCTTCTATCCCTTCATTGTCCCTCTACATGCCTGTAAACCTAAGCAATGAGGTCCTTAAGCTGTATGCAAATGACCTGTGAAATGTCCAATGAGTCATTAGCATATTCAAGCTGTCCAGCTTATTCATGAGTGGGAGGAATGGCCACACCCCCAGTGCATGACTGACAGACTGTATAATGATGTGAGGCTGTATAATGATGTGCTTCCTGGTGCTGGCGCCCCCTGCAGCCTGTGTGTGTATAGGAGAGATACAACAGCTCCAGGCAGCCATGTTATAGCAGAACATGTCAGGTACTTGTGTAGCTGATGTCTGTGTCTCTGTGTATGGGAGGATGCAGCATGTCAGCAGATGCAGCACAGACACTAGCCATGCTTTACTATGCATTACACACAGACATGAGCAGGGGGAGGAGAAGGGAGGGGTAACAGGGGTGACATCACTGCCTCTCACCATGTGACCAGCCTCATTTACATAATAAAGAAAAGATGATTTTACAATGATTAATGTATGAATTGACTAGATAAAGGCTGGGATGGGATCCTTGTGAGCTGCTCCAACAGGTAGAGGTGACAGGACTAGTGACAGAGACCTGATGACAGGTGTCCTTTAAGCAACAATTGAAAACAATGACTATTTCATTTACAAATAACCAACTTTAACTTGGCACTTATTATAGTAGTTTAGTTATATATATATAGTTTAGTATAGTAGTTTCTAAAGCCATTCAAGGATCAGATGAACCCGCAAATTTCATCAGGGTCAGCCTTTTTTATGTAATCTGTATGGTTGTATGGCTACCACAGATTCCCAGGAAAGAGGAGTTAGACATGTTGGAATTTAACATGCCAGGTCTTTTCGGTCAAAAGGGAGATACGTTATGACCAGCAGTGTATTAGTGGCTTATCCTGCTCCCTGTTGTGAGCACATACATAGTGAACTTAAAGAGAACAAGTAACTTATATGGTCAGTTGCTGGCCAAGTCACTCGGTATCCAGTCAGGGGGTTGGGGTTATCTTCCCAGCAGTCAAGCAGGCACCAGCCCTCACCATGGCCAGCTTGTGATGTTATCATGTGTTAGGCCGTTCAACACTTGCGAGTGTGATGCGATAAACTCGCATGACACTCGCAACGCATGCTGCCCGGATCACACGGCCCGAATACTGCAAACCGGGACTGAACTCAGCATGTCAGTTCACTCCCAGTTTGCAGCATTCGGGCCGGGAGATCCGGGCAGCATGCATTGCGAGTGTGATGCGAGTTCATCGCATCACACTGGCAAATGTGGAACGGCCCTTAATCTTTTTATTTCTATGCAGGTGTTTCATTGTGTAGGTGGACATGTTTTAACATTTTTCTTTGTGATGTAGCAAATCACTATATGATGCAGAGCTCTAGTGCTCTGTCTTTCCCGCCTTGCCCTGCACTTGATCTCTGTACAAGCAGTATCACGAATTCTGTATCCTGATTGGCTGAGTTTGTGCACGTTCACATGTATGCCAATACTGCTTTGGCATCACTGCCCTTAGCTGATGTTACAAACAGGAAGCCCCACCCATTTCAGGAAAAGCTGAGAGGATTTTACAGATATGGCTGATGTATGATGCTGTATTGTTGGAATCGTTGTCAAAGGCTCTCTCCGGCTGTGTAAAACAATTTTTTTGGTCAAGTAACTTTACAGTTACGCTTTAAGGAAAACGGTCTCATTTCTAAAAAGACCATATGGCTACATTTATTTGAAATCATCTTCATACAGGTACATTTTTTTTAAATAAAAATGCAATTGAGGAAATATATTTTTTCTTTGGGGAAGGAGGGGGTAATAAGTCATTAATTAATTGAAATTTGCTCATTCTGAAACTGGGGGTCAGTGGGAGGTCCAAATCTGTGACCAAGAGCTTCTCCATTTTGAAGGAATATATAGGTATAGGAATAGATAGGTATAGTGGTTAATCATTTCTCTGTACCATTCCCTTGTCTGCTTAGCTTAGAACCAATAGATAATTTGTGAATGTAGTATGTATTAAGTTATGACTGTTGCATGCAAATGAGGTATGGGAGTTAAGTCTTCACCATAGTGGTATATAGCTGGAAAGTTGTTTAGCAGTTACAAATCCAACAAACCAGACTTGAATTACCTTACAATAGATTAGATAAAATTCCCAAATAATAAAAGTTCATAACAATCTTGTGGGCCAATATTTCACTCTCCATCAAGATCTTTGTGCTCCCTCTGAAAGCTGGCACAGGGTTGGCACTCACCTGTATAGTGCACCGGTGCCACAATGGAGCATTGCTAACAAGTGTTTATCAATCTTTTCTAAAGCCCTGCATTCATCAAAGGTGGCAATTATTCCAATTAACAGTATAGATAGAGTGAACTTCTGGAATGGAACTTCTCTAAAGTCTCAGCTTTGTAGCAAATTACAAAATGATCTCTATAAGATTTTTATAGTCTGAATCCAAGGAAACTGAAAAAACCAACTTGCATCATAATCCATGATTAAAATACACATATTAAGTATTTTAACTGGATAAAAACATATCTTTTATAGGATACATTTATTGAGAAAACTGTACAAAATAAAGGAGACTCTAATGCCCAGTTGGGTCAGCTCTGATACTAAATAAGATGCAGCTAAGCATTGAGGAATGCAGGTGCTGTAAGGTATTCCATAAAATATGTGCCCGCAAGGGTTGTAGAAGAGGCTATAAATGCTGCACTTATGTGTATGTATGTATGTATGTATGTTGCCAAAGCTGACAAGCTGCTGCCATAGATGCTGGGTGTGTGTAGACGAGCAGAATCCATGTAAAAAAATGTCATTTAGAACAGACTGTTTATGCAATGGCTCACATAGGCATGACGGGCAGCGTGTCACTCTACAGCAAAAGCAGGAATAAATGCCTAACATAAGACCTCCACACTATAATATTATCTATATTTAGCTCCCAAACAGAACCTTAATGAATTGCTAAATGCAGCATGGTTCCACCCATAACAGTCCTAGTGTCACATTCACCAGATAACCACAAACCAAGGCAGTCATTGCCGGTTGTTGATAGCAGGGTACGCAAAGTGGGCAATTGCACAGGGGAGAACCTCTTCTTTCAAATGAATCTTGAAATTTGTTTCTAGGTGCCATGGATCTAGAGATATTCAGGTTTAAAGTGAGAATATCAGGTGCCATTTTTATATATAAAAATCACTCCCGACGGCAGTTTAACAGGTAATACCTCTGTTTTCCTGAAACTTAGAAACACAAATTTAGATTCATATAAAAGAGGAGACTCTATTCTTCCATAGAAAAAAAGAAGTGTCCCATAGCCAGAGAAAAAGCCCTCTGAAGTGTCTCCCCTCCATATTCTTAGCCATCAGACTGCAGGGTGAATTTGCTGCACACAGGAGCTGCTGCACCTCACAGATAATGGAAATATTCACTTTATATGTTATTACGTTTACGTATTATGTTATTTTGAGAAGGGATAATATCAAATAATGTTCATGTTTTTAACCCTTCTCTATGCAGAACTTTCTAAGAACACACTTTCTTTCTTATTGCCTTTTATTTCGTGATAGTCAATTTTCGCAAAAAAAAAAAGAAAACTGATAGGATGAACATTTGATCCTCTTCGCCTAATGATCCTACATATTTACATTGCAACCCAGAACATGTCCATAAAGTTATATTTAACACCAAAAACACACCAGAATGAAGTTTTTATTTCACACCATTACTTACACCTATGTTATGACGTTCTCACTCAAATTCTTATGAAGCGCGGAGGGCTCTGTTATTGTGCGGATAATACATTGGCGCACATCTAAACGTGACTTAGTATCTCATTAGCTTGGTTTATGGATATATAGTTATTTGGGTTACCATTTTTAAGGAAGCATACAATGATAGATCTGTGTGACGCTCAGTGCACTTTTCTGCAAAAATTGTTTGTTGTCTCCTGTGGATTTAACATTCCCTTTGCTGCATATTTTGGTGAATATATTGGTGTGGGGTATGTATGAACTCCTCACATCTTACTGTTTTAGAAAAATATATTTTCTTTATACAAATATCTGGATTTGTAAATATTTTAGAGGAAATTTTGAATGTTAATTGCCAAATGCATCGCCTGGTTGTCTGCTTTCAAAATTATATAGGTTTTATGGTGCCTTTACTTTTTATTCTGTTTTATTTCTATATTTTGCAGGTTGTGACTGTCTTAAAATTTCTAGCTGAAAAGCAGAAATCTAGTCATTACAATTTTAGTGATATTATGTGGATTTATTTATGTGAAAATATCAATATGGGACATTTGTGAACTGTACACATGTGCATCTATTACATTTAGGAGATGTGAAGGTAAATATTTTCTGTTTGGAGAACATTTTTTGCCAAAGTCAAATTTTAAGTATTTTTTATAAAATGTTTCAGTTTGAATCAAAATTGCATGAAGGCTCCTAGGTCTATAAACTCTTTAATGCAATTTTGAAAATGGGGCAAGTGTCTGCTTTCAGAAAATATATGGTTTGTTGGGTTTACTTTAATTCTTTTTGCTGTAATTTCGATTTTATTTTTAAAAATCAAAATTGTAAAAATTGCTCTGGTCAATAACGCGACAAAATATCCAGAAATGCCGGGCGGTGAAAGGGTTAATACCCCTTGGTTAAATTCCCGGGTGAAGATGCTTATCATCTATGTCCTGTCTATATATCCATCTGTCTAGTTATCTATCTCCTATAACAGTGATGGCGAACCTTTTAGACACAGAGTGCCCAAACTAGAATCAAAACCTACTTTTATGTTGCAAACTGCCAAGATGACAATTTAAGCAATAACCTATTGATCCCAACTGTATCATAAGTCTTAATCGTATTGGCGTTCTGAGGACACCAATACAGTAGAAAGAAAATTTGGATTGTAGCTTCCTTCCAGGGTCCCCTGAAGAGGAAGAAACTTTGAGTCATTTCTAGCAAATTGTGTGCTGGGGTGAAAGCCTGGGTGCCCACAGAAAGGGCTCTGAGTGCCACCTCTGGCACCCGTGCCATAGGTTCGCCACCACTGTCCTATAATCTGACCATTTATATATCTTGCTTTTCTCTATTTATTAATCAATCTTCTACTGTATTTATCTCTCATATCCATCTACTGTATATATAATCTACTTTATATTTATGCATCTAGAAATCTCTATCATCTTTCATATTTATCTTCTTTCATAATAATTATAAATAATAATTCATTTATATAGCGGACACAGATTATACAGCGCCGCACTGAGCTTGCCAGATCAGACCCTGTCCCCAAGGGGCTCACAATCTATTCAACCAATCAGTAATTTCTTGGAGTGTGGGAGGAAACCCACACAAACACAGAGAGAACATACAAAATCTTTGCAGATGTTGACCAGTGCTGCAAGGCTGTAGTGCTAACCACTGAGCCACTGTGCTGCCCATCAAGCACCCTATAACCTATCTCCAATAAAATTCTCCCATATTACAGATTGTGACTGGTCATAAAATAGTTTTATTTTGGGGCCCCACTTTTAGTTTTGCCCAGGGCCCCACTTTGTCTAGAACCGGCCCTGTCTATGACAGCTAGGTCAGAACAGTCATGAAAGCTCGCACCTTGTCAAAACAACCATTCTGCTTCTCTTAATGCAATAATGAATTCCCTCTCAAAGTGTGTCAAATGGGAAAAACGTAGATGAGTGCTTGGTTGAGGCATGTCTAGCAGTCAACAATCTCTCATTAAGATGTACACTTCCCAAAATAGAAGACAAGAAACCTTATTTGTAGGGCAGCGGAAGGTGTCTAATTAGACCACGCCTATAATCATATACATATCTTTTTGCCACATTCCCAAATGTCTTTCTGGAGTAGTTCGTTTTTACAAAATGAAAGTGTACAGTTTTGTTAGAAAACATGCGGTATACGACTACCCTGAGGTGAACAGGTTTGCTTAGAAAAAAAAAAATGTATTAATGTATTTTGGCTCATACCGTATCCAGTTTTAGACAAACTCGGGTTTGACATAGATGGATTGTGAATATGGCATGTGAACGAGAACTCTGCACATTCATTTGCGTACTGGCAGTAGTTCTAGATAAGGCACCCAACTTCAAACACTGCATCATCTGCGGAAAAATAAAAATCACATCAAACCGTGTTATTAGCATAGAATAAGTAATCTAATTTGTAAAGAATGTAAAAATATCACTGAAAAAAATCAAAAAGTTATAACAGAAATGTTCTCTACAAATCCTGGATTTTCTGCACAGGATTATGTAATGGAGAATCCTCCACTCATCTGCTGCCACACCCTATTTATTGCTGCAGTAAGGGGATGGAATCTGTGCTATGAAGCTGCCCTATACATCATTCGCCTTCATTGATTTACAACATAGACTGGAGGTATGTTAGGCTAGAATCAGGATTTGTGCTAATACATTATAAAGATTTATAGTGCATTTCAATGTCAAGTATAAAGACAAAATCAACCTGTACAAAAGCTTTCTCTCAAGGGTAAAATTATCCCTTGCATACAGACATTTAGTGTCTTATGTGTCTAACATGGAAATAGATTATTCACCAGAAACAATTACATGTCTGTATTAAGAAATCAGCAGAGAGTATTTCAGATACCATTGTTCCCCATAACAAGGCTTTAACCCCTTAAGGACGGAGGGTTTTTCGCCTCATTTCTCGCTCTCCAACTTCAAAAATCCATAACTTTTCCATTTTTCCGTGTACGACCTGTGTTGAGGGCTTATTTTGTGCGTAACGAATTTTACTTCCCGGTAATGTTTTTATTTTAACATGCCGTGTACTGCGAAGCTGAAAAAAAATTCCAAATGTGAAAAAATTGAAAAAAAAAACCGCACGTGCGTCACGTTCTTGTGGGCTCAGTTTTTTACGACTTTCACTCTTCGCTCCAAATAACACGCCTACTTTATTCTTTGTTCGGTGCGATGCGCGGTGATTATACCAATTTTATACAGGTTTTATTGTGTTTTAAACATTTTCAAAAAATTTAAACGAATGTGTACAAACAAAGAAAAAAAATTTTGCCATCTTCTGACGCTAATAAACTTTTTCATACTTTGGCGCACGGAGATGTGTGAGGGGTCATTTTTTGCGAAATGAGGCGACGTTTTTCATTGCTACCATTTTGAGATGCTGTGCGACATTTTGATCATTTTTTATTTCATTTTTTATGTTTGTAAAAAGGTGTAAAAGTCGCATTTCGGACATTTGGGCGCCATTTCCCTCCGCCTCGGAGTGTCACCGCCGGCCGTAACCGTTTTTACTATTTTGTAGATGCGGCATTTTGGGACGACGGCGATACTAATATGTCTGTTGATTTTTCCTGTTTTGTGTATGTTTTAATATCCGTTCTAGGGAAAGGGGGGTGATTTGAACTTTTAATATTTTATTAATTTTTTTTATTTTTTAAACTTTTTTTTTAACCCCCACCTCTGTATGAAGAGGACTCAGCCCGTGAGCCCTCTTCATACATCCCTTATACCTCTGCGCCGTAGAGCTACGGCGCAGAGCGTTAAGGGGTTAATATTACAGTGATAATGTTAATTCATATTACTATGTACATTAGCAATAGTGGGAATTAGAAGATTGATAGTAAATATACAATGGAAAAAAACGCAAAGCAGAACTATAAAAAAAAAAAAAAAAAAACCACAGTTCCTGGAAAACACAATAGTACACACCTCTACTTCGGAGGCCACATACGGGTGGTTACTCCAACTGTATAAATTCCTCCATTTGAATCTTCATGAATTTTTATGTAGACTTTTTGTTTCTGGCATCAATGTCCCGTGTCGTGTCAACAAATACAAGTACCTCTTCATTGTAAGCTAAGGAAAATTATATAAATTACCACCGGGTATATAAAACAAATGTAAAATATCATTTTATGCTACAAAAAGTTGTAGAAATATTGCTAAATAGTTTCATCAGCAGTCAACAGGTTTCAATAACATTTAAAGGGGTATTCCCACAAAGACAAGATTCGTAAAATATACGTCATGATGGCAAAATAACCCATCTCTAATTCATGTATTAACAAAATAGCATTTCCATCACAGTACTCACATTGAGTACACGTAAAGTTGTGTATGACCAGAAAATTTGTCACACACATAAACACCACAATATGAGTGAGACAATCCTGTCACACACTCTCTTTGTTTCCAGTACACAGGCAGTCCCTGGTTACATACAATAGGGTCTGGAGGTTTGTTCTTAAGTTGAATTTGTATGTAAGTCGCAACTGTATATTTTATAATGGAAGTTCTAGACAATTTTTTTCTTTTGCCCCAGTGACAATTGGAGTTTCAAAATTTTTGGTGTAATTGGACCAGAGATTATCAATAAAGCTGCATTACAGACATCTTACAGCTGATCATGCAGTCTGGGACTATAGTAAAGCACATCCAGAGAGCTTCACCAGAGGTCACAGTGGGCAGAGGGTCCGTCTGTAACTATGGGTTGTCTGTAAGTCGGTGTCCTTAAGTAGGGGACCGCCTGTACATCTAATTTCATGTTCCAATACACAAACATTGCAAGACTCCAAACAAAAGAAGTCCCAGCGCTCCAGGAGATTTTGAAGTTAAAAAAATCCTTTTTATTGTATCCAGGTAAAAACTTGAACATGGCATAGTAAACATGGATTGGACCTTGAGTGGATCTATGACGATGACTAAGCTCTAATGAGTGAAACGTTGGTTATAGCCTGATGGTCCACTCACTATGTACCGTGCCACGTTCAGTTTTTACCTGGATTCCAATAAAAAGGATTTTTTTAACTTCAAACTCCTGGAGCGCTGGTACCTACTTTTGTTTGGAGCCTTGTGCCTGAAGTCCGTGGGGTTGTATGCCGTTCTGGTGTGCTCTAGTAAACCGACTGGAGAGTTGAGCTGAAAAAATGCATTACTGTTGACAAAATTGCAAGGTTACAGCTCTCTCACCCATGTTCAGTGACCGCACGTGCAACGCACATTTCGGAGATTACCAGGAAGCATTGTGCAAATCAGATGTACTGAACACACAAGAGAGAGTGGTGAGGAGATTGTCTTACTCTAAAACGTTGTGGTGTGAATCCTGTTATGTAGAACTGCTGCAACTTTGTTAATGTGCCCCATAGTGTCAGGGAGACATTGAAGTACACCACAAAGGGCTGTGCGCAAGTTTCCTGTCGGCCTTTGCACGTTCTTTCTAGTGCAAACTGCTAAAGTGACTGCACCACATTTGTGTCGCAACGACCCTTTTGTGCGCAGCGCACTAATCTTCAAGCAAAACAAATTAGGGGGCATTACAGTTTCTCAGTCGGACCGTGCGCCAGATTTAATATGCAAAGTCTGACAGAATGTGTCACAATTCTAATGTTAAACGTACACCAAAAAAAAAAAAAAAAGGGGGGTGCACTTTGTCGGAGCAATACCAGGGGGCGCCATAAACCAGAATCTGGCACACCCTGCATTCTACACAGTCAGGCTGCATGTAGTTTACACTGTTGTTCGTAAATGAGCCTCTATTGTTTTGACGACTTACCTCCCAGCTGGATATTGTTGTATAGGAATCTTGATATTTTATTTTGTCTACACTTTTGATACTATAATAAAGACAACTATAATAAGACACATATTTTTTGTTATGTATTTATGACTATTCAATGCTGGTCCATTTATCTTTTAATTGTTGAGTTATAAAACAAACCTCCAAGAATTGCGCGTTCACTTTAAAATCCTGTGTGGAAACCCAGTTCCAGTGCAGCTTGTTTCCTTTCCGTTGCCTCTATCCAGTCTGAAAAGAGTTCTAACAGCTCGAGGCTGATCCCTTGCTCTTCACAGTTATATTTACGTCAAACCCAGTTCCCATTGTGTATGTTTTTACCAGATCCTGTCTACATATTAAACAAATGTATGTTAGCAGTGAACTGAACGGTAAATAACAATATAGACTATAGAAATGTAATTGTATTTTCAGAAAATGGTAATTATTAATACTACCAGGGACAGCAAGTAGGAAATTTAGAAGAGGATATCATTTGCAGGGCGGTCTTTGTAAAATACACTGAAGAATGATTTTGGAATTAATGAAAATATAATTTAGAATGGGGATAAAGACAATTCTTTATTAGCTTCCATTATTTTAACACATTTAAGTATACTTAATTACATACAGTTGGCTTTAATATTATGAAAATGCATGCATTATACAAAAACATTCATGAACCATCAGGCATAGGCTAAGAAAACATTAGTTGGTTCATTCTGGGCTGTGGGAGAAGCAGAGAGGAGCTTGTAGCAGGATCACATGTAAGTGCCCGAATCTAACATTGCGCCTAAACTGCACCAAAATTGCGCCTAAACTGTGTTAAAGTAAAGTGATTAATAAGAGGCAGAAAATATACTTATCACAGATGGTTGTAGCTTGTGATAGTTCTGGCAAAACAGTGCGCCAGAATTTAGGCGCAACTACCGTACTACACTTAGGCGCACAAAAGTGATAAATGTGGCCCCATATATCACAGTCCTGCTGCTACTAACAACATATGCAAAGCTCTAATTACACATTTCCAGGGACAATACATAACACCGACTGCAGAGAGCACAGAGAACAGCAGTGTGAGGCCAATCGCTCAATATAAATCCATATATCGCAGTCCTGCAAGGTAGAGTTTTCTAGCCTCCAATTTATTGATAGCAAGCAGTGATCGTGGAAACAGTTAATGTGAAATCTCACCTGTTACGTCTAAAAAAAAAATCTCCTCCAAGGCCATGTGACAATGAGCAGAGAAGAGTCAGATTTTACCTGAGATGAGTCATGTTTAGAAGCTGGAGCTACTTCAGATGCCCCTATCTTCAATTCTATAGCACCTGGAAACAAACTGCTGGTGTCATATTAAAGATAACAAACTCATCTTTAAGATTTGGCACCTGACTGTGATATACAGAACAGGAGGTAGGTAAGGACATACCGTATTTTTCAGACTACAAGGCGCACCGGATTATAAGGCGCTCCATCAATAAATGCCTGCTAAAACGTCTAGTTTCATACATAAAGCGCTCCGGATTATAAGGCGCACCTGATTATAAGTTTGAATGACCAGCAGGTGGCAGACCTGTGCACAGTCCAAAGCAGCTGTTGTCTGTAAGTATGGGTCATATATAAGGCGCACTGGACTATAAGGCCCACTATACAGATTTTAAGGGCACCTTATAGTCTGAAAAATATGGTAGTTGGAAATGGAAGCTACAGATAAAGATCAAACTCCTGCATTTATTTCGGGATCTTTAGATCACAGAACCACAAGCCTGATCCAAAGATGTGATCCAAAAGATGAGATTCTTATGTTTAATATGACACCAGCAGAATCTTTCTAGGTGCTATGGAACCGAAGACAGAGAAGCCTGAAATGACTCTCCCTCTGCAGCCTCTAAACGTGATCCATCTCAGGTAAAATCTGACTCTTCTCTGCTCATTTTTTAGATCACATCAGGCTTGTGGGTCTGTGACCGACTTTGGTGGAACATTCTTAAAGGGAACGGGTGAGATTTCACATAACAGAAAGGACATTTCATCCCCGACCTGAGGGGCCAGGAGTTTAATAGGGTAACATCTGGCGACTGGTCCCCTTTAAGAGAAACCCATTAGGAAGTTGAAGGGGTTGTCCCACTCTTATGCTGTGTCTGGGGGTCCGACCACTAGGACCATCACAGATCAGCACAGGGGACATGCGGCCTCATTCAGGGACGGGATTCCCTCAGACATTGGCTGTCCTGTTATTCCATCAGTCGGACCCCCAAGCAGTGTAGAATCATAACATGATCCATGAGCGGATCCTGGTGCCCTGGACCCGGGGAGGAGATGTCCTGGTCTCCATCTCTGACGTCCCAGTTACCATGGAGCAGCCTGAATGCTGCGGAGACCATGGTCATTATGCGACCTTGGAGACCGTATGATGACAGGGAGGGAGAGAGGTTACACTAATTAAACCTACCCCATCCCTGGACCTGAGATTTAACCCCTTCAACACCACCCTATGACCTATAGGAATCCTGAAATCCTCAACTTCCCAAATGTATTGAAGCAGAGGCTACATGTTACCTGCACTGATACATTATATCCAATACATTGTATCAGACAAGAGGTTTGATGGGGAGGGACACAAAACTCCTAAAATCTGCCATTGTGATATGCTTGGCTGTGGATTGTAGACTAAGAAATGTCCTCTGCGGGTAAATCCACTTCTAGAGGCTCCTATAGACCTATGTATTTCCCATTGTGTAGCCTGTCTAGCAGATCAGACTACACAAGCTTTGTAGTCTGTAACTATGGAGACACATATGTCTATATAGAAGCTATTTTCCATCAGGTTTATTTATATCATAGTCTCGGCTATGTCCTGCAGTCTACAAGACCCATCTATACACCTGAGCCCCCACAGCACGGCACCATCTACATCTACCCCCTTAATAATCCATCCCTGCACCCCCGGTACCCTCCATCCCTGCACCCCCGGTACCCTCCATCCCTGCACCCCATGTATCATCCATCCCTGCATCGGACACGGCGATACCTTTGTGGTTTATGATTTTTTACTGTTTATTTATTTATATGAGTTCTAGGAAAGGGGGTGATTGTGAATTTTTATGTTTTTTTAATATAATTTTTTTTTTTTACTTTTTTTTTTATTTATTTTTTTTACTATTTACAGAACCCCTAGGTACTTTAACCCTAGGTTGTCTTTGATCCTACCATATACTGTCTGCATACTACAGTATGGCAGTATATGGGGATTTGCATACCACTCTTTACAATGTGCAGATCGCACATTGTAATAGATAGCCTCGATCATGACACTCTGGGATTTTGTGTGATCCCAGGCTGTCATGGCAACGGATCGCCGCTCCCCGGTGACGTCACGGGGAGTGACGATCGGAAGCCAAGATGGCGGCGCCCACGCCCGCCGGCTCTTTATGCCGCCGGCGGCTTTGCCGCGGCAATCAAAGGGTTAACACCCGCATCGGTGCAAGCACCGATCGCGGGTGTTAGCGACGGCGTTTGCTTCATTATGAAGCAATGCCCGGTGAGTATAGAAGGGCTCAGCCTGTGAGCCCTCTTCATACTCCCCCATGCGTCAGTAGACGTAAAGGGTACGTCTTATTGCGCTATGGGGTTAAAGGGTATTCCCACAAGACAAGATTCTTAAATATACTCAGATGGCAACATAACCATTCTCTATTCATATTATAACAAAATAGCTTTCACAGTACATATGAAGTACACGAAAGTGGTTGTATGACAGAAAATTTGCCACACACATAAACATCCACACATATAGGTGAGACATCACCTGTCACTACACTCTCTTTGTTTCCAGTACATCTAATTTCATGTTCCAATACCAACATTGCAACCCAACACAAGAAGGTACCCCCACGCTCCAGGATTTTGAAGTTAAAAAAATCTTTTTATTGTATCCAGGTAAAAACTTAACATGGCATAGTACATAGGTGAGTGACCTAGAGTGGATCTATGACGATGACAGCTCTAAATGAGTGAAACGCGTTGGTTATAGCCTGATGGTCCACTCACCTATGTACCGTGCCACGTTCAAGTTTTACCTGGATTACAAATAAAAAGGATTTTTTTAACTTCAAATCTCCTGGACGCTGGTACCTTTTTATTTTGTTTGGAGCCGGTGCCTGAAGTCCGTGGGGTTGTATGCCGTTCTGTGCTCTAGTAAAAACAGACTGAGAGAGGTGAGCTGAAAAAATGCATTACGGTTGACAAAATTGCAAGGTTACAGCTCTCTCACCCATTTCAGTGACCGCACTGCAACGCACATTTCGAGATTACCAGGAAGCATTGTGCAAATAGCATGTACTGAACACACAGAGAGAGTGGTGAGGAGATTGTCTTACTCTATACGTGTGGTGTGAAACCTGTTATGTAGAACTTGCTGCAACTTTGTTAATGTGCCCCATAGTGTCAGGGAGACATTGAAGTACACCACAAGGGCTGTGCGCAAGTTTCCTGTCGGACTTTGCACGTTCTTTTCTAGTGCAAACTGCTAAAGTGACTGCACCACTTTGTGTCGCAGACGACCCTTTTGTGGCGCAGCTGCACTAATCTTCAAGCAAAACCAAATTAGGGGGCATTACAGTTCTCAGTCGGACCGTGCGCCAGATTTAATATGCAAAGTCTGACAGAATTGTGTCCACAATTCTAATGTTAAACGTACACCAAAAAAAAAAAAAAAAGGGGGGCACTTTGTCGGAGCAATACCAGGGGGCGCCATAAATCCAGAATCTGGCACACCCTGCATTCTACACAGTCAGCTGCATGAAGTTTACACTGTTTTCGTAAATGAGCCTCTATTTGTTTTGACGACTTACCTCCCAGCTGGATATGTTTGTATAGGAATCTTGATATATTTATGTGTCTACACATTGTCTTAGAGCAGAGAGTATTTCAGATACCATTGTTCCCCATAACAAGGCTTTAATATTACAGTGATAATGTTAATTCATATTACTATGTACATTAGCAATAGTGGGAATTAGAAGATTGATAGTGAAAATATAAACAATGGAAAAAAACGCAAAGCAGAACAATATAAAAAAAAAAAAAAAAAACCACAGTTCCTGGAAAACACATATAGTACACACCTCTACTTCGGAGGCCACATTACGGGTGGTTACTCCAACTGTATAAATTCCTCCATTTGAATCTTCATGAATTTTTATGTTAGACTTTTTGTTTCTGGCATCAATGTCCCGTGTCGTGTCAAACAAATCAAGTACCTCTTCATTGTAAAGCTAAGGAAAATTATATAAATTACCACCCGGGTAATAAAAACAAATGTAAAAATAGCATTTTATGCTACAAAAAAGGTGTAGAAATATGCTAAATAGTTTCATCAGCAGTCAACAGGTTCAATAACATTAAAGGGGTATTCCCACAAAGACAAGATTCTTAAATATACTCAGGATGGCAAAATAACCCATTCTCTAATTCAATATTATTAACAAAAATAGCATTTCACAGTACTACATTGAAGTACACGTAAAGTGGTGTGTATGACAAGAAAATTTGTCACACACATAAACACCACACATATAGAGTGAGACAATCCTGTCACTACACTCTCTTTGTTTCCAGTACATCTAATTTCATGTTCCAATACACAAACATTGCAAGACTCCAAACAAAAGAAGGTACCAGCGCTCCAGGAGATTTTGAAGTTAAAAAAATCCTTTTTATTGTAATCCAGGTAAAAACTTGAACATGGCATAGTACATAGGTGATTGGACCTATGAGTGGATCTATGACGATGACTAAGCTCTAAATGAGTGAAACGCGTTGGTTATAGCCTGATGGTCCACTCACCTATGTACCGTGCCACGTTCAAGTTTTTACCTGGATTACAATAAAAAGGATTTTTTTAACTTCAAAATCTCCTGGAGCGCTGGTACCTTCTTTTGTTTGGAGCCTTGTGCCTGAAGTCCGTGGGGTTGTATGCCGTTCTGTGTGCTCTAGTAAAAACCGACTGGAGAGGTGAGCTGAAAAAATGCATTACTGTTGACAAAAATTGCAAGGTTACAGCTCTCTCACCCATGTTCAGTGACCGCACTGCAACGCACATTTCGGAGATTACCAGGAAGCATTGTGCAAAATCAGATGTACTGAACACACAGAGAGAGTGGTGAGGAGATTGTCTTACTCTATACGTGTGGTGTGAAATCCTGTTATGTAGAACTTGCTGCAACTTTGTTAATGTGCCCCATAGTGTCAGGGAGACATTGAAGTACACACAAAGGGCTGTGCGCAAGTTTCCTGTCGGACTTTGCACGTTCTTTCTAGTGCAAACTGCTAAAGTGACTGCACCACATTTGTGTCGCAGACGACCCTTTTGTGGCGCAGCTGCACTAATCTTCAAGCAAAACAAATTAGGGGGCATTACAGTTCTCAGTCGGACCGTGCGCCAGATTTAATATGCAAAGTCTGACAGAATTGTGTCACAATTCTAATGTTAAACGTACACCAAAAAAAAAAAAAAAAAGGGGGGGTGCACTTTGTCGGAGCAATACAGGGGGCGCCATAAATCCAGAATCTGGCACACCCTGCATTCTACACAGTCAGGCTGCATGTAGTTTACACTGTTGTTCGTAAATGAGCCTCTATTTGTTTTGACGACTTACCTCCCAGCTGGATATTGTTGTATAGGAATCTTGATATATTTTATTTGTCTACACATTTTAGATACTATAATAAAGACACTATAATAAAGACACATATTTTTTTGTTATGTATTTATGACTATTCAATGCTGGTCCAATTTATCTTTTAAGTGTTTGAGTTATAAAACAAACCTCCAAGAATTGCGCGTTCACTTTAAAATCCGGTGGTGGAAGACCCAGTTCCAGTGCAGCTTGTTTCCTTGCCTCTATCCGTCTGAAAAGATGTCTAACAGCTCGAGGGATGATACCTTGCTCTTCATCAGTTATATTTACGTCAAACCCAGTTCCCATTGTGTATGTTTTACCAGATCCTGTCTACATATTAAACAAAATGTATGTTAGCAGTGAACTGAACGGTATAACAATATAGACTATAGAAATGTATTGTATATTTTCAGAAAATGGTAATTATTAATAATACCAGGGACAGCAAGTAGGAAATTTAGAAGAGGATATCATGTGCAGGGGCGGTCTTTGTAAAATACACTGAAGAATGAATTTTGGAATTAATGAAAATATAATGTAGAAATGGGGATAAAAGACAATTCTTTATTAGCTTCCATTATTTTAACACATTTAAGCTAATCTTAATTACATACAGTTGGCTTTATATTATGAAAATGCATGCATTATACAAAAACATTTCAGAACCATCAAGGCATAGGCTAAAGAAAACATTAGTTGGTGCGAGGTAGGTTGTCGGCACAAAGACCTCAGAAGCAGATCCTATTTCTCCACGATAAAGGTTTTTTGTAACACTGTGACTTATTAAAATTAAGAGACTTTCAAAATGCTTATGTTCACAAAAAGACAGGGAAAAGTGCAATAATTTTAGAACCACTGCAGGTAAGTGGTGCAGCAGTATGCAGGCCAAACGTTTTCCCTTTCTTTGTAATGTACTAGACGCATGTTAATTGCTAAAGTATATGATGTGACCCTTCTCCAGTTCTGTCAAATACTGTCCGATTTATACACAATATTTAAATACTAAGGCAAAAGTTTTCTGAATACTTGGGTGGCAAAATCTCAGAAGAACATTAGAATAGAATAACTTTATTATCTAAAAAGGGGAGATTGGTAGTATCACAATAAAACGACATGCATTAATACGCTTTAAAAAAGACAGACACATAATCCACACACAAATAAACTGATAAAATTAGTAAATATTTAAAAAGCGCTGTCTAGTATGCAAGGGATTGGATTTGTTGTTTAAAATTGTATCCAGTTTTGTTACAGAAAGTCTGCATATTCCTGGTTGCTGTTGATATTTCATATAAAGCAACACATATAGAGCAACACATATAGAGCAACACATATAAACTCTTATAATAAAGTTAGCATTCTTACTTGGCCATAGGCAAAGACTGTGGCATTGTATCCTTCGAAGCAGCCTTCAATAAGTTTCTCTGTACACTGCAGGTAGATTTCATCTTGTCTTGAATCAATGTCAAAAACATAGTCAAATGTGAATGCCTTATCTTTTCCTAGAAAAACTTGGGGTTCACCTGGAGTCACAGAAGTGCAAATATGACAGCCTTCAATTTTTTCTTTGGCAAGTTGAGGGCGAATTCTGAAAACAAATTGAAAAAAAAATTAAAAACCAGTTCAAGCAGAGGTTTTAATAGAGCATATTATATTACTGGAACATTTTGTAGCATTTGCACAGATGACCGTGACCAGTTTGTTTCCAGTATTCTGGAAATGAATAAAAACTATTCAGGGAAAACCTGGCATGCATGCGAGACAGACAAAATTACTATTTTACCATTACGTCAGTTAAAACCAGCAGCATATTACAGACATGACACTGCTAAACATAACAAATCTACCTCTCTATCAGGCCTTCAAAACTGCAGTCAACAATAATCCAAGCCAGCCTGCTATTGACTTAAGCAAATGAGAAAAAGAAACATACCGGTAACCAATATTTAGATTTTATGTATCAAAAGATTAAGACATCTGGCTTTTAAAATGAAATGAACGACAAAAAAATAAATGATGACACAGTATAACTATTAGGAGATTGACTTCACAATAAATTTATATCCAGAATAATAATATAGTTGGCCCCCTACTTAAGAACACCCGACTAACAGACGACCCCTAGTTACAAACGGCCCTCTAGATGTTGATAATTTACTGTATTTTAACCGTCTTATATTAATTTTTGCTCCTATAGAGGCACTAGTTCTTATTTTCAGGGGATGTCTTATTTTTACATGAACAAGAATTTACATTTATCATTGAACAACTCCTCCAACATCCTTATGACTCTCCAAACTCTGAATTTCATGCTGTATTTCTTGTGACTCCATTTCTATTAGAATCATTGGTCCCAGTCTCTCATGTCTAGTAAAATCACTTTCCATAAATGAGCCCTTCTTATCCTGGTAGCTGCTGGGATCACATTTGCAGCACAACAGTCAGTAATGTAATTCCATGTCACAACCTTCTGCAGCAGCTAAAAGATTTACTAATACTAATGTACGGCATGGGGGGGGGGCTGCAGCTAGGTCTTATTTTCAGGGGAGGCCTTATATTTCTAAGCCTGAACAAAATTGTACTAGGTCTTATTTTCGGAGGATGTCTTATTTTAGGGCTTTATTGTTAATTCTGGTTCTTATGACAACCCACATTTTTCATTTTTTCAAATCCAATTGTCACAGAGACCAAAAAGATTTTGACTGGGGTTACAATTATGAAGTATACAGATCCGACTTACATACAAATTCAACTTAATAACAAACCTACAGAACCTATCCTGTACGTAACGTGGGGGACTGCCTGTAATTCCTTTATAATTACCGTAGTTTATAAGTATATCTAACTTTATACAGGCAGTCCCCGGGTTTGTTCTTAAGTTGAGTTTGTATGCAAGTCAGAAACGTATACTTTATTATTGTAACCCCAGTCAAAATTTTTTTGATCTCTGTGACAATTGGATTTTAAAAATGTTGGATTGTCATAAGAACCAGGATTAACACTAAAGCTTCATTACAGACACCTGTGATAAGTGTTATAGCTGTCTATTGTAGCCTAGCACTTAAATATAGTAAATTACCAAAATCCAGAGGTCTCTTTGTAACTAGGGGTCGTATGTAAGTCAGGTGTTCTTAAGTAGGGGACCGCCTGTACTGGCTAGAATGGCATACTTACATCTTTACACAAGTAAACACATGAAGCCACAAATGCCATATTTTGTATAAACTTTTGGGGCCTTTTTTTTAGCAGTCATTATTCAAATATGTTATAATTTCTACTACAAGCCCTGAAATGCAAATGAAAACAGCATTGTCATTGGCCTCCAAGAGGTCTTTAATGAATACAATCAAAAGAATATTTACCATGTAGAAATTCCAGGTTATGTTGTATTTCTGGCTTGGTAACATAAGAGATTGCTTACTGTATTTGATATAATTGCTTTAAATAATAGGTAGAGTTTTAGTAAAAGTGGTAGGTTTTTTAAAAATGAAGCTTTTAAATATAGGGCAAGGAGGCTGTATAATAAAGTGCTACCAGTAAGTAAATGCCTAATATGCAGACAAACCTGTTGGGGCTCATACAAATGTTAAAATAAATCAGAACTCTGTAAAGTTGTGAGAAATAGGAAACACTATTAAATGAATTGTAACACAAATACAGATAACGAGTAAAAGTCAGGAGGTCGGCCAATGGGTGTAGGCTGCCATTTCCTGACATGCATTTCATAGACATACATTTGTGTAAATAAGATTTCCTCTGGTGAGTGATGCACATACCAGGATCACAAGTATTTTCATCACATATACTTTATGAGGTTTGTGATTGTTAGAACAGAACTAATTAGACATCAATTTAAAGAGAAGACAGAAAAATGAAGGCTGAATTAAAATATGGCTAATGGTTGCACATTGGACTCCGAACTATGTACAGGAGGCACGAGTGAGACTTCATTTGAAGTATTACATTAATGCTCACATGATATAATCATATAACTTCTTCCATGGCCTCAGGCACTGCTAGAGAGACTGTAGATTTATATATTTGTGTGTTTACGTGTGCAGAGAACAAGGTCATGGTTAAGGCAGTCATGTACCACATTATGTTACAGACAGCTTCACTACAGACCAGATATTTAATAAATGGAGTGATATCATATAGCCGACCACTTATACAGATCAAAATACTGCCATGCGAAACTGGCCTACGGTTTCCATTAACAAAACACTGCGATCAAAGCCTTTCACACATGCCAATGCAAACTCCACAGCCTAATCGTAATGGAAAACGGTTTACAGCAAGCAATGTGCAGGTGAAGTGCAGACAATAATTGTGGAGACCCTGGAGAAGATAATAATAATAATAATACCAGAGACCCCAGAGCAGACAACGATAAACCTGGAGCAGGGCTGTGGACCTGTTAAGCCAACCTCCAATGCCAACTCCAACTTCTCAATTTCCAGAACTACGAATCCACCTCCACAGTCCTGTTTTCCTGGTCATTCTAACAGTTTCTAAGTTAATGTGGGCATTTCTTCCTAGTGCCTTAATCTACAGCAAAGCAGCTTTAACTCCTAAACGAGTACATAAAGTGTACCACTGCAGCCTGTGAAGCCATGATTTGTGCTCTACACCCTGCTGTCAGAGTCCAATGAGCAATTCCTTAACTGATGTAACTAAAGGAAGCAGAGGACCCAGGAGTAGCAAGTTATGGTGAGCTGTACTGTACTTTTCCCGGTGCAGTTTTGTTTGCGTCAAAATGCCGCCACATACAATCTGAGAGTTGGACGACACAGAGCAGAGTGGCAGGTGGAGGAGAGAAGAAGCTGCAGTGCAGGGAAGAGAAAAGGAGCCAGGAAAGGAAAGGATTTATTCATTTTTTGTCTTCAATGGTCTCCAGTGTCAGTAGTTTTATGCTCTGGGATCTCCATTATGTGGAGTATCACAATGTGGCCCTTGGAACGATAAATGTTGCTCTGGCCTAAATCCTTAGAATAAATCAGACATTTAAAGGAAATATTGACATTTTTTATAATTTATTATATGCTTGTGGAGCCACTCCATTTTAACACATCGACTCCATAAAATAAATACACTCCTTTCCTTTCCTGCTTTTTCTCTCCTCCATGTGCTGCTCTGCGTCCCACACTGGTTGTATTGTCTGGCATCAGAACCTGGAGGAAAGCTACGCCAACAGCTCAGCTTGATAGTACTTACCACTCCTAGGTCCTCTCCTGCTCTTGGAGCTGCTCTCCTCTTGGTCCTGACCCCAGTATATTCAACCAGCGCCAGAAGTCAGGACACAGGGCAGAGCAGGAGGAGAGCACTGGGGAGTTGTGAGGACTTCTCAGCTGAACTCATTGGACTGCAACTGTCAGTAGGTTGAGGGCCACAATGGGGCTTGACAG
Source organism: Engystomops pustulosus (assembly GCA_019512145.1). NCBI lineage: Eukaryota > Metazoa > Chordata > Amphibia > Anura > Leptodactylidae > Engystomops > Engystomops pustulosus. The sequence continues at coordinate 105,275,784 of CM033644.1, read as the reverse complement.
GCTGCATCTGGCATGTCAAGTGGGTTGTGCATACTCTTCTAGGCTATTAGCTGAGATGTGTGCTGCACTTTATGTACATCCGCATTAGTAAAGCTCCTCTGCTACAGATCAGAGGATTAAGGCATAGGGAAGGAATGCCTGTACTTTGACTCAACAGCCCAAGTTTCCTGGTCACTCTAGATGTCGGTAGACCAATTTGGTGGAGGTGGAGTTGAAAACGATACCAGGGAAATTAAAGTCAGAGTTGTAAGTTTGGCTTACCGACTTCACAGCCCTGATAGCAAAATAATATATGTATTTTTCTCATGTATTCCTGAAATACATGGGTTGGGATCTGTATAACATAAATGACAAATACATTGACTAATGCATTTCAAAGCGGCCAAGGCAGTCATACATTGAATGCAGGCACAAAAGAAAAACCTTAAAAAGCTGCACACTCCATGCAATGCAAGCCTTCAAAACATGGACAGAAAATACAATGAAAATATCCACCATCATAAAACAATTTAGACAAAACTGATACATTTTGCTTTCATCTTTTTTAAAGGAGTCAAAATGAAAAGTGGCTAAACATTCCACAAAGCAGGACTTTACAGGAAACTATCGGCAGTTTTTATACTGCACTGAGCTTTATGTTCCCTAAGGCACACACGTACACAAGGTTGTAGAATCCCATCAGGAACTTCATCAAATTGTCCTCTTTACATGTCTCTGACCAAAAATAAAAAAAAATCCTTAAAATATAAATACTGGATATAATTAATCATTTTACAGAAATCACATTACAATAGAATTGGTGATTTCTGCTTTAATCTCTACATTTCAAATAAAGTGTTCCCTTATTGTCATCGTATTGTTTAATTACAATGGATGGAATGTGGAGATGGAAGTAATATGTTACTCAGTGTATAGAGCAGAAGAATATACAGTGTTTATAGTTTCTTGTATTAAATTCTCCTTTCAATACAAAAAAAAAATCTGACCTGCAAAGAAGAGAAAAGGCTAATAAGATTACCCAAATGATCCCTTTATTATTGAATAAACCTTGGTGAGTCACCCTTGTTGGCTTCCTTCCTTCCACATCAGTTCTACAGCAGACAGATCATGGCTATCTGCTACATTTGCAATAATGCAATTGTGCTGGCAATGAATGAGGCCGTGTCAGATTTCAGCAGCCTCTGGGCAGCTTCTACTCTGTCACTGGTATCACAACTTCCATTTTTTTTTGTTTGAATACCCGTATGTTAGAACTTGTTACATGCATTTTGATGTAGGCAATGTATTGTAGAGGAAGGCTGGCAAACATTACAGTAGTGCAGACAAATAATCTATTAGTATCAAATCATATCAAGAAAATATACAAATGTTACAAATTTACACTTGCATCCAAAATATACTATTGCAACATTTGTCAAAAGGTGTGGGGACACTTTATCTGCATTAATGCATAATGTTGGGGTAGCTAAGTGACTTCTACAAAGTTTTATGTCAACTTAGACCAGCACAAATTCCTCAAAGATTTATCTGACCATCATCATAAGGCTGGCTGCCCAGGAATGAAATCATTCAGAAGAAACTTGCAAAAAATCCCCCGCTACATAATTAAAAACATTGTCAAAGTTGCACTGTTTTCCAAAAACTATTAAAAAAAAACCCTTGTTTAATGCAGGTGCAAGTTTACTATAGTTGACAATGCAATTGTAGCATGAAATAAAAAGATAAAGAAAGTGCAGTTTACCCCAAAATGGAACAAAAAGGAAGCAAAATTTGTAAAAAATTATAAAATTATAGTTATAATTAATTGTATAACTTTAATATATCAAGCCACATGCTCCTAAAAAATGAAAGGTTATTAGAATGTTTAAAATTACACACACAACCGTTTAACCACTCAACCACTCAAAAAGCACACCAAAAAAAAAAATGGCACAGAAAGCTGAATAAAATCTATTACATGTTAGGAGGAGCCTAAATGTTTATTAGATCGAGTTCTGAACTGTCACAGAATGCCTCTGCATACACACAAAAAGCCAATAGCTTCTAGTATCTGCAGTAGTTGTGTGCTCTTTTCCTAGTTTCCCTTCATGTTTTGCAGGTTTTATTTTTAGTTTATGACCTGTGACCCTGGCAGAATAGCATAAAAGGCACTCCGCTTTAATGGCAACGTGGAGATCCCTAGTAACAAAGTTCAAGCTGTACAAAACAAATATTCAACTTCCAAGAGTATGAGCCATTGTTATTAGAAAGCTAAAAGAGCTCTACAGAATACAGCAACAGTACAGTGTACAGCCTGGTGTTGTATGTATACAAAATATAGTTTATGAATAACAGATAGGCAAGGAACTAATAGGGAATTGATTCTTATTTATATTTTTGGACCTTAACACAGAAAACTTGAATATTGTGATAGGAAGGTTCTATTGTGTAAGAAGTTCTTTAAAAAAAAAACACCATTGTTGGAAGAAGACCAGTCATCTCTTCTGACATGTCCCCAAGCAAATACTTGTTTTGCTCACAACAAACCGTAATTCTGGATCACCACTAGCTAGTTTGCAGCTGCTACCTGCAGTACTCTTGGTGTGTCCCGAGCTTAAAGCTTGCCTTGGTTAACAAAGTTAAGTATTATTTCAATAGCTGCAATTCACAATGGAGAAATTAAAAACTCCTTTAACCCGTAGGGTATAAGTACTTGCTCTCTCCTCTCTATAAAGATTAACAACTTTATAACAACACTAAACTTGTAACATTTTGTATATTTTGTATATTATAACAACACTAAACTTGTAACATTTTGTATATTTTGTATAAAATGATGATCACAGGAATTACAAAGCCAGGCGTCATCATAACACTAACTGCCTTTGGTAGATCATTTTCTACAGGGAATGGACATGCAAGAAGACTGCCTTTGGTAGATCATTTTCTACAGGGAATGGACATGCAAGAAGTTTTCAGCAAATCAGCAATGATTACAGAATAACTTCCGAAAATGTGTAAGAATGTGTTCTTTACTAAACAAGCCTATCTGGTTTGTCAGTCATTGCTCTGTAATTATACGTAAAATTGAAGAACGGCAATGGGTTGATAATAGCTTTAGGGTGGTGTGAGCAAGATTAATAACAGACATTCTTCAGGTATTACCGCATCTATCTTGTCAAACTCAAAAGGCCAAGGTATAGCAAAACTAGGCTGAAGCAGAGAGCTGTGCACCTATTTACTAGGATACACGTGTAACACAATCCAAGACATTGCCTCAACACTGGAAGATAGAAAGATAATCCCATCCCACATAGTCTAACAAGTCTCTTTCACAAAAGGAAACTATTAATAGCTGTTTATATGGAATAAGTATCACAACTGGGTGTGTTACATCTACATCCTCTGTGATGGATGCTTTCAGGTTAGGGTTATATGGAGACTTGTTGCAGAGAGCTGTAAGCAATCTTCTGGACTACAGAGGTCACTTCATAATTTTAACCCCTTCATAACTGCCACATGGCAGTGCACATACCCTGTGCAAATAGCACATGTATAGATACAATGACAGTCGCCCACTTCTAGAGGCTAAATCTTCTAGATCCTGGCACCCAGAAATGCGATTCTCCGCTTTAATACAACACAAGAACTATAGGTCTAGGTGCTATGGTTTAGAAGATATAACCATTTTAAAGGAGCTTTCCCACCAAACAAGTTAGGCCCCAGCTTGCTGATCGGTGATGAGACCCCCACAAATCACGAGTACGGGGGGAAGGGGGGTCCAAAAATTAACAAAGAAAGCATATTTTTCACATTTGTACTCATGTGTCTGATAATTGTATAAAGAAAAACATTTAATAAAACTTGTATAAAGAAAAACATGTACGCCCGGAAAAAATACAAAGTGAAAATTGTTATTCTATGTAACGTAACATAAACAAATTGTCATTCAATAGACTACCAATTAATTCAAAGTTGAAAGGTGAGGCACGCACGCAGAGAGAGTAAAACTATATAATGATTCAGTCTGCAAAGAACACATCAGACCTTTATCTCCAGTCCATAAATTATCGTCAGAATGATGCAGTCAGGCAGTTTAGTATGATGTGCGTGGTTGGAAGTGGTACAAGTAGTAGACTGCCACAGATGGAGGGCAGGTACACACCAAACTAAAGTTCCATGACAGGAGCAATAAGTGCAACATACAATATTCTGTGCAGCTCAGAAAACATGGTAAGACTTTTCAGATCTGACATTTCTGGAGGTCCATGTATACAAGGAGACTGGCATCTAAATTGTCTCTTTGGTTACATGTCATCTTTTGTTTGGGGATCAAACATTGCATGTTTACATGTCACATCATCATAAGCATCAGTGATTATTTTATTTAATCACACAACTGACATTGTATCCATTCCGTCAGATACTTGACCTATTAACACCCAGCTCTTGCTCCAATTATCTGCTCATGTAAATGAGCCTCTCTATACCCAAAATACTAGAAAGACGCACTTTAACAAAGAAGATTCCACGTAGGTAGAGATTTACAGTAGGGGAAATAAGTATTTGATCCCGTGCCGATTTTGCAAGTTTTCCTACCTACAAAGAATGGAGAGGTACATTTTTATTGTAGGAACACTTCAACTGAGACAGTATGTAAAAAATCCCCCAAAAATCACAATGTATGATTTTTTAATTATTAATTAGCAGTTTATTGCATGAAATAATTTTTTGATCCCATAGAAAAAAAATAAAGTAATATTTGGTATAGAAACAATTTATAGATGTCAGCCACTGCCTGTATTTCTTGACCAAGTTTGCACACACTGCAGCACAGATTTTGGCCTCCATACAGATCTTCTCCAGATCTTTCAGGTTTCAAAGTGGTCGCCAGGCAACACTGCATTGGGTTCAGGTCTGAAGAATGGCTAGACCAGGACCTTGAAATGCTTCATAAGGAGCCTCTCCTTAGTTATCCTGGCTGTGTGTTTTGGGTCATTGTCATACTAGAAGACCAAAGGACGACCCATCTTCAATGCTCTTACTGAGAGACTGAGGTTTTTGTCCAAAATTTTGCAATACATAACCCCATCCATCCTTCCTTCAATACAGTGCAGTCATCCTGTCTCCTTTGTAGACAACCACCCCAAAAGGATGAAGTTTCCACCCCCAAGCATCACGTTTATGACAGTGTTCTTACAGTTGTTTTTCCCATCCTTTGTCTTCCTCCAAACCCTGCAAGTGGAGTTGATACTAAAAAGTTCTATTTTGGTCTCATCTGACCACATGACCTTCTCCCATGCCAGTTTTGGATCATCCAGGTGGTCAGTGGATAACGTCAAATGGGCCTGGACATGTGCTGGCATCCGCAGGGGTACCTTGCAAGCCCTGAATGATTTTAATCCATAATGAAGTAGTGTGTTACGAACGGTAATCTTTGAATAATCTTTCTGTCTCTCACAGCTGAAGTGTACATACCACTGCAATAAAAATTACTCACCTTTCCATTCTTTGTAGGTGGGAAAACATGGAAAATCAGCCTGAGGGGTCAAATACTTATTTCCCCTACTATATTAGTAGTGTCTGAGAGCAGAACTGTTCTAGTTGCCCAAGGCATCCAATCAGATCTCAGCTTTTATTTTCCCACAGCGGCTTATAAAATTAAAGCTGAGCTCCGACTGGTTTCCTAGTAAGACACCTCTTCTAAATGTCCCCCATAGTGTACAGGTGTTCTCTTAGCAGTCCATTACCCAGGTTTACAGCCTGTCAGATAAATGCACACATTTACAAACTGTCTAATGTTACTTCCCATGCATATAAAACAGTGAAATACTTCTGCAAGTGACAATATAGCAATCAGTCTGTGAGCAGAAGTAAAGAGACACTTCCTGTGCTAGAAATGTATGTAGAAACCTACTTTAGAAGGAACTGTAAAAATTGAGCAACAAAAGGTGTATTAGTATACCCTTCCTGCCCAGCAGTAAAGATTATCCACGTAAACACATTGAAGGGACATAAATTATGTAATACTTGGATATAGGGATTACTCTTCAGTAACCATTTACTAAACAATGAAAACTAATTGAACTCACATATTCTTATTGTTATGCAGAGAAACAAAGGAGGGATGTTTTAAAGTGGTTGTCCGGTGACAAGTGAGCCCATATGCATAGTATAGGGGCTAAATTATTGTTCATGCACGGATGACAAGAACCAGGATCCATTGCGCCCCCAATGAATAAATCAGCCAGTAGGACATGAACCAGCTGCTCTATTTATCTCTATAGCGCCAAAGGAGATAGCTAAGCGCCATACCTAACCATATCCTTCAACATCATAGAGATGAATAGAGCAGGTGGCGCATGCATGACTGATCTATTTATCTGGTTCTACAACAGGGGTATGATGGAGCAATTTAGCCCCTAGTGGTTGTCACCAGACATCCCCTTTAAGCTACCAGACCATGCAGCCTTCTTCAAGGCTCCATGGATTTTGTGTTCCCCAATGCTGACCAAAAGTCATTTCAGATCATTTAGAATCCAACAGAGCTGAAACAGCATAAACGGATATCACCTACTGCTGCATTACAAGAACCCCTTAATGACGCAAGGTTTTTTCGCTCATTTCTCGCTCTCCACCTTCAAAAATCCATAACTTCTTAATTTTTACGTGTACAGAGCTGTGTGAGGGCTTATTTTGTGTGTAACATCACGGGAAAGTAAAATGTGTTATTTATTATAACAAGCCATGTACTGGGAAGCAGGAAAAAAAGGCATATTCTTGTGGGCTCAGTTTTTACGAATTTCACTCTGCGCTCCAAATAACATGTCTGCTTTATTCTTTGGTTTGGTACGATCACGATGATACCAAATTTATATAGGTTTTATTGCGTTTTAATATATTTTCAAAAGTTAAACAAATGTGTACGCCATGTTTTTAGTGCCGGTGCTAAAGAAGGGGTTGAGCACCGATTGCGGGTGATAGCAATGGGTCTTTGCTGCAATATACAGCAAAGCCCATCTCTGTATAAAGAGGGCTCAGCCCGTTTGGCTTTTCTAGAAGTGTCTTTCTTCATTACTATAAGGGTAAGAAGATGCGAAAATGTTAACACAGCTGCTTACACTTAAAGCAATGGGGGAAAAAAAGTTTCCAGAGTAGCCAAACGCATTGTAACATTTAAAAACACATCCGTTCTGACGCATCCAAACGCCACATATGAACACAGACTAGATGTTCTATGACACATCGGCAAGAATCTTCAGCTGCAGCAATGTCAATCAGATTTCAAGAAATTTCCCACACATGCTGCAGTAAAAAAAATAATAAATTGAAATCCGACAGTACAAAGTGACCGGTCAATTTATGCTGCAGATGGCTGAAATTTGAATTTGCTGAGAAATATGTTGTTCTGCCAGAACACAAACCACCAGTCTTTGCTGGATGTTCCATCCATTTTTTTCATTCTTATTTATGTCCATTGTGCCATTTACAGAGACTTCATAATAAGAGAGAACCAAACATGTTACTGTTCTCTGCGATATACACACTCATACATACACTGCAGAAGAAGGACTATTTAGAACAAAACACATCATGACTGATTCATTATTATATAAGCCTAGAAAAATAATAATGAATTAAACATTTTTGCATTAAAGGAAATCTACCATCAAAATCAGGCTTGATAAACCAATACACTCACTGATAGATAAGCTACCGTGACTGATCATCTCCATCTATTTGTTACTCATGGCCGCCTTTGTTACCTAAGCCCCTCCATGTTGCAGCTTTACAGGCTGTTACATTGAGCAGTAGTATCTCCCCCAACTATCTGAGATAACAGAGGGAGAGGGGAAGTATGGACACATCACTTCTCTCTTGTATCTATTGTGGATGGGAGTAAACTTACGCCACACGCATGGTCATGCGAGGTGATGTCACGCGAGAAGCGTGAATAATTAACAACCGGAGCACTAGGCGCAATGTCTGTAGCTGCTTTTTATAACTTTTTTTTTTTTTACAGTGGTCCCTGTGTGTCAACATTAAAGAAGACCGTGTGGGGATCATGGAGAATACAGCTATAGGTGTATAGATATGTGTAGCTTAATTTTACTAAAATAAAATGGTAAATTTCCGTTAAAGGTTGTTACACTGTCTCCGTATAACCCTCTGTCTGCTGTAATCTCAGTGCTGCAGAAGAAGTGTCAGTGCACAGTGGGAAGGCAGGGGGTTGCTCCTTCACAGTGTAACAGTCTGAGAAGCTACAGCACGGAGACCTTCTGGTATAATTTAAAAAGTTGATTTTAGAAGGAAGGAGGCCATGGATAACAAATATAGAAAGAATTACCACAGTCTAAGCACCTGGATCTATGAGTAAGTGTCCCTGGTTTATCATGTTTGATTTTGATGATAAATTTTCTTTAAATAATCGAGTGCTGCGGCTTCCAAGTCATTATTGAACAATTAGGACTCTTTATATGCTTTCTACATTTCAAAAGTAGAGTCTACAATTTATCTGCTTTAACAGAGAACAGGGAGATTAACATTGTTCACATTGGGATCATTGATCTCTATGGGATAACAGAACATCTGTGCTAATGGAAGCCTCAAGTCATAGTTGCCAGAGGTAGAAAAACCGAAGCTACATTATAATTCTATTCCCCCTCACTGGATATATTTTGCAGCTCACATGTGCACAGGCATTAATTAATCCTAGCCATATAGTCAACATCCTGATAAAAGACAAAATAAATGGAACTGCTTATGACAACACACATAAGTATACAGCAAGGCTGTCTATAATGACAGCCTCTGGAGGAGTCTACAAGGTAGTTTATTAAAACTATTTGCTCTGATTTTTGCAAAATGTGACAGCTTCGCCTCACTTTCTCTGTTAGGAGACTTTGAAAAACCTAGAATACAAGATATATTTCTTAGTTTTCACACTTTTTGGTTAAGTATATAATTCCACATGTGTTAATTGATAGTTTTAATGCCTTCAGTGTGAATCTACAATTTTTATAGTCTGTACTGTATATGTTTAGTTTTTCGATCCCATTTGCATTTCGTGAGATATTCAACCATCTCCACCTTTTTGCTACACCCTGTATATATTTAAAAAAAAGAGGGGGTGACTCTCCCTTAGGGGTGGCTGGAGAAGGCAAAGATAACATCACAGGATAACTGAAAATCTCAAGATAACTTCACATCACAAAGATCTGCACATAGAAATGTCAAGCTTGTTGCTCCACAGTAAAATTGATGCTTCTATCGCCTATAAGTGGAAGCAGTCATTTACAGATGGCAGACTATATAATTTCTCATTATTTGGTGAAACAGGTGGAACAATTCACAGTAAGATGCCCTCCTACTTCTCCAACATGCATGCACACGACTATGATCTAAAGAGCTTTGCACAGATGAGTGTCAAGAAATACTAGTGCACACCCATCTTCAGATTTTTGATGGAGATGAACTCTTGTATTAAGAATGACAAGGAGCCTGTCATGGCACGTTGATGCCTGGGTGTTAGAATGTGACTGCACACAAAATTGATTACAAAAAAACCTACTTCAATAACGTCTCATCTCATTCATGGCTTTATTTCAGATGTTGCCAAGCATCATAACAATCCCACAAGTTTCACTGACAAAGAGGCATGTATAGCATCGTGGGTGTATGCCTTATGTGATGTGGTTTTCAGGAACCAAAGACCAAAAGAGGAGTAAGCCACAATTGCACGCTACATAAATAGGGGGTTACTGATTAACTATGGCAAAGAAGATAATGATTTGACACTGGATACCAATCTGGTCCCTGCCTACATTTCCTAACCTTCTGGAAAAAAGCTGACAAATGTGCATTTGTTTCTACAAGCCATATTTCTATGCTAGACAGCTAGAATGTGTATTGACATTGTGGCATGTGCATACTTAAAAAGTCTATAAGTATCACGCAATGATGTGTTTCTAGATGCCCCAGAACCGGAAAGATCCCCTGTTAGAGATGCAATCAGAAATAATAATTGAAAAAAAATAGAGTGTATTTTTTTTAAATTTAATTAAAAATATGTAATTAAACGGTCCTATAAAGTTTAAAGCACACCTGTCACAAGGAATGCCATTTTTAGCAGGTGACAGGTTCCAATAGCCTATGCTATGCTGATTTTAGATATGTCCTTGTCAGCATTCTGAATCATCTCAGTGCTTTATAAAATTTACTACACATTACCTGGCACACCTGTCATGTCAATCCCCAGGGGTGGGGGTTTGGTTGGCAGCTACAGCAGCCTCTGTGTCTGTCTCCACTCCTGCACACTTATCCAGCTCCCTCCCCACTTCCTGTCATGTGCATTGAGAAGGCAGTAGAGAGGGGGATGGTGTACAGTAGAGGAAGAATGCATGAGGTGAATGAGCATAGGCAAACAGAAGCTACAGTGCCCCCACATTGACTCAGCTAATATGAAATAAAGTTTGATAAAGTACTGCAATTATTCAGAATTCTGCCAAAGGCATTTTTAAAATCAGCATAGGCTATATCTCCAACTACAAACTACATTTCTGGTGACCGGTTTGCTTTACAGAAAATCTACCATCAAGATTTACCAGGCACACTTACTCATCGATCCAGGCACCTAGTAAGCTTCAAGTAGGCTCCTGTCCCTAAGAGCCGAAAAGTTGATGTGGACACTGGGTGAATAAAGCACCTTAACTTTTGCCACAGAAATCCCTGGAGTGCTACAGTTATTTAGAAATATATATATAATATATATATGAAGACCTGTATATAGACGTGACTTCATTTTGGATAAGAAATTGGTTTTGTGGTGCATTTCACTGTAATCAGTCACATGTTATTTAAAAAGAATAAAAGGCATAGGCCTTTTATAAGTAGTTGATATCAGTGGTGGGCAACCCATGGCACGGGTGCCGTTGGCCCCATGATTCTCTGTGTACAGAGGCACAATCTAAAGACGTTAAAATGATGAAAATTTTCCATCTTTCTACTATGTTGCTGTCCTCAGGAGGCCAATATTATTCAAAGTTGTTGAACAGGGAGCAATAAATTACTGCTTTAATCTTTGGTTGGCACCTCTCGATAAATGAGGGGGGTTTTGGCTTGCAGTTTGGCCACTTGCCCTCTAAAAGGTTCGCCTTCACTGTCCTAGCTGGTCTCTTTCTGAACATATGAGTGAAGATCCCAGGGATCCTGCTTAGAGGGAGAACACATGCCTGGTTAAACCATTTTATGATGTCCAACTTCTCCACTCTTCACACAGCACTGGATTTTTGGCTCTTTATGCAACGGTCATAGAATTTCACTTATGGGTAAGCAGTAAAGGCTAAAGATACACATATGATCATTTGACCAAGATCAGACAAGTTGACATTAAGTTAGGCTACCCCTAGTTCTTTGCAGACATGTTCCCTGTTAAGAACTGTTTAAGCCAAGACAGAATTATTTTCCGGAAGATTACAATAAGGGGCAGTACAAGAAAAGGAGTGGCTCCACAGCAAGAGGTGCTAAATATCATCCAAAATAATCCGGTCTATGATCAAAACTATTTTTAGGAACCAAATTTAGGAAATTATTTGAGTACATTACACTACGATGGGGCATTAGAGTTCTGCCATTAAAGAATATCACTTCTGGCACAAATACTGCCTCTGGACAGTGGGAAAATGTTGCAGATGTAGAAAAATCCAAATCTAAATGTAAACATATCATCCCACAGCAATAAACACAACACTGTTAGTGTCAAAATAAAAAGCCTGTGGAGCCAACCACACCTTTATAAGAAACCACAAAGGCTCCTTTCCAAAAGTTGCTCAATACAAGAGTGAAAAGGTGATAGGACACATGAAAGTGGATCCTACATCCATAGAGCATTCTTTGTCCCTTGCAATCTTATGGGGGACAGAAGCCGAGTGGAATACCACATGCAAAGTCTACTATGTTTTTCCATCACGGAAGAGCACAATATAAAAAAAAGGCAGTGGTGTGAACTGGACCTAAAATGTACTGCTTCTTAGGACAAAATAGGTGATCTCTATAGCAAAACAAATTGCAAGTCCATAGCATAATCTGTCATTTATTTAAATTCTTGCTCATCTTAGTTTTAGGCATCTAGTAGATGGTGCTGTTTAGTGATTAACAACACTCTGAACACACATCCATCTGTGGAACACTGCCAATCATTGACAAGACCACACCCACTGGACACCTAGGCATGGAGAGAGCACTGCGAATGGTCTCTGGGCTTACTCCTTGTTTATCTGCTAAAGCACACAGCTGATCTATTTGGGTGCTGGGTATTGTTGTATACCCACAACAATCAAATATTGAGGATCTATTCTATGGATACACTATGAATATATTTTAGCCCAAAAAAACCTATACTGACAATTAGACAGCAAGTGAAGTAGTACGCCTGTCCTGAAATGGCTAAGTAACTATTTTTCACAGCATAGTAAGCAAATATTCCATCTTCAGTTCGTACACAGCCTGTGGCTGACCAGAAATAAAGACAACGATCCGAAATAACAAAGCTGCAAAATATTATTGTCACATAGGAGAGAAATCCAAGGCCCTGCATCCTCCCCTAGTACTTGCTCATCAATATTTCAATGTCATCTGCAGTGACAATGCATTTCGCCATGAGAGAGCAACTGTCTGTTCTCTGAGAATGCATGAATAATTGAATTTGTAGATTGTAGATGCCCAGTATATGTGACCAACATCTGCACAGTATACACAAAATGTATTGTACCTCAATGCCATAAATAGATCTCAGTAGTAAAATCAGACTTTGCATACTTTGAGATACAAGGATCTTAATACAAGGCCTTTGACATTGCCTAAAAGCATGTAACTAGCAGGAATTGCAACTATTTACTGGAAGCAGACACACGTGTCCTTCCCTAGAGAGATCTCCCTGTACGAATCCATCATATAAGGTAGAGCTGGAGAAAATTTAAAATTGTGAATACAGCTGTATATATGCTACTTCAGTGCGGTCTACTTCAGCAGTTTTCTTGCCACAGGAAACAGATCAGGAAACACAATGCCAAGCAGTACAGAAAGTGCTATGTATGACATGATCAATCTTCTACCATTACTGCAAAAAGTAGCCATACTCAAAAGTGGACACATTCATGCCATAGCTGGAGCATGAGCAGATTTATTACATTTCAAGACATTTTACAGGAAACAGATAACACATGACATGAATTAGGGGTCAGTACTCATCAACAAAAGTAGCCGTGCCCCAACAATGCAATCTGGTGTCAGGAGACACATTGCCGATATGACATTGCTGTGAGGGGGCAAAACACGATAGAGATTTTGGGGTCCTGGCTGTCAAATCCCACACATATCTTTGCCATAGCTTACTATCGAAAACATTCTGAGGCAGATTAATTCATAATGTAAGATGAAAGTGCACACATAGAGATTGTAAATATGGCCCTTTCATCCATAGGGATTTGTGTGTATAGAATATCTACCATTCTATATAGACCACTGCCTATAATGAATTTATCACAGTGTCAAAGGCTGCATGATCAATCTGGCACCAAACACATGTCTGAAAAGTTACAGCATTTCTATACATGTATAGTATATGGACAATCTATGTGGACTGCTGTCACCTGCTCATGGTATGCAGCGTACAGGCACCTCCACAGCACGGATTGCCCTAAGGCAGCACAACATGAAGGAGGCAAGAACTAAATTACAAGAAATTATTCCATTGACCCACACATTAGAAGAAACGGATTCATGTTGCAGGTATCACAACAACCTGCAGTGTGTGGTTCTTGCATATGCCAGAGGCTAGTAAACAGTAGTGCCAGGCTGACATGGCATTTTCCTCTACCAATAACACTGCCCTTCACTTTACAAAGTATACCGCCCTACATAGGACACAAGGATTGCATGCAGCATGTAACATCATGGGGCCACCAGCAGTATCACTGCCCAATACCCCCCACAGCCAGTGATGGGGCAGTGCCCAGCTCTGGGGAAGGCCCAGGACAGTGTGGCACCGTGCATCTCCTCTGCATTGTTTACCCCATCCCCTGACAACACAATAGCACAGCCAGCAGCATATGAATGAGCTCTGCCTGAACCTGCACACGTAGCAGGACAGGTGCAGGGTGACAGAGGTCACAGGGCTGCAGCCTCTGCCCCTGCTGGGCCCCGACAGGTGCAGCTGTGTGCATGGGGCAGCGACCCCCAGCATGGAGACACGCCAGGCCTGCTCAGGTGGAGGGAGAGCCGGGCAGCAGGGACACTGCGTCCCGGTACAGGGAGAGGTCACAGGTCAGGCGACACATACACCCAGCCCCCAAACACACACGTACCGGAGAGCGACCCGCACCGAGCTTTCATCCTGCGAGGCCGACATGACGCCCAGTGTCCCAGCTACGTGCTGCACTGCTAGCTCACGGCTCCGGCTTGTCACCTCCAGCGGCTGCCATCTAAGGCCACCTCACAGAGCCCCGGGACATCGTCAGTGTGATGAGAGCCGGGAGAAGGAGGCGGAGCTACCGGGGGGAGAGGACAGGAGAGCTCACACACACACAACAACGCCCCCTACTGCTGGCGCACCGCGAACCGCCCCATCACGTCACCAGCCCCGCGTCACCTCACACTGGTGACTACAAGTGCTGACCCAATGGTCACAGCCTGGTACAGCGCTGCCAGTCTCATCTGAGTGTGCCAGCTTTATGACGTCACACGATACAATAGCCCTGTGTGACGTACTAGTTACCAATCACTAATGTACCGCCCCCTTTTCCCAGCGCCTCCAGCTGTGGCTGTACCACCTGGCGGCACCCTGCTGAGGAGGAGGATGCGCCTCTTACCCTGCTGCCACCACATGAGCCATTGTTCTTACAATGGTGACAACATGTTGTAGTATAACTACAGAGATAGAAACTCCTGAAATCCCAAACCGCAGCAGTAAATAATGTAAGAGATTGCAGCAGCCGCACCCACTATCAGTGTGATGTAGTATATAGGGTGATCAGGAGCAGAATAACAGAATATAATACGTCCTCAGTTTCTGCGGCTGACTATATGACGTCATTCTAGCGATGTCACACTTATCATTTATAATCTGCTTTGATATGTGTGATTAGTTTAAAATACCATAACAACACAACTAGAACCAAACTATATCCTGAATGTTTATTTTACAGTATATGTGCTGCAGACCAATAATATATACTAACAGTTAATGCAAAATAGTGTGAGTTCAGTGGCCTAACTAGGAGAGACAGGGCCCCCTAGCAGGCTACTGCATGGGGCCCCCCTTGCCACTTCCCAAAATATACATATTAGTATACTCACACATGCGAGTTACAATCACCCCCCGGCACAGTTGACACCGCCTCTGGGCCCGCCCCGGCACAGGTGACACCGCCTAAACCCTGGCACAGGTGACTCGCCTCTCCGCCCCCCCCCCCCCCCGCAACACAGGTGACCGCCTCTCGGCCCGCCCATCCCCCGGCATGCATGGCCGAGCTACCAACCCCGCCCAAACAAGCAACCTCGTTCGGCTAGAACAAGCACCCCGCCCCCCCCCCCCGCTAGAACAAGCACCCGACCGCCACCCCCCCCCCCCCCCCCGCTAGAACAAGCACCCGCCGCGCACCCCCCCTCCGCCCCCCGCTAGAACTAGCACCCGCTGCGCACCCCCCCCTCGCCCCCCCGCTAGAACAAGCACCCGCCGCGCACCCCCCTCCGCCCCCCGCTAGAACAAGCACCCGCCGCCCCCCTCCCCCTCCCCGGCCGGACAAGCAACCCCCCCTCGAACAAGCACCCACCGAACAAGCAACCGAAAGACCCACCCGCACGAACAAGCACCCTAAAAGGTAAGTATATACATATCAATGTATCTGTGTGTATATATGTATATACATGGCATATGTGTATACACAGGGCATATGTGTAATACAGGGCATATGTGTATATATGTATATACTGTGTATATATGCATATACTGTGTATATATGCATCTACTGTGCATATATGTATATACTGTGTATATATGCATCTACTGTGTATGTGTATATATGCATCTACTGTGTATATATGCATCTACTGTGTATATAATGTATATACTGTGTATTATGCATCTACTGTGATATATGCTCTACTGTGTATGTGTATATTATCTCTGTGTATGTGTATATATGTATCTACTTTTATATATGCATCTACTGTGTATATATGTATATACAGTGTATATATGCATCTACTGTGTATAGATGTATATACTTGTATATATGCATCTACATGTAGTATATATGTTATACTGTTATTATGCTCTACTGTGTATGTGATATATGTATCTACTGTGTATTATGCATCTACTGTGTAGTATGCATCTACTACTTATGTGTATATAGTATCTGTTATATGCATCTACTGTGTATTTATATGTGTATATACTGTTATTTTTGTATATACTGTGTACATGGGTATATATGCATTTACTGTGTATATATGTATGTACGCGTATATATGCATCTACCGTGTATAGATGTATATACTGTGTATATGGACATAAAGAAAGAAGCAGATGTATAAGGGTGAAAAGGTAGCAAATTTTTATACAGACTATCTGTGTATATGGGTATATATGCATCTACTGTGTAATGGGTATATGCATCTACCGTGTATAGGTGTATATACTGTATTTATACATGCATATATTTATATAAGCATATATGTGTGTACATTTAAATATATATATATATATATATATATATATTTACTGGGAATATGGTATGTATTGCTCTAATACTTTATGTGTGTGTTATGTTTGTATGTGTGTGTATACACTTTATGAGTTATATATACTCTGTGTTTAGTGTATAAATGTATATGAGTGCATAATGTGTGCCTAGTGTATACTTGTGTGTATATATGGGTGCAAGTATGAGTGTAGAACTTTATTTGTGTTATATAAGTATATAAGATGTGTATATATCAGTGTGTAATTGTATAAACATGTCTGTATAGGGAACATGTATGGGGGACGTATATCTGGCCGCAAATTTGCTACCTGATATACTTCCCTCATAGGCATCTATAGTGCTTTGGTATGGTGAGCACAACGAGCACTCACTGTTTCGTGCTGTGGCCGCAAGAGAGATAGAGCGTGCTGTATCTATGGCCATAAGAACGACCACATAGCTCTATTCTCTATGGAGACGGGAGGGGTGAGCTGCGATCTTCTCTCCAGAACGCCCGACGTGTGCCTGCCAGGCTATAGTCAGCGGTTTACTGAGGGCGAGGCGGCTGTATGTAGCTGTGTGAGTCTGGGGACGAGCGCTGTATGTATCTGTGTTACTGGGACGAGGCGGCTGTATGTAGCGTGTTACTGGGACGAGGCGGCTGTATGTAGCGTGGTTACTGGGGTGAGGCGGCTGTGTAAGCTGTGTTACTGGGGCGAGCGGCTTGTATTAGCTGTGTTACTGGGGACGATGCGGCTGTATGTAGCTGTGTTACTGGGGACGAGCGGCTGTATGTAGTCTGTGTTACTGGGACAGAGCGGCTGTATGTAGCTGTGTTACTGGGGACGAGGCGGCTGTATGTAGCTGGTTACTGAGGATGAGGCGGCTGAGTAGCTGTGTTGGGGATGAGCTGCTGTATGTACGTGTTACTGGGATGAGACGGCTGTATGTAGCGGTGTTTACTGTGGATAGGCGGCTGTATGTAGCTGTGTTCCTGGGGATGAGGCGGCTGTATGTAGCTTGTTTACTGGGGATGAGACGGCTGTATGTAGCGGTGTTACTGGGGATGAGACGGCTATTGTAGCGGTGTTACTGGGGATGAGACGGCTGTATGGAGCTGTGTTACTGGGAATGAGGCGGCTGTATGTACTGTGTACTGGGGCGAGGCAGCTGTATGTTGCAGTGTTACTGGGGCGAGGCAGCTGTATGTAGCTGTGTTCTGGGATGAGGCGGCTGTATGTAGCTGTGTTACTGGGGAGGACGGCTGTATGTAGCTGTGTTACTGGGGATGAGGCGGCTGTATGTAGCGTGGTTTACTGGGGTGAGGCGGCTGTATGTAGCTGTGTTACTGGGGATGAGGTGCTGTTGTAGCTGTGTTATGGGGATGATGCGGCTGTATGCAGCTGTGTTACTGGGGCGAGGCGTCTGTATGTAGCTGTGTTACTGGGGCTAGGCGGCTGTATGTAGCTTGTTACTGGGGTGAGGCGGCGGTATTGTAGCTGTGTTACGGGGAAGAGGCGGCTGTATGTAGCTGTGTTACTGGGGCGAGGCGGCTGTATGTAGCTGTTTTACTGGGGATGAGACGGCTGTATGTAGCTGTGTTACTGGGGATGAGCGGCTGTATGTAGCTGTGTTACTGGGGGTGAGGCGGCTGTATGTAGCTGTGTTTACTGGGGGTGAGGCGGCTGTATGTAGCTGTGTTACTGGGGATGAGGCGGCTGTATGTAGCTGTGTTACTGGGGGTGAGGCGCTGTATGTAGCTTTGTTACTGGGGGTAGGCGATGTTGTGTTACTGGGGTGAGGCGGCTGTATGTAGCTGTGTTGCGATGAGGCGGATGTATGTAGCTGTGTTACTGGGGATGAGGCGGCTGTATGTAGCGTTGTTACTGGGATGAGGCGGCTTGTATGTAGCTGTGTTACGGCTAGGATAGTGGAAAGGAAGCAGGAAGACATGTGTGTACGCTACACTCAGTGGGGGCCTCCACAAGATTTTGCGCCCAGGGGCCCCCACCAACCTTAATCCGGCCCTGCAAAAGGGGGTCCAACCCGTTACTAGCATGGTGTACCTAATAAAGTGGCCGGTGAGTGTATATACTGTGTGTGCACATGAGTGTATTTATTGGCAGAAACCTGCAGGTCCTTCAAAGGTAGCAGGTTCCTTGTCAACAACAAAAGACAATTTAACCTGTCGCAACTAGTCGTGGAAGCCAACAGAGGTGGGGGCATGCGGGACCTACCTTATCCTTACAACAGACTGATAGGTATCAAACTACAGGTTGGGTGGGAACCGGGGAATAGTGATCATAATATCAATTGATTTGTGTATCCGCTTTACTAAGAGCGTTAGTGAAGGGGCAACCAACAACTCTAAAACTAAGGAGGGCAATTTTTTTTTTCATCAACTCAGGAAGGCCTTAAAGGATAGACTGGGGATAAGTTTCAATTTCCAGACAAAAGCCCCCCCCCCCCGCCCCCCCCCCCCCCCACCCCCAACAAAAGGGAACTTTTTTTCCTCCATATAATTCTGAAAAAGTCTGTGAGAAACACATACCCTTATGGGAAAAGCATAAAAGGAACAAGAAAAACCCTGATGTGGCCTAACTAGTCTCCGTGTAAGAAAGCAATACGAGAGAGATTAAGATAAAGCCGTTTAAGGTGCTAAAACGTGAAGGTAGCGAATGAGGGCCAATTACAGGAGGTTATAAGAAGAAAAATAAATCCTGTTTAAAAAGCAGATAACAGGCGCCAAAAATAGAAACTGAGAGAAAATATTGCCAGGTAGAGCAAAATAATCCCACATTATTTTTCAAGTATATACATGATAGAAACTAAAA
Source organism: Engystomops pustulosus (assembly GCA_019512145.1). Classification (NCBI taxonomy): domain Eukaryota; kingdom Metazoa; phylum Chordata; class Amphibia; order Anura; family Leptodactylidae; genus Engystomops; species Engystomops pustulosus. The sequence goes on along the minus strand of CM033644.1, from coordinate 105,256,226 downwards.
ACAGAGAGGTGGGGTCCCCTTAAGGAAAATAACATGGGGTCATGGTTGGTAAGGAGATGAGGAAGGGCCATCACTGATGGTCGCGCCTTCCTCAACGTGTCTTTACCCAGGAAAATCCCCTGGTGGAAGAAACAATGAGGAATAATGTAATTCTTTTTATAAATGTAGTCAACAGGATAAACCCAGGAAGAGGTACGGCGCCGCCTCGCAACCACTAAGATAGATACAATCACTGGGCCAGATCGGCCATACATCACCCCCGGGTGGTTTCGGCAATGAATTATTGTACGGGTGATAGACAGACCGTTATTTTTTTATATTTTGAAGATTCACTGAGGATGTTTTATGTTCCACAGGAATGGGCCATAGCAAATGTGGTACCAATATACAAAAAAAGGATCACATAGAAGCGATCCCTGGAAACTACAGACGTGAGTCCTACATGCTGTGGTTGGGGGGAAAATATTTGAGGGGTTATTTTTAGAGATGCTATCCCTGGAGTATCTCCACTGTGCAAACCAGTTTTAACCAGCGTCAGCATGAGGTTTTATGGAGAGATCGGTCCTTTCTGTTCAGACTATCTGATTGGTTTATTCTCTACGAGGGGAGGTAAGTGGTGTCAGACTGGATTCTGGGGGACGCTTGTGGATGTTGTTATATCTGGAACTTTTTCAAAGGCATTGACCCGTGTCCCATAAAACGGTTGGTATATAAAATGGACTGCTGGGAATAGGAGGAAAATCTGTGTATTTGGGTAAGTAATTGGCTTTAGTATTGATAGAAAACAGAGGGTGGTTCATTAATGGCACATTCTCAGAGTGGGTTGAGTGTTACCAGTGGAGTGCCACAGGTGGCAGTATTGGCGCCACTTCTTTTTTAATATTTTTATTAATGACATTGTAGTGGGTTTACAAGTCAAGTTTCAATATTTGCAGTGATACTAAGCGTTGTGTAAAGTAATAAATACTGAGGTCAATGGTTTAGCATTACAGAGGGATTTGTGGGAAGCTTGAGGGATGGGCAGAGAAATGGTTGATGAGGTTTAATGTGGATAAATGAAAGTTATGCACTTGGGCATGGAAACAAAAAGTATAATTATGTTCTAAACGGTCAATTACTTAGAAAACTGAAGCTGAAAAGGACTTGGGGGTATTGGTGGATGGTAAGCTTAATTTTGTGACCAGAGCCAGGCGGTCTGCTGCTAAAGCAAAAAAATAATGGGATTGTATCAAGAGAGGAATAGTTCTCATGATAAAGAATTGTTTGCCCTTATACAAATCCCTGGTCAGCCACACATGGAATATGAGAGAACAGTTTGGGCACCGGTTATAAAAAGGATATAGTACAGCTGGAACAGGTGCAGAGGAAAGCAACCAGGATATTAGGGAATGGGGGGGGAACTAGAATACACTGACAGATTAAAAAATTTGGGATTATCAGTTTAGAAAAACGGACTGAGGGGAGACCTCATTACAATGTACAATACATGAATGGACAAGTCAAGGATCTCTCCAAAGACTTTTTATATCGGCCTGTGACCAGGACAAGGGGGCATCCTCTACGCCTACAGGAGAGGCGATTCTACCATCAACATAGACAAGGTTCTTTACTGTAAGAGCAGTGAAACTGTGGTGAACCTCTCGCCCGCAGGAGGTTTGTTATGGGGACTCTATGTACATGTTCAAGAGAGGCCTGGGACCTTTCTGGAGAGAAAAAATATCACGGGTTATGGGGATAAAACATTTATTAATTTAAAGGTTGGACTTGATGGACTGGTGCGTCTCCTTCCAGCCTTATATTACTAGATACTTATGAACTCTTCCACCGCAGGAACATCCGAGGGACACGGACAGAGAAAGAGCTGGGACCAGTCGTCATGAGGGCAGAGACAAAATGACAAAGGTAACAGCCCAAGAGTTTGGTTAACTCTCTCTACCTGTCCATTAGACTGGCAACAGGAAAATTGATTGTCATTGAGAATCGGTGGTTACCACCCAGATCAGTGAAGGTATTCCCAGAGGAAAATGGGAAGGTCTGTGACAAAGTCCATGGCAACTTGAGTCCATGGGCAGGACTGGGTATCGGAACGCATTATTACGAGAACAGGAGGTGCAGGAACCCACAAAATCCCATACGTCTTGGACCAGATCCGGCACAATGTAACGGGAATGAGGACTCAGAGCACGCACCCGAGGATGCCCAGCCACACAAGAGCAATGTCCAAAATCTTATTCCGAAGGACATAAGTCTTGCTTCTTGGAGCTACCAGAGGTCCACTGACGGCCACAACCAGGCCGTTTCAGAAGGATGACTATGTCGAGGAGCTGGGTCTTCCCCCCACTTAATCAGAGGCATGAGAGAAAGCATCTGCCTTGGGTGTCTGGAGATCAGGATTTCTTATGGGTCCGTATATACACGCAGACCGGATGGCGAGACTCCCTCAAACGGTATCGCCATTCTTCCAGGGGCAAGCTTGATGGCCAGAAGTCTTATCTCCGATAGAATAATTTCTACTTTGCGAGAGAAAAAGTTTTGCAAAAGAAGATGCAGGTGAGAGTTAGGCCCCTTAGGCCTTTATGGGTGAGCACCGCCCTAGCATCTACAGAGGATGCATCCACCTCTAGATATGAAAGGGCTTCTCTGTGTCAGGCTAGTGAGAACAGGAGCCGAAGCAAAGGCGACAATTTAACCTTGAGAAGGCCTCTTCAGGTTGAGGACCAGAGGCGGAGTTGGCGCCCTCTTGTGAGCATACACGATGGGAGACACCAGGGTAGGAGAATGTGGGATAAAACTGCCGGTACTACTTCGCAAAACCCAGAAACCTGGATAGCACGTAGACCTTCTGGATGAGGCTACTGCAGAACTGCAGACAGTTTAGAAGGATCCATCTGGAGACCTTTGCTTTTGCTGGTGGAATAGACAATCTCGAGCTTGGTCTTACTAGTGGGACAGGGACAAGGCATTCTGGTGCCCTATGCAGACAAGCAAAATTGAATAGCCACTATTCTACCCCTTTTGTCATGTGAAAGGGGGTGGCTGCATCTGGATCAAGGTAGGCAACATCTTCTAATTATGCCCTATGCTCTTCCATGGGTCTCCCAGCATGAATTAACAAATAACAAACAACCAAACACCATATGAAGGGGGGCCAATTTCTTGTTTTTGACTCCCCATCTCTGAATCGTTGGTGCTAGAAACCCAGGATTTATCCGAGGATACTAATGACAGAATTGGTTTGTCCAGAAAATGAAATGAGCCTGGAAGTGCTCAGGCTGACGACGCCTGAGCGCCTCTAGGCATGCACGATTTTATTTGCACGCCCCCACCTTAACAGACCTCATGCCCCAGCGCTGAAATGAAGCTATGAAAAGATAGCCTCATACCTATTAGCCAATATCTCAGGATAGGAAGCAGCCAGAAGACATATACAAGCCAGAAGTATGATACATGTATTGTTGGAATTGTTGCAAAGGCTCTCTCTGTGCTAAACATCTTGTAAAGTAACTTACCGTTACACTTAAATAAGAAAGAAGGCATTGGAAAAAGAAACATTTTCTTTAATATAATATATCACAAAGTTTATTAGTTTTCTGACTATTTACTATTAGCACTATTATGTTAAAATTTAGAAAAAAAAAAGAAAAATTTAAAAACAAAGAGCAACTGCATTTATGGGCAAAGTCAATCTAATGAGGTGCTGTCAGGTAGCATTCTGTCTTTTGAAATATCCTTTTTACTTATGTCACAGTAACTTTTTAGATAGAAAGTGTTGTGGCACTTTAAAGAGAGATCTGTCAGGGCAAATTACAACACTAAACAACACAGGTCTTGTGGCCGCTATTAAAATAAAAACTTATTTACTTACTCGTCCATTGCTGTGTGCGCCCTGAGCAGTTCTTCAATTACGTGGCCTACTGCAGCACAGCCTCACGTGCGCTGCGCTGTAGTTGCGCTGTTTGTGCAATGAAGCCAGGTGTAACGCTCAAACTTACTGAAGAACGTTGACTGTGCAGGGAGCACACAAGATGAGTCCGATGCATCTCTAGATAAGTATATAATTTTATTTTTCATTGTGGCCATGGAGGCACATCGGTAAAAGTGCAATTTGGGGACACTAACCCATCAGTCCATAAGGAACCCGTGGGTGGTTTATTGGCCAAATTGCCCCTGAAGATCCTTTTAACCACTTCAGGACATAGCCTGCTTGTACGTTAAGGTTGGTCTTTTTAAAAAAATTTTACAGTGTCTCTTCTGTGCTAATAAATTTTTCAAACACTTTAACATATCCCTGTGATTTTGAGGTGTTTCTTGGAGGCCATTGTGGTATGTTAGTTAGGATAATTTTCCTCTGATTATTTCTTTTTGGTGTGGTTAAAATTCAATATTAGAATTATGAAAAAAAATATCTATTTTCAAGTTTCAAAATGTTCTTCTTTTAGAAAAAAGTCATAACACATTTTTCTTCTGTAGAAACCTTTGGCCATTTGTTTTTTTATACTCCATAATTAGTTTCATGTTTAAGTTTATAAACCCCCCACAAGTGACAGTATGTACTCAAGTATAAGCCGACCCGAGTATAAGCCAGACCCCTAATTTTACACCAAAACTGGGAAAAACCCTATTGACTCAAGTATAAGCCGAGGGTTGGGAAATTCATTTGATCATGACCCCCCCAGTATATAGCCAGCAAGCCAGTAGTATAAGCCAGCAAGTCCCAGTAGTATACAGCCAAAACAGCCCATGCCCCTAGTAGTAGTACAGCCAGCCCAGCCTGCCCCCTAGTATAAAGCCAGCCAAGCCTGCCCCCAGTAGTATACAGCCAGCACAGCCTGCCCCCGGTAGTATACAGCCAGCACAGCCTGCCCCCAGTAGTATACAGCCAGCAGCCTGCCTCAGTAGATTACCAGCCAGCCCAGCTGCCACGGGTAGTATACAGAGAGCCCAGCCGACGCGTGTATAGTATACAGCGAGCCCAGCATGCCTGTGTGTAGTATACAGCAAACCCAGCCGCCCGTGTAGTTATACAGCCAGTGCAGCACTAAATAAAATAAATAAACTTATATACCACCCTCGTGGGCCCCAATGTGCAGCGCGACCCCGATGTCAGCGCGGATCATCTTCTGTCTTCGCTGCCCGTCTTCGGCTTTTCCTGTCTTGGGTAACATCTGCAGGCGCCGGCCATGTTCTTCTGGCGGCAGGCACATGTATGACGCGGCCCGCTGCCTGACGTCATACTAGCGCAGCCGGGGAGAGAGAAAAACATGGCGGCGCCAGCAGGATGTTAACGAAGAAAGAATACAGAAGAAGACAGAAGACAAAGAGGACCCGCTGACATCGGGGGAAGCAGCCGCTGTGTATCGGGGCCGCCGGAGGGTAAGATATATAAGTTTGTTTTTTTAAGTATTGACTCGTGTATATTGACTCTGCGTAAAGCCGAGTTGAGGATTTTCAGCACATTTTTTGTGCTTAAAAACAACTTGGCTGCTACACGAATATATACGGTAATACATTTTACAAGGAAATAGTACAGCATAAACGGCACTTTGTAAATATAAAATGCGGTGATATTACAGTATATTAATGTTATTAAGTATTATGTTTAAAGTATTAAGTATAATGTAGACTGTGCCAACAAGACATATTATTACAAGCACAAGGTATGCAAAAAAAACACATTTGTAACAAGTATACGGGTTATATCCTAACAAACATGTCAGATTGCAAGTCAGATTAGATAAAAACTATCAGTATGCAGACAGTTTGTGATTTCTGTACTGGTACCTCGTTACTGGGACTGGGGTGACTGTGCTGTGTATTGTGTTAATGCAAGGAACTCTCTCTTAAAGACACTAAACAAAGTGGCTGATAGTGTAGTGCTCTCGTGCCTTCTAATTTTTTGCCCAAGCAGCGACTTAGAGACCCTCTCTGTCTGTGCTCCGGTAGTCCTGATTGATGGCTTATTTACAAGCCCCATAAGAAGTAGTTTGTCCCAATACATCTTCAACTCTGCGGCAGTGTGACAGGGGGCCACCTGTGGGCTGTGCACAGACTGTCTATGACTACAAATTAAATTCAAATGCTCCTCATTAAAAAAATACTGAAAAAGTCCACAGCTCTGAGTCCTGCATGTCAAATTTAATTCCAGGTTGACCTGGACCTGAGGGGCATGATTATCTGGGGCACCCATGTGGGGGTCAGTGGAAGCCACAGACACTTCTCCCCTAGAAGTCATACGCAGTTCTCCACAGAGTCCCAGGCACTTCTCCAGCATAAATCCTATGGCGCCTTCTGGGGGTTCTTGTAGATCACTGGAAGATTAAGGAAAGAGGAGAGCTAGAAGGGGACAAAATCCCCACTAGCTGACTCTGTGGAGCGTCAAGGGGGTTAACTGTTAATTAAAGTATTGTTGGGATTTCACACAAGTCAGTGTATTTATTTGTGTGTCTGCTGTGATTATTCATTACATCCATCATTCATTTAATCGACAAATTAGTATTGAATGTTGATGTACATCACTATAGCATACAGGGGGGGCAGGCTGTCTATATACTACAGGGGGCTGGCTATATTACTAACTGGGGGGCGGCTGGATAAATCTACAGAGGGGCAGGCCTCTTTCTATATCTACAGGGCCTGGCCTATCAGCTAACAGGGGGTGGCATATCTACAGCGGGGGCGCAGACTGGCTATATCCACAGGGGGCAAGCTTCTATATACTGCAAAAAAAATGGTTTATATTGGGGGCGGCGGCTTGTTACTACAGGGGGCAGGCTGGCTAATCTACAGGGGGGGCTTTCTATACTGACTACAGGGGGGCAGGCTGGCTATAGACTATGGGGGTGGCTGGCTATACTACTACAGGGGCAGGCTTGGCTGTCTTTCTCTTAGGGTGGCCGGCTGGTTATATCCCTGGGGGGCTTGTTGGCTATATCTGGGAGGGGAGGGGACTGGCTACTCTTACACATGGGGATGGAATTGATTACTTTGGCTGGCCTTTATACTGAGGGATGGGCTAACTATATAACTGGGGGGGGCTTTAGGCAGGGGGGAAATTAATGAGGGGGAATTTATGGGTAGATATTATTAAATATATTGATGGGTAACAGTTTATCTAATTATACAGGGGGCACTGTTATCTAGGGGACATTATATTGACTGTGAGTTTTTTTAGGGACAGAGTTGTGGAGATGTTCTCCAGAGGTCACAGTCACCGGGTAGCAAAAACCGCAGAGCAGAGATAGTCTGAGAAGTTTCCATGATGTTCTCTACCTGATTGGCAACAATGAGGAGACTACAGGAAGAAGAGCAGGATGGACCAGGTCAACAATGGAGTAGAAGAATACGCGGTTAGGTAGCCTAACAGTAAGTGATGTTGTGCTGGAGTGCAGCCCAGAGGTGCATTATAGTAATGCTGGTATATACAGTGGTGGCCAAAAGTGATTGGCACCCCTGCAATCTGTCAGATAATACTCAGTTTTTTCCAAAAAATTTTATACAATCAGAAATTCTTGATATTATATCTTCATTTAATTTTTCTTCAATAGAAAACCACAAAAAAGAATTGTCAAAAAGCCAAATTGGATATAATTCCACACCAATGCATAAAAGGGGGGGGTGGGACAAAAGTTATTGGCACGTTATTAAAAACATGAGATGCTCTTTACCTGTAAACTTACCTGTGGCACCTAACAGGTGGTGGGATATAACTAAATCACACTGCAGCCGTTGAAATGGATATTAAAGATGATCAACCCTCTGTCCTGTGTCCTTGTGTGTTCCACATTGAGAATGGAGAAAGAAAGAAAGACAACCAAAAAACTGTCGAGGACTTTAAATCAAAAATTGGGGGAAGCATGAGCCAATCTCAAGGCTAACAGTCATCTCCAAAGACCTGAATGTTCCTGTGTCTAAAATGTGCAGTGTCATCAGAGTTTAAAAGCCCTGGCACTGTGGCTAACCTCCCTAGAGGTGGATGGAAAGAAAAATTGACAAAGAGATTTCACGCAAGATTGTGCGGATGGTGGATAAAGAACCTCTATAAATTCCAAACAAGTAGTTCAAGTTGCCCTGCAGTCCGAGGGTACAACAGTGTCAACCCATCACTATCGTTGGCATTCTGAATGAAAAGGGACTGTATGGTAGGGTACCAGGACAAACCCCACTTCTTAACAAAAGAAACATAAAGAAGCCAGCCCGGAGTTTGCCAAACTTACCCTGAGAAAGCCTAAAACTTTTGGAGAAGTTCTCTGGTCAGATGAGGACAAAGTAGAGCTTTGGGAAAAGGCATCAGCATGGAGTTTACACGGAAAAAAAAAGAGGCCTTCAAGAAAAAGGAACACGGTCCCTACAGTCTAACATGGCGGAGGTTTCCTGATGTTTTGGGGCTGGCTTTGGCTGCCTCTGACACTGGACTGCTTCATCATTGGCATTGTGGCACTAAGAAGTTTGAAGACTACCAACACATTGGTAGCATAATGTAGGGCCCAGTGTCGAAAGCTGGGTCTCCCTCAGAGGTCATGGGTCTTCCAGCTGGGCAATGACCAGAAACACATCAAAAAGCCTTAGAAATGCTTTGAGAGAAAGCAATGAGACTTCTAAGTGGCCAGCAATGAGTCCAGACCTGAATCCCATAGACACCTGTGGAGAGATCTTAAAAATGGAAGTTTGAATAAGGCGCCTTCAAATCTCAGGGACCTGGAGCAGTCTGTCAAAGAAGAATGGTCTTGGCAGAGCATTGTAAGAAACTCATTGATGGTTACCGGAAAGCGGTTATATGCAGTTATTTTGTCTCAAAGTTGTGCTACCAGTTTAGGTGAGGGTGCCAATACTTTGTCCGGCCCATTTTGGAGTTTGTATAAAATGATTCAATGATTTTACTTTTTTTAAATTCTTTTTTGGGTTTTCATTGCAAGCAAAATAAATGAAGATATTAATATAAAATATTTGGGATTGCAATCATTTTCTGGAAGAGTATTATCTGACAGAATTGCAGAGTGCCAATACTTTTGGCCAACACTTTTTGATGTATAGTAAATACATTTTTGGCTATATTCATAAGTGCAGGCTATTAATATGTGCTGTTTATTTATTGCTGGTAATATTAAGATGTGCGGCACAGTCATTGGTATCTATGTGTGTTGGAATATATTATGTGTTTACTACATCTGGCAGGTTTATAGTTATGGTATATAAGTATTACAGGTTTTTACTGGCCACGGACACTACACACAGTAAATGTCTTGGTCAGTCCACAGTGTAGTGTACATGTATTGGTCAGTCCCACAATGTAGTGTAAATGTTGTGGTCAATCCACTGTGCAGTGTAAATGTTGTGGTCAGTCCACAGTGTAGTGTAAATGCTGTGGTCGGTCCACAGTGTAGTGTAAATGCTGTGGTCGGTCCACAGTGTAGTGTAAATGCTGTGGTCGGTCCACAGTGTAGTGCAAATGCTGTGGACGGTCCACAGTGTAGTGTAAATACTGTGGCCAGTCCACAGTGTAGTATAAATGTTCTGATCAGTCTACAGTGTAGTGTAAATGCTGTGGTCGGCCCACAGTGTTGTGCAAATGCTGTGGATGGTCCACAGTGTAGTGTAAATGCTGTGGCCAGTCCACAGTGTAGTATAAATGTTCTGATCAGTCTACAGTGTAGTGTAAATGCAGTGGTCAGTTCACAGTGTAGTGTAAATGCTGTGGTCAGTGCACAGTGTAAATGCTGTGGTCGGTCCACAGTGTAGTGTAAATGCTGTGGTCGGTCCACCGTGTAGTGTAAATGCTGTGGCCAGTCCACAGTGTAGTATAAATGTTCTGGTCAGTCTACAGTGTAGTGTAAATGCTGTGGTCAGTGCACAGTGTAGTGTAAATGTTGTGGTCAGTCCACAGTGTAAATGTTGTAGTCTGCCCACAGTGTAGTGTAAATGCTGTGGTCAGTCCACAGTGTAGTGTAAATGTTGTGGTCAGTCCTCAGTGCACTGTAAATGTTGTGGTTGGTCCACAGTGTAGTGTAAATGCTGTGGTCAGTCCACAGTGTAGTGTAAAAGTTGTGGTCAGTTCACAGGGTAGTGTAAATGCTGTGGTCAGTCTACAGTGTAGTGTAAATGTTGTGGTGAGGGGGGAATGCAGTGTGCTGGATACTGATATACAGTGGGGATGCAGTGTGCTGGATACTGATATACAGTGGGGATGCAGTGTGCTGGATTACTGATATACAGTGGGGATGCAGTGTGGCTGGATACTGATATACAGTGGGGATACAGTGTGCTGGATACTGATATACAGTGGGATACATGTGCTGGATACGTATACAGGGGGATCAGTGTGTGTGGATACTGATATACAGTGGGGAACAGTGTGCTGGATACGATATACAGGGGGATAAGTGTGTGGATACTGTATACAGTGGGGATGCAGTGTGCTGGATACGGATACCAGGGGGGATACAGTGTGGCTGGATACTGATATACAGTGGGGATACGTGGTGCTGTGGATACTATTATAGAGTGGGGATACAGTGTGCTGGTACTGATATACAGTGGGAACAGTGTGCTGGATACGATATAAGTGGGGATACAGGTTGCTGGATACATGATATACAGGGGGATTCACAGTGGCTGGACTCATATAGAGTGGGATACAGTGTGCTGGATACTGATATACAGTGGGGATACAGTGTTCGGGACTATGATTACAGTGGGATCCGGGTGCTGGATACTGATATACAGTGGGGATGCAGTGTGCTGGATACTGATATACAGTGAGGATGCAGTGTGCTAGATGGCGCACTCATACTAATGACCCAACACGATTTATTTTCCATGAATTGTCTGTTTGATAATTAGATTTTAACCAAAAAAGCACTATTTTCTTTCTAAAGGATCTCTTTTGTTTTCCTGTAAGATTTCAATGGGAGAGCATAATCCATTGAGTGAACAAGGCCTTACACACCAATTCTCTATAAACTCACACAGGGGTGTAACTACAGCAGTAGCAGCCATAGCAGCTGCTATGGGGCCCACAGTGTCAGGGGGCCCCGTCATCTGTCCTGACACAATAAGAATGGAGGATGTGCACTAGAGATGAGCAAGCACTAAAAGCTTGGGTGTATATCGAGAAGAACTTTTCCGAGCTCGAGTGCTCGTTTCGAATAAGAACCCCATTGAAGTCAATGGGGACTCGAGCATTTTTCAATGGCACAAGGGTTGCACAAGCTTGGCCAAACACCTGGAAACCTCAGAAAATGATGGAAACACCACGGAAATGGACAGGAAACAGCAGGGGCAGCATGCTGGATGCCTCTTGAGGCTGTCTTAATCGCACCATTGCCAAATGGTGACAGAGTGACCGAATGAGGCTAGATGCATCTAAAACATCCAATAATTGACCTGCCAATAGAAGACGGCATGCAAAAGCAGCGGCTGGTAGAGAGTGGCATGGCGACATACCCAAATGGCTCAGGCCTTAAACACCAATTTAAAAAATTCCTTTTGGCGAGGATAACGTGTAGCACTGTATGTCATCGTATTTTGCCTGTTAAGGCGGCGGCAGGAGGAACCAAAGGAGGTGAGCAAGAAGCGCTGAAATGGTTTCTATTGTGAACAAAAGGTTGACGTATATTTAGACGCGAATTACATTTGAGATACACATTGCCTATTTACACTACACTGTGGACCGACCACAGCATTTACACTACACTGTGGACTGACCACAACATTTACACTGCACAGTGGATTGACCACAACATTTACACTACATTGTGGACTGACCAAGACATGTACACTACACTGTGGACTGACCAAGACATTTACTGTGTGTAGTGTCCGTCCAGTAAAAATACCTGTAATACTTATACCATAACTATAAACCTGCCAAGATTGTAGTAAACACATAAATATATTCCAGCAACACATAGATACCAATGACTGTGCCGCACATATTAATATTTACCAGCAATAAATAAACAGCACATATTAATAGCCTGCACTTATAAATATAGACCAAAAATGTATTTACTATACACATCAATAAAGTGGTGGCCAAAAGTATTGGCACCTCTGCAATTCTGTCAGATAATACTCTTCCAGAAAATGATTGCAATCCCAAATTATTTTATATTAATATCTTCATTTATTTTGCTTGCAATGAAAAACACAAAAGAGAATTTAAAAAAAGTAAAATCATTGATCATTTTATACAAAACTCCAAAAATGGGCCGGACAAAAGTATTGGCACCCTCAGCCTAGTACTTGGTAGCACAACTTTGAGACAAAATAACTGCATATAACCGCTTCCGGTAACCATCAATGAGTTTCTTACAATGCTCTGCCAAGACCATTCTTCTTTGACAGACTGCTCCAGGTCCCTGAGATTTGAAGGCGCCTTATTCAAACTTCCATTTTAAGATCTCTCCACAGGTGTTCTATGGGATTCAGGTCTGGACTCATTGCTGGCCACTTTAGAAGTCTCAATTGCTTTCTCTCAAAGCATTTTCTAAGGCTTTTTGAAGTGTGTTCTGGGTCATTGCCCAGCTGGAAGACCCATGACCTCTGAGGGAGACCCAGCTTTCTGACACTGGGCCCTACATTATGCTGCAAAATGTGTTGGTAGTCTTCAAACTTCTTAATGCCACAATGCCAATGATGAAGCAGTCCAGTGTCAGAGGCAGCAAAGCAGCCCCAAAACATCAGGGAACCTCCGCCATGTTAGACTGTAGGGACCGTGTTCTTTTCTTTGAAGGCCTCTTTTTTTTCCTGTAAACTCTATGCTGATGCCTTTTCCCAAAAAGCTCTACTTTTGTCTCATCTGACCAGAGAACATTCTCCCAAAATGTTTTAGGCTTTCTCAGGTAAGTTTTGGCAAACTCCAGGCTGGCTTTTTTATGTTTCTGTTTAAGAAGTGGGGTCTTCCTGGGTACCCTACCATACAGTCCCTTTTCATTCAGATGCCAACGGATAGTATGGGTTGACACTGTTGTACCCTCGGACTGCAGGGCAACTTGAACTACTTGTTTGGATGTTAGTCGAGGTTCTTTATCCACCATCCGCACAATCTTGCGTTGAAATCCCTTGTCAATTTTTCTTTTCCATCCACATCTAGGGAGGTTAGCCACAGTGCCATGGGCTTTAAACTTCTTGATGACACTGCACATGTTAGACACAGGAACATTCAGGTCTTTGGAGATGGACTTGTAGCCTTGAGATTGCTCATGCTTCCTCACAATTTTGATTCTAAAGTCCTCAGACAGTTTTTTGGTTGTCTTTCTTTTCTCCATTCTCAATGTGGAACACACAAGGACACAGGACAGAGGTTGAGTCATCTTTAATCCATTTCAACTGGCTGCAAGTGTGATTTAGTTACTCCCACCACCTGTTAGGTGCCACAGGTAAGTTACAGGTAGAGAAGCATCTCATGATTTTTTAAACAGTGCCAATACTTTTGTCCACCCCCTTTTTATGATTGGTGTGGAATTATATCCAATTTGGCTTTTTGACAATTCTTTTTGTGGTTTTCTATTGAAGAAAAATTAAATGAAGATAATAATATCAAAGAATTTCTGATTGTAATAATTTTTTGGAAAAAACTGAGTATTATCTGACAGAATTGCAGGGGTGCCAATACTTTTGGCCACCACTGTATATACCAGCATTACATATAATGCACATCTGGGCTGCACTCCAGCACAGACATCACTTACTGTTAGGCTACCGCAGTATTCTTCTACATCCATGTTGACCTGGTCCATCCTGCTCTTCTTCCTGTAGTCTCCTCATTGTTGCCAATCAGGTAGAGAACATCATGGAAACTTCTCCAGACTTATCTCTGTGGTTTTTGCTACCCGGGTGACTGTGACCTCTGGAGAACATCTCCACACTCTGTCCCTAAAAAAATCACAGTCAATATAATGTCCCCTAGATAACAGTGCCCCCTGTATATATAGATAAACTGTTACCCATCAATATATTATAATATATACTACCATATAATTTTCCCCTCATTAATCCGCTAGCCCCAGTATATAGGTAGCCCATGCCCTCAGTATAAAGCCAGCCAATATATATTCATCCATCCCCATTGTATATAGGTAGCCAGTCCCCTGCCCCCAGTATATATCCAGACAGCCCCCCAGTAGTATATAACCAGCCTGCCACCCTGTAGTATATAGCCAGCCTGCCCCCTTTGTAGTATATAGCCAGCCAGCCCCATAGTCTATAGCCAGCCTGCCCCCCTGTAGTATATAGAAAGCCTGCCCCCTGTAGTATTTAGCCAGCCTGCCCCCTGTAGTATATATAGCCAGCCTGCCCCATTGCAGTATATAGCAAGCTTGCCCCCTGTGGTATATAGCCAGTCTGTCCCCCGCTGTAGTATATAGCCAGCCCCCCTGTAGTCTATAGCCAGCCTGCCCCCCTGTAGGATATAGAAAGCCTGCCCTCTGTAGTATTTAGCCAGCCTGCCCCCTCCAGTAGTATATAGCCAGCCTGCCCCTGTAGTATATAGCCAGCCTGCCCCATTGCAGTATATAGCAAGCTTCCCCGCTGTAGTATATAGCCAGCCCCCCTGTAGTATATAGACAGCCTGCCCCCCTGTAGGATATAGTGAATGTACACAACATTCATACTAATTTGTCGATTAAATGAATGATGGATGTAATGAATAATCACAGCAGATAATCACACACAAATAAAAATACACTGACTTGTGTGAAATCCCAACAATACTTTAACAGTTAACCCCTTGACGCTCCACAGAGTCAGCTAGTGGGGATGATGTCCCCTTCTAGCTCTCCTCTTCCTTAATCTTCCAGTGATCTACAAGAACCCCCAAGAAGGCGCCATAGGATTTATGCTGGAGAAGTGCCTGGGACTTCTGTGGGAGAACTGCCTATGACTTCTAGGGGAGAAGTGTCTGTGGCTTCCACTGACCCCCACATGGGTAGCCCCAGATAATCATACCCCACAGGTCCCAGGTCAACCTGGAATTAAATTTGACATGGCAGGACTCAGAGCTGTGGACTTTTTCAAGTATTTTTTTAATGAGGAGCTATTGAATTTAATTGTAGTCTAGACAAGTCTGTGCACAGCCCCACAGGTGGACCCCTGTCACTGCCGCAGAGATGAAGATGTATTGGGACAAACTACTTCTTATGGGGCTTGTAAATAAGCCATCAATCAGGGACTACCGGAGCACAGACAGAGAGGTCTCTAAGTCGCTGCTTGGGCAAAAAATTAGAAGGCACGAGAGCACTACACTATGCAGCAACTTTGTTTAGTGTGTTAAGAGAGAGGTCCTTGCATTAACAACAATACACCAGCACCCCAGTCCCAGTACGAGGTACCAGTACAGAAATTCACAAACCTGTCTGCATACTGGATAGTTTATCTAATCTGACTTGCTAATCTGACATGTTTGTTAGGATAACCCTGTATACTTGTACAAATGTTTTTTTTGCATACTTTGTGCTTGTAATGATATGTCTTTGGCACAGTTACTTACATTAATACTTAAATACTTTACATTAATACTTAATACATTAATATAGTACTTATACCGACATTTTATATTTACAAAGTGCCGTTTAGTGCTGTACTATTTTCTTGTCAAAATGGTATTACCGTATATATTCGTGTAGTAGCCAAGTTTTTAAGCACAAAAAATGTGCTGAAAATCCTCAACTCGGCTTATACACGAGTCAATATACACGAGTCAATACTTTAAAAAAAAACTTATATACTTACCCTCCGGCGGCCCCGATACACAGCGCTGCTCCCCCGATGTCAGCGTGGGTCCTCTTCTGTCTTCTGTCTTCTTCTGTATTCTTTCTTCGTTAACATCCTGCTGGGCGCCGCCATGTTTTTCTCCCGGCTGGCGCATAGTATGACGTCAGCAGCGGCCGCGTCATACTATGTGCCTGCCGGCCAAGAAGAACATGGCCGCGCCCTGCAGGATGTTACCCAAGACAGAAGAAGACAGAAGACGGGCGCGGAAGACAGAAGAGGAGCCGCGCTGACATCGGGGGAGTAGCGCTGCACATTGGGGCCACCGGAGGGTGAGTATATAAGTTTATTTATTTTATTTAGTGCTGCACTGGCTGTATACTACACGGGGCAGGCTGGGTTTGCTGTATACTACACGGGGCAGGCTGGGCTCGCTGTATACTACACGCGTCAGGCTGGGCTCGCTGTATACTACACGTGGCAGGCTGGGCTGGCTGTATACTACTGGAGGCAGGCTGGGCTGGCTGTATACTACTGGGGGGCAGGCTGTGCTGGCTGTATACTACCGGGGGCAGGCTGTGCTGGCTGTATACTACTGGGGGCAGGCTTGGCTGGCTGTATACTACTGGGGGCAGGCTGGGCTGGCTGTATACTACTAGGGGCAGGCTGGCTGTATACTACTGGGGACTTGCTGGCTATATACTACTGGGGCTTGCTGGCTATATACTGGGGGGGTATGATCAATGAATTTCCCACCCTCGGCTTATACTTGAGTCAATAGGTTTTCCCAGTTTTGGTGGTAAAATTAGGGGTCTTGGCTTATACTCGGGTCGGCTTATACTTGAGTACATACTGTACTTGTGGGGGTTTATAAAACTTAAACATGAAACTAATTATGGAGGTATAAAAAAGACAAATGGACAAAGGTTTCTACAGAAGAAAAATTGTGGTATGACTTTTTGTCTAGAAAGAAGAACATTTGAAACTTTGAAAATAGATATTTTTTTCATAATATTTCTAAATTATTGAATTTTACCACACCAAAAAGAAATTAATCAGAGAAATTATACTACTAACATAAACTACAATGCCTCCCAAGAAAACAATCTCAAAATCACAGGGATATGTTAAAGTGTTGAAAAGTTATTAGCACAGGAAGAGACACTGTAAATTTTTTTAAAAAGGACCAACCTTAACGTACAAGCAGGCTATGTCCTGAAGTGGTTAAAGAGGATCTATCAGGGCAATTTGGGCCAATAAACCACCCACGGGTCCTTATGGACTGATGGGTTAGTGTCCCAAATTGCACTTTACCGAGTGCCTCCATGGCCACAATGAAAAATAAAATTATATACTTATCTAGAGATCGCATCGGACTCATCTTGTGTGCTCCCTGCACCGTCACAGTTCTTCAGTGAAGTTGGAGCGTTACACCCTGGCTTCATTGCACAAACAGCGCAACTACAGCGCATGCGCAGTGAGGCTGTGCTGCAGTAGGCCAGCTTAATTGAAGAACTGCTCAGGCGCACACAGCAATGGACCGAAGTAAGTATAAAGTTTTTTATTTTAATAGCGCCACAAGGACCTGTGGTTGGTTTAGTGTTTTAATTTGCCCTGACAGATCCTCTTTAAGATGCCACAACACTTTTTATCTAAAAAGTTACTGTGACATAAGTAAAAAAGGATATGTCAAAAAGTACAGAATGCTAACTGACAAGCCTCATTAGATTGACTATGCCCATAATCAAGTTGTTCTTTGTTTTTAAATTTTTCTTTTTTTTTCTAAATTTTTAACATAATAGTGCATAATAGTAAATAGTGCAGATAAACTAATAAACTTTGTGATATATTATATTAAAGAAAATGTTTCTTTTTCCAATGCCTTCTTTCTTATTTAAAGTGTAACTGTAAAGTTACTTTACAAAAGATAGTTTTAGCACAGAGAGAGCCTTTGACAACAATTCCAACAATACATGTATCATACTTCTGGCTTGTATAATGCTTCTGGCTGCTTCCTATCCTGAGATATATGGCTAATAGGTATGAGGCTATCTTTCAGCGCTGGGAGCAGGAGGTCTGTTAAGGTGGGGGGCGTGCATAAAATCGTGCAATGCCTAGAGGCGCTCAGGCGTCGTCAGCCTGAGCACTTCCAGCTCATTTACATATTTCTGGACAACCAATCTGTCATTAGTATCCTCTGATAATCCTGGGTTTTCTAGCACCAACGATTTCGGAGATGGGGAGCCAAGAAACAAGAAATTGGCCCAACACTTCATAATGGTGTTTGGTGTTGTTGGATTTGTTAATTCATGCTGGGAGACCCATGGAAGAGCATAGGGCATAATTAAGAAATATGTTGCCTACCTTGATCCAGATGCAGCCACGCCCCTTTCACATGACAAAAGGGGTAGAATAGGTGGCTATTCAATTTTGCTTGTCTGCATAGGGCACCAGAATGCCTTGTCCTGCCCCACTAGGTAAGACCAAGCTCGAGAAGTGTCTATTACACCAGCAAAGCAAAGGTCTCCAGATGGATCCTTCTAAACTGTCTGCAGTTCTGCAGTAGCCTCATCCAGAAGGTCTACGTGCTATCCAGAGGTTTCTGGGTTTTGCAAAGTATTACCGGCAGTTTATCCCACATTTCTCTACCCTGGTGTCTCCCATCGTGATGCTCAGCAAGAAGGGCGCCAATCTCCGCCTCTGGTCCTCAACAGCTGAAGAGGCCTTCTCAAGGTTAAAGTCTGCCTTTGCTTCGGCTCCTGTTCTCACTAGGCCTGACACAGAGAAGCCCTTTCATCTAGAGGTGGATGCATCCTCCGTAGATGCTAGGGCGGTGCTTACCCAGAAAAGGCCTAAGGGCCGAACTCTCACCTGCAGCTTCTTTTGCAAAACTTTTTCTCTCGCAAAGAGAAATTATTCTATCGGAGATAGAGAACTTCTGGCCATCAAGCTTGCCCTGGAAGAATGGCGATACCGTTTGGAGGGAGCTCGCCATCCGGTCTGCGTGTATACGGACCATAAGAATCTCCTGTATCTCCAGACAGCCCAAGGCAGATGCTTTCTCTAATGCCTCTGATGTAAGTGGGGAAGAACCAGCTCCTCGACATATCATCCTTCTTGAACGGCTGGTTGTGGCCGTTCAGTGGACCTCTGGCAGCTCCCAAGAAGCAAGACTTATGTCCTTCGGAATAAGATTTTGGACATTGCTCTTGTGTGGCTGGGCATCCTCGGGTGCAGTGCTCTGTAGTCCTCATTTCCCGTTACTATTGGTGGCCGGATCTGGTCCAAGACGTATGGGATTTTGTGGGTTCCTGCACCTCCTGTGCTCGTAATAATGCGGTTGCCGATACCCAGCTGCCCATGGACTCAAGTTGCCATGGACTTTGTCACAGACCTTCCATTTTCCTCTGGGAATACCTTCATCTGATCTGGGTGGTAACCGACCGATTCTCAATGACAATCAATTTCCTGTTGCCAGTCTAATGGACAGGTAGAGAGAGTTAACCAAACTCTGGGCTGTTACCTTTGTCATTTTGTCTCTGCCCTTCATGACGACTGGTCCAGCTCTTTCTCTGTCCGTTCCCTCGGATGTTCCTGCGGTGGAAGAGTTCATAGTATCATAGTATATAAGGCTGGAAGGAGACGCAAGTCCATCAAGTCCAACCTTTAAGAATTAAATAAATGTTTTATCCCCATAACCCGTGATATTTTTTCTCTCCAGAAAGGTATCCAGGCCTCTCTTGAACATGTACATAGAGTCCGCCATAACAACCTCCTGCGGCAGAGAGTTCCACAGTTTCACTGCTCTTACAGTAAAGAACCTTTGTCTATGTTGATGGTAAAATCGCCTCTCCTGTAGGCGTAGAGGATGCCCCCTTGTCCTGGTCACAGGCCGAGGTATAAAAAGATCTTTGGAGAGATCCTTGTACTGTCCGTTCAGGTATTTGTACATTGTAATGAGGTCTCCCCTCAGTCGTCTTTTTTCTAAACTGAATAATCCCAAATTTTTTAATCTGTCAGTGTATTCTAGTTCCCCCATTCCCCTAATAATCCTGGTTGCTTTCCTCTGCACCCGTTCCAGCTGTACTATATCCTTTTTATACACTGGTGCCCAAAACTGTACACAATATTCCATGTGTGGTCTGACCAGGGATTTGTATAAGGGCAAAACTATGTCTTTATCATGAGAATCTATTCCTCTCTTGATACATCCCATTATTTTATTTGCTTTAGCAGCAGCCGCCTGGCTCTGGTCACTAAAATTAAGCTTACCATCCACCAATACCCCCAAGTCCTTTTCAGCTTCAGTTTTACTAAGTAATTGACCGTTTAGAACATAATTATACTTTTTGTTTCCATGGCCCAAGTGCATAACTTTACATTTATCCACATTAAACCTCATCAACCATTTCTCTGCCCATCCCTCAAGCTTCCACAAATCCCTCTGTAATGCTAAACTATTGACCTCAGTATTTATTACTTTACACAGCTTAGTATCATCTGCAAATATTGAAACTTGACTGTGTAAACCCACTACAAGGTCATTAATAAAAATATTAAAAAGAAGTGGCCCCAATACTGACCCCTGTGGCACTCCACTGGTAACATCAACCCAATCTGAGAATGTGCCATTAATGACCACCCTCTGTTTTCTATCACTAAGCCAATTACTTACCCAAATACACAGATTTTCTCCTATTCCCAGCAGTCTCATTTTATATACCAACCTTTTATGTGACACGGTGTCAAATGCCTTTGAAAAGTCCAGATATACAACATCCACAGCGTCCCCCAGATCCAGTCTTGAACTTACCTCCTCGTAGAAACCAATCAGATTAGTCTGACAGGACCGATCTCTCATAAACCCATGCTGACGCTGGGTTATAAGGTTGTGCACAGTGAGATACTCCAGGATAGCATCTCTAATAAACCCCTCAAATATTTTCCCCACCACAGCAGTTAGACTCACGGGTCTGTAGTTTCCAGGATCGCTATTTGATCCTTTTTTGTATATTGGTACCACATTTGCTATGCGCCATTCCTGTGGAACATAACCAGTCCTCAGTGAATCTTCAAATATTAAAAATAACGGTCTGTCTATCACCGTACATAATTCATGCAGAACCCGGGGGTGTATGCCATCTGGCCCAGGTGATTTATCTATCTTAGTGGTTGCGAGGCGGCGCCGTACCTCTTCCTGGGTTAAACTGTTGACATTATAAAAAGAATTAACATTATTCCTCATTGTGTCTTCCACCAGGGGATTTTCCTGGGTAAAGACAGTTGAGAAGGCGACATTCAGTAGATTGGCCCTTTCCTCATCTCCTTCCACCATGACCCCCATGTTATTTCTAAGGGGACCCACACTCTCTGTTTTTAGTTTCTTATCATTTATATACTTGAAAAATAATTTGGGATTATTTTTGCTCTCCCTGGCAATATTTCTCTCAGTCTCTATTTTTGCGGCCTTTATCTGCTTTTTACAGGATTTATTTTTCTCTCTATAATCCTGTAATGCCTCATCGCTACCTTCACGTTTTAGCACCTTAAACGCTTTATCTTTCTCGCTTATTGCTTTCCTTACAAGACTAGTTAGCCACATAGGGTTTTTCTTGTTCCTTTTATGCTTTTTCCCATAAGGTATGTGTTTCTCACAGGACTTTTTCAGAATTATATGGGAGGAAAAAAGTCCCATTTTTTGGGGGGGGGGGGGGGTCTTTTGTCTTTTGAGAACTTATCCCAGTCTATGCCTTTAAGGCCTTCCCTTAGTTGATGAATTGCCCTCCTTAGTTTAGAGTGTTGGTTGCCCCTTCACTAACGCTCTTAGTAAAGCGGAATACCAAAATCAATTGATATTATGATCACTATTCCCCAGGTTCCCCCCAACCTGTAGTTTTGATACCCTATCAGGTCTGTTGGTAAGGATAAGGTCCAGCAGTGCCCCCCCTCTTGTTGGCTCCAGGACTAGTTGCGACAGGTAATTGTCTTTTGTTGTTGACAAGAACCTGCTACCTTTGAAGGACCTGCAGGTTTCTGCCCCCCAGTCGATATCTGGGTAATTGAAGTCTCCCATGATAAGTACTTCTCCTTGCTTTGAAGCCGCATCCATTTCACTTATCAGCATTTCCTCTGCTGCCTCCATTATATTTGGAGCCTTATAACAAACCCCTAGTAATATTTTATTATTCTTTTTCCCTCCTCTTATCTCAACCCATAGGGACTCCACATTTGCGTTACTGATGTCATCTCGCAGGACGGGCTTGAGGCAAGAATTCACATATAAACAAACCCCTCCATCTTTTTTATTTATACGATCATTTCTAAAAAGACTATAACCATCTATAGTAATAGCGCAGTCATAGCTACTGTCCAGCCATGTCTCGCTGATTCCCACTATATCATATTTCCGCTCCAACATCAAGAGTTCCAGTTCCTCCTTTTTGTTTGTGAGGCTTCTGGCATTTGTGTACATGCACTTTATATGGTTTTCCCTGTCCGTATTCCTTTTGTCCTTATTCCCCAATCTCATTCCAGCCCCCCTTCCTCCCCCATGGACTATGACTCTTCCCAGCTCTCTATGTACACTGTCTATTTGCCCTGCACAAGAGTAGTTGCCCTCCCCCCAGGTCTCTAGTTTAAACACTCCTCCAACCTTCTAGCCATTTTTTCCCCTAAAACAGCGGCCTCCTCCCCACTGAGGTGCAGCCCATCCCTACTGTACAGCCTGTAGCCGACAGAAAAGTCAGCCCAGTTCTCCATGAACCCAAAACCCTCCTTCCTACACCAACTTTTGAGCCACTTATTTACCTCCTTGATCTCCCGCTGCCTTTCTGGTGTGGCACGTGGTACAGGCAGTATTTCGGAGAAAATTACCTTTGAGGTCCTTGCCCTGAGCTTATGGCCTAAATCTCTGAAATCATTTTTAAGGACCTTCCACCTACCTCTTACTTTGTCATTAGTGCCAATGTGGACCATGACCGCTGGTTCCTCACCAGCCCCTCCCAGTAATCCGTCAACCCGATCCGCAACATGCCGAACCCGAGCACCCGGCAAACAACACACTGTTCGGTATGCACGGTCTTTGTGACAGAGTTGGTACAGGACCTCAGGTCTATCTGAGAACAGACTCATCAGTCTCTACTTCGAGCGTCTGCCCGCACCAAAACCCAGGCTGATAAGAAACGCAGGCCTCCTCCAGGTGTTGCTTTCGTCTAGATACGTTCGGCTGAAAATCCCCAGCTATAAGGTTGGACCACGTTCACTGAACTCCTTCAACGTTTCTCTCTTGAAGCCAATCATCCTGATCCGCTTCTCTCGAGGCAAGGACTTTCTAAGAAGAGGGGGAGACCGAATGGGGGGGTAATGTCACGGGGGTCACGGGTGCTCCCGCGATCCATATCAAGGGTCGAGGCCTCACCAACACCCCTCTGTGTTTTCGCTGGCGCAGTGCTATTTTCGTATCACTATCTTTTTGGAGACATAACTCCTATATTTTTTGGTTGACAGAGCTGGTTAAGGGCTTATTTTTTACATGTTGAGTTGTCCTTTTCAGTGGTACCATTTTGACGCACATAACTTTTTTTGATCACTTTTTGGAACATTTTTGTGAAGGGATTTTATGAAAAATGTACATTTTTTTTACAAAAGTTTGTCAGGTTTAGTCTTTACCGCGCTCACTGAGTAGGTCCAATAATGGTACTAATTTATTGTTCGGATTGTTACGAACACAGCGATACCAAATATGTGGGGTTTTTCATGATTTTGTGTATTTTTTTACTTTTTTTACTTTAATGTTCGTGTTTAGGGGACTTTCACTTTATTTAATTAATTATTTTTTATATCCACAGCATAGGTCCAAACTTGTTGATTGGTGGGGGTATCAGAACAGTGCTCTGCAATCTTTGTTAGCTCTATAGAGATGAATGGGGAAGCATGAGCATGCACGGCTGTCTGCTCCGCTCATCTCAGGCAGCAACAAGGGGTTTAACAGAGGTACTTTGGACCCCATCAGAGTCCCATTTTCGTGATCTGTGGGGGTGTCATCACTGAGAAATCAGTAAGTTAGACCCTATCCTGTGTTTTGTGGGAAACCACCTTTAATTAAAGGTTACAAAACTGTACAATGGTCACCTTAACATTTCTTATATGCAATAAAAAAATGCTTTGACGGTTTGGTTTAATAAATATTTTATTCACAGTATCTCCTTTGTCCATTAAAAATGGTGTTTTGGGGAGAGCCATAAGAAAATTTGTCTATAGTTAGCAGCCCTATGTGTTCAAATTAGCAGGTGAAAATCACAGAGCTCATGTTATCTAATATATCTGCATAGAAACATGTTCTGATCACTAGATTTCATAAAAGCTTCATAATGAGGGCTGATAAGTCACCTTGTGTCAGCACAGGTAATTCTCAAATATTAACTACAGAAAAAAATCACTTACTAAATTTATCACACTATATGACTAAAAATGTAGAGAGCACTTACAGCTTCCTGTAGCGGCTGATAAAGTGGTGTCCTTGTGTGTAGTTTTCTTTAAGCAATTGTGTGTTGAGTAGCTAATCTTGATCACCATTAGAGATAAGGAGGTTAACTATTCTGTAAGTACACATAGGTGCTGTAAAGTATTAAAAACCAACATCAAAGATTTTGAATGGAAACCTCTTCCAGCAATTGGATCAAGACCGCCATCCGGGGAAATAAGTGGGAACCCAGCACGGGCCGTTCAGCCCCCAGGGCCCCCTTGTTAATCTCCACCCCTTGCTCATCTTACTAAGTGCGTGCGAGGACCCTTAGTAAGTAAGCCCCTATGACTTGAAGGCTAATGTGGTGCTGCTGTGGGGTCACTGATCTGGCTACTGTGCAAGGACACTGTAACTTGGGGCTACTGTGGGAGGGACACTATGAGTTGCCTACTGTGTTAGGGAAAAGGTGATTTGGCTACTGTGGGAGGGAAACTATGACCTGGGGTGACTGGGGTATACTGACTTGGCTGTGGGGTTGCTGTGATTTGGCTGTCTGGGAACACTTTAAAGGGAACATGTCACCAGGGACCTCATTTTCACTAAAGACAGGCTACAGACGCTTATTACACCTGCAGTGGAAATATGCCTTTCTGCCTTTTCTAAGCATTTGAATTATTATATAATTGTGTGTTATAGCTTACCTTGCACTTACCTTGCACCCTAACAAAATTCTTGGGTAGTCACAGGGGCTGGATTTTGGTTTGGATGCATTTCAAAAAACATGTGGCTTGTCTGTGTTACTCACTCCTCGGAGCTTGGCTCCAACCTTTGTGCTCCTGTACAGCTCCACCTCCTGCTCCTTCTCAGAGGTCAAAGCCTAATCAGCATGACATCAGTGGGGGAGGTAAAAGCTGTACAGAAGCACAAAAATGGAGGCAGCCTGCAGCTCAGACAAGTCACATGTTGTTTTTTGAAATGCATTCAAACCAAAGTCCAGCCCTTGTGACTACCCCAGGATGTTGTCAGGGTGCAAGGTAAGTTATAACACACAATTATATTTTAATGCAAATGCTTAGAAAAGGCAGAGAGCCATTTTTGCACTGCAGGTGTCTTCATTGAAAATGAGGTTCCTGTGGACAACATTATGGACCCGCTGGATCACCGCAGACGATGGCGTAAACCGACACCTGGGAGTGGAGTCTAAGTGGAACTCTGTCCTCACCAGAGCCCGCTGCAAAGCGGGTTGGATTTGCTGCAGCATGGTGGCACTAGGTGGCACCAGGTCGCTCCACAGGCACAACTTTGTCCGTGGTGGCAGCCAAGGCAAGGTGCAGAATCTTGAGACGAAGTCGTGGACATGCAGGAGGTCAGGACAGGCAGCAAAGTCAGGAACAGAATTGAGGTCACAATGGGAAATCACAATAAACGCAGTGGGCATAGGGACACATGAAGGGGTTGGCTATTTAACAGAATTGGCAGCCAGCCAGTGCCAAATAGCGGTGCACTGACCCTTTAAATATCACAGAGCCTGTGTGCATTGCGGAGATGCCACTGGAACCCAGAGAGGTAAGTGAGGCAGAGATGCACACTGAGGCATATGGGTGCTCCTGCGACCCGAGACGGGCACCCGTGACACGTTCAGCAATGGCTCCTGAGTACCCTAACATCATGCATCTAGTAGGTAACATAGTGTCACAATCATACAAGATCATTAGAAATTGGATACTATCCAGCTGGGACAAGAACCATCTACATCTGTATCAAAAGGTACAGATTCCTGTCAGAATAAAAACAGATCTTCTATGGTGGTGTAAAAAGGTAAACATTCGAAAAGGAGTTTTCATATCCATACCTAGCCTCAACCATACATACAGATGCCAGTCTCCAGGGTTGGAGCAATTTTGGCAGGAAAGAACCTACAGGGGGCTTGGTCCTACAGAGACAGCAGTCTTGGAGTCTCTCATACAATCGACCAACATATTGGAAAACTCTCATGTCCGGGTACAACGGTGGCTTTTTTTCAGGGGGAACAAAGTCCCGGGATCTCTGTTGACTTTTCAGGGAGATTTTCAGGTGGGCCAAATGAAATGTGCTGTCCGCAGTATACTTGAAAGGCTCAGAGAACTCAAAAGACTATTTAAATCACACCCATCTAGACCCAAATGAATGGGCTTTGAATCCAGATGTCTTTCAGACAGAGAGATGGGGGATGCCTCAGCTGGATTTATTTACTACGGGGAAGAATAACAAGATATCAATTTTATTTTCCCTAGTCACTTGGCAGGTTTGGATGCATTTTTACAAAGCTGGAATGTAAAGCTGGCTTATTTGTTTCCCCAATCTCCATTATAGCGAGAAACTGCATCAGGAACCAACATAATTAATCACGATCACACCTTTATGGCGACCAAGGAAGAGATGGTTCTCTGAAGCTGGCACTAGAAGATTCAGTATACCTACCTCTCCCCCAGTACTTCTCTGTCAAGGCCCAGTTTTTTACCAAGATGTGCAGAGTCTAAATCTAGTGGCATGGATCCTGAAAGGGTTTTCCTAAAATCAAAGGGGTTATCAGAAGAAGTCATAAACACCATTGTGGCCAGCAGAAAACCGGTCACAAATTTTATACACCCTAAGATCTGGTAAAAGTTTTGTTCTTGGGGCAGGAACAGACCTCCACATCAACATAAGCCAAATATCGCCAAAATCTTAGATTTTTTACAATCAGGTCTGACAAAAGGTCTAAAACCAAACAACTTAAAAGTGCAGATTGTAGCCTTAACTTGAACCCGTCACCATATTTTCACATATACAGCCAGTGACAGGCTCCTATAGAGCCCTATTAACTGACAGACACTTTTCTTTCAGTTAAAAATTTTTTCACTTATATCCACATAAATCATCTTTTATCTTATATTACCTGGCTTAAGAGGGGGGCATGTCCTGCTCATCCGGCTCCTCCCATCTATTGCCTCCTTACTGTTCACAGTTCATGCCATGTGACCAGATTGACATCATCTCACGTACTTTAGCCTCTTAATAATAGCAAACTGTACTCCATGTATGTGCTTCCATGTAAACACATACATGGTGTACAGTTTGCTATTCTTAGAAGGCTCCGAGACCTGCAATTATATCACTGGTCACATAACATGAATGTAACACAAGGCACCATGTAAAAAAATGGACAGAATATTTCCCATTTGTTCATGTCTGCAGTTGAATATTAGCAGACAGTCCCTATGTACAAGGAGACAGGACAGTGATTTGAAGAGACACAAAGCTGTTAGTCACTGTCAGAGAGAAGACACCAGACATGAGTCACAAAGGCTAATTTGCATATCAGAAAACCATCTGTAATTAAGGTACAGTGCCCCACTGGCACATAATTTTCCGTGATATGGGGAGGACTTGTAACCCTTTATCAGCAGGCATTGTTACTCAGGGTGGTCAAAATATGGTGTCAGGTCCTCTCTAAGTATTTTTTTTTTATTTGTCGCTGGCCAAACATCCTTTGATTACAAGAATCATTGGAGGTTGTTCAAGATTTAGGCCTACAGTTAGGAGTTCAGTCCCTCCTTGGTATCTAGCTTTGGAGACTTTAACAAACCCACCGTTTGAATCTATAAAAGAAATAGATATTAGACACCTCTTCCGTGTCTACGAAGCCTTTGGAAGGTTTACCAGTGTGCTACCAGGACTTCTCTGACGTCCTCTCTAAAAGCATGCTGAGACTTTGCCACCGCATCGATCCTACGATTGCCCTATTGAGTTATTGCCGGGTACTTCTCCTCCCCGAGGTCGGGTGTATCCACTCTCCGTTCCTGAGACCACAGCCATGTCGGAGTATATCCAGGAGAACTTGCAAAGAGGTTTCATACGAAAGTCCTCCTCCCCTGCAGGTGCAGGATTCTTCTTTGTTACCAAGAAGGATGGCTCCTTGCGTCCTTGTATTGATTATCGTGGACTTAATAAGATCACGGTTAAAAACCGCTACCCTCTGCCACTGATCACAGAACTGTTTGACCGCCTGCGCGGTTCCAAGATTTTCTCTAAGCTGGACCTTCGCGGGGCCTACAATCTAATTCGTATCCACAAGGGAGACGAATGGAAGACAGCACCCGAAGACACCCGAGATGGTCATTTCGAGTACCTTGTGATGCCATTTGGACTGTGCAATGCTCCAGCTGTCTTCCAAGAGTTTGTCAACGACATCTTCAGAGACCTTCTGTATACTTGTGTAGTGGTCTACCTAGATGACATCTTGGTGTTCTCCCCAGATCTAAAGACCCATCAGTCTCACGTACAGCAAGTCCTTGCCCGCCTTCGGGCTAATCGTCTCTACGCCAAGCTTGAGAAGTGTCTCTTCCATCAACGGAGTTTACCTTTTCTTGGCTACATCATCTCCGACAAAGGTCTTCAGATGGATCCCAGCAATTTATCTGCCGTTCTGCAGTGCCCACGTCCAGAGGGCCTTCATGCTATCCAGTGGTTCCTGGGGTTCGTAAACTACTACAAACAGTTTATTCCACAGTTTTCTACTCTAGTCGCTCCCATCGTGGCACTCACCAGGAAAGGCGCTAATCCACACCTTTGGCCTTCTGCAGCTGAAGAGGCCTTTGCAAAGTTGAAGTCCGCGTTTGCCACAGCTCCGGTTCTCTCTAGACCCGATACGGAGAAGCCTTTTATCCTGGAGGTGGACGCATCTTCTGTCGGTGCAGGGGCTGTGCTTACTCAGAAGGGGCCGAACACTCACCTGTGGCTTCTTTTCCAAAACTTTTTCTCCTGCAGAGAAGAACTACTCTATTGGTTGGCTATCAACGCTTTCCCTGGAAGAATTGGCATATCTTTTGGAGGGGGGAGATATCCATCTGTGTTTACACAGACATAAAACCCTCTCGTACCTCCAGACAGCCAACGTCTTAACCCCAGGCAAGCCCGTTGGTCACTATCTTCTCACGCTTCAACTTGATGATCCACTTCCGACCTGCAGAGAAGAATATCAAGGCTGATGCCCTCTCCCGTGCCTCAGTGCCTCAGATGTTGTTGGAGAAGAGCCGGTTCCTCAGCATATCATCTCTCCAGAACAGTTGGTTGCAGCCGCTCCTGTGGATCTTTGCCAGCTTCCCCCTGGCAAGACGTATGTCCGACCTGCTCTGCGGAAGAGGATTTTGTTTTGGGGACATTCTTCCCGCCTGGCTTGGCACCCTGGGGTGCAACGCTCCGTGGCCCTCATTTCCCGCTACTACTGGTGGCCTGACTTGGTCAAAGATGTTCGGGACTTTGTGGGATCCTGCACCTCCTGTGCTCGTAATAAGCCTTCTCGTCTAAAACCGGCTTGTCTCTTGCTTCCATTACCCAGTCGCCCGTGGTCACACACAGCTATGGACTTTATCACGGACCTTCCATCCTCCTCGGCAATACCGTCATCTGGGTGGTGACAGACCGGTTTTCGAAGATGTCTCATTTCGTCCCTCTTCCAGGTCTACCGTCTGCTCCACGTCTTGCCAGCCTCTTCTTCCAACATATATTCCGGTTGCATGGTCTTCCTCTGCACATCGTCTCTGATCGTGGAGTCCAGTTTGTTTCCCGCTTCTGGCGCTCTCTCTTCAGTCAACTACAGGTGAAGTTGGATTTCTCTTCAGCTTACCACCCTCAGTCCAATGGTCAAGTGGAGAGGGTTAACCAGACTCTAGGCTGCTACCTTCGCCATTTCATCTCTGCCCGTCAGGATGACTGGTCCACTTTGTTGCCCTGGGCAGAGTTCTCCTGTAACTCTCTGGATTCACAATCTGCTGGAGCAGCTCCATTCTTTGTTGTCTATGGAAGAATTCCACGCCCACCACTCCCTCTCTCAGTTCACTCGGATGTTCCTGCGGTGGAAGAATTGGTGCAGGACCTCAGTTCTGTCTGGAGACAGACTCGTCTATCTCTACTTCGGGCCTCTGCTCGCACCAAAATCCAGGCCGACAAGAGACGCAGACCTCCTCCCGTCTTCTCTCCTGTGGACAAGGTCTGTTTATCTTCCAGGTACATCCGGCTGAAGATACCCGGGTACAAGCTCGGTCCTCGTTTCTTGGGTCCTTTCGAGGTCCTGGCCCGCATTAATCCGGTATCCTACAAGTTGCGCCTTCCTCCCACCATGCACATCCCGAACTCCTTCCATGTCTCCGTGCTCAAGCCTGTCATCCTAAACTGCTTCTCCCGGCAAGTACCTCC
Organism: Engystomops pustulosus; assembly: GCA_019512145.1. Lineage (NCBI taxonomy): Eukaryota > Metazoa > Chordata > Amphibia > Anura > Leptodactylidae > Engystomops > Engystomops pustulosus. Next base: position 105,225,841 of record CM033644.1, on the reverse strand, counting down.
TCCCACTCCTGTGGCTGACTCCACCGACACCTATGAGGTAAAGGACATCCTTGATCTGAAGATGGTAAGGGGGAAGCGGTTCTTCTTAGTCGACTGGAAGGGGTTCGTTCCGGAAGAGAGGTCATGGGAGCCGGAGGACAACCGTCCTCGTGATCTTCTGCAGAGATTTCTCCAGCCCAAGAAGAGGGGAAGGATGAAGGGGGGGGTACTGTCCCGCGACCCATATCGCGGGTCACGGGCTCACCCGTGCCTCTCGATCCCGAGAGGCGCAGCGTCAGCGCTGCTTACCTTGTGTGCATGCGTCCCCGTGTCTTAGGGCGCGCGCGGCAGCTTTACAAAATTTAAAGGGCCAGCGCACCATTAATTGGCGCTGGCCATTTCCCTTGAGGCTATTTATATCTGCCTCTCCCATCTCACCCTGCCGGATCTTTGTGCCTCACAGCCTGAGAGAAAGCTATTCTGCAATTTGCCTGCAATTCCTGTGTCTCCTGCGTTCCTGTGTTTCCTGCGTTCCTGAGTCCCTCCGTGTTCCACTGTTACCTCCGTCCCTCCGTCTTTCCGTGTACCAGTGTTCCTCCGTGTTGCTGTCCTGTGTGCCGGTTCCCGTACCTTTCTGCTTGGACCTCCTGTTGCTGACCCCGGACCGGACTCTGACTGGTCACTGCCGCCTGCCCTGACCTTGTGCTTGGACTTTGATCACGAGATTGTCTGCCGTCTCTGTACCTCGACCTTGGCCGCGACTGCAGATAAGTCACACCTGAGGAACAACCTGGTGGTACCACGCCGAAGCTTGTCTAACCCGCTTTGCGGCAGGGTCTGGTGAAAACCGGGTACCACTTAGACTCTTGTCCCAGGTAGTGCCTTGTGTCATCGTCTGCAAGTGGTCCAGAGGATCCACACCTGCTAGCCTGACATATACAGCCTCTCCTAAACACTTATATTAAATATACAGCCTCCCCTGTCTGACATGAATAAACCTTTCTCACTTTACGTCAATTAGAATTAACAAAATTATTTATATTTTCTGAATGGCAGAATAATGGGAGACAGAAAATTTTGTAAGGCATTTTTATTACTTTCTACAAATTCAAAAGTATACATACATTTCTTTAGTATTTGTTACTATTGCCCTTCATCAAAGACCAAAGGAAATGTCTTTAAACATTAAAGTCTTTGCAAATACACACAGGAACAAACATTAATCTGTCTCATTTCAGTTTCTTTTGGATAAATGGCTTCTTCCTGGTAGCGTGGCCTTTCAGCCCATGTATTCAGGGAGCATATTCACACGGTCTTTTGCTTTTGTCCTTGTTTTGAGTTAATATGCACTTTTCTGACAAAAAGCACATTTATCTCTGGGACTAAGAACCATCTCCTTCCTGAGCGGTATGATGGCTGGAAGAGATCACATCTCTTCTTGATATCTAAAACATGGAAAATTTCATGTTTCTTGGTTGATTTAGCAAACATAAACTCTTCGAATTCACAATACAAACTACAAATAAAATATACAAGAAAGCAAACAAAAACATTATACAGAAAGCCTAGCATTGCTTGGGGTTCAATAATCAACTAGTAGTCAATGATCCAGAATAGATAAAATAAATACATTGGCTAAGGACAAGGATACAACTCCATTTGTTTGGTGTTAGAAAACAATGACAAAACCTACGATTTTACAAAACAAAAGATTTAAAATGTTATTTTTGTTAGACCATCTTATTGGTAACAATAAGATTTTAAACAAAGGAAAGTTCCTTTAAGGGGTTTCATGTCTGATCAGATTGTATAGCAGGTAAATTTAGAAGCAACAGAATCTAAGCATCTTAAAGGTGTACAATAGCAGTTTAAATGTCTATAGATAATGGTAAAAGTAAAACAACAAACTTTAGTACAACAAATAAATACACAGAGGTATGATATTCTGTATGGTAAAGTTCATGATGAATACTTAAGTAAAATCATAAACAAATGCAGTACAGAGGTAATGGTCCGCAGACAGAAAAAGGTCAAATGAATAATGAATGAATAAGGAGCAAATGAAAATTCACATATGGGAGACTGATTACACATAGTTAATGTGGAGGCCTGTACAGAAGTGACTAAGTATTTGCACTTATGTTCAGCAAGAAAGTAAATAATGAAGCCACCAAAAATAAAGAGAGACTCCTTACCAAGTACAAAAACGTGTTTAGGCTCCAATGTCCGGGAAGACTGCAGCCCCACGCGCGTTTCGGCTCGCACTGAGCCTTTGTCTGGGGGTGGCCACAAAGTAGGAAATGGATATAGGACCTATATCAAAAGAGCACTAAGGCTATATTCACACTGACGTATGGGGGACGTATATACGGCCGACGTATATACGGCCGATATACGTCCCCCATAGATGGCAATGAGCGCACGGCGCCCTACGGGAGCGGTACGGTGCAGCACACGTGCGGCACCGTACCGCTCCGTACCCGGGAAAAAGATAGGACCTGTACTATCTTTACCCGTAGTACGGCTCCGTGTGCCATAACTTCCTATGGAGAGGGGCGGCGGTGAGCTGCGCTCACCTCCTCCTCCTCTCCCCGTGCAGTGCCGTTGCCCGCTGCGGTACGGTACGGGCGGGCAACGGCAGTGTGAATGTAGCCTTAGACTGTAACATCTGTGCCCATTCCGCTTCAGTGCCAACCTCTGCCTGTAAAGTATGGCCGAAGATGTTCTGCTGACTGTGATTTTGTATTTTGTCTGTACACTGTTTGAACACTATCTTATTTTGTTCATGTCTGTCTTAATCATTTCCATTTATTTCATACTCCCCTGTCTCCTGTTGAATTTGTTCTGAGTTGCATATGGTTAAGCTATCTGTGTAAGGAAAAGATGCCTTCCCCACTCACATTCTTCCCCTGCTAGTATGGTTTCTCAAAATGTCATAGGTCCAGCTCTATCACTCTCTGAACCAAAAATTTGATATCTCAAACATGGATTGTCTACCCACTGCCCAGTCCTTGCTATAATTCTTCTTTGGTGCTTGGTAGCATTTTATGGACTTCTGTATTTTTGATCTTCAGACCATTTGTTTGTCTAATTTTTCTGTACTGCATTGTCCTGTTTAGGATGACCAGCATTTGTATAACCATTCTTCTGTTTGTCTATTATGTGTTTTCACATAAAAATATTTGAAAATATTCACACAGTAAAAATATTCGACGACTTTGAATTATTCGTAGATTTGAACCTCTATGTAAAAAGGTTGACACAACAAAGGTATTTTAAAATCAAGGAAAAAAAAGAAAAATGCTGAGGACACACAATCAAATCAACCAAAAGATATTTTTTTACATCAAAATGTAAAAAGAAAATCAAATTTCATCCCTATCCAACATCGAGGGCATTATATTGAGATGTTCTACACGATTGTATCGCAGGATTTCAAAAAAATCTGAAGCCTCCAAAAAAAAGATACAAATTTAACAAGAGGTGAAATGACAGCCCTAAAAAATCAGAAAAATAACACCAATATTGTAATCAGATCAACTGATAAGGGCGGGAGGATAGTAGTTCAAGACAGGGAGACATACATAAGGGAAGCCCTCAGGATTCTGAAGGACCCAATATACTATACCCCATTTCAGGAAAAACTATTTACCTATCATTAATAAGGCACACAGAGATAATATTTTAAACAAGAAAGAGAAACAATTTTTGAGTGTCAGTCACCCAGCTTTAGCCGATATTTATAACCTACCATGCATAAAGAAACCCTAATGGAAGGGTGTTGTTTGTTACTCGAACACAATTACATCCAATTGAAGACCAGTTATATTACAAAATGTGGATGGCGATGGGGATTCGAGCCGCCCCAAGCTACGCCAATTGTTCATGGGGCGGTTTGAGAACCAATACTCTACCAATCAGCTCAATGGAAAGAGAATATTACAAGCCCTATATAGATGACCTTTTCCTTAATGGAACGGAACTGAAGAGAGGCTAAGTTGTTCATAAATCAACTAAACTCTTGGGGAATAGAGTTATGGAAAGACTCACTTCAAGAAAGTCAATAGCAACGGCTTTTGGCTATAGAGTGGCCATCACCTAAATGTCTAATCTAAAATGTACCATTAGTCAATTTCATCCTATTCGAAAAAAATTGTACTAATTTGTCAGATTACAAAAAATAAGCAGATGGATTAAAGAAGGAAAATTCGGGAAAAAAAAATATCCTGAGGCTATAATAAACAGGCACTACTGTAAACTAACAACCGCTCACAAAAAGATCTGCATGGACCAAAAATACTAAATAAAACAACACAGTCTTTTGCTTCAAACTTTCTTACAAATTTTGATAAGGGCAGCGATCAAATATGGAAAGTCCTCAACAAACCATTGGGGCATATTACAAAAGATCTTACTTACGAGACGATAGTGCCCAACAGGAACAAAATTGCTTTAGAAAGGCCACCACGTTAAAGAATATGATTGCCCCCAGTAGGTCACGCAAAATCAGGGAAAAGAGTGATAAAAATCCAGGGACACCAGGAATAAGTGCTTAGTTTGTGACATTTAAAAAAGTGGAAAGACCTCTTTTAAACCAACACCACAGGAGAAGTCTTTAATATTAACCCCTGATAGGGATTTTTATGCAGGGCCACAACAGCCCTCTTGACATTTGTAAGTGGTGAGTCTAATTAACCCTTTGAGGGAGGATGAGATAGCTGCCGGCGCAGCGAGATGACAGAGTAAAACAAAGACACAGTCCGGTCTTTAGATGCACTCAAATCACCACTGTTTATTTCAAAAGACACAGCTGTATTTTAGCACATAGAAATCAACATTGGGGGGGTGTTGTTATGAGAAAGGAGATAAGGCACTTAGATTCTATTGGCCATAGTTTTTTTACAGCCACTATTCTGGGAAAAAATGAATAGGCCTTGTTTTACAGCCATGCTTATCTACCCAAGGCTTTAGAAGCTCTTCATAACCAAACAAATAACAGAATACAGAGGCCCGAAGGACGGTAAGAAATGCCAGGATATTGTGAAAAGCAAACAACAGTTTAAAAAAGAAAAATAGCTGAATTAAAACATTTAACTCTATAGCTTCTGAGGGGCAACAACCCCCCCCCCCTCCACAGCCAGACCGTAATAATGGCGTCTGTTTTGTTTCCCTTGCTCAAGATGGCCGCTGTAGACCATTACCGACATGTGAAGTAATACTACGTCAATGCTGGATGCAGGTGCATGGAGAGGGCTCACGGGCTGAGCCTCTCCATAGCGTGTAAATCTTTGCTGCATATTGTTTTTCCGCTGATCGCCAACGGCGGTTTCAAAAGAGAGCACGGTGCGGATCAGCGCGTACGTCCCCATGTCACTCGCCACTCGTATCACTCCCGTGATTCATCGGGGAAGCAGCGATCCGTCGCCATGGTTAACTTATCATTACAAAGTGCTATCAGCCCACTTAGCCCACTATATTTAATATATTTATAATGATACCAAGCTGTGTAGTGTAATACAGTCTATGGAGGATGTTCATAGGCTGCAGGGGACTTGGACAAACTGAGTGTTTGGTCATCCACTTGGCAAATGAGGTTCAATGTGAATAAATGTAAGGTAATGCACCAGGGGGCTAATAATCCTCATGCAACCATGTCCATATGTGAGAAGAACACGTGGGTACTAGTGATCATAATAAAACAGCATGCAATGTTAATCAGCTGCCTCTTAAGCCAGCAGGAACTTGTCATGTATCAAACGTGGTATGGACAGACAAATTTAAGAAGAGTAAATATAAATGTAACAACACCAGGAGCACAGTCCTGTGCACAGTTTTCTGTGTATCGCTGATAGCCCTCTTTGTGTGATCTATCGGAGTATATAAGGACACCACATCAAAAGAAACTAGCCTTAATTTTGATCTAAAGGGAGATGTACATCATTAAAGGGGTATTCCCACCTGGGCATTTACATTTTAATAAATTCATTTGCCACATGTAAACATTCTTCAATGGATGTTAATTAAAAAAAGGTCCTGTGTGAAGATAATTTCTTATAAATGTAGTCATTCTGTCCCTTAGAAACCAGATAGCTTCCTTGGATACGACCACGTCACACTCTGGCAGCGGTGGCCAGACTTGCGCTATAGAGTCCTGCCGGACCACCAGGATTCAGCAATCATTACCACAGGACGGCTGTGCGACATTTAGTAACTCCCGGACATTTCATGTACAAAAACCTTTTGTTTCTTTGTGCATTCAATCCATCAGAGGTGGCCGTATCCGTGGAAGCAATCTCGTTTCTAAGGGACCATATCACTACATTTATAAAAAATTATTTTCATACAGGAACATATTTTTTAATAACATCCAATTGAAGAAATGTTTACATATGGCAGATTAATGAAACTGAATGTGAGTGCCCAGATGAGAATACCCCTTTAAGCTTAGTGATGGAATTTCATATGTCTTGTATACAGTCATGACCATAAGTTTTGAGAATTATACAAATGTTAATTTTTGCAAAGTCTACTGCATCAGGTTTTATAATGGCAATTTGCATATACTCCAGAATGTTATAAAGAGTGATCAGCTTAACAGCAATTAATTGCAAAGTTCAAGATTTGGCCTCTAGGAAAAATATTAATTTCCCCAAACACATTTCAACTTTCATTTGACAGGCCGCATTCAAAAGGAGCAATCCACTTTGTTTATAGTGATTGCTCCATTAACCCCTTAAGGACGGCAGCCTGTTTGCAGGTTTAAAAGGCTCGCCCACTTTTTTTTTTGACATTTGACCGTGCGTTTCTCTTATATGGTTATTTTTATAACTTTTGAACACTGTTACTTATCAAAGCGATTCTGAGATTGTTTTTTCCCCACATGTTTGTACTTCATTTTAGTGGTAAATTTTGGCTGATACGTTTGCGTTTATTTCACAAAAAAAAGAAAAAAAAAATGATGAATTTTTAGAAAAAATTTGCCATTTTCGAATCAAAAATCACCGGTTTCAGGAGATAAATTTACACCTAAAATAAACTTGCAGAATAAACATTTCCCATTTTGTCTACTTTACATTTCATAATTTTTTGAACATGTTTGGATAATTTATTTGAAGTCCGCGGCCTACAAATCGGAAATAGCGATTTTCCGTATTTTCGGGGAATTGACATTTTGGGGATATAATACTGTTTGAATCAAAAATTTTACATATTTAGCAACAAAAACCCCCCATATAACAACCCATTTCAAATCTGCACCCCTCAAACTATCAGAAACAGCATTTACAAAGATTTGTTAACCCCCTTGAGATCTTCATAGTAATAATTGCAATCAAAATGGGGGGTTGGATTGAAAATTTGAGAAATGTCAAATTTTGTTCGTTTATACGTTCATTTAGCCCTAAAATATTACACACATTTCCAAAAGATAAAAAAAAGAAAAAAAACTACCATAAAATTGTTTCTACAATTTCTCCTGAGTGCTAGAGACCCCCCACATGTGGACCATTACTCTTGTGTTATGGGGGACAGCAAGGCGCAGAAGGGAGGAGGAGCCACCGCGCACTGCCAGGATTTTAGTTTTCTGGTTGCCCCCCTTTTGAAGGCTTATAAAATTTCGCTTTTCCGTTATTTGGGTCATGTGACGGCATATATTTTTTTGCGTGGGACGAGATGCTTTTTCCAGTGTTACCATTTTGGGGGTTGGTATCACCTATTGTTGAAAAATTTTGGAATTTTTTGAGGTCAGTGAGTAGAAAAGCATCAATTCTGACTGGATTTTTACTTTTTTTTTTTTGTGTTTCCCGTATAGCCTAATAATCCTGTGATCTTTCTAGGGTCGATACGATTAGGGGATACCTAATATTTTTTTCTTAGTTCTATGCCATAAAATAAAAACCTATTTTTTCTTATTGTTTACTAAATTTGCCAAAAAATAAAACCCGTAATGTGGGGAAAAAATCTATCATTTTGCATCGCGTATTTCCAAGTGGCATAAACAATGTTACGTTTTTGGTCTACAAGAGCTGGTTGATGGCTTGTTTTTTGCGGGACACATGTTGTTTTTGCAAACAATATCATTTGGGTAACATATGTTTTGTTGATCACTTTTATGCATTTTAGTGGGATATAATAGGTAAAAATCATAGTTTTGGCAGGGTTTTTAAACGTTGTTTTTTTTACTGGCGTTTATCATATGGGTTCAATAGTTATTTAGTTATTCTATGGAGTGTACGGAAGACGGGGTGGGGGTGGGTGATACTATATATGTGGGGTTGTGTTGTATGATTTAGACTTTTTGAGTGTTATATGTTCTATGTGTTTTGGGGTTTATGGGCATTTTTTAGTGATTTATAAAGGTATTTTTTTTATTGAAAAACATTTTTTACATGATCCCACATGGGATATATATGAACCAAGCAATCATCGTTGCTTGTTCTGATAATACTTCTGCAATACTAAATGTATGCAGGGTATTATCAGTGCCAGCCTATGCAGATTGCATAGGGACACTTTGCCTTTAAGATGAATAGCACAGACGCATCTTAAAAGGTAAAACCCTTCCAGGCTTTCTGGGGTCCCGATCGGACCCCACAGAGGGCCAAAACCAGCGGATCGTCCCCCCCGAAAACGGTGCGGGGGGGCCGCGATCGTGGGGTAAAGACCCCCAGAAGGCATGTTAAATGCCGCGGTCGCGTTGACCGCGGCATTTTAACGGGTTTTTTTTAACACCCGCGATCGGAACCCACTCCGACCGAGGGTGTTAGCCGGGGATGTCAACGGTAGATTACCGTTGAAAATCCCGCGGCTAACGATGCGGTACGGCTGTCTATACAGCGCTTGAACCGCATCGCTCTGCGCAATCGTAGTAGCTGTACTGCGATGAGCGCTATTTGCGGGACTTCAGCGCAGTACAGCTTACGGCGCAGAGCGCTAAGGGTTAATTAATTGCAGGTGTGGGTGTTTGTGAGGGAACAGGGGGCTGAGAGATCAATCTTGTCATGATTAAGTAAGAATAACACCACTGAACACTTTAAAAGGAGGTTGGTGCTTGGCATCATTGTTTCTCTTCTGTTAACCATGGTTATCTCTAACGAAAACATGCAGTCATTATTGACCTGCACAAAACTGGCACCTACCAGGGAAGATATCGCATCTAGAAAGATTGCACTTCAGGCAAAAATCTATCGCATCAAGGAATTCAAGGAGAGAGGTTCCATTGTTGCCAAAAAGGCTCCGGGGAGGCCAAGAAGGACCAGCAAGCGCCAGAATGTCTCTTTAAAATTGTTTTTCAGCTTTGGGATCAGGCTACCAGTAGTGCAGAGATTGCTCAGGAAGGCCGCAGGCGGTGTGAGTGCACACACTGTGAGCGGGGAGACTCTTGGAGCATAGGCCTCCTGTGTCAAGGAGGGCAGCAAGAAGAAGCCACTTGACTCCCAGAAAAAAACATCAGGGACAAGACTGATATTCTGCAAAGGTACAGGGAGTGGACTGCTGAGGACTAGGGTAAAGTCATTTTCTATTAATTATCCCCTTTCCGATTTTTTGGAACATCTGGAAAACAGCTAGTTCAGAGAAGACAAGGTAGCAGATACCACCAGTCTGTTCTCATGCCAACTGTTAAAGCATGCCTGCAACCATTCATGTGTGGGGTTGCTTCTCAGCCAAGGGAATCGGCTCTCTCACAGTCTTGCTACAAAAACACATCCATGGATAAAGAAAGGTACCAGAGTAACTCTCCCAACGTTCACCAAGAGCATTGGTGATCAACAATGCCTTTTAGCATGAGGAGTACCTTGCCATAAAGCAAGGTGTAACCAAAGCTCTGTGGGACAAAACATAGGAGATTGGGTCATATGGCCTGGAAATACCCCCCCCCAGAATTAAATTCCCATTGAGGAAAACACTTGTGGTTCAATCATCAAGAGACGGGTGGACAAACAAAAAACCAACAAATTGTGAAAAAATGCAAGCATTGATTGTGAAAGGTTTTGGTCAGGATTTGTCAGGATTTGGTCCTGGAGAAGAAGGGTCAACACTGCAAATATTGACTTGCTGCATTAACTAATTCTAACTGTCAATAAAAGCTTTTGTTACTTGTATTTCTGTATGTGATAAAAACATCTGACAAACACACATTAAAACCAGAAGGCAACAGATCATGTGAAAATATAATATTTGTGTCATTCTCAAAACTTATGGCCATGACTGTATACAGAGATGGCATATTTACCCCAGAGATGGCAAATTTACATTGGAAAACATCTAGAAATCTGCCTGCATTGGAAAATAAGGTGTCGGAGGCTGAGACAATGGGCGTCCTGGTGGGGAATGTAGACATTTATGAATTTTAGGTAACTCATAAATGACAGTTGTTATTGGATACTCTATATACAAAATCTCCATATCTAAGTCAACAATACCTTGTCATAGTCCTCCTAAAAGGATACTTTTCAGTCGTGTCAATCTTGTTCAACTTGAACTTAGTGTCAGAAGGTAAATGTTTATACACAGTTATCTGCCTTAAACTACTACATACAAAAATTTGCCAAAAATGTCCAGTCTTTAAAGCCTTTTCAGTGGGCATGGAAAGGTGGGCAAAAGTGCTATAAAATTAATGGGGAGTGGGCACTATGCAAATACATGAGGGGCCATTCTATAACATTCATGGGGGTTCAGTACTGAAAACTCCTGAGGGGCCTATTCTATAAAATTCATGTGGTGGCAGTATATAAATTCATGGGGGCCCACTCTATAAAATGCATGGGGTAATATTGTTTTTTTTTAAATGTATTTTGTTCATTACCAGCATGTAGGTTATAATTGATCAATGTAAGGACATAATATTTGCTTTATTATAGTGGTATTTGAATTCTGTGTATGTGACAGAGGGTGTGTCTTGTGGTTTGTACCCAATCATCTTTGCTTATAATCAAACCACAAAACGCACAAATAATCAGTCGTACAGCTAAGTGAATGTGTTGTTGGTACAGTATCTAAACATTTGGGTCCCCAGTTTAAATTTTGCCCAGGGCTCCACTTTGCCTAAATCCGACCCTGCTTTTCAGGCTACATCACTAAGGGGTTAACCACAGTAAGTACACATAGAGGCTTCCTGTAGAATGTTAGCAAGCAGAGATCTACAAAACCATGAGGAATTGATGCAGCAAATATATTGGAAAATTGTATAACTTTCCATTATACAAGCAACAATATTTATTTGAGGAAACTGGACAAAACTTTTAATCACTGTATATCATGCTTATCGTGGAAATCCCCACATTAGTAATAGGCTGCTGCGAGAAATTCAAGGTTCAGGGCTCTTTTGGGAACTGATGCATCAGTGGCTTTGTGGCTCTTGGTGGACTTTTATTTTTTTGTCTTTGTCTTTTTCCTTTTTCCCTCTTTTGTATGACTTCCACTTTCTTTATGGTTTATTTAGCCTTGTTATGCATTGGGCATACATGGCTGTTTTAGAGCTAAATTTTCTTTTTGTATAATTTTATTTTGTATCTGATGTTCTTGCTTTGAGGGTACCTGCAGACATGGCTGTTACTTTTAAAAATGTAAAATAAAGCATTAAAGAAAACACTGCAAAATATTAGCCTAATATTCAAGGTTCAAAATGCTGTGCACAACCTAAGGTTGTCTTCAATGTAGTCCGCTTAATATCTAATTAAGGGACATGTGACTATAGTAGCAACTGGTTCTACTTATGTGATCCAGTCCATTTCTCACAAAGCAGAATCATTATAATGACAGTTTAATGCTACTAAATGAAATTTATGACTTTTTAATTTTCCTAACTTTATAGATTTGTTTTACATACTAAGAAAAAGTTTATTGTTTTTACAAGCACTTTTCCCAGACTTTCAACAATTAGTATTCTATTTTTATCAGTAGACCTGTATCTGACCGCACCCTCTTGTTAATATGAAACAAACTGGGTTCATGTGTAATTAGCTGAAAGCTATAATATTGAGATGAAACGCTGTAATTATATTCTGAAACCAGATGATATAATGCTATACTTCTGTGCTTACTATCACCTTATCTACAAACCCTTCAGTGCTTCTTATGCTTTAAGTGGGTAAAGATTAATTGTTCTGCAGGTCTGTTAGTTTTAACTCTCTACTAACCTTGAATGATTATCTAAATCCTTATCTAAACAACTGATAGGGTCACCAAAACAGTTATAGTGTAACTATCCAAATGTCAACATGATTGTAATGAGGTTCAAAATTCTGCAAGGACTTATTGCCAAATACAGGTGGACCCCCAATTAAGGACACCCGACTTACAGACAACCCATAGTTACAGACAGACCCCTCTGACCTCTGGTGAAGCTTTCTGAATGCTTTATCATAGTCCCATATTGCAATAATCAGCTGTAAGGTGTCTGTAATGAAGCTTTATTGATAATCCTTGGTACCATTACATCAAAAAATGTGTAAACTTTAATTGTCACTGGGGCCAAATTTTTTTTTTCTGGATCTACAATTATAAAATATACAGTTTTGACTTACATACAAATTCAACTTAAGAACATACCTCCGGACCCTATCTTGTACGTAACCCAGGGACTGCCTGTACTTTTTCTTTATAGCTGTCAGAAATTTGTTTTCTAATGCAGGAAATCCACTGCATCATTATAGATAGCAAACATTTTAATGGTTATTAACTTTTTACCAAACTCTGCATAAATCAATAGCACAAATGTACTAAATGTATTTATATTTCTTATTAAAGCATATATCTTTTTGTTTTACTCCTGCTTTGACTCTTCTCCTTCCTTCATATTTACTAAATACTAGCTGTAGCCTTCTCCATTGTCCGAGATAGTAAAAAAACGCTCTTCGCTTTAACAAAATAGAATGGCCCACATTTATCAAATTTGTGTAGTGTGCAGAATGCGCCAGATTCAGAAATTGTGGCACCCGTTCTTTATGAATCTTCCGCCGCCTGCACTGCTCCAATAGAGTACACCAACCCTTTTTGGCGCACCTTTAACACAGGGAATGCAACACAATTATGTCGGACACTGTATGATAAATGTGGCGCATGGTCTGACTTTGCAGCGGAACCCCCGTTTCACGCACACATACACACAAAATCAGCTTTATATATTAAATAACAATCATAAAAATAATATCCATTGAGCATTTAAACTCACTCTCTAAGCATAAAGAAAATTTGTGTTTTTGGTGGTAGCCATATATTATTCTGACCAAAAAAAAACAAACAAAAAACATAATTCTGTTCCAGGTGCCCCTGGGAATCACTCCCAGTATTTTGCCTCTCCGTCCCCATGTAGTACCTTTTTTGGCCCATTGCAACCATGGTTTCCAGTTCTATAAAGAAATACAATCAGCAAGAAGGAGGGGCGGGACCGGCCTCCAGTGACATCATCACAAGCACATTCTGTTGACCAATGAGACCATAGCTGCATTAGCAATGAGTAGTGCAAGTTATAAAATTGATTTCAGCATTAATCGACATTTACTGCATACAAAACTCACATACACATCGCAAATTCTTTTCTTTAGTACATCACCATAAAGGGTTCATCAGTAAGTATCCCATCGTCTCTTTTCCTCATCAGAATTAGTATACTTAAACAAATATAGTCCAAGGCAATGCCTACTGGAGAAGGCTTCACCAGCTGAATTAGGCCCTTTTTTCACTTTTGCGTTTTCATTTTTCACTCCGCACTTTCAAAAATCCATTTTTTTACACTTTTTTATTTTTCCATGTAAAGAGGTTTGTGAGGGCTTGTATATGCATTTTGTAGTGAGGGTATTTAATATTCCATGTTGAGTACAGAAAAGCATGAAAAAAATCCCAAATGTAGTGATAGTGCTGAAAAAACACATTTGGGCAGCATTGTTGTGGGCTTGGATTTTACGGCTTTTGGTGTGCGCAACAAATGAAATGTCTACCTTATCTGGCACTAATAATTTTTTCATACTTCGGTGTGCAGAGCTGTGTGTGGTGTCATTTTTTGAGACTTTTGATGATGTTTTCAATGCTACCACTTTTAGCAGTGTATGGCCTTTTGGTCATTTTTTATTGAATTTCTTATATTTTTCAAAATGTACCGGTTAAGCGCCGGGAAAAACGTTATTATATTTTGATAGTTTAGACATTTTTGGACGCTGGGATACCTAACATGTTTATGATTTTTACTGTTTGTTTATATTTATATCAGTTCTAGGAAAAGGGGGGTTATTTGAATTTATAGGGTTTTTTTACCTTTTTTTTATTTTTTATTTTGCTATTTCTGAGACCCTCTAGGGCAGTGGTGATGAACCTATGGCACGGGTGCCGGAGCTGGCACTCAGAGTCCTCTTGATGGGCACCCATGCCGTCACCCGAGCAGAGTTTTCCAGACCGGCCTCAAGGCCTGTTGCAGTCCCAGGCAGCCCACTACCCTGAAAGGAAGCCAAAATTATATTCTGAAACTTCTTCTTCCTTCTACTGTATTGGTGTCCTCAGGTGCCTTAGTAAGTTACTTCTTAAATGGTTTTTGCACTTTGCAAAAAATACGTGGGTTTTGGTTGTAGTTTGGGCACTTGGTGACTAAAAGGTTTGCCATCACTGCTCTAGGGTACATTAACCCTAGTTGGTCTGATTGTTCCTACCATATACAGGCAGTCCCCGGGTTACATACAAGATAGGGTCCGGAGGTTTGTTCTTAAGTTGAATTTGTATGTAAGTCGAAACTGTATATTTTATAATTGAAGTTCTAGACAATTTTTTTTTCTTTTGTCCCAGTGACAATTGGAGTTTCAAAATTTTTGCTGAAATTGGACTAAGGATTATCAGTAAAGCTTCATTACAGACACCGTACAGCTGATAATTGCAGTCTGGGACTATAGTAAAGCATCCAGAGAGCTTCACCAGAGGTCACAGTGGGCAGAGGGGTCCGTCCGTCTGTAACTATGGGTTGTCTGTAAGTCGGGTGTCCTTAAGTAGGGGACCGCCTGTACTGCAATACTACTGTATTGTAGTATATGGCATTTTTGCACAGTATTCATTGCAATGAGCCACTGGCTCATTGTAACAAATCTGCAGAAACCAGACAGCCTCGCGTCTGCTGAAAACCTGCAGCTGTTATGGCAACAGATCGATGACGTCCTGGCGGGTAGAAGGCCATGATCGGATCCAATATGGCAGGGCCCACACTGAGGCATTTACAGGATTAACAATAACAATTAGCAATACACAGCAAAGACCCACTTTGTATGGAGAAGATGCCCCTATCTTCGATTCTATAGTATAATATACTTTTGGTGTCATAAAGAAAATCTACCATTTAAATCAAGCTTGATAAACAGTGGGCACTTACTTGTAGATCCAGACACTAGGACTGTGTTAATCTTATATTTGGCATCCATGGTCTCCTTCCTTTCAAAAATCAACTTTTAAAATCATGCTAATGAGTCGGAAGGGCTCTGAGGGTGTTACCAGCAGTTACAATGAGCAGAACATGTTTTACCCAACCCCCTCTCTCCCGCTCCTCCCTCTGTCTATGTGATCTAGCAGCAGCAAGTAGTGCAGATGGAGGGCAGCCCTGCTCTGGTCATTGTAACAACATGTGAAGCTGCAGCACCAAGGGTCTCTGGAAACAGGAAAAGGAGGAAGGAGGCCATGGATAACAAATATAAGATTACCACAGTTACAGTGCCTGGATGTATGAGTAAGTGTCCCTTGTTTTTCCATGCTTGATATTGATGGTACATTTCCTTTAAAGATAAGAGTCTCATCTTTCAGATTAATTTTAAATAAATAGGTTGGAAAAGATGCAATTGGAATTATTCCTATGTTCAATATGATACCAAAATCATGTTTCTAAAACTGACACTACCCCTGCACCCTCTAAACTCCATTAATCTCAGGTAAAATATGACTCTTATGTGCTCATTTTTACATGGCTTTGGAGAAGGTTTTTTAATAGGTAAACGGTGAAATCTAACATAAAAGAAGGTGCTTGTATTTTAATGGGGTAATATCCATTGACAGTGGCACTTCAATGTTGCTCGCTCTTTTAACCATAGTCCCAACTACATCCATCCTAATATTACAACAAATAGCTACTCATCAGCCCTATAAACTGAAAGTGATTATACATGCCATATTGCACTGTATTGTCTTCCTACATTCTTTTGTACATGCAAATCTCTGGGTATGGCCCTAAGCAACACAATCCTTTCATTTATTTTTTTACCCTGCCAAGTTTTTTGTAGTGATTGAAATTGTCAACCCCCTAAACAAACTTTTTTTTGATACACTGTACATAGTAAGGCTGCAGCACTTATGTCATGAGTTTACTATGCGTGAGCTCCACCTAGTGTATGTTTTTTCAAAGTATTATTAGTAATACATTGCCACTGAGCTAAATAACATATTTTTCCTTTTTTTAGAAGCAAGCCTGCTATATGAACTCTTAAAAATGGAAACATATATTGCTGTAATAAAGAAATTATAAGACGCTGGTAAGGAACCCTGCAGTGAATCTAAAGGTGAGTTATATATAGCACTAAGAAGGCAATTGCTTTGGGAAGAGAGATGTAATTGAGATGAACACTCTATACTTAGTGTACATGTAACTCAAGTAAAATGACAGTAGTGCTATGCACAGCTTGTAGAGAAAGACCTCTGAGTAGTGTAATAGACAGTAGTGCTGACCCACTGTGTTCACTGTGCTACTTAACCAGTTTTGTTCAGGGCTGCTTTGAAGGGTGCTATTGAAATGACCCTGATGCTTTTCACTCTTTAACCCCTGAACAGTTAAATCCCCTAAATCTTTGCCAGGGTCACCAGGTCCCTAGCGCTCCTAGTCATTACAGTATAGGAGAGCAGTGATGCGGGTGCATCAAACGATACCTGTATGAGACACCAACAGGCGGAAGGTGTAGTCAGAAATACAGGCCATGGTGTAAGTAGATGGAGTCCTGGCTTTGGTCATAATTTTAGATGACAAGGCAAGGTAATTAGGCAGAGTTCTTGCATGTTCAGTAATGTTGTGGCTGAAAAAAGTCATCATTGTGGTATGGGTCAAACAGGAATAAAGGAAAACAGTCTGACTCACATAACAGATGTCAATATAAGCCAGTGGATTTGATTGTATTTTGGAACAGGATCAAATTCCAGCACAGATGAAGTATTTTTAAGAAGTCAACTTATTTTAGTATTTGATCCTTGCATAGGGTTAATAATGGTGTTAATTTCCTTTGCATGGTGGTGTTTTTTCAAAAACTGTATGGCAGAAGTTGGTGGAGTTAACACAAGGTTCTGCTCTGCTGCAGGAAAATGGCTTGGCATGTGTGGGGCCCAATTTGTGTGAACATTGGCTCTGGTTCATTCAGTTCACCCTGGTTGCAATATATGTGGGGTTTTATCCCACTTACTGTACACCATTGGTCCATAAAAATTACTACTAGTTTTGTTATATTCATTACTTTTATTTCTCTTATTTTTTCACCACTTTTAAATCAGATGTGCAACATCCCTGCCAATATATAGGCAGGCTGGTAGTTGCGAATAGCACCCTCTCCAGATCAGGAGCTGTTAGGGGGAGTTACAAACCCTCTATGAAGGTTCTGGAACCCGGTCATTATGTAATAGTAGCTGAACATTCTGCCTGAACAGGCGATAGTTAAATGGGTCTAAGTTATTGACCAATGAGTTGGCTGGATTGTAAATTGGAGTGTGATTGGAGAGGTGCTACCACCTGACCAGGAGAATAAAACCCCTGGGCAGGGAGGAGCACATGGTCTGATTCCAGTCCTAGTTGGTCTGGTCTTTGAGCACATGCTACAAAGATAGAGTGAACAGAGAGAGACAGTGTTTAGTACACCTTCATTACTGACACTTAACCTAAAGTGTGTTCTTAGGTAGTTCTGCATAGTGAAGGGTTAAAACCATGAATATTAGTTGATATTATCCCTTCTCAAAATGCAGTAACATATAAAGTGAATATTTCCATTATCTGTGAGGTGCAGCAGCTCCTGTGTGCAGCAAATTCTCCCTGTAGCCTGAAGGCTAAGAATCTGGAGTGGGGTACATTCACAGAGCTGTATCTTTGGCTCTGTGACACATAGAACCTCACTTCTTTTTTCCTATCAAAGAAGAGAGTCTCCTCTTTTATATGAATCTAAATTTGTAAATATAAAAATGGTACCTAATATTCTCACTTTAAACCTGAATATCTCTAGATCCATGGCACCTAGAAACAAAATTCAAGATTCATTTAAAAGAAGAGAGTCTCCCCTCTTCTGCCTACCCGTAACGCCGGCCCTGGACCCCGGCTGCCTCCAGGCCCAAAGAAAAGGCTAGGCCCTGGCAGGGGATGTTGCAGATGCATCATTGCTTTTTTAGGGCACGATAACTGATTTTTATTTGCACATTCATAATATTATACCTTTTTTGTGGTCTTGACATTTCTGATAAATATATTTCATTATTTATCTTAGTAATTTGTGGCACTCACTGTCAAAATTTATACACAGAACTCTCTATGTTCAATGTAATATTATTCATCATACTTTAGGGCATGTCTACTTTTCTTTGTACACAAAGGACCTAAAGACTGCCAGGGAAAGGATCGGATGCTTGGTAGGTCATGCATTATCGTGGGTGCAAGAGGTTAGATCAGAATTATTTCTGATTGTGGGTGTTACAGGAGGGTACCAGTTGTCATATACAGTTGACACCCGGAGCTTCTGGTATTGGCTCCTTGACTTCTTGCCTGTCCTCATCATTTGCTATCTTTACATTTTCCTATTCTTCCTGCATATCCGGAATACTATCCTTTATAGTCAACTCAGACATCTCAGTATTACCCCCATTACCATGCTCCTCCAAGTTCTGTGCATGGGCAGTGGCTTCGGAACCTAGGTCACGTCGCTGTAGCTGCGCACACGTTTCTGTGAATCTGGAACTTCTGCACATGCGCAGAACTCCAGATTCACAGATGAGTGTGGGTAGCTGGAGTGAGCTGCTCACTGAAGAGAAGCCATAGGAGGGATCGAAAGATGCTACTCGGGCATTGAGTACCCACAGCTGCTGCTCCACCATGAGGCTACTCCGCACCCCAGTAGCCTCGAAAGTAAATTCTAATATATGTAAGGCAAGATTTTAATTGATTTCTGGGCCACTAAAAGTTTTATATAAAAAAAAGGACATGGCTGCCATGTATTTACAGGAACCTGCCACCGGATCTACCTTATTCGGTACATGCAGCAGACCAACGACTAGCAGTCGCTATATATCATACTATCACTATATATATCATACTATATCACTGTTTAGGTTTTTATTCTGTTTGCATATGTTTCTCATTTACTACCCTTACAATTAGTCAGCTAATTTGTTTTACACTTCTATTTTATGAGTGTGTACTAAGCTTAGGTAGGGTATCTTGAGTCAGTCCCTGGCAGAAGAAGACATCCCTCTCTTGTATTTACAGAACAACTCCATCCAAGATTTAGGCCACTGCTTATTGTGAATTTAAAGTCAACAAACACCCTTCCAGCTCAGTTTGGTCTAAGGGGTGTTACATGTATCTAAAAAAAGGAAACGTAGATAGCTACTTAACCCCTTAGCGCTCAGTGGCGGATATATCCACAGCTGAGCTGATGCCGGCTCGGCTCAGAGCCGAACCGGCATCGGGAAACACGGGGTGGCGGCTGTAACTAATAGCTGGCACCCCAGTGTAACACCCGCGATCGGAGTGGGCTCCGATCCAGGGTGTGTAACCCGTTACATCTAAGATGAATCTGGGGGGTCTTTCCCCCACGATCGCCCCCCCCCCCTGAACCGTTTTCGGGGGCTGCTGATCGCTGCTATGGCAACTCTAGGGTCCGATCGGGACCCTAGAGATGCTTGCAAGAATTGCTAGTAAGGTGGCGTCTATGACGTCATCTTACTGGCACAGTGCCAGCCTATGCATGTGCATAGGCTGACACTGCTAATACCCTGCAATACATCAGTATTGCAGAGTATTATCATGAACAGGCAATCAGATAATTGCTTGTTCATGTCCCATGGTGGAAAACGTGAAAAATTAAAAAAATGTTATTAAATAAAAAATAAAGTAATAAATCAATAAAAATGCCCATAAGCCCCATAACATATAGAGAGACATATATCCCAAAAAAGTCTAAATAATAACAAAAACCTCACATATATAGTATCACTGTGTCCATAACAACCCGTAGAAAAAAAGTAAATCATTTTTTAACCCGCACGATGAACGCCGTTAAAAAAAATGTTGAAAACCCACCAAAAATTATCATTTTTACCTATTCAGTCTTACAAAAAATGCAATAAAAAGTGATCAAAAAACATATGTACTTCAGAATGATACTGGTGCAAAGTACAACATGTCCCACAAAAAAACAAGCCATCAACCAGCTCCGTAGCCAAAAAAGTAAAAACGTTATGCCACTTGGAAGACGGCAATACAAAAATGATAGATTTTTCCCCACATTACGGTTTTATTTGACAAATTTTGTAAAATGTAAGAATATATTCAAGTCTGGTATCCCCGTAATTGTATCAACCCATAGAATAAAGATAACATGATTATTAGGCTAAACAGGGAACATGAAAAAAAAGTCAAAAATACAGTACAGAATTGATGCTTTTCTACTCCTGCCCTCAAAAGCAAGTTCCTACATTTTCAACAATAG
The DNA here is from genome assembly GCA_019512145.1 of Engystomops pustulosus. Classification (NCBI taxonomy): domain Eukaryota; kingdom Metazoa; phylum Chordata; class Amphibia; order Anura; family Leptodactylidae; genus Engystomops; species Engystomops pustulosus. Next base: position 105,205,169 of record CM033644.1, on the reverse strand, counting down.
GTGATACCAACCCCAAAATGGTAACACTGGAAATAGCATCTCATCCCGCAAAAAAATGCCATCACATGGCCCAAATAATGAAAAAGCAAAAAATTTTATAGCCTACAAAAGGAGGCAACGAGAAAACTAAAATCCTGGCAGCTGCTGGGCGCTCCTTCCCTTCTGTGCCTGTGCACCCATAAAACAAGAAACGTCCACATGTGGGGGGTGTCTGTACTTGGGAGAAATTGCAGAACAAATTGTATGGTGGGTTTTCTATTTTTATCTTTTGGAAATGTGTATATTTTAGGGCTAAATGAACGTATAACCGGCACAATTTGAACATTCTAAATTTCCCCTCCATTTTGATTCAATTACTATGAAGATCTCAAGGGGTTAACAATCTTCCTAAAAGCTGTTTCTGATAGTTTGAGGGGTGCAGATTTGAAACTGGGTTGATTATAAAGCGGGCTTTTATGCTAAATATGTAAAATTTCATTCAAAACAGTATCCACAAAAGAGTAAATTCTGAAAATACGGAAAATCGCTATTCGATTTGTAAGCCGCGCGACATAAAAATATATTATCCAGACATTTCAAAAATTATGAAAGTAGACATATGGGAAATTTAGGTGGTAAATATATCTACCTGAAAATGAAATTTCAAAAAAGCTAATTTTCATCTTTTTCTTTTTTTGGAAAATAAATGCAAAACTGATCAGCCAACATTTAACACTAAAATGAAGTACAACATGTGGGGAAAAAACAATCTCAGAATCGCTTTGATAAGTAACAGTGTTCAAAAGTTATAACCATATAAAGCGACGCAAGTCAGAATTCAAAAAATGGGTCTGAGCCTTAAAGAGAACCCGTCATGCAAAATAACCCCCCTAAACTAAATATATTTTCATAAACTGCTATTAGAGAGCATTGCCTCTATCCCTTCATTGTCCCTCTACATGCCTGTAAACCTAAGCAATGAGGTCCTAAAGCTGTATGCAAATGACCTGTGAAATGTCCAATGAAGCATTAGCATATTCAAGCTGTCCACTCTATTCATGAGTGGGAGGCACAGCCACACCCCCAGTGCATGACTGACAGCCTGTATAATGATGTGAGGCTGTATAATGATGTGCTTCCTGGTGCTGGTGGCCACGCCCCCTGCAGCCTGTGTGTGCATGTGTGTGTGTTTAGGAGAGATACAGCAGCTCCAGGCAGCCATGTTATAGCAGAACATGTCAGATTCATGTGTAGCTGCTGTCTGTGTCTCTCACCTGTATATTAGGAGGATGCAGCATGTCAGCAATGCTTTACTATACATTACACACAGACATGAGCAGGGGGAGGAGAGGGGAGGGGGAACAGGGGTGACATCACTGCCTCTGACCATGTGACCAGCCTCATTTACATGATAAAAAATAGATGATTTTACAATGAATAATGTATGAAATAACTAGATAAAGGCTGGGATGGGATCCTTGTGAGCTGCTCCAACAGGTAGTAGTGAAAGGACAAGTGACACAGACCTGATGACAGGTGTCCTTTAAGCTGTAAAATGGCTGCGTCCTTAAGGGGTTAAAGAGATTGAAAATATAAGCCTCTGCCAAGCATTCACCTGGCCATTGCCAGGACTATAGAGCAGTCCAGGAAAACATACATACAAGTCCACACACAAAATTGGCATCCATCAAAAAAGTATGCACTCACTACTGAATATGCTGTTTACTTAACCCTCTTAGTAAAGGAAAATGGGGTTAAAGGCTTATACAGTAATGTGTTTTTTCAGTACTGAATGGAAGATATAATTACAGACCTGGAGCTGTAGCCTTGTGGAGATTCAAGGACTCATAGTTCAGAGATAACTATGATACTTAAGTCCTGCTCTTGGGGAAGCATTCAGTCCATGAAATATAGCCAACACATGAACTCCAGCACACAAGCCAATTGTTGTGCAGGAAATATTCACAACCTATACATTGTGAATAGTAGCATTACACTACATGTGCAATCACCTTTACACATATATACAGAACATAATGCTACATTCATTAACACTATCCATCCAGATTATACCCTAGTCACCGTTTCATATATATATATATATATATATAAATATATATAAATATATATATAAATATATATTAATATATAATAAATAATATATATAAATAATATAATATTATAAATATAATATATATAATATATAATATATATAATAATATATATATATTATATATATATATTATATATATTATATATATATTATATATATATTATTCTTATTCTATCTGGCAGAAGAAAGGGGGGGTGAATAATTCTCTCGGGTTCATGCTTTCTCTGCAGACATAATCCCTGGCAGCTAATTTACACTTAGCAGCTTTCTCAACTACTTAGACTTGACATGTCTGCTTAGGGAGAAACCAATCTATGGCACAGGTCAGGCTGTAATAAACAAGTTTATAAGGTCCCTGATGGGATTCCATCCAGCTGTGCGGATGGTCACTTGCGGGCCTCTTCCTACCACTGGCTGCGCATACATTTGATCTGAATTAAGAAAGGAGGAAAGGTTGCCAGACAAGAAAGGAACGAATAAGGAAGAAGAGATCAGCTATTGGTTGCAATACTAGTACTGCTTTAATAAAGTATACTAAATAAAAGGGAAATGGACAAACTATGCACTGGGAGTTTTTTGTAATAAAATATTTATTATTTTTTCATTCATAGTATTTTGTAATAGACTAAATACATTTTTGTTGTCTGAGAGGCAGTTGATGGTAATACATTATTTATACATTTATTTATAGTAATTCAATGTCATAATTATTCATGCCTTTACTGCCATCACAGAGCATTTACAGTGCATATTCCTTATTCTCACATGCTACAGTTTGATATATTCTGCTCTCCAATATGTTGGTTTCAATATGTCTTGCAATTTTTTTTTATATTTTCCATTAGTAAATAAAAAGCTGTTCAAATAATGGGTATTTTGCTTAGCAAATAAGTACAGGTATGTACATTGTTGGTCATTAACAGGACAGTAAAATGCTATTCAATCCATCTTGAAAGTGTTTCAATGTGTGACCCTATTCTCACATGTCAAGGTGTGACCCTATATCTCAATTAGACCAATGTTTGCTTAATTTCTTTAAATCATGCATTTATTTTTCAGTATTACCAAGATGAATGTTTATACACTGGAGCAAGCTACTTAGTAATTTACAAAACCCCTTATTACAGCACCAGTTCCTGGTCACACATTCATGCATACTTAAAGGGGTTGTCCAGTTTCTGCAAATAAATGTTATTGTTTGTCTATTGAAAATATATACAATTTTCCAATATACTTTCTATATAGTTTCTTACTGTTTTCTAGATCTCTGATTGTTGACATTTTTTGGGAAGTTGTATTGTTTACTTCCTGTGAATAAACACTGAATCATGGTCATGTGACATCACACAGGTGCACAGCTCCTTATTATCACAAAGAAATCAAAGTCTGTTTGATATCACATGACTATGGTCACATTTCTGTCCACAGGAAGTAAACAATGAAGGTTTCTTTAGAATGATGTCCAGCAAAGCGATAGAACACAGAGAAAAATTGTTACATAGTATGAGACAAATGGTTAAATTTTCATTAGACAAACAATAACATTTATTTGCTGAAATTGGACAACTCTGTTAAGAAATATGAAGCTTATGTTTGAGCAGTTAATATTCTATGGCACATGTGTTTTAATTCTTATGCAGGACTGCATAAGGAAAAAAGGTTTTGGAAAAAGCTTTTCGGATCTCATAGGACAGAAGCTGAACCTGCCCTGGAAACTAATTATACACCTCATGCAAGGAGCCATAGCTGTGTGTATAAACATGTTTGCTTTAAATAGGACCTGTCACCCATAAAAAAATCACTAGGAGCTGCTTGTTAAAGTAAGCAGCTCCTTGCGCTTATCTCAGATGGAACCCTCCGATAACTCTAGCAGATACTGCTGCGAAGTACAATAGTATTCATGAGGGGGCGGCCCGAGGCACTGCCTCTTCCCCGTACCGCCCCGCACACTCCATAGGCCGGCGGTGACTGTCAAGCTTAATGTGGCAGTCACCGCCCCTAGCCTCATGAATATGTTGGACCGTATTGAACGTGGTCCGGCGTTTCTATAAGCAGTGTAACACTGCTGCATCGGAGATAGCGCTAGGAGCTGCTTACTTTAATAAGCAGCTCCTAGTGCTTTTTTATGGGTGACAGGTCCTCTTTAAGAATAATAAATAATTATAATAAAATTAAAGACAAACATAATAGTAAAACAATGCCATACAACTTTTACAGTCTAAATTTCTTTTGGTTACTGAATACAGTTTAAAGAAGATGTCATGTTTTTCACGTCCTTTATGAAATAACTTGGATCATATGTAGCATTGTTATTGGATCATTTGTATCATATATTTGAAAACATTTTTGTTGCCATCATAAATATTTAACATCAACATTTGCTGACACAAATTTTTGATGTGATTTGTATACTAAAAGCTTGAATAATTTTCAGGAACTTTCTTTGCAGACCATACTTTGGATTTTCCAACACAATGGGTTAAAATAACATTGAAGGGAACCAGAAGACCCATTGTTAGCACCCCAACCCCCCCAGGTCCCCACAGAGCATAGTACATACACTATCAAACAGTTTTTGTATTAAAAATAGGTTATATAGTATCTAAGATATGTTATATAGTATAATTTCAAGTCACTAGGCACCTGGGAGTGGCTATAGAGGAGCACCCCCCCTCCCCGGGAAACCACTCCTCCGTGTGTCCTTTTCAAATATATGAAAACACCCATCACTCGGCTTAGCAATGCCCCCTGCTCCTCTATAACCACTTCCGAGTGATAGGCGTTATTCATATATAGCCACTCCCAGGGGACAAGTGCCTTGCACAAAAGGTGCTATATAACATATATTTTTTTCTGTAAAACCAATTTTTTATTTAAAAAAATCTTTGGCGGTGTATGTGCTATGCTCTGTTGGGGCCCATGGTCTTCCCTTTAAAGACCATTACTATGCAGTGGTATGACATTTTTCATAAAATGTGGCCCTTAGACTACCTTCACACGATCATGTGTGAAGCTTCAAACAATGGGCACACGTGTCATCAGTGTGTGAGGTCAGTCTACTCCCTGATGACAAAAGAAAAGACTGGGCAGATATGGGAACATCTCCATAATTTACGGCTTGGACATTCTGTTCATATACAGAGCCATGGAAACTACACCTGTATATATGAGCCCATGGAATTGCATGGGGCTTTGTGTCAGCCCCTGAAACATCGACTAGCACACGTCTTAAAACAATGTTTGTGTGCATGAAACCTTAGTTATGTAATATTAGTTTAGTTAGTATTTTAGATTTAAAATATCATTTAAATATCATCAAAACTCATTGAGACTTATTACATTTGCCATTGAAATACTGAGACAACTTTGCTTAGTCTCTAAGTGTTCAGTTATCAATTATTAGCTGACAGTTTGGTGCAACCTAAGACAGTGTATTTCTCAGGCTACAATATGTAGTTATATATTACATTTTTAGAATAAGGCACGTACCATTATTCCCATATTTTTAAACAGTGGACCAAAACTGAAATAATTACTGAAAATTACATTTGTGAATTATATTGTTGAAAATAGCAAATGTCATCTAGTAATTATTAAAATGCATATTTTTGCAGTAATAAATTATAGAATAAAACATACTTTTTCAAAAATAGTTATATGGCCCACTATTAGACATATGTGGTCCTCAGCTGTGTTGTATGAATTCTGTCTTAAACAGATTGATAAATCTGCTCCAATGTGTCTATTTATTCCTATGAAAAGCTCATTGTGAATCCCATAAAACTGTGATCTGCGCATAAGACGCTGCCAAAGTTCGGATCACTGTATTTTTGATAGACCTGAGTAGTCCCAATCTATAATCAGTAGGTTGACCAGTGCTTGTTTGAAAGGCTTGCATACAAGGCAATGCTTGGAGCCAAACAATAGTAGTTTTTGAGCATCAGCTCTCTGCAAATAAACTTCTTTAAAAATATTTTAAGAGAACTTCTCGGTTCAACTGACTTGTTGTTCACTCGAGTCTTTAAAATTCCTGGACGCTGACACCTTCCACATCAAAATGACTTTATTTTGCATGGAAATGAGGATTTTCTAGAAAAGGATGTGGGAAACTGAAAAAGTCAAATTTTCTATGCCACAACCTGCAACTTGTGCTGTGATTGAAATCTATAATTTGTCACCACAAATGCTGCACAAAATTGGCTCTTTGGCTTAGCAGTAGTTGTGACAAAAGCAAAGCTAAGTGGTATTAAGCTTGGATAGGGTCTGACTTCTTCTGTTAGCACCTCATCTCCTTGAGTTAAAAAAAAAAATTGTGCATGTTTTTTTTCCATAAATGGTGGCAGTGTTCAGGTGTTAAAGGGAACCTGCCAGTAGAAGTGTACCTAATAAGCCACTACCAGTATGCTGTCAAGCAGATGAACACCTTTGGGATCATGTTTATTTCATGGTCCAGTGTGGTGGCATCATCTAGAAAGTCAACTTTGAAGTGAGATGAAAATTAGATGTATAAAGTCATGCAGGTGGAGAGTTTTGTGCTGAAGTCAAGCTCTCCCCTCCTCATACGCCCCCTTTGCTGTGATTGACACCTCTACATTCAAGAACAGCAGAACCATCTCTCCTGAATTCTGGTGAATGATGTCAATCACAGAAGCAGGGGGTTTTCTGAGGCATATAGAGCTTAACTTCAGTGCTTTGCTCACCACCTCCATGATTTTTTACAACCAATTTACATATCTCTTCAAAGTTGATTTTCTGCCTCACTTTTCAAAGAAAGAAACCTGATTTGAGAGGTGTTACTCTGCATCACAACATACTAGGAGTCATTTATTAGGTCAATTTCTGCGGACAGGTTCCCTTTAAAGGCACAAGCGGATAACAAATGAGCTGCACTGTGAGGCATTGGAGTGAAAATGATCTGACAGGTTCCTATTAAAAAATATATATATTGCAGACATGAACTCATACTGAGAACGTAATCCATCACTAGTCTCTTTGCTGTCATTTTCTTGCATCTTTAACTGGTTAAATACTATTTTTATCACATGGAATTGTTTTCACCTGCAATATGCCTTTTAAATGGTATTCCCATGTCATGTATTTTGAGTCATGCACTCCAGACTCTTGGATACACACACATTGTTAGAAGGGAGGTCTGTTCACCTCCATCTCACTAACTCTTAAATGGAGCAGTGGTCAGATAGACCTTGGTTCTCCAGACAGGTGCTGCTCACAGAGGTGAGATCCACACCTATCAGGTACTTATAAAATATCTTATAGGAAAATAGAGGTGGGACAAACCTTTATATTACGGTATTGTTATACAATATTTACAATGGCTACGGAAAGTATTCAGACCCCTTTAAATTTTTAACTCTTTTTTTCATTTCAGTCTATTGGTAAAATCAAAAAAGTTAATTTTCTCTCATCTTGACAGAAACAAACTGAAATGTAGATATTTTTGATAATTTATTAAAGAAGAAAAGCTGAAAGATCACAAGATCATAAGTATTTAGGCCCTTTGCTATGACACTCATATTTAACTCACACTGTGTCCATTTCCTTCTGATCCTCCTTAAGATGGTTCTAATACTTCATTGGAATCAAGCTGTGTTTAGTTAAACTGATTGGAAAGGCACACACCTATCTATATAAGACCTCACAGCTCATAGTGCATGTCAGAGCACATAAAAATCATTAGGTGTAGGTAGCTGCCCAAGAAGCTTAGAGACAGAATTGTGGCAAGGCACAGTGGCCACCTTAATCCTTAAATGGAAGAAGTTTAGGACTACCACAACTTCCTCGACCTGGACATCCAGCTAAACTAAGCAATCGTGGTGAGAGAGGTAAAAAAAAAAAAAAGAACCCCAAGATCACTGTGGCTCAGCTACAGTAGGGAGATGGGAGAAAGTTCTGCTACCGCTCTCTACAACAAAAACAACATTTAAAGGACTCCTACACTAGAAATAAGATTCTCTGATCAATAAGACAAAGATTGAACTTGTTGCTGTTAATTCTAAGAGGTATGTGTGGAGAAAACAAGGCACTGCTCATCACCTGCCAAATCCAACAGTGAAACATGGTGGTAGCAGCATCATGCTATGGGGGCGTTTTTCAGTTACAAGGACAGGACAACAAGTTGCAATTGAAAGAGAGATTAATGTGGCCAAGTATAAAGATATCCTGGATCAAAACCTCTTCCAAAGTGTTCAGGACCTTAGACTGGGCCGCAGGTTCACCTTCCAACAAGACAATGACCCTTAGCACACAGTTAAATAACAAAGCTGTGGCTTCAGAACAACTCTGTTACCATTCTTGACTGGCCCAGCCACAGCCCTGACCTAAACCCAAATAAGCATCAGGAGAGTCTTGAAAATGGCTTCCACCAACATTCACCATCCATGCTGAGGGAACTGGAGAGGATCTGCAGGGAAGAATAGCAGAGGATCCCCAAATCCAGGTGTGAGAAACTTGTTGCATTATTCCCAATAAGACTTATAGTTGTACTAGCTGAAAAGGTTCCTCTACTAAATACTGAGTAGAGGGGCTGAATACTTATGACCATGTAATATTTCAGTTTTACTTGTTTAATAAATTAGTAAAATATCTACACTTTTTTTTGCAAGATGGGGTGCAGAATGTGCATTAATGTGCAATTTTATTTATAATTTTTTGATCCAATTTGTTGCAATGAAACAAAGTAAAAAAATGTAATGGTCTTAATACTTTCCATACCCACTGTATCATGAAACCCAATTTATAGTTTTGTATATTAACCAATACATAACTCACTATAACATTTCCTGATTCGAAGGCTAAAATATTCTACTCGGAAAGGGCAACAATAGCAGTAATGGTTGTAAGTTTGAAAACCAATGGGCTGCTTTTCCTTCCAGCAATATTAAGGGCAGTGACAGACCTACAGGTAAAGAAAATTGTCAGAAAATGTAGAACAGGTGATGACAAAATAAAACTACATAATATATTAAGATTGTCAAAATGTCAAATTTTAGAGTCATTAAAGCACTAACTTTTTTAAAATAATACTGTTCTATAAGTATACTTCAGCTCAATAATCCATACACAACCTGTATAAGATTTAATGATTGTTTATAATTGCTGCTGTTTCATCACTATTAGGGTATCTTTCACATTGGCTTTGGTTTTCATATCCGGAGTTCCAGAGATTTCCACGGATGGCTCACAAAGCTGTTGATTTCTATGGGTGTTTTTGCATTGGTTTGTATTTTCACTGATCCATTGGAAAAAATGCATGAAACATGTCCTATTTTCTCACAGATGTGGATCATAAAACGCAATAAAGGTCCATGGGTCCACAAAAAAAACTGATGAAACATCCATTTTTTATTTCACTGATGAGGCTGAAAAACCAGGTGTGATGTTTTCAAAGCAATGTTAAACCTTCAGTTATTGTTTGTGGCCACAGAGACAAAACAGAAGAAAAACGTAGACACAACGCAAAATATGCGCAACTGATGCTGAGCACCAAAGGCAATGTGAAAGAGCCCTTAGACTTTGATTTTTCCACCCTCTATTAATAAATATCATATCACATCCATTTAATTGCACACAAATAAAATATCATTTAAATAGTCTAATATGGTATTTATAATTGATAAAAAAACCCTTAGTGGCAAGTAATTGGCTCCAAGCAAAATTTCGCTCTGCTGGATTTTTGGGCCCATTTTATTTCAGACCAATGACCAACTAGACTACTAGACAATCATCTGATACTCTTGTGGGCTAGTCCAGCCCAGCTTACTTGAAGCTAGCAGCAGAAAATGGTTGATTCCAGGCGTGAAGTGAAACTTCAATGCATATTCACTTACAGTCTTCTTCAGGAAGAATGCTGAGTTACAGGATGATAATGAAACAGAGGCAAATGGTTTACATTAATTAAACGTCCCCTTATCGGCATCAACAGAATGGTTGTCTTCACCATAAAATACATTCCATAAATGTGATACATTTGTTACCTCTTATTTGTAAGTATATTATTGTTCTCTATATTTATTCATTTATTTATTCATTCACCCATTCAACTCAGACCCATATCTCATCCCATGCACGGAGCACATTCATTACAAAATACATCATGGTCTTTGATCTTTGTAAACTCTTGTAAAAAATATACAGTGAAGATTGACACCTAAAAATAGCTACTCATCTTCACAAACAGTTTTAAGCACAGAGTCCTCTCCTAGGATTTTACACAGTTCATTCAACCTCAGCTGCATTTTAGGTATTCCAGCAAGCTGAGACTCAAGTCTTTGTTTTTCTTCACTTAGTGATAAACGTGTAGCGGTATCCAGTTGTTCAAACCGCCATCCACCTTCTCCATCAAACTGCAACAGATGAGTGTGGTATTTCCTGTACAAATACAATGAACGCATATTGTGAGAAAAATTATTCCATTCACCATAGAAACAAAAAGTCAAATAAAACCTTTATATTTATTTTATTTATTCTTTCTCATCATAACTGAATATATCCACACCCGCTATATTATTTCCTAATCCAATAACACAACTTTATTTTACACACTTCATATACAACTCATGGAGAGCATGCAAACAGTACTGGAAATACAAAAACAAATAATAGATGGATTACATTTTTTTATTTCTGATTTTTTTTCCTGGCGGCCCTCTGGATTTATAAACTTTTTAAAGCGCACCTGTCAACATGAATGTGATTTTTAGCTGATGGCAGGTTCCAATAGTATATGATATGCTGATTCTGACTAATTTCAGTAGTTTATAATAGTTTGATTCACATTACCTGGCTCCCTGCATGTGGTCAGTCTGGAAAGGGGGGTTGGGGGGATGCGGATGAGAAGGTATTTGCATCTGTGCCTGTTTTAATTTCATTTGAATTTAATTTGATTTCACTGGTTGTACTTGACTGATATTTCATCTTTTTTGTATGCTTTTTGGTTTGAAGTTAAGTGAGTGCCTTTTTAGAGACGCTCTAGCAATCCCTCATATTATTCAAATGAATTATATTCAACAGGGTATCTGAAAAGTATTTACTTTACCACATCAATTTCATCAGCTTTCTCCCATACTCTTAAACGTAATATTTTTGCAATTTGCCTTAATCAGCAATGACATCTAGGGCTACTTCTTATCGGGGTTTTCAAAAACCATAAAACCTTAAAAACTTCCTACTAAGGTATAATTTAACAAAAGGAATATTCCACTGCTGCTCCAAGGCCAATGCTCTTCTGGTCGCCTGCTGGACTCTGTCTACTGAACTCTAGGAACTACACAATTTGTTGATGTGTGACCACAACAGCCAATCACTAGCTGTAGTGGTAAAGGGTCAATCATACTGACATACCACGTTATCATTGCAGCACTATTCTCTTCCAGTAGTGAAAAGGAGTAAATCGTTTCCTCTTTAAAAACCTTGCAATATGTCAATATATCTTAAGCCCAAAAATCACAGGTAAATCTTATACAGATAAAAGGTTAGCACAATGATCTAAATATTAATCATTGTGATCTGGGTAAGTTAGTGGATCAGGTTTTTTTTATATTGTACACTACAAATCCTAAGGCCAATACAAATAGGACATTTAACTGCCTTTAACTTTTCCAATTCTCTCAATCCAGTAGTAGGTGACACTCCATACTTGAATGTGTCCTGCATCTTTCTCAAGAAACCAAAATTCCAACGGTTTCATTTTCTTAAGACTGAGTTGGTGGAGCTGGAAGAACTTCCCTGTTGCTCCCACATTTAACTATTTATAAAGTATTATCTAAAGTACTAATATCCTCCTACAGAGAAGTTCTGGGCCTGGGTATACTCCATCGGTTTATGCTTTTGCATACATTGCAGCACCAATAGTTTTGGTAACAAGCCAATCCACTAAAAAAATATTACTTACCAAAGAGATGGACGGTGAGTAATGGAGAGGAGGCTTATCCCAGCATCCTTTGCAGCTTGAAATATCTTTCCTTCCACATCTATGCTCACAGCACTTGTGCACTCATCTAGCAATGCATATTGAGGCCTATCGTGAGGAAACAAAATGCATGTAAAAATTTTGCTCACATGGGAATCTCATTACTGTATATCATACTCAAGGACACATTTCAAAATGTATAAAGCTTTGAAACATGAAAAATGTCTTCAAAGGAGTCAAAAAAGTAAAAAAAAAATTAAATAGAGCAAATTGCTTCAAATAAGTAAATGTAGTCACATGCTATAACCATGTACCTGTATCCTCCAGGGTAGGCTACTTGCTCTGGTTAACCAGTTAGAGGCCATAGAGTATAAAGCTCCTTCTCCTACCATGTTGCAGGGTTTCCATGCAGGAAAAGGTATAAATGGTTTACAACCACTACTTTCTTCTACTTTCACACTATAGAGTACTAGATAGTCTGAGAGTGCCCTTGCCTTTTTCTGGCTTTTCTGTTGGTCAGCCGTATGTTATTGTTCGATACATCTGGCATTTCAGAAGTTAAGCTTCATAAGTTCTATTGTGACTTTTTGTCAAAAAGTTGCACAAAGCTCCCAATCTACTCCAAGCCTATGCCTAGTGGTGACTGGATGTGTTCTTGCGCCGACAATTATTACTTTTATATCAGATTGATATTACTTGTTAGATGTGCACCCTGGAATAGTCTTGCTCCCTGAATGCCAGTTTTCCGCTATATGCCTGTTGAATGGGAATTCACACTGCAGTGTGAGCAGTGCCGCCTATTGTATCTTACTTTCCATTGAACACTGCTCTACTGTACAATACTTATTCATTGTAGACGCATGTGCAGACAGCTTACAGTCAGACCCTGAAGAGGTCTGACAGCAGAAGATGTCAGGCAGCACGGGGGCACTTGGCAGACCTCGCGGCTGCCCGGTAAGCGGCACGGGGGATCCGATCCATAGGGGGAAGACCCTTACACGCCCTGGTCACTCGCGGGTGTTAGAGTGCGGGGTCAGCTGTAATATACAGCTGACAGCCACTGCTTCTGGTGCCATGAGCCGGTGCCAGAAGCGGGACGTTATATAACGTCTTCCCGCAGGGTCGTACTATAACGTCCTGGTGCGCGTAGGGGTTAAGGGTTTAGAAAAAAAATAACCAAGACAATCCATTTTAGCAACCACCTCACACTTTGCTTAGAAAAACCCTAACAGTAAATGTTAAAGTGCATCCACAGGCCCCAAATAACCAGGGTAAAAATTGTGTCCTTTTTGCCACCATGGGGGCACCACTACCCAAAGAAAGCTGGTTGTTTTCTGCCCTGCACCTTATTTTATCTGAAGATTATATGGCCGATCTCATTGATGATGTAAGGTGTAATCTTAGTTTTTCTACAGAATATAAGTAGTGATCACTTAATTACTGGCAGCAATACTTAGGTTATCTATTCATTTGCATACCCTATGGAATTCTAAATCATGTGCTTTTTTTATAAGTGTAATCACTTTCTTCATTTATGTTTTCAATATTTTATATAAGTCTGATTTATCTACAATGGCACTTATGAGATGACAAATACTTAACGCTTTAAAGATACAAAATATAAGAGATTTAGTAATAGCACTGTGTCATTTTTATGTAATAGGATAACGGCCCTGGTAGTTTACATGTATTTTGATAACTTTTAAATTCCCTCTCTTTAGGCAAGCCTATAACACTTGATAACCGCATTAAACTTCAACTCTCTTTACTAACCCATCCTGTGTCCTGCTCCCGTCTGTTATCCGGCAAACACCAGATACTAAGCTCCAGACTTCTCTGCAGTCCCAATTGCTTTGGACTTTGTATATAAGATGGCGGCTGATGACTGGTTCAAGCCACAGAATTTATATTTATACAGTTTATTTTACTTGATTCTCTTATATAGAATGGCTGGACCATTATACAAACTGTTATACCTCTTGTGTCACCCCCCTTCCTCATAGAATTTAAGCTTACGAGCAGGGCCCTCACTGCTATTGTTCCATATGCTGTTTGTACTCCTGAATGTCTTATTTTATGTCCTCTATGATTTGTAAAGCGCTACAGAATATGATGGAGCTGTTTAAATAAAGATTATTATTATTATTATTATTAACTGCATGAGCCAGAATGTACAGGGAGCTTCAACATCCATTCCAATTCTCCGTTTCCACTACAAAAGGGAACATGGCTACAATTACTCTCAGCTAATGACAAATTTATGATTAATCAGGGCATAAATCAGGTGCACAAAGCTGGCAATCTTTTGGCTATGTTCCTGTCTCATATTTTAGATAGGTTCATAGGACAGCTCCCAGCGCAAAACATTGCTGAACATGTCCATATACCTATACTGGCAAATGGAGGGATGCTCTTTGCCTCCGCCTGCTCAGAATATAGTGCGTTCATCAGGAGACACTGGGTTGAAAAAAGGTAGCAAGCTGCCTTTTCCCATCCTGCTTCCAGCTGTAGAGTGATGTATATGCCATAATAGCCTATAGGGGCAGATGCAACTGTTTTGCATTCATTCCTGGACGACTCTATGAGTTAGGGAATATCTCCAGTGATGTAACTGTCCATATAAAGAGGAGAAGTCAATGAATGGCTGCTGCCAATGTTCACTTCTACCCCCGCTTCAGGGGGAAAGGATGGATATGAGCCCACAGTAGGATACTGTATGTCTTAACCCTATGTTGAAAGAACACATCAAAAATCCACCTGATATATCCAACAAGGTAAAAATAAATAAAAACTATTTTCTTCCACGTGTCTTTTTTCCTATTTAAATATTTTATATTTTCAGATAACACTTCCAATACTGGGTGTTATGTTTCTTACATAAACAACAATATGATTATTACAATATCCTTTTTCTATTATATAGACAAGAATGTAACAAGGTTACAAGGTTTTACCATATTCAACCCCAATGCAGATCGTACACATGTCTTGAAAAAACATTTCTGGTCTGAAGGTAACCTGGTCTATGACATACATCTATAACCACTCATACTTAAGTGGTGCACAGACCTGATATTTTATTATTAAATATTAAACCATTACCCATATTATATATTAACCATTGTGTATTTCTTGTAATAAATGTGCTAAAAGCAACATATTACTCTTACTTGTGGTAGAACATTCGTGCCATACCCATCCTTTGCTTCTCGCCTCCTGACAAAACATCTTTCCAGTCTGAGATAGCATCCCAACCTGTATATAAAGATTATACGAATTTAGCCATATATTCATAATAACACTCTTCATACCTATTGCTTTAAGCCAATCTCACCTGATGAAGAATGTAACTCATAAGTAAATATTGATTTACTCCATATTTTATCTTCTCATTTTTGTTCATGTCTCTACATTTTCATATTACTATCCCATATTTGTTATGGCCCCTGTGTCTAGAGCTGTGGGTCACAAATGCCCAGGAGCATAGTCCATTTCCCCAGATCCTTTAGCTTTAGGGAGGCAGAAATAATTATTCTATTAACTGGCACTCAAAAAGTGGTTTCTGCCACCAGTATTGGACAGATTTATAGGAAGTCATAACTAGCGTGCAACATTCATGTCACAACAGAGGAGCATTAAAAAAAACACCTGACTTGACAACACCTGACATACATTTAAGTCACAATGAAATTAAAGGAAATCTACCATTTGTTTTCATGCATTGTAAACCAAGCATTTTTGAGAATGCTGTAGATAAACTGATGTAGAAACATATCTTGTTTAATCCCTGATCCGAGTGGTTTTTCTGAAAAAAAAAAAACAATTATAGAATTATGATAATAAAGCTCAGTTGCTCCTTTGGCTGCCCCGGCGCTTCTACTCATCCTAATTATGCACTTCTCCAGCCTTGTCCTGGCCAGCATAAGCAGAATACATCATCACTGTGTTGTCCCTGACATTCAGAAGTAATCGATCACTGCACCATCCACCAGCTGCTGTTTACGAGTCATCCAGCTCAGGTTGATAAGTCCTGTCTGGACAGTTCAGGAAGCTCTGTGAAACACAGCAGCCAGTATGAACCCAGCTTTCACAAGCTGAATGTTATAATTGTTTTTGGAGCAAAACCACTCGGATCAGTGTTTAAACAAGATATGTTTCTGCATCAGTGTAACTACATCATTCTCAAGGTATGTTTAGTTCACAATGCATAAAAACAAATGGTAGATTTCCTTTAAGCCTATATGGAGAGAGCTCATGAGCACTGGACACATTTATTGGAAGATAGGAAAACATGTACCTCCTTCTCTTTGCACAATATGATTCAGATGTACAATATCAAGAATACGCTCAAGATCTTCATCTTGATATCCTTTTTCATGCATATCATCCACTGAGTCAGGATAGATTACCTGGTCCCTCAATGTTCCAATTGACATATATGGCCTGAAAAATATGGTTGGTTATACATGTAATAACATATATAAATTGCTAGGTGATGTAAATGGCTATTCCTACACATAAGGACACAACATTAAACTGCACTGATCTTTTGGGGATTTTAAACATTACCAAATAGCTTAATTAGTGTTCAGTGTATTTCAACAGTGTTCTTACCAGGTTACTGATATCATAGTGTGTGTGCCGATGTGGCTGACCTCACGAAGACTGTGACGGACCAGGACCTGATGTCGGAGCCGCGATGGATGCCGGGGAGCGTCAGAAGGTGAGTTCACTTTTTGTTTTTTTCCTTGACTTGAGTATAAGCCGAGTTAGGGTTTTTCAGCACATTTTTTGTGCTGAAAAACTAGGCTTATACTTGAGTATATATATATGTATATATTTGTAGACTTCTGATATACGGTATTGAATATTTATTTATAGAAAGCATAATACAATCAGCCTGACATAATATTTTAATATTATAATAATTTCAATAAAGTACCTTTTTCATTACCCCCAAACTAAATTTACAAGCAATATTAGTAAAACTAAAGTAAGACCCACCTTTGGGGTATATAAAACATCTTTTCTGGTGGAGGTTTATACAATACACCTTCGTACACCGGCCACAAACCCCCTAAAATTCTGAATAAAGAACTTTTTCCACAACCATTGGGACCAGTGATGAGAAGATGCATTCCTTCCTTTACCTAAGTAGAAAAGTCAAAGTGAGAAATACTGTTAAAGGGGTTATCCAAATATTATAAACATTTAGCAGGTGGGCTGGGGAGGGCTTTTAAAAAAATAAACCTTTATTCCTCTCCTCCAGCATTTCCGGTGCCCCGCGCCTCAGTCTGTTAGAGCCATGCCCCTGTTTATTTACAGAAGCACGACAGCTCCGCTCTGGGAACATCCGGCAGCCTGGCACGACCACCTGTCTCCTGTCTCAGTGCCTGATACAGTGCTGGGACATGGGGAACAGTCCTGATGGCAGGACAGTGGCCATGGAAGTTGGAACCCACTAAGGAGTGCCTAACAATTCACTTGTTGAATCAACTAGGCCTCTAAATGGATAGTACTAACACAAAAAATTATTTTGACCACTAAAGAAATTTCTTTAGTCACCATATTCAAAAGAACTGCTCATTACTTGCTAGCACCGGTGCTAGCACCGATCGCGGTTGTTTTCCCGCCGATCGCCGCCCAAATTGCTGCTGGCGAATTGAAAAAGATGGCGCCGCCATCTTGCCGAGGATCGGCGCTCCCCGTAACATCATCGGGGAGCGCGCGATCCATCTTCCGAAGACCCGAGGCTGACTTGTATTAACCCAATCATTACAATGTGCTATCAGCACATTGTAATGAGTGAGGAGGAAAATCCCCATATACTGCCATACTGTATATTAAAAAAATCAAAAAGTGATCAAAAGGTAGCACAGTCCTAAAAATGATAGCAATGAAAACGCCATCAAAAGTCGCAAAAATTACACCACCCACAGCTCCGTACCACGAAGTATGAAAAAGTTATTAGCGCCAGAAGATGGCAAAATAAAAAAAAAAACTTTTGTACAGGTTTTAACTTTTGTAAATGTACGAAAACATTATAAAACCTATACAAATTTGGTATCTCCATGATCGCACCAACCCAAAGAATAAACTATATGTGTCATTTTCGGAGCACAGTGAAATCCGTAAAATCCAAACAAGAAAACGGCGCAAATACTTTTTTTCACCATTTTCACTGTATTTGGAATTTTTTTCCTGCTTCCCAGTACATGACATGGAAAATTAAATACCATCACTATGGAGTGCAATTTGTTATGCAGAAAACAAGCCACCACAGAGCTCTTTACGTGAAAAAATAAAAAAGTAAAAATTTTTAAAGGTGGGGAGTGAAAAATGGAAGTGAAAAAACTAAAAAGGGCCAGGTCGTTAAAGAGTTAAATACCCAACAGCACCATGCTTTTATTCCATAAAAGGTAAAAGTGCACATCCACAACCGAAAATTTAAATTTCATTTTAAGACTCCATTCTGAAATTACCTAAATGAATAGTTTTGCAAATTAAATAGTAATTAGTGCATTGATTAGAAACAGCTAACGTCTAAATGTAAATTACAAGGAAAGTACTGTAATTGTCTTTAATTGCATGTAGTGACTATGTCATTACTACGCCCACTGATTTTAGAAATAGAATGTTCTAGACATTTGCTACATAAACACTTGCCTGAGTGCTCGCAACTGAACTGATATGTTAGGAATTAGAATTCTGTTTTCTAAGCAATTTCTTTAATAACATATGTAATGGGCATAGATGTATGGGATTTGGTTCTCTGTTTCCCTATGATGCATGATTCAAACAATGGACATAGACTAGGAAATAATGGCATCCATAGAAGAGTAGTAAGGTGAAAACCAACAAGCGAGAGGCTTAGCTCAAATTTTCACAAAATGCCCTCAAATCTTTTTAATTGCATCAAATGTGAAACATTTTAAAGGTTCAGATCTTTACTAAGCTAACACATAGGGGCACATTTACTTACCCCTCCCGTCGCTATCCCCGCCACGTGTTGTCCAATTTCCTGCATGTGTCGCTTCCCCCGCTGAGGTCCATCGGAGTTCACCATCTTCTTCCCGGTGTATGTAAGTGCTGATGTTGCGACACAATTTCCTTTTTAAATTCCACGGTTTGTCCGAATCAGTCGGGTTGTCCGACGTCTGCGCCCCCCGATTTGTGCCGCATGCAAGACGGCGCCAATGCGACACAATCTGATTGCGTGCGCCAAAAAGCCCTTTTAAATGCGGCGCAAATCGGAAACCGTCGGAAAACCTGACGAAAATGCGGTCCATGGACCCTTAGTAAATGAACCACATAATTTCACAACAAGAACATTATACAGAGATGAAGTGCACACTGTTTTTCTTTCTCTTATATTAAAGCATATTAATTGCTACTTGATAATCTGAAACAACTATGACAGATAAATAAATAAAACAGAATGAATGGGCCACATTTACTAAGAGTTTGCACTGCTTTGCGACGCACTTTTTTCAAACTGTGCCGGTTCTTCAATGGTAAAATGGCTTGCACAGGTATTTAAGTGACGGGTGCGTTGCGATTGTGTCGCATGTGACACTTTTTTTGGCTTCCATGTGACACTAATTGGGGGGGGGGGGGGGCGCGGCCCCAGGCGGGGTCTGACCCGGTCAGACTGAGCATGGGATTTAACTTTTAAATTGTGTCGCAAGCCCAAGCACTTAGATCCACCATTAAAAAGATGGTGAACTATGTCGGACCTGAGGAGGAATGTGAAGAATGTGCGAAACATTCATGAACACAATTTTAGTGAATCGTGGCACAGTGCATTAGTCTGACAATGCACTTTCTATGAACTCCGGTAACTGGGTAAGCAAATGTGCGCCAATGCAGCTCTGTAGGATATAATTTACACATATTTAAGCTTATTTTCAGGGCACATTCACACTGCCTTTACCCGGCGTATCGTTGCACGGCGGGCACACAGCGGCACCAGGGAGAGGAGGAGGTGAGCGCTGCTTACCCCTGCCCCTCTCCATAGGAATACACAGCGACAGTGAGTATAAGATCGGCCATTACCTTTTCTACGGGCTACGGAACAATATGGCGTGTATAGCGCCGCAAGGCCATTGAAGTGTATGGGGCACATATATACGCCGTATATACGTCCCCCATACGTTCGATAAAGAAACAAGTAACTCCTTAACAATTGTTTTCTTTTAGGTAAAATTTAGCTGCTTTATAATTCAATGGAGCATGAAACATTCCATCGCCACAATCTTTTCAACGCAATTTTATCTTTACACATTATGAGATATATATATATATATATATATATAAAAATATAATATTATTATATATATATATATATTTATATTTTTTTTTTTTTTTTTTTTTTTATAAAAATCAAACTTATTCTTATTGGTTTAAGTTTAACAAATAACATACAAAATAGGATCACATACGTCGTTAATGTATTTTTACAACGTTCGAATGGTATTACGAACTGACCAGTGCAATAAGGCCCCTCTCTTACCCACGTACTTCAATGTTTTCGACATGTAGGACTTGTATTGAACACTCGCTCATGGGACCACATTAATTGCAGTAGTTGCAGCACCAGTTTTAAGAAAGTCTGACTCACTCTTCACCGAAAAGAACGTGCAAACCGCTTGCAGATGTATTTATAAAGTGTGTTAGTGCTTAGTCACAGTTTGCGCCACATTTATTACTGACGTGCGCCACAATTCTGCAGTATGAACAAAGTGCACCAAAGGCAAACTCCAAAGGCCCACTGCACATAGTACAGACAGTTTTCAAAAATGTGGGCCATTATATTCAATGGTCTTTTTCTGATAAATGAGTTTTTTTAATGCTTGTGAAACTCGCAGAATTTTGGACTTATGCATGTCACACATGTGAAAAACGCTATATACATGTCTTTGGGGACGCATCGAAAACATATTGGTCAAGATTTATGTCGTCACTGATTCATTGTCATAAAAAAGACCACAGTCAACAGTTTTTACTGCAATTTTCTGCATGTGAGCTCATTGTTCTTTGTGCCTGAAACTACGTCTAATACTTTAGGCAGTGATGCGAACCCTTTTAGAGACCTTTTGAGTGCCCAAACTGCACCCAAACCTAATTCTTATCGCAAAGTGCCAGCTACGGCAATTTAAAACCAGAAACGACGGTTTAGTTTAGAATCATTTACACAGGACTTGCCTGAGCTCGATTCAGCAGTTCCTATACACACTGAAACGCCACATTTATCACACATTTTACATCACATAAAGAGTATAAAAAGTTTCATCAACATGGTCACCACCAGTCCTCAAAAGGGTTAGCAAATGAAACAACTGCTCATGATGCACAAAAATCACAAACCTCCCCACCTCCCAGCTCCGTGCACTAAGTTATCAGCGTCACACAATGGCGAAACCATTTTTCTTTTCGTACACGGTTTAATTATAGAAAAGCATTAAACCACAGTTACTAAACCTACAATCATGTATCACACTGTGAGTCTTTACCCGAACCACGAATAAAGGAGACTATGATTTGTGAGCGCAACAGCGAGTATTAAAATATAACAGCTTCCCAGTACACAAAAACTCGATGGATATAATGAGAAGTAAATATGTTAGGCAAAAAATAAGATAATCCCCCCTCAACACAGATATTAAATGGCCATAATATATAATATCATATACAGTACATAGATACATACATAGAAATACTTTTACTTCTTACTTTTTGGTTTCCACGGTGGGGCCATGCTGGCGGGCATAAGTTCGGTGTCTGTTGTTCCCGGGGGGTGGTCAGTAGTGTAATAGTGAGCAGAGGGTGGAGTGGCCTCAAGTGTTGGCTGTTGGGTTTGGTGGTAATGCACCGCGTCTGTAGTTCGTGGCAATGGGTTATGAGGCATGAGTATCCCGGGGAGGGGGTTGAATGCGGGGCAGTGACCGGAGTTGAAGGGAGGGGGGTAGTGAGAAGGCTGGCGGAGTTTTCGGTTTTAGGCATGCAATTGTCAGTAGTGGGGGCGGAGTTTGGTGGGTGGGCGGGGGGGGGGTGGGCGGGGGGGGGGGGCGGGGGGGGGGGGGGGGGGGGGGGTAGGGGTGCGATGAGCGGCTGGGGTTTCGTTTTTTTTCGCTGTGGGTTGTGCATTGTGGTCGGGCGCAGTGAGTTTTCGGGCCGGTTGCTTAGGGGAGGGGAGGGGCGGAGCGTGCAAGGAATCAGCCTCCTCCTGCTTGACTATTTGCCCCTTGAAGCGCTGGGTAAAAAAAAAAAAAAAACTCACCTCGCTTCCTCCGGCTGATCCTGCAATCGACACACAGTAGGTGCCCAGCGCTGGCAGCGTTATGACAATTCACTTATTTCGCTGCCAAGCCGCTGGGACGCTTACCTTGTTCTCTGTCGCTGCTGTGATCGTAGTGACACGAGCAGGAAGTGTCGCACACCCTGCTCTGTCATGGCTGCTAGCAGATCGGCGCAGCTCCGATACTGCTACGCCCTGACAACCAGGTGTGACCAGTGGTTGTCCGCACCTGGCATTGGTGAGGAGGAGGGAGCGCGTGCCAGTCATTTGAGGTCTTTGCTGTTGCCTCTCTTTTTTCTGGCACGCGGGCATAGGTTTCGTCGTCATTGCGCTGCTTTAGGGGAACCAACCAGAATTCTGGTGTTTTGAGGGATTGAAATAATATTGAACCCACACTTTTTTTTGTTTAAAATATTATAATTTAACTGAGAACAACTCTTGTGTGGTTTGTAAGATTAATAATGCATCTGTTAATACATCCTGCTGCCTGTTTGGAAAGTTGAAGGCTGTAACCTTGTTTTGCTTCTTATCAAACCTGCTAAATATGCAGGGGGTTGAATCTACTTGTTTCTTAACGCCGTATTAGATGACCGATTCTGAGCGGACATGTACTTGAAACACTTTTGTCACTCGGAACAGGAGGTTTTCTTGTTGGTTCCCTGGAGACTAAATGTTGAGCTGTACTCATACATGTGTTACATTCACGTACCGGTCCTCCGCTTATCCAAGATTATCCAGAGATCACATCAGTAAGCGTGGTGGACCATTTGCAAGCGATAGCAGAGTCAAATACGCATTACTCTGAGTCACACCGCGATTGTAGACAAGTAAGGTCTTTTCTTGTTGGATTATGATGTGGAACCAGTGATGTTATGGATTTTTATCCTTACAGATACATTCTGCTTGGCGGTTGCTATGGAACCTCTAGGCATGCGCGTTTACAAACATTGTTATGCTGGCGCTGTGTGGTGAATGTCACTCGGATAATCTTAACTTATTTTATGTATCTACACTTTTTACACGTGCATATTGCTATGAACTGATATACTTTGTGGGACATATATGTGTAAGTTTGTTTACACATTTCTTATGTTATTGCTGACGCCATTTAAGCCCTCCTTGTGACACTGTTTTGCATTGCTTGAGAATGGTTACATTGAGTTAGCTGAAACGTTGCATTGTATCCACATGTGAATATTTGAATTAGACGGAGTGATGCTTTCTGCATTAGATTTGTTTATACATATTATCATAAAAAATAAATACTGCACATTACTACTGTGCAGCTTTACTTACTTTTATATTTAGCTTAGAAACCACAATATCTCCATTTGGGGTAATGATTGGAACATTCTCACAGATGATCCCATGATCTACATCAATAACTTTACCTGTTATAAAATAATTTAACAAAAATAATAACACATTTCTTTATAAATTTGCAGCAATAGCCTATCAATATAGTAGACATCAATTATGAAGACTTCAGATGTCACCGTCTCTTTACAAGGCCTTTCAAACTAGTATAAAACATGAAGTAGTTAGTTGAGCAAACCACCTACCACATATGCATTCAATAAAATTAGCTAGATTCCCTAATATCTGCAGGCTCAGCCTTATCAGGAGATATGAACTAAAGAAGAGAATTTTAGCTTTCAAAACACATCAGGCTTCTGGCTTTGTAATCTACAGAAATGTAGTTATGGGCAGGTAAATTCTCATCTTTATCTTTTGCTACATGTATCTCCGTTCTGTAGCTCACTGAACCACAAGCCTAATGCAGAGGATGCGCACCATTATATACATGTTGTCCTGCACACTGTACAGCATAATATGTATATAACAGTGCACATATTCCTCAGTACACAGCATGAATCATCAGCTCAGAGAAGAAATGTTGGGAGAGAGGGAGAAGAAGAGAGGGAGAAGACAGCAGAACAACTAGGACTAGAGATGCCTCATCTCTAATTCCTGACATTTACTTCCCCCATGTGGTCAGCAGCTACTGGGACAGATATGTGTAAGTGTATTAATGTATATATCAGTGCATAATGTGTGAGTAGGGGTAGGGGAACCCATTCAGAAGTCTGCTATGGGACCCTGCCTCTCCTAGTTACGACCCTGCTAGAAAGGATATATCACACCCTACCTGAGGGTGCTGCTAGTTTAGTGGGGTAAAAGAAGTTGAGAGGTTACCTTTAATCACTATAACTATAGGGGGTGCAAATGTAGACACGTCAATTGCTGGCAGCAATGTCAGCTACTAAGCAGCACATTAAAACATGTTAGGTGAAAGAGTTCCTAATAATTTATTACAATAGGAAACACTGCAAGTGTGTAGATCAGCCCTCCTAGTACTTCTAGAGGTTTGAAACATACATCCGATGCACAGGCAAATGCTCGTTAATGTAAACTAATTCATTTAGGACACATCCAAAATTGCTTGCATGTTTCAACTTTGTGACATGCTCTCAGTTATGGGATCACTAAAATTATGCTTTTTTGTAGGGAACTTGGATTTTGAATTTTCTATATGTCTTAAATAAAGTTATTAGATTTTATTTCTGGATGCTAAATTCTTTTCATTTTCAAAAGGAAAAAAATTGTAGCAGACAGTATCCCTGACCTATTAAAGAATCAGCCCAAACTGGCTGGACATTTAGTCAGCATTGGCAGTATGAACATTTCATTTTAACAAATATAGGGCATAGTTTAGTGATTTAAAGGGAGTCTGACACTTCAGTGTGTCATGGAGCAGATCAGCAGCATGTAGGAAATACCAGTATTTTACATTTCTGTGTTGAGTAGCTACTAAAAAAAACTAAAGTAAGCAGCTCCTAGTGCTTAAACAAATGCAGTGTTACAATGCTAGCGTTAATGGAAACCTCCAATAATGCTAACGAACACTGCTGCGCTGTACACTAGAAACGCCAGACTGCTCTCAAAGCATATTCATGAGGGGGGCGGGATTAGGGGTGGTGACTGCCGCATGAGCCTCGGACCGCTCCCTCATGAATATGCCGGACCGCTTTGAGAGCGGCGTTTCTAGTGTTCAGCGCAGCAGTATTTGTTAGCGTTATCGGAGGTTTCTGATAACGCTAGCTTTGTAACACTGCTGCATTTGTTTCAGCACTAGGAACTGCTTATTTTAGTAAGCAGCTCCGAGTGCCATTTTTAAGGGTTACAGGTCCTCTTTAAAAGGAAAAGTTTAATCTTTACTGCTGCTGAATTACTTGACAACTAGCTGCACAACAGAAATGCCATAACTGCATTATACACGGAAAGAAAATTTTTGTGAAGTTTCCGTCTTTCTAAGTAAATGTGTCCCCAAATGTGTGTTTCTTTACCGTGGCATCTTTTAGTGGAACTTCCCTACTGGAAAATTAGCAGCATGTTCACAGTATGTATACCCCAGCCAATTAGAAAAGCCAATCAGAAACAAATACCTTTGATTTCCAATGGTCCATCTATGTGAAGTCCTGCCTTTTTTATTTGGTTCTGTGTTTCTTGAATTGATGATTTCTTATAAATTCCTTGCTTTACTTCATTAAAGACAGAAAACATATTATATACTCTGGCAGTGTATCCTGCTAGTTCTGTGACCTACAAAATAGAATAAATACCGTTTTCATTTTCTGTGAATAGTACAAAACAAGATGAAAACAGAGTTAACACAGTTCTGATAAATTTCAACCAGCGTTTAACAATTACATATAAGAAAAAAGAAATATCTGTGACATCTGTTTTTGAAATATCTTCATAAACTATAGTCTATCAGGGATCTGTGAAAAATGATCTGACAATAGCATTCTCTACCTGTCTTGTATCCAGCCTAAAATTTTAATGTGATGGTATAAGAAACAGCCCATAGAAAAGTAGTTGGTGCCAGTGGTGGATGGGGGAACTTATTGCTATAGCTGATAATTCTCCTGCAAGAGAAACCTTCATGCTTCGCTTACTTGCCTCTTACAGAGTGAATTTTATGGATCGAGGTGAGAACACCAGAAACAACTAGGACCTTTAGATGAGACCACATGATTTTTCTATGCAGTTTCATGCAAAATATGTGCTTTAGGCCAGTTAGCAGTTTTAGTGCTTAATACTATGGGCAATGTCTACAATGTAAGAAGCTGCTGCATTACATAAATCTGCAGGGAATTTACAAACGTCCACCATCATAGGAGGAAACGGCAAACTGCAGTACGCCCCCCCACCATCAATAGGAATATGTGACCTCCCTATGCAGTGCCTACTTATCTACTGGGGGCATGTGCTGCAGCGGCTCCCTATCTACTGATTGTTAATGCATTTTGCGCTTTATGTTATATGAACACACCCTTAATTAATGAAATAGAGGGTACAGTATATATAATAAATTGGGGGTGCTGTATTTGCTACAATTAATTCAAGGGAACTATATATGATGAGAATAAATTTATGAAGCTCTTATATGTGAAGTGGTTTAATAGTATAAGATGGGAAAAGTGTGGAGGGGGACCAAAAATCTT
Source organism: Engystomops pustulosus (assembly GCA_019512145.1). Taxonomy (NCBI): domain Eukaryota; kingdom Metazoa; phylum Chordata; class Amphibia; order Anura; family Leptodactylidae; genus Engystomops; species Engystomops pustulosus. The sequence continues at coordinate 105,178,344 of CM033644.1, read as the reverse complement.
CTCAGTCAGGAGCCCTCAGATTGCTAGTGGTGGCCCTGAATTTACATATTTAAACACATATTACATATGTAAACACATTTGTGAATATAACTCTACTTCTCCGAAGATAGTAAGGGCAGCCTCCTTTGGCCAGACACATTTATTATAACTTGCTTTAGTTATGGCGCCATATGCATGGGCATTACATTACTGGGGAAGACTTCATGGGCTTTTTATTACTGGGAAGGGTGCAGGGCATTTCATTACTGGGGAGACTGCATCAGACATTTCATTACTGGGGTGGCTGTAGGCATTTCATTAATGGGGGAAGCTGCATGGGCATTTCATTAGTGGGGAGGCTGCTTGGGAATTTTATTATTAGGAGAGGCTAAATGGGCATGTCATTACTGGGGAGGCTGCATGGGCATGTAATTAGTGGGGGGAGGCTACATGAACATATCATACTAGGGGAGGCTGCATAGGTATTTCATTACTGGGGAGACTGCATGGCCATTTCATTACTGGGGGAGGCTGCATGGGCATTTTATTACTGGGGTAGGTTGTGACCAATGCATTTCCCATCCTAGGATTATACTCAAGTCAATACGTTTTCGCAGTATTTTGTGGTAAAATTTGGTTTCTTGGCTTGTACTTAGGTTGGCTAAAACAGGCAGCCCCTGGGTTACATACAAGATAGGGTCTGTAGGTTTGTTCTTAAGTTGAATTTGTATGTAAGTCGGAACCGTATATTTTATCATTGTAATCCCAGCCAGAACTTTTTTGGTCTCTGTGACAACTGGATTTTAAAAATGTTGGGATGTCATAAGAATCAGGATTAACACTAAAGCTTCATTACAGACACCTTTGATAATTGTTACAGCTGTTTATTGTAGCCTAGGCCTAAAGTACAGTAAATTACCAATATCCAGTGGTCCTTCTTAAGTAGGGGACCGCCTGTACTCAAATCTAAAGCAAGTTATAATAAATGTGTCTGGCCACAGGAGGCTGCCCTTACTATCTTCGGAGAAGTAGTGTTATATTCACAAATGTGTTTAAATATGTAATATGTGTTTAAATATGTAAATTCAGGGTCACCACTAGCAATCTGAGGGCTCCTGACTGACAAGATTTCTGGTCCCCCCTCCACACTTTTCCCATCTTATACTATTAAACCACTTCACATATAAGAGCTTCATAAATTTATTCTCATCATATATAGTTCCCTTGAATTAATTATAGCAAATACAGCACCCCAAATTTATTATATATACTGTACCCTCTATTTCATTAATTAAGGGTGTTTCATATAACATAAAGCGCAAAATGCATTAACAATCAGTAGATAGGGAGCCGCTGCAGCACATGCCCCCAGTAGATAAGTAGGCACTGCATATAGCCAAATCTAGATTTGAGTACAGGGCGTGCATCTACTTAAAAGGAACCTACCGCGGGTATCGCGGTTTAAAACTTTTTAAACTGTATAGCCAGCGCAGGAGGTACGCGCTCGGTCGCTACCATGCGCGCGGCGCTACATAGGAAGTGAAGAGGAGCCGCGCGCATGGTAAGCGCCGAGCGCGTACCTCCCTGCGCCGGCTATACAGTTTAAAAAGTGTTTTAAACCGCGATACCGCGGTTAAAACACTAACAAAAATAAGCTCCGGCACCAGCTCAGCCTGAGCTGGTGCTCGGTGTTTCTTCTGGAAAACCTGCCACTTCACGTGGTAGTTTCCTTAAGAACACTCGACTTACAGACGACCCCCTAGTTACAAACGGACCACGGATATTGGTAATTTACTGTACTTTAGGCCTAGGCTACAATAACAGCTGTAACATTATCAAAGTGTCTGAATGAAGCGTTAGTGTAATCCTATTCTTAGACATCCCAACATTTTTAAAATCCAGTTGTTCACCGAGACCAAACGTTCTGGCTGGGATTACATGATAAAAATATACGGTTCCGACTTACATACAATTCAACTCTAAGAACAAACCTACGACCCTATCTTGTATGTACCCAGGGGCTGCCTGTTTTAGCCAACCTAAGTACAAGCCAAGAAACCAAATTTTACCACAAAATACTTGCGAAAAACGTATTGACTTGAGTATATCCTAGGATGGAAATGCATTGGTACAACCTACCCCAGTAATAAAATGCCCATCCAGCCTCCCCCAGTATGAAATGCCCCATGCAGTCTCCACAGTAATGAAATACCTATGCAGCCTCCCTAGTATGATGTCCATGCAGCCTCCCCCACTAATACATGCCCATGCAGCCTCCCCAGTAATGACATGCCCAGTACAGCTCTCCTAATAATAAAATCCCAAGCTGCCTCCCCACTAATGAAATGCCTGTCAGCTCCCCCTTAATGAAATGCCTACAGCCACCACAGTAATGCTGAAATGTATGATGCAGGCTGCCCCAGTAATGAAAGGCCAGCACCCTTCCCAGAAGAAATGCCCATAGTCTTCCACAGTAATGTAATGCCCTGCATTGGGCCTCCCCAGTAATGAAATGCACTATAGCCCCCCTGGAATGAAATGCCAATGGAGCCTTCCCCAGTAATGGAATGCCCAGCATCCTCCCCAGTAATGAAATCCCCATGCGGCCTCCCCAGTTTTGATATACCCCATGCAGCCTCACCCAAGTAATGTAATGCCCTGCACTAGCCCCATGTTACATGAAAAAAAAAAACACAAGTACTTACCTTGGCGCTCCTCATGGTTCCTCTTCTCTTCTTTGTGTAACATAGCGGGCAGAGACGCATCCATGCGCTCTGCACATCCAACACACTATTATGAGGTGTGTTTGCCACTGATGGCGTTATAAAAGTGTGTGCAGGCAGAGCGCATGGATGCGTCTGTTGCCCGCTCTGTTATACAAGAAGCCGAGGTGAGAAGGAGTGCTAGAGGTAAGTAATTTTTTAATACACTCCAGCATAAGCCTAGTGGGCGTTTTTCAACACGCACGTTGTGCAGCTGTCTAAAAGTAGAATGTTCTTAGTTGCCCATGTAACCAATTACAGCTCCCTTTAAAATATCAGGAGCACTGGTAAAATGAACTGAGCTGTTATGGTTGCCAGTGGTAACTAAGAACATTCTTACTTTTAGACGCGTTGATCAATTTTGCTCCACGTGCTGAAAAACTTGGCTGATACTCGAGAATATATACGGTACCGTATATACTTGAGTATAAGCTGACCCGAGTATAAGCCGGGTACCATTATCATGTGACATTTGGCATCCGAAAATCCCTTGTGCGTATGCGCAGACCGGGATGACAGGAAGTGACGTCTTCCGTCTTCCCCGCCCACAACCGCTTAGACAGTGTGTGAATTGTCCACCTACCAATCAAGGCAGGCTACAGATTCAGGTATGCCCTCAAAACTGTATATAATTCTCTTATTATTTGTATTCTGTCTTTTCTTGTTTTCTGTGTTACCTGTATATTAAGACAGCCCCCTGTTAGTATATCAGCCCCACCCCCCTGTGTATATAACCTTACAGCCCACTAAATGTATAGCCCTGCCAGCCCCTTAAAGTATATAGCCAGCCACCCTTAGTATATATAGCCTGCCAGCCCCTCCTGTTGGGTATAGCTTGTCAGTAAAAAAAATAAAGAGTGCGCGTCGAATGGTGAGATAGTCTTTTTTTTTTTTTGTTAGCCGAGTATACTGAGTGGGGATTTTCAGACACAAAATTGGTGCGGAAAAACTCAGCTTATACTCGGATATACGATAATGAAGTGTGAGTTAATATTAATTCTAGTAGCTTTAATATTAAAGAGGAGACAATAGTTTGTCAATATATAAGTAAATGACTTTACATATACACTTACAAGTAATACAATTAAAAGAATCTCTTTATATGAAGACATAATTCTTTCAATGGCATCAGCACCAGATGCTAATAGGTTCTGGCCGTAGTGGAAGGCTTCAGTACGTTCACTCACCATTGCATGTTTCTGCCCATCTTCTGAATCTAACAAAAAAAAGAATGTTTGAAATATGTCTACATAATTAAAGCCAGTTCATGGACACCAAATATGGTTCTTACTCTGTTACTATTCTGTCTAAAGGCACTAAATCTGGTAATGACATCCCAACTATATTCTATATTCTGGAGAATAATCATTATTCAGAAAAAATGCTGAATACTAATCTATAGAGAGTCATGGACGGGGGTGGAAAAGAGTCACACTTAAGAGATATAGAAATAATTGATGTATGAAGTGACATAAACACTTCCATGATCGGGGGAGTTTATTTATGGTTTCACTAGGTGGTCCAGATGGGACCTTTCTTATTGTGGGTCAGTATGATCAGTAGATACAATAACTTAAAAATTAAAACAGGGTACAGTTATGTTGTTGCGCATTAAGGTCCTAATGACATTCACAACCAACCCGATCCGGATGAAGGCACCTTATCTTCTTCATTTCCCATAAGAAAGGGAACTCGGCAGGGCTGTCCCTTGATCATCCAATATCTTTAGCGTCATGATTGGGAACTGCTCTGCATTCAGAGATAATGTTCTTTTGTACGTTACTGACCCACTAACTTTCCCCCCAACATCTTTGGAGGTTATCTCAACTTTTGGCTACTTTAGCAACATAAATGTCATTACTAAATGCCGTGGAAATGGAAACTGGCCTGCCCTTCCCATGATAGCAATACATGACAACTACCATCCAGCTGGCAGGAACAGGCAATAAACGTCCCTAGGCTCCATATCCTCTCTAACATATTTTGAATTACTCCCTTACTTTGGAATTTCCTGCAGAAATTGCAAAACAATCTTAAAGCAACTAGTAAACACAGGTTCCATGGAGCCCTTTTAACTAACTGACACCCTTCTTTTAGCTAAAAATTGTTTCCCTCATATCCCCATAAAATCAACTGTATGTCATAGTACCTGGCATCAGAGGTAGTGCAATGCTATGTGGCCCCTCCCATCTACTAATCCTCTGCCTTATATCTCCTATCCCCTGGTCACAGGACATGAATGTAAACAAGTAACAATATGTAAAACATTTGACCACATATTTACTATAAGTAAACAGAGCTTTATATACTCTAACTGACTATTGTCAGAATGTCTCTAAGTACTAGTTCTAAAAGCATCAGTGAGACCTGTCAATCATTAACATGGAGGGAGGGCAGTGACTGAGATTGAAGAGACATAAACGCAAATGCAATGCAAATGCCACGTAAAATCATATGTGACGTAAATGCACCTAAACACAAATGTGACACAAACGCCGATAAAGCAAATTCCACTCACGATAAGTGTAAACGCAATGCAAACGTAACACCACTAAATGTAAGTCTTACAAGACATAATGCAATCACCAAGTAAGCATAAATTTGATGAAAACGACTAAAAGCAAAAGGAATTTAAATGTAATGCCACATAAACATAAGTGTAATTTGACAACACACCACGTAAGTAAACCAATGTAAGCGTAAATGCAACGTAGGCTTGCACAATATTTTCATCGAGTTATGCTGCATTACATTGCTCTTACGCTTATGTGATGTTTGGGTTGCATATACACTTATGCTTATGTAATTGCGTCATGTTTACACTTACCTGCGGTTTTTTCATTGAGTGTACACTTACCGTTGGAGTTTGCATTGTGCTTACAATTATGTTGTTCACTTTTGCTGGGCTTACGTTCACGCGTTTGCGTTTCATTTGAGTCACGATTTTGCTTTCCTTTAAATGGTGTTGTGTGCGTTTACACAAAATTGCATTTGATTTGTTTCTCCACGTAAGCGTACCGCAATGAAAAAAAATTACAGCTCAAATTGTTCATAGGTAGCCTCCTCTGACATTGCCTGCCACTGATGGACAGTATGAGAGATGATTAGCATAAAACACGCCTCCATCTCCAGCCCCAACCCTTCCTCTTTGACCAGACATAAATTACAATAGGTCAGATACTGGGAATTATCTCTCTGCAATCGTGGGGGCTATAAAGAAATATTCAAAGTTCCCCTAAATCTGTGTAAGAGCCTCTACAAAATGGTATGTTCAGTTTCACATGTGTGAGGTGGTCAAAGGTCTCTCTTGAGTCTTGGTCCTCTAAGAACATTTCCCAGCTTGGGAGGTCAACTATATTAATGGACTGTCCTCCAAGATTACTCTATCCAAGAGTTCTTCTCCAAACTAAATGGTATTCTCAACCGTTTGCTCGGTCCTCATCTTGTCTAAAATAGTCTACATTGTCTATGTCATGTATCAGATTGCAAGGGTATTTTGTTGCTGCTCTTTTAGCTAGAATACTAAATTGGTTTTGGAACCATAAAAGCAACTTTGGATGCAGCTTTAAAATGCACTTTCACCGTGCCTCTCACATTCTTCCAAGGTCTTTGACAACAGTCCCATGATCATCACACAAGATTCCCTTTGAAGTGGCCCAAGTCCTTAAATCGCTTCTTGGACTAAAGCACCAATCTCAGATAATTAGGATTGTTGGCTGCCAGTTTTCCGGCGCCCTTTGTGGTACAAGGACCACTTGCGCCACTTCCTATCAGTTCCTCCCTCAAAACGTTTGCAAAATCCACTGCTGGGTATAAACCTCTTGGAATATACCCAGGAGCTTCACTGCACCTCAAACAGGTGTCAGGACAGACAGGGAAGACTGAGACATTTGGTCAGGACCTAATGCCTTCTAGATAAGACTTTATAGTTAGTTTCCTGGCCTTTACATGAAAGCCACAGTTTATGACACAATCAAAGTCTTTTAACCAGCCATCAGTGGAAACGCAGCGGGTTACACCCACTGTGCTATCTTTTGGTGTGACTTTGGGCCGCACATAAAGGCGTTATCCCTTGACCTCTCGGTATTCACCCTTTTACCCCTATACAGGGATCTGAACTTCGCCTGCAGAGAGATCACAGGGCTTCCTCTTGTGGTGTTCCAGTATAGATAGCAGCTGCCCAGCAGGCACAGGGACACCGATATTGGTACCAAGGGGTCAGGCAGAGGCCGGTAGTCAAAGTCAGTCGAGGAGCAGGCGGTGTACAATCAGAGTCAGGAACAGGTAGAAGGTTGTGGCAGGCAGCACAGGAAACAAGCCTGGGTCGGATACCAGGGAGCACAGAATAAAAACTGAGTTAGAAAAACCAGGGTCACACGACAGGGGACAAGCAGAATCAGTACCATACAGCAGGACTAGCAAGCTAGGAACCTTTTTTAAGGAACGGAGAACTGCTGGGCTATATGGCAGAGGTGCATGTGATAGGCTGGGACAGCTCTGCTGTAGCTTCACAGGCTTTACACTGTGCCAGAGCACTTTCACCTTCTGTGTGATGAAGCTTTCTCTGCTGCCGTGAGATTACAGCAGGTAGAGGGATGGAGGAAGTGCTGAAGGAGCGGGGAGGGGGTGAGTCACATTGTAACAGTCTGTGAAGCCATAGCACGGCAGGGCCCTTGGTAATGATCCTTCGGCTCAGTAGCATAATTTTAAAAATGGATTTTATAAGGAGGAGTCCATGGATATCAAACAATGAAGATCACCGCAGTCATGATGCTTGGATCCATGAGTAAGTGTCCCTGGTTATCATGGTAATTTCAAGGGTAAATTTCCTTTTAGTTGTTTTTAAATAGATTTTTAGGCATTCTAGGATACTTGAACCTTGGGGGTCTTATTATTGATACAGGATCCAGCTGGGACTTATACAGGTCTGCTCTAAAAGTCTTAGTCTTAGATTCTTCCTTTCCAATGACTTTAGCTTGTTTTCAAATGGAAGATTCCAGGATTGGCAGCAAGCCTCAGTCAGTAGGCTACCGAACTTTGCAAGAATGGTGCACGCATGGCACAATGCTAAAGGAGGGCCTTGTGCAGCTTTGAACTTAAATGCTAAGAAATAAAGCTTGTTTTCTCTGAAGTCCGAACACTTTCAAAGGACACCATGGTATGTTTTTGGTTTCTTAATTGTTTTTCAGCATCATTGTCTTCCTCTATTTTCTATTCATCATATTGCAATAAGCATAGTATTGCTCTCACCTCCATCTGCAAAGCCTGTTGCAGTGATGATGGGCACGGCCACCATAACAAGCCCACTTCCACTCCATACATACATTCATGAGAAACTGCTCTATCATCACATACCACAGACGTTTGGACAAAATGAGATCATTTGATCTGCAGTGCCATATAGCTTCTGAAGTGTTTGTCATTCTACCTAGAAAAAAAGACAGAGTGCAACATCATAAAAATAGTTATAGTTTTATCAGAATTTGAAGCTTTATTATTATTTGAAGTATAAGCATTAGAGTATAATAAAATGAGTTTTTTTTACTTACAAAGATACAGATAAAATTGAATTGACATGCACAAACAACTCCTAAATGCGCGTCCATACGCTCCAAGCTGTTCTAACACTAAGACCCATGCCCTGACTTGTGTTCAGGCAAACTTGCTCAGTGTATTTTGGGATTTACCAGACCGAACCTAGGGCTACTTAACTGAACTTTAAGCTGAGTTTGGTCCAGTAAATCCAAAATAGGATAAATAAACTCACTCATGGGCTACAGCATGAATGTTAGAACAGCTTGAGCCATGGACACAAGTGTAGCTGCTGATATCCACAGACCTGATAACACTCATACATCGTCTCTTGGGAACTGATCAAAAAACAAAACCATTGTTTATTTAATTTAATTGTATTGATGATTGATTCATTAATAAAAACATGTTCGGTTTCATTCACTGATTGCATCTAAAGATTGAATACTGTCCAGATTCTCTACTTACACTCAGTCATGCTGTTAAATATGGTCATTGAACCCAAGTTTCGTTATCATAGCAAAACACAATCGATTATCAATCTAAAGTCAGAATATTCCAGTGCCATGCAACAATCCACAGCTCTCTTTAACATATTCTGTCACTGGTAAAAGACCGCTTTGTATGTTGCCATGGCAACTGGAAATATTCTGACTTTCTTAGACACTTGACTAATTGCCCCAATATCTGTTTTCTCTCTTCTACATTAACTCCTAAAGAGAACCCGTCATGCAAAATAACCCCTAACACTAATTATTTTCATAAACTGCCATTAGAAGCATGCCTCTATCCCTTCATTGTCCTACATGCTGTAACCAACAATGAGGCCCTAAAGTGTGCAAATGACCTGTGAAATGTCCAATGTCATTAGCATATTCAAGCTGTCCGCTTATTCATGAGTGAGGGCACAGCCACACCCCCAGTGCTTGACTGACAGCTGCTCATGTAAATGGCTTCTCCATGTGCTTGCTTCTGGCCACCCGCCTGCAGCAGTGTTTGCATTGTGTGTGTGTGTGTGTATAGGGAGAACAACAGTTCCTGGCAGCCCATGTTATAGCAGAAAAATGTCAGGTACTTGTGTAGCTGATGTCTGTGTCTCTGGTATTAGGGGATGCAGCATGTCAGCAGGGAAAGCACAGACACTAACACATGCTTTACTATACATACACACGGACATGAGAGGGGGAGGAGAGGGAGAGGGGGAACAGGGTGACATCATGGCTCTGACCATGTGACCAGCCTCATTTACATAATAAAGAAAAAGATGATTTTATAATGATTAATGTATGATGACTAGATAAAGGCTGGGATGGATCATTGTGAGCTGCTCCAATAGGTGAGGTGACAGGACTAGTGAAACAGACCTGATGACAGGTGTCCTTTAAAGGGGTATTCCTACTAAGACATGATTCTTAAATATGCTCAGGATACAAAATACAGATTCTCTAATTCTATGTTTAATAAGAAAAATACATTATTTCACATACATATTTCAACCTGTTCTCTACAATTTCCTGATGTTTTATATTTTGGTTGCCTGGATAGACCATAAACTTGTGACTAAGGTTGGGCAGATTTCTCTCACATGAATAGTTCTCTTGTGTGCAGAAGTCAGAGTGAACTACAGACGAGGACACTACTGTCAGCCGCGTGCAGAGGTGAACTTGCCCACCACTGGATATAATGTGTAACACAAATACTGTCTTCAGTCGAGGGGAGGGACAGCATAGCATGTGCTGATGTTTTATTGAAAGATGAGTCAGTAGAGCTGGGTGTGTCACTGTGGGGCGAGATTCGTTTACTTACTGGTCCATTCGCGATCCAGCGGCGCGTCTCTCGCGGTGGATTGGGTTCTGGCCGGGATTCATCCATGGCATTGAAGGTAAGCGCTGTGGTGAGCGTCACTTGTGTTTTTGAAATGCGGCGGGTTTTATCAGAATCCGTCGGGGTTTCCGACCGCACGCCCCGATTATCCGCCGCATGCATGCGGCAGATGTCCCAATCTGATCGCTTGCGCGAAATCCCGGGGCAATACGGGAAATGGGCGCAAACGAAAATTCGGGTAACCCGTGCAAACCGCGAATCGGGCCCTGATAATGACCCACTGTGTCTTTATCCCTCTCATAATCTGTACTGTATCTCTCTCTTTTTCTATGTGTCGAAGTTAGTAGAATCTTCAGAAGCTAAATAAAGAGTAGGTATACCCTGTATCTGATAATCTAAGCCCGTCTGCACACAGCATATCAGAGCACAGAGAATCCTGAAGTGTCTAGATAATCATGCTAATTATTGGCAGAGGCTACTGGGGCTAGGATTAGCCTTTTATTCCCAAACAATAGGGGATAACAACTCCAAATGGTAACTGGAAAAAGCATCTCATCTGCATAAAAAATCCATCACACATGACCCCAATAACAAAAACAAAAATTGTTATAGCCTTCAAAAGGGGCCAATGGGAAATCTAAAATCCTTGCAGTTGCAGGGCTTCCCTTCCTAAGGAGCGCCCTTGGGAGATATCGGCCACATTGGGGGGTCTCTGCCCAAAAGGAATTGCAGAACAACTGTAAGATGGGTTCTCTTTTTATCTTTTGGATATGTGTAATTTTGATTTGTAACTATGGGTAAGGTTAACAATCTCCTAAATCTGTTTCTGATAGTTGAGGTTGCAGAGTTTTGAAAATGGGTTGTTATATAGGGGTTTTGATTTAAATATGTAAAATTTCATAAAAAAAAAAAAAATTCCCCAAAGTAGCCAATTGTGAAAATAGGAAAATCGATATCAAAAGTAAATTATCCAGACATTTCACAAAAATATGAAAAATGTACAGTAATCATATGGGAAAGTTATTCAGCAACATATTTAGGTGGTGAGGTAAATACTCTGCCCTGAAAAATGCGATGATTATGAATTCCAAAAAATGGCAATTTACAAAAATTATCATTTTTTCTTTTTTTTTTGTAAATAAACTCAAAACTCATAAGCCAAATTAACAACTAAATGAAGTACAACATGTGGGGAAAAAAACGAATCTTCAGAATCGCTTTGATAAGTAATCTCAACGACCATTTTTCACTCACCACCTCAAAAATCTAAACTTTTTTTATTTTTCCACATAAAAGCTCTGTGACGGCTTATTTTCTGCGTACAAATTGGCACTGTAGTATTTAATATTCCAGTCCGTGTACTGGGAAGCGGGAAAAATCCAAATGCAGTGAAATGGTGAAAAAACACATTTGCGACGTTTTCTTGTGGGCCTCTGATTTTAAGCTTTCATGTGCGCACCAAATGACCATGTCATACTTTATTCTTGGGCGGTACGATACGGGGATACCAAATTTGTATAGGTTTTCATAATGGTTCATACATTTAAAAAAATTAAACCATTGTACAAAAAATTTTTTGGGGATTTTGCCATCTTCTGGCGCCAACCACGTTTTCATACTTTGGTGTACACAGCTGTGGGTGGGTGTAATTTTGTCGACTTTTGATGGCGTTTTTCATTGCCGAATTTTAGGACTGTGCGACCTTTTGATCACTTTTTATTAATTGGATGTTATTTTCCGTTACAGGGTTAAAAAGCAGTGAAAACCGTTATTATATTTTGATCGGGCATTTTCGGACATGGCGATACCTTAGTGTTTACTGTTTTATTAATATTTATCAGCAGTTCTAGGGAAAGGGGGGTGATTTGAATTTTTAGGGTTTTTTATTATATTTTTTTTTCCTTTTTTATTTTTACTTTTTGCAATATGGCAGTAGATGGGAAATTTACTCCTCATTCATTACAATGTGCTGCAAATTGTAATTGAATGGGTTAAAATGAGACAGACTTCGGGCCTTTATGAGACCGAAGCGGCCATGGCAGGATCACCGCTCCCCGAGACGTCATCGAGGGAGCGACGAGATCCGGCAGATGGTGCGCCATCCATCTTTTTGAAGAGCGCGGCACAGTTACCGGCGGCGATCACGTGACTGAGAGCACCCGCGATCGGTGTGTTACCGGTAAGCCTTTGCTGCAATATGCAGCAAATACTTACCGGCTATGGAGAGGGCTCGGCTGCGAGCCCTCTCCATGCACCGGGACCGGCGGCGCCGACGTATGATTGTTTTTAATGATTGCTAAAGTCGGCTGGTCAGGCAGGACTAACTAGCGCATGTCTGGCCACCGCTGAGCAGTATGAGGTTGTCGTATCCAGGAAGCTATCTCGCGGGACAACATGGCTAAATTTATGAGAAATATCTCATACAACAAGAACATTTTTTTAAATAACATCCATTGAAGAAATGTTTACCTATAGCAAATGCATTAAATTAAACATGAGCCCAGGTGGAATTATCCTTACACCCTTCCCACTGCTGCACCGTACTAGTAAGGCGCGCCGGGTCCCGCTGCATGGAGAGGGCTCGCGGGCCGAGCCTCTCCATAGACCGGTAAGTCTTGCTGCATATTGCACAAAGCTTACCAGTAAACACGGATCGCGGGGTCTTTTACGTCGATCGACGCCGGCAATAAGGGCATTTGACACAAGAGTGCCCTTTTCTGGTACACAGTGTTGGAGCATCCTATGGCAAATTGATGAGATTTTCATCAATTCGTTGTTATGGAGGAAAAGAAAATCATCAATTTTGGTAAGATTTTTTTGTTTTGTTTTGGCCGTTCACCATATTATAACATAATATGTTATTTCTAATCTATGGTCGCCACGATACGAAAATACATAATTTATATGGATTTTGGATTCCCCTCCTGCCTCATTTACTGAATAAAAAACTAATTTGGAGAAAATTTGTAATTTCAGCATCACCATCTTTTTGGAACCATGTACCCAAATTTTATTACTTTTTAGAGCCTTTTTTTCTGAATGTTTTTCAGTTTTTCTACTGCCGCTTACCGTGCAGTGCTAATACCAATTATGTTTTTTTATACAGAGACATGTTACGGACGTAACAAACCAAACGTATGTGGGGGGGGGGGATATTTTGTATTTGTTGTGGTTTATATCTTGTATTAAGTGTTGTAAGCGGAATGGATTTTATGAGGCTTCTATTTTATTATTATTTAATGTTTAAAAACTTTTTTTTCTTTTTTTTAATTTATACAAACTTGATCTGGTTCAAGCCCAAGTGTACTAGTGTATGTAGTGTAGTGTAAATGGTTGGCATGTGTGCATAGTCAGACAGTTTACCGTGAGCCGTAAGGGGTCTGATTGCGCAGGCATCAGGCAGCCCCAGGGCACTACAGCATACTCAGGGCTGCCATGAAATGGATTGGAGCCCCCGGTAAGCGGCACAGGGGATCCGAATCCCTAGGGAGAGACCCATAAAGTGCGGTCATGCTTCCCATGGGTGTTAATAGTGTGTGTCAACTGTATACTATACAGCTGACAAACATGCCGCTTCAGGTGACAGCTGAGTTGTGAACCGGTTTGCCAGAAGTGGGCATAATAGCACCTCCTGGTTGCAGGAAGTAGTTAACTGATAAGTGGATTCCGTTTGGTATTCGATTTTCACGTGTATATCTTAGAAAATCTTTTTCTACACAGATGTCACTGGGATACATCCAAGTACCATTGTTTTTCACTGACCCACGGTGGGAGATGTATCAGAAGTGCTGACACCAAAAATTTTCTAGTTGCTTATGGAAAACCAATCACAACTATCATTAGTTTTACCACAGCAATCTATATAAAAACGAACTCTGGTTACAATGAGCAACTAGAACTGTTTTGCTTTCGAAACTAATAAATATCCCCCCTGGACATAAGAGGGGAGCATTCAGTATTTGTGGCACTAGTTGTTTTTGGGCACCCATTATTGTGTTGTGTTACGGTGTTGTTATATTGTGGTGCACGCTTAACGTATTTGGCGTACGTAAGAAAAACAAATGAAAGTCAGAAGGGGTTTTCCAAAATTTGTAAGACTTGCCTGTGTGGTCTCATTTGTGCTAAAAAATGAAACAAAAAATGTAGAACCTTTAAGTGTAGTTAGTAACTTAAGATTGGAAGAGCAGAACCCAAAATTGAGTGACAAAAAAATAAAAGTTGTAAGAGCCAGGAAATTAAGCTTTTAATTTGAGTGCGACTGACAAAAAAATACTGCGCCAAAAAAAATGGTGCTAAGCCCTAATAAATGCCCCCCCAGGACATCATGTGTTAAAAAAATAGTAGTGCATTATCCATTCAAATGTATTGCATTAGTGCATGTGCCCTGTCTGGTACAAAAATTGATAGCCACATCTGTTTTTCTCATGGGCCCATTAAACCCTGAGGATTGCGGGTCACAAGTTTGCCTCTAGCGTCGGCATGATTGCATTATGTGTTTCTAGCGAAACCAAATCATGCATTTGACTGAAAGCAAGGCTCTCCCCGTGGCGCTAGTGATGTGTCACTGAACCATAACACTGACTGGGCTCTTCAATCATATAAATAGAGTACTGGATGTTGTATAGAATTACCAAGCCCTTTTTGATGACCAACCCTATGACTAGGTTTCCCATATTGTTTAGCCGAAACCCTTCAAAGGAGATTACCTCCGGGATAAGGATTGTAAACCAAGCACACGACATAATAGTGTGGCCCCCTCTGGCACGGTATGTTCTTCTTAGAAGCTTCTTTGCCTGTTTATAAGAAAAAATGCTTAAAAATTATGCAAATGATCTGGAGTTACTCCAGGCTCAATTAACACCAATGGGAGCCCGGTACCCCAAGGCCGCGGTCACACGTACCGCTAGGCGTCCTTAATACGGACGCTAGCGCAACAGGGGGGAGGTCCTCGGCCCCAACGCACATGCGTTCAGGGGGAAACGATTGCGATTGTTAAGTGGAATGCACTGAAAAGAATGAAAATGCTTGAACATGTATTATAAAAGTGACCAGTTTTGTGTATGGCTGACACTCACGTGCACAAAATTTACACCTAAAGGGGTGTTCGAGGCAGAGTCGGGAATGGGGCACCATACTCTGCACACTTCATAAGCAAACTGCACACACTGCAGTTTTCACTACTGATTTGATAATTTGGCCCCAAGCGGGCCCGTGCCCATGAGTCAAGAGTAAAACAGTGGGTAAATTGTACGCCTCTATATCACAAAAGTAAAGCAGATGTTGAACACTCTTTCAACACTTACATAACAACAAGGGATTTCTGGGCATTTCTTACAGTAAAAAACCATTGACTTTGTATGCATTAAGCACTTATAGATTCTCCCTTCGACTTTGACTGAACAAACTTAAGGGCTTCTAAAGGGAGGGAAGGGCCCTCACACTCCGGAGTAGTGGGGACGTTAAGCAAAGCAAAAGCGGGACACATCGCGCCAAGGTGAGACCATATGCTAAACTGGCAGGAAAATTTGGGATCTCCTTCTTGAGCTTCTGCTGATAATGACAACAGGTTATTATTATAATAATTTTCCATAAGTTTGACGATCAGATTATGAGTATGTCTCACTTGGTCAAGGCTAACGACAGATTTAGCGGTTTATAGAGTACAAAACCATTATTGCCCATTAAGTGGGTTGAAAAGGACTCTATAAAGTAAACTAGTTACAATGGGAAACTGTGTTGGGTTCTGTTATCCATTTTTCACATCCTGACTATTTTCTGTTGTAATGAAAATTTTCTATTGTTAAATTTGTGTATTCTACTGCAAAAATCTGGTTACAGCGAACGATGCAAATACGGTCCTTACAATTGTCTGGTGGTTGCCAAGGAGAATGCCAGTTTCTGTAGTTCTGTGAAGTGATCCCAATTTCCCAACCTTTCTAAAACTGGATGACACCTCTGCTGCTTTTATCTCATGGGTAGCATCAAACTTCGCTGATCATACCAGGTGAAAAATAAGACTATTAATGACTTCTGTACAGAAGTTTTGTATTGTTTATATAAATAAACTGGCAAGTAGGAAGCATAACCCTAGTGTTTCTATTCAATGTTGTGTTTTTTTAGTTCTTTAATGTTTGATTGCAATGAACACTATAAACATTTGGCTTTTTGGCCAGGTCCACTTGTACCTGGTAGTAACATTGTTTCCTAGGAACAGGTTTAAATTTCGCAAGGGAAAGTAAAGGACATAATGGTTGTGGTGGGAAGGGCAGTCAGCATGACAATAGCGCCTTTTCTTTCCCAGGCTCTCAAATTTATCTCATTATCCCCCATGGTGCCTTGGCTTACCGTATGGCTTGTAGAATGCGATATAATCTACGTTGGCGGATAATCCGGATGTAGCACATAGAAGAGGTAGCCCTTCCTGTGGGCTGTTCTTCTGCCACCAGCTGCCAAATTTGGGCGAGAATGCTTTGGCACCTGTGGGACAGTAGCATACACACCAGGCCAGCCAGCAGTGTGTAGGCCCCAGGGGGATAGCTCTCTTGTCGAGGCAGTCTGGATGAGGGTGTAGGGGAGTCAGCACCACAGACCGGATGCGGCTTAGTCAGGGTTAGAGTACCGGCGTTGCTATGAATGGGGAGAACATCCTGATGTCTACGGTTCAGGGACTGGTAGGGGTTGGCGCGCCTGCTGTCCATATTGATATCTTGTAGGAGGTTGAGGGGTGAAGTAGGTTGGTGGCATGGTCCACACAGCCGGCGTGCGCAAGCGCAAGCGGCCCGCTTACACTCCACGGTTAGCGATCGCACTATTGACGAAGGGGGCGCGGGATGGGCGATCAGCAGCCACTTGATGAGCGACAGCAGGAAGCTCCGCCGGCTTCTTTCCACTATGTTTCACGATCTTCCCGTCAGCCGGCCACAGAGACAGAAAGGAGGTCCTGGAGATGAGAGCCAGGATGTGCACAGGACAGCAGCACCCAAGCTCCTTACTCACCAGCTGGGGAAGAAGCAACTTCGCGCTCCAGCAGTGCGGTTAGAATTCCGCATTGACGGCCCGGGGAGAGTGATGTGGGCCGCATGACCATGTGACCGTGACCGGGCTGCGATCCTGCCCGCCGGAGGTGCCGCTATGATGGGGTATAGGGTGTCCACACGTTAGCTGCAGCCAGCAGGAAGGCGGCGGCCCTCGCGGGCTAGCTCCTTGCTTCCCATTCCACCGTTCCGTGGCCTGCAGCATATGCTGAATCGGCATAACCTGCCACTAGGATAAGGACGATCACGTCCAGGCTAGCGCGCTGATCTGCTCGGCAGCCGCATCCCGTAGGGACACATGCACAATAATGACAGCTCACGCGGATGGTTCTGCCAGCATCGTCCACAATATCACTAATGACATAGCTGGCTACCGCCCATAGCCAGTGCCCCACTGCCTGCAGAGGGACAAGCTTCCACTGGCTGATGGCAGATGCCTTGCAGCAATATCAAGTGAACTGAATAATCTGCTACCAATTAGGCAAAAAACTGCAAGGAGGTCAGCGCTTCATGTGCTAAGGGATGATGAAGACAATGTATCCAGCATACAGTTATACAGCAGGTCCTATCTGCATATGCATTTATGTAAGAAGCAACCATTGAGGAGCCGGCTATAGCACGTGTGCAAATACAGTGCAGACACCACCCGTGACAACCACTGGTCATTCGCCCTTATAATATTCCTTTAAATATAGCGAACACAGATTCCGCAAAGCACTACATAGGCTGTCCCCAATAGGGGCTCACAACTCCTAATAACACCTACCAGTAAGTTTTGGCGTGTGGGAAGAAACAAGAGGACGCGAGAAACCAGGCAAACACAAAGAGAACATACAACTCTTGCAAATGTGAAGCCCGTATGGAAATTGAACTGAGGACCCCAAGCGCAGCAAAGTGCCCCTGTGTAGTGCGTAACCACTGAGTCACCCTTCATGCCCCCTCCAACCCACTTAAAGAAAACTGGAATACGAAGCCCTGATAAATGCCCCCCAAAAAATACAATAAAATATTCCAGTTGTACTATTTCAAAAATCCCAAAAAACCACAGTCATTACAAGTTATAATGTTCACCTGGTGCTCAAAAACTATCTACCCACGTACAGTAAACTGACAACTCAAAATAAAACATCATATAAGATATATTTATATATATATATATATATAATATATATATATATATATATATATATAGTACCCCAAACAAACATTAAAGTATGTACAGCAGCCACAAAGTATTATATATACCAGGACCCCTTCCCCCCTCGAAATGCATCAGACAAAACTAATAAAAATGCATAGTATAAGTTATTATATAAAGCATCAGTTTGTCCTTTAAAATTTGTAATAATTTAAGAAGTTGGCCTCTTTTTAATAAATCTGTTCAATTAGATAGTCTATCCGTTGTTACATGTACCTTTCTTTGGTCTTGATAACTTCCGGCCGTTACTGTTCTCACACATGCGACCATTCATGACTGGAACGAGAGTAATGTGTTCGGTAAAATATACCTTCTTCGGAATCATTGGCTATGATGATGAGTGTCTTCCGCCCATATAAAAACATTGTATAATATATATCATTGACTGTCATTTGTCTTCATTATCTTTATGTACAACTTATATCGGAATTATATTGTTGGGGGCTAGCACCAGTCGTGAGGCAAGGCTGAGTGGGACACCTAACAGCAGAGTATAAGATGCTTGGAAGACAGACACTGACTGTTTACACTAAGGGTGATGTCACACATAGCGTTTTTGGTCCGTTTTTAAAACATCGCATTAGCAGTCCGTTTTGTGGCAGTTTACATGCGTTTTGCTTACAAACCTGTTTATCTTTAGAAGTTGAATTGGAAAAAAAACGGACTAAAAAACGCGACCCAAAAAACGCCATGTGTGGCAGTCACACCTGTCCCACATACTGTCAACCCAGTTCGTCCCCCTGCTTTTCGCAATTAGATCAGACTGGCGCTCTTCCTTAGTGACACATTAATCAGGATCTTCAAATACCATCATAAGATATGAAGGGATAATGAAATGTCGATATTACAACACATAGTAGCGTGTGCCCGCATATATATGACAGCTATCTACCCATTGTCATCTAAACCACACTTCATTCTTTTAACCAATCAAGCCTATATCATTGTGCATCTCCCAATGAGTCTCTATTTTCATGTCTGTCTTCACTGACAGGACAGAGGAGGAAGGGGACAGACGCAGGATTGAGTCATACCTTGGCTTCTTGCAGCTATCATATTGATCAGGGTTCACACATGTTTTTGATATAATATCTAAGGCTGTAACCAAGAGCTTTCTTTTTCTTTCAGTGAGACCGAAAAAAAACGGCACTCCAACAGGTAAAATCTCTTTGGAGGGGTAGACGCTCATGCAGGACTTGCGGTATTCACTATTTTCACAACTCCACAACGACCTCTCATATGATACATTTCTCACCAGAGATCACATTGAGGAGTAGAGGATCGAACATAAGGAGATAATACCTCGGTAAAATGAAAGTTACTCTAATCCATTCTATTACGCCCATGAAGTCTTCCCCAGTAATGTAATGCCCATGCATATGGCGCCTCCCCCAGTAATGAAATGCACTATAGCCCCCCTGGAATGAAATGCCAATGGAGCCTTCCCCAGTAATGGAATGCCCAGCATCCTCCCCAGTAATGAAATACCCCATGCGGCCTCCCCAGTTTTGATATACCCCATGCAGCCTCCCCAAGTAATGTAATGCCCTGCACTAGCCCCTTGTTACATGAAAAAAAAAAAACAATGTACTTACCTTGGCGCTCCTCATGGCTCCTCTTCTCTCTCTTCTTTGTGTAACATAGCGGGCAGAGACGCATCCATGCGCTCTGCACATCCACACACTATTATGAGGTGGTGTTGCCACTGATGGCGTTATAAGAGTGTGTGCAGGCAGAGCGCATGGATGCGTCTTTGCCCGCTCTGTTATACAAGAAGCCGAGGTGAGAAGGAGTGCTAGAGGGTAAGTATATTTTTTAATACACTCCAGCATAAGCCTAGTGGGGCTTTTTCAACACGCACGTTGGTGCAGCTGTCTAAAAGTAAGAATGTTCTTAGTTGCCCATGGTAACCAATTACAGCTCCCTTTAAAATATTCAGGAGCACTGGTAAAATGAAATCTGAGCTGTTATTGGTTGCCAGTGGTAACTAAGAACATTCTTACTTTTAGACAGCTTGATCAATTTTGCTCCACTGTGCTGAAAAACTTGGCTGATACTCGAGAATATATACGGTACCGTATATACTTGAGTATAAGCTGACCCGAGTATAAGCCAGGGTACCAGTATCATGTGACATTTGGCATCCGAAAATCCCTTGTGCGTATGCGCAGACCGGGATGACCGGAAGTGACGTCTTCCGGTCTTCCCCGCGCCACAACACGCTTAGACAGTGTGTGAATTGTCCACCTACCAATCAAGGCAGGCTACAGATTCAGGTATGCCCATAAAAACTGTATATAAGTCTCTTAATGTTATTTCTGTATCTTTTTTTCTTGTTTCTGTGTTACCTGTAGTATATAGACAGCCCCCTGTAGTATATAGCCCCCCACCCCCCTGTATTATATAACCTTCCAGCCCACTTTAATGTATAGCCTGCCAGCCCCTTAAAGTATATAGCCAGCCCACCCTTTAGTATATATAGCCTGCCAGCCCCCGGTAGGGAGTAGCTTTTTTGTTTTGTATAGCCGAGTATAAGCTGAGTGGGGAATTTTCAGCACAAAAATTGTGCTGAAAAACTCAGCTTATACTCGAGTATATACGATAATTGAAAGTGTGAGTTAATATTTAATTCTAGTAGCTTTAATATTAAAGAGGAGACAATAGTTTGTCAATATATAAGTAAATGACTTTACATATACACATTTACAAGTAATACAATTAAAAGTACCTCTTTATATGAAGACATAATTCTTTCAATGGCATCAGCACCAGATGCTAATAGGTTTCTGGCCGTAGTGAAGGCTTCAGTACGTTCACTCACCATTGCATGTTTCTGCCCATCTTCTGAATCTAAACAAAAAAAAGAATGTTGAAAATATGTCTACATAATTACAGCCAATGTTCATGGACACCAAATATGTGTTCTTACTCTGTTACTATTCTGTCAGTAAAGGCACTAAATCTGATAATGACATCCCAACTATATTCTATATTCTTGGAGAATAATCATTATTCAGAAAAAATGCTGAATACTAATCTATAGAGAGTCATGGACGGGGGTGGAAAAGAGTCACAACTTAAAGAGATATAGAAATAATTGATGTATGAAGTGACATAACACTTGCCATGATCGGGGGAGTTTATTTATGGTTTTCACTAGGTGGTCCAGATGGGACCTCTTCTTTATTCTGTGGGTCAGTATGATCCAGTAGATACAATAACTTAAAAAATTAAAACAGGGTACAGTTATGTTGTTGCGCATTAAGGTCCTAGATGACATTCCACAGACCCAGATCCGGATGAAAGGCACCTTATCTTCTTCATTTCCCATAAGAAATGGAACTCGGCAGGGCTGTCCCTTGTCACCTCCAAATATCTTTAGCGTCATGATTGGGAACTGCTCTGCATTCAGAGATAATGTTCTTTTGTACGTTACTGACCCACTAACTTTCCCCCCAACACTTTTGGAGGTTATCTCAACTTTTGGCTACTTTAGCAACTATAAAATGATCATTACTAAATGCAGTGAAATGGAAACTGGCCTTGCCCCTTCCCATGACTGAGCAATACATGACAACTACCCATCCAGCTGGCAGGAACAGGCAAAAACGTCCCTAGGCATCCATATCCCTTCTAACATATTTTGAATTACTCCCTTACTTTTGCGAATTTCCTGCAGAAATTGCAAAACAATCTTAAAGGCAACTAGTAACCACAGGTTCCCATGGAGCCCTTTTAACTAACTGACACCCTTCTTTTAGCTAAAAATTGTTTCCCTCATATCCCCATAAAATCAACTGTATGTCATAGTACCTGGCATCAGAGGTAGTGTGCAATGCTATGTGGCCCCTCCCATCTACTAATCCCTATGCCTTATGTCTCCCTGATCACAGGACATGAATGTAACACATGTAACAATATGTAAAACATTTGACACAATATTTACTATAAGTAAACAGAGCTTTATATATCTCTAACTGAATATTGTCAGAATGTCTCTAAGTACTAGTTCTAAATAGCATCAGTGAGACCTGTCAATCATTAACATGGAGGGAGGGCAGTGACTGAGATTTGAAGAGACATAAACGCAAATGCAATGCAAATGCCACGTAAAATTCATATGTGACGTAAATGCCCCATAAACACAAATGTGACACAAACGCAGCATAAATGCAAATTCCACTCACGCATAAGTGTAAACGCAATGCAAACGTAACACCACGTAAATGTAAGTCTTAACAAGACATAAATGCAATCACCAAGTAAGCATAAATTTGATGCAAACACGACATAAAAGCAAAAGGAATTTAAATGTAATTGCCACATAAACATAAGTGTTAATTTGACAAACACCACGTAAACGTAAACGCAATGTAAGCGTAAATGCAACGTAAGGCTTGCACAATATTTTCATCGAGCTTATGCTGCATTAACATTGCTCTTACGCTTATGTGATGTTTGTGTTGCATATACACTTATGCTTATGTAATGTTTGCGTCATGTTTACACTTACCTGGCGGTTTTTTCATTGAGTGTACACTTACGTGGAGTTTGCATTTGTGCTTACAATTATGTTTGCATCACTTTTGCTTACGTTCACGCGTTTGCGTTTCATTTGAGTCACGATTTTGCTTTCCTTTAAATGGTGTTTGTGTTGCGTTTACACAAAACTTGCATTTGATTTGTTTCTCCACGTAAGCGTACACGCAATGAAAAAAAAATTACAGCTCAAAATTGTTCATAGTAGCTCCTCTGACATTGCCTGCCACTGATTGGACAGTATGAGAGATGATTAGCATAAAACACGCCTCCATCTCCAGCCCCAACCCTTCCTCTTTGACCAGACATAAATTACAATAGTCAGATACTGGGAATTATCTCTCTGCAATCGTGGGGGCTATAAAGAATATTCAAAGTTCCCCTAAATCTGTGTAAGAGCCTCTACAAAATGGTATGTTCAGTTCCACATGTGTGAGGTGGTCAAAGGTCCTCTTTGAGTCTTGGTCCTCTAAGAACATTTCCCAGCTTGGGAGGATCAACTATATTAAGTGGACTGTCCTCCAATGATTACTCTATCCAAGAGCTTCTTCTCCAAACTAAATGGTATTCTCAACCGTTTGCTCTGGTCCTCATCTCTGTCTAAAATAGTCTACATTGTCTATGTCTATGTATCCAAGATTGCAAGGGGTATTTTGTTGCTGCTCTTTTAGCTAGAATACTAAATTGGTTTTGGAACCATAAAAGCAACTTTGGATGCAGCTTTAAAATGCACTTTCACCGTGCCTCTCACATCTCTTCCAAGGTCTTTGACACACATGTCCCATGATCATCACACAAGATTCCCTTTGAAGTGGCCCAAGTCCTTAAATCGCTTCTTGGACTAAAGCACCCAATCTCAGATAATTAGGATTGTCTGTGCTGCCAGTTTTCCTGCGCCTTTGTGGCTACAAGGACCACTTGCGCCACTTCCTATCAGATTCCTCCCTCAAAACGTTTGCAGAATCCACTGCTGGGTATAAACCTCCTGGGAATATACCCAGGAGCTTCACTGCACCTCAAACAGGTGTCAGGACAGACAGGGAAGACTGAGCACACTTTGGTCAGGACCTAATGCCTTCTAGATAAGACTTTATAGTTAGTTTCCTGGCCTTTACATGAAAGCCACAGTTTATGACACAATTCAAAGTCTTTTAACCAGCCATCAGTGGAACAAGCAGCGGGTTTTACACCCACTGTGCTATCTTTCTGGTGTGACTTTGGGCCGCACACTAAAGGCGTTATCCCTTGACCTCTCCGGTATTCACCCTTTTACCCCTATACAGGGATCTGAACTTCGCTGCAGAGAGATCACAGGGCTTCCTCTTGTGGTGGTTCCAGTATAGATAGCAGCTGCCCAGCAGGCACAGGGACACCGATATGTGGTACCAAGGGGTCAGGCAGAGCGCGTAGTCAAAGTCAGTCGAGGCAGGCGGTGTACAATCAGAGTCAGGAACAGGTAGAAGGTTGTGGCAGGCAGCACAGGAAACAAGCCTGGGTCGGATACCAGGGAGCACAGAATAAAAACTGAGTTAGAGAACAAACCAGGGTCACACGACAGGGGGACAAGCAGAATCAGCTACCATACAGCAGGACTAGCAAGCTAGGAACCTTTTTTAAGGAACGGAGAACTGCTGGGCTATATGGCACGAGGTGCATGCTGATAGGCTGGGACAGCTCTGCTGTAGCTTCACAGGCTGTTACACTGTGCCAGAGCACTTTCACCTTCTGTGTGATGAAGCTTTCTCTGCTGCCGTGAGATTACAGCAGGTAGAGGGATGGAGGAAGTGCTGAAGGAGCAGGGGAGGGGGTGAGTCACATTGTAACAGTCTGTGAAGCCATAGCACGGCAGGGCTCTGGTAATGATCCTTCCGGCTCAGTAGCATAATTTTAAAAATGGATTTTATAAGGAAGGAGTCCATGGATATCAAACATATGAAGATCACCGCAGTCATGATGCTTGGATCCATGAGTAAGTGTCCCTGGTTTATCATGGTTAATTTCAAGGGTAAATTTCCTTTTAGTTGTTTTTAAATAGATTTTTAGGCATTCTAGGATACTTGAACCCTTGGGGGTCTTATTATTGATCCAGGATCCAGCTGGGACTTATACAGGTCCTGCTCTAACAAGTCTTAGTCTTAGATTCTTCCTTTCCAATGACTTTAGCTTGTTCTTCAAATGAAGATTCCAGGAATTGGCAGCAAGCAGACAGTAGGCTACCGAACTTTGCAAGAATGGGTGCAAAGCATGGCACAATGCTAAAGGAGGCCCTTGTGCAGCTTTGAACTTAAATGCTAAGAAATAAAGCTTGTTTTCTCTGAAGTCCGAACACTTTCAAAGGCCACAATGGTATGTTTTTGGTTTCTTTAATTGTTTTTTCAGCATCATTTATCTTCCTCTAATTTCTTATCATCAATTTTGCAATAAGCATAGTACTTGCTCTCACCTCCATCTGCAAAGCCTGTTGCAGTGATGATGGGCACGGCCACCATAACAAGCCCACTTCCACTCCATACATACTTCATGAGAAACTGCTCTATCATCACATACCACAGACGTTTGGACAAAATGAGATTCATTTGATCTGCCAGTGCCATATAGCTCTTCTGAAGCTTTGTCATTTCTACCTAGAAAAAAAGACAGATGCAACATCATAAAAATAGTTATAGTTTATCAGAATTTGAAGCTTTATTATTATTTGAAGTATAAGCATTAGAGTATAATAAAATGATGTTTCTTTTATTTACAAAGATACAGATAAAATTGATGCATGCCACAAACAACTCCTAAATGCGCGTCCATACGCTCCAAGCTGTTCTAACACTAAGACCCATTGCCCATGACTTTGTTCAGGCAAACTTGCTCAGTGTATTTTGGGATTTACCAGACCGAACCTAGGGCTACTTAACTGAACTTATAAGCTGAGTTTGGTCCAGTAAATCCAAAATAGGATAAATAAACTCACTCATGGGCTACAAGCATGAATGTTAGAACAGCTTGTAGCATATGGACACAAGTGTAGCTGCCTGATATCACTACACTATACATAGTCTCTTGGGAACTGATCAAAAAACAAAACACATTTATCCAAGTGGATAATTTAATTGTGATCTGATGATTCTGATTTCATTATAAAAACATGTTCGGTTTCATTCACTGATTGCATCTAAAAGATTGGAATACTGTCCAGTATTTCTACTACTTTACACTACAGTCATCCTGTTATAACATTACTGGTCATTGAACCCAAGGTTGCTGTTATCATCGCAAACACAATATCTGTTTTCTCTTTCTTTACATTTAACTCCTTAAAGAGAACCCGTCATGCAAAATAACCCCCCTAAACTAAATATATTTTCATAAACTGCCATTAGAGAGCATTGCCTCTATCCCTTCATTGTCCCTCTACATGCTTGTAAACCTAACCAATGAGGCCCTAAAGCTGTATGCAAATGACCTGTGAAATGTCCAATGAATCATTAGCATTTCAAGCTGTCCACTTATTCATGAGTGAGTGCACAGCCACACCCCCAGTGCTTGACTGACAGCTGCTCATGTAATGGCTTCTCCATGTGCTTGCTCCTGGCCACGCCGCCTGCAGCCTGTGTTTGCATGTGTGTGTGTGTGTGTATAGGAGAGATACAACAGTTCCTGGCAGCCATGTTATAGCAGAAAATGTCAGGTACTTGTGTAGCTATGTCTGTGTCTCTGTGTATTAGGAGATGCACGCATGTCACAGGTAAAGCACAGACACTACACATGCTTTACTATACATTACCACGACATGAGCAGGGGAGAGAGGGGAGGGGAACAGGGGTGACATCACTGCTCTGACCATGTGACCAGCCTCATTTACATAATAAAAAAAAATGATTTTATAATGATAATGTATGAATTGACTAGATAAAGGCTGGGATGGGATCATTGTGAGCTGCTCCAATAGGTAGAGGTGACAGGACTAGTGACACAGACCTGATGACAGGTGTCCTTTAAAGGGGTATTCCTACTAAGACATGATTCTTAAATATGCTCAGGATAACAAAATAACAGATTCTCTAATTCTATGTTAATAAGAAAAATACATTATTTCACATACATATTTCTAACCTGTTTCTACAATTCCTGATGTTTTATATTTTGGTTGTCCCTGGATAGACCATAAACTTGTGACAAGGTTGGGCAGATTTCTCTCACATGAATAGCTTCTCTTGTGTTGCAGAAGTCAGAGTGAACTACAGACAGAGGCACTACCTGTCCAGCAGCGTGCAGAGGTGAACTTGCACCACCACCTGTATATATGTGTAACACAAGATACTGTCTTCATCTGAGGGGAGGGACAGCATATCAGTGCTGACTGTCTGTTTTAATTGATCTACGATGATTCCGTACAGCCTGCAGTGTGGTCAATGGTGGGGCAGATGTACTTACCTGGTCCATTCGCAGACCCAGCGGCCGCTTCTCGCGGTGGATGCGTCCGCCCCGGGATTCACTAAGGCACTTCACATTCCCCGCGGGTGGGGGGGGGGACTTCCACCAAGTGTCGCGCTTACTGCGCTGAAGAGCATCCGAAAACGCAACTGAGTTTTCACATGGACCACAATCCTGGATTAAAGGTAATGCGCGTCGTCAGCGTCACTTTGTCACGCTCGCTTGCGAAATCCCCACGGGCGATACAGGGAACAATCGGAGACAAAAACGGACAAAATTCGGTGTAACAACCGTCGCAACAAAAACCCGCGATCGGGCCCCCATTGGGATTAAATAGACCCCCTACTGTGTGTCTTCTATCCATCTCATAACTCTGAACTGTCTCATCTCTCTTTTTCTATGTGTCAGATGTTAGTAGAATCTTCAGAAGCTAAATAAAAGTGTAGGTATACCATGTATCCTGATAATCTAAGCCCATTGTCAGCACACAGCATATCAGAGCACAGAGGAATTCTGAAGTGTCTAGCTAATATGCTAATTATTGGCAGAGGCTACTGGGGCATGGATTAGCCTTTTATTCCCATAACAATAGGGGATAACAACCCCAAAATGGTAACACTGGAAAAAGCATCCACTGCATAAAAAATGCCATCACATGACCCCAATAACAAAAAAACAAAAATTGTATAGCCTTCAAAAGGGGCCAATGGGAAATCTAAAATCCTTGCAGTTGCAGGGCTCTCCTTCCTAAGGAGCGCCCTTGGGAGTTATGGCCACATTTGGGGGTCTCTGCACTCAAGAGGAATTGCAGAACAAACTGTAAGATGGGTTTTCTCTTTTCATCTTTTGGATATGTGTAAATTTTGATTTGATAACTATGAAGATTTCAAGGGATTAACAATCTTCCTAAAAGCTGTTTCTGATAGTTTGAGGTTGCAGTTTTGAAAATGGGTTGGTTATATAGGGGGTTTTGATGTTAAATATGTAAAATTTCATTAAAAAAAAAAATTCCCCAAAGTAGTCAATTGTGAAAATACGGAAAATCTATATCAAAATAAATTATCCAGACATTTCAAAAAATATGAAAATGTAAAGCCCACAGGTGGCAGAAACATGGTGGCAGCAACAGGGAAAGCCACAAAATGGCATAATGACAGAGTGTAGAAGTGGGAGCAGCAGCAGCAGGAGCCCACATAGCCAACCACAGAGGAGGCCACATTGTGGCACAATTTAATTTGAAGTTGAAATTTTTCATATGAATTAGGAGATTAGAGATGCCGCATGCATAATACATGACAGTTTTCCTGAAGTTATCAGGTCTTTGCCAAAAAAGAACTGCAAAGGTGGCAGCAGCAGCAGCATGAGGTCAGAGTTGTGGAGGTGGCGGCAACATGGTAGGCCACAGAGTGGCACAATGATAGAATGTGGAGGTGGCGGCAGCAGAAGCAGCAACAGGAGCTCACAGGTGGCAGCAACAGGGAAAGATTAGAAGATTTTGTGGGTATCCTTTTTCTGTGAAGCGTTCTTCTAAGATTTTTGCTTGTCCATCAAAGGAATGTGTATTGGTACAATTCTCGCCCGGTGGTCTCAATGAAGTAAATGAAACTATTTTATAGTACAATAACTATCTCTCTTCATTCGCTTTTCATTTAAAACATACTCACATTCCACAGCATACCTCACAAAAATATCTACTGTACTGTGGTATCCTGTGGATCCATCCCTCCTCGGGGCGAGACCATCTGTTGTGGGGCATACATGATCCAAGCATGTTGTGAGGCATACATAACTCAAGCATGCGAGCACTTCAAATGCAAAAAAGACCAATGCAGATCTGTCTCTCTTAAACCATTAGATCTTCGGACGGCTCCGTAGCTTTGACTCCTTCCTTGAAAACACGATTGCTGTTCTCACCTTTTCTTCCATACCTGTAGTTCCCAAGCATCAAGCTCTTAATATCTTTTTGACCCTCAGCTACTCCCTTATTTGTAGTTCCATCTCCACTAACAGCCAGCGACTAGTAAGACATCGTACATAGTATGTTATAATTTTATTATTATATCGATGAATGTTGATTGTGTTATATTATGATATTTTTTTGTGAGAGACTTTTTTAATAACATGTTTTGCATTTGTATAAAGTGGACGGTATCTATACCAACTGATCATCCTATACCTGATACCGGAAGTGGTCACCTGTAGAGATGATCATTTACCTTCTACTATAATATGACGCTCACACTGTGCATATTTTATGAACCAGATGAAGCGCTCAGTTTAAGCGCGAAACGCGTAGTTCATTAAAATTTTATTCATATTTATTTATTTTATCTGTAAAATTTGTTACAATTGTTTTTTAAGTACCAATAAACTGGACATTTTCAAAACAAGTCAAGCTTTCCAGCGCCGTGTAAACGCTCACTATGCATCATAGATGCGTAATCTGAGAAAAAACGCACACCCTGAGAGTGGTCCACAAATCACTACAGCTGCTGCATAGATATGAAACAGATTTCTTCCTATTGGATTCAGTAACTACAAAGAACTGGTATTTGGGGTATACAGATCCCCCTAAACGCACACCCTGGGATTGAAAATGAAATCACTACGGCACAGTACACTTACAGCAGCTAGACGCTACAGACAGCACATGCAGTGTGAAGTGGCGAGATTGAAAATGGCTGGTTTTTATAGGGCTGTGTGACATCACATAAGCCTGCCGGGTGCTGATTGGCTTACAGGTCTGCAGATGTCATCGAGGGTGTTCCTTTCTCCTTCCCAGAGTTCACTGCCCCATGCAACACGTTGTGCTCACGCCAATTTAGCTAAAAAAAAAGAGGGGAAAAAAAAACTTCTTTCCCATGAATCAGCGTAAACTTCGGGTTTGTGACGAATCAAATTTTCCGTGAAATTAGTATCGAATTCCACTTCATTCGAATCGATTCGCCCATCTCTAGCCCCTTAACGACTTGGCCTTGTTTAGTTTTTTCAGTTCCATTTTTCACTCCCCACCCTCAAAAATCTATAACTTTTTTATTTTTCCACATTGCACAAAAATTGCACTTCAAAATGGTGGTATTTAATATTCCATGCCGTTTACTGGGAAGCAGGAAAAAAAATTCCAAATGCACTGGAATTAGTATAAAAACGCATTTGCGCCATATTCTTGTGGGCTTGGATTTTACAGCTTTCACTGTGCACCCCAAATGACATGTCTATTTCATTCTTTGGGTCGGTACAATTACAGAGATATCAAATTTGTATAGGTTTCGTACATTTACAAAAATTAAAACCTCCTGTATAAAAATACATTTTTGGATTTTGCCATCTTGTGGCGCTAATAACTTTTTGACAGTATTTAATATTCCATGCCATGTACTGGGAAGCGGGAAAAAAAATTCCAAATACAGAGAAAATGGTGCAAAAAACGCATTTGCAAAGTTTCCTTGTGGGCTTGAATTTTACAGCTTTCACTGTGCGCCACAAATGTCAGGTCTACTTTATTCTTTGGGTCGGTGCGATCACAGGGATACCAAATTTGTATAGGTTTTGTAATATTTTCATACATTTACAAAAATTAAAACCTCCTGTACAAAAATCTTTTTTCATCTTCTGGCGCCAATAACTTTTTCATACTTTGGTGTACGGAGCTGTGGGTGGTGTCATTTTTTGCGAGTTTTGATGGCATTTTTATTGCTATATTTTTAAGACGCTACATGGTAAAACGCAGTGGAAAACTTTATTGTATTTTGATAGATCAGGATTTTTTGGGTGTGGCAATACCTAATGTGTTTATGATTTTTACTGTTTATTAATATTTATATCAGTTCTAGGGAAAGGGGGGTGATTTGAATTTTTAGGGTTTTTTATTATAGTTTTTTTTATTTTTACTTTTACAATTTTTCAGACTCCCTAGGGTACTTTAACCCTAGTTTATCTATAGGATCCTATCATTTACTGCCATGCTACAGTGTGGCAGTATATGGGGATTTTCCTCCTCATTCATTACAAAGTGGAATTAGCACATGTGCAATTAGCACATTGTAATGAATGGGTTAAAACAAAGACCCGAGGCTGCCATGGATCGGCATTCCCCGATGATGTCATTGGGAGCGATGATCCGCGGCAAAATGGTGGTGCCCATGCTAGCACCGATCACGGGTGTTACCGGTAAGCCTTTGCTGCAATATGCGGCGATCGGCGGGAAAACACCTGCCATTGGTGCTAGAAATGTGCAGCAAAGACTTACCGGCTATGGAGAGGGCTCGGCCCGCAAGTCCTCTCCATGCACCGGGACCCAGCTTTTGCCGTAGTAGTATGGCGCAAGTTGGGAAAGGGTTAAAGAGACTTAAAGACACCAGCAAGAAAAGCAGAAACACCATCAACAAAAAGACAAGTACAAACAGGCTACATAGCACAGTGATAGAGAACCAACTAGAAACGCCACAGGATGCTGGTTTAAATCCTTTACAATCAAAGTATTAGTAGTTGCTATTCACTGACAATGACTCCTTTACAATCAAGATATTACTGGATGCTATTTACAATACCTTTACAATCAAGGTATGAATAGACTCTGTTCAGTGACAGCAGCTTTACAATTCAGATATTACTGGATGCTATTCACTGACAACAGCACCTTTATGATCTATGTATTTGAGGGCACTATTTATTGACAACAGCACTGTAATAATCTACTACGTAGTAGTGTGCGCTATTCACTCACAAAAGCTCCTTTATGATCTTTGTATTAGCGCGTGCTATTCTCTGATAACATCAGTTTTACAATGAATGTATAACTGGACGCTGAATTTGAAACAGCAATGTTTAAAATCATGGTATTACTAGATGCTATACACTTGTCAGTGGATAGCACCTATATTATATATGTATTAAAGCACACTATTCACTAACAACAGCGCCTTACAAATGATTCAATGAAAACACTAGCCTTCAAGAGTTTTATAGCCTTCCTTACCATCTATAAGGCAGTTTATATTCACTTTCACATTTTGCATCAAACTGCGTTTTCATATTTTGTTCTTTGTTAATGTATACATTGTTCTAGTTAAACAGGATTGAAAAAATGTTAAATTTCTAAATTTCTCCAGAAAGTTCCACAGCTGTTAACATATATTTTTTTATGAACAACTGGAATAGTTTGTCAGTGTGTTCAGCTTTAACAGAAACTTACCATTATATGATGCCCAATGCAAAAGTGTATAGCCATTGTTGTCTTTTTGGTTGTATTCTCCTTGTGCAAGTGCACTTTGAAGTAATTCACTCAAGAGTGTAGAATAGCCTTGGGCAGCAGCATAGTGCAGTGGAGTCCTTCCTCTAGAATCTCTACATAACACAGACGCTTCCTGTTCCAGTAGAATTTGAACGCAATCATCATGGCCACCCATAATCTAATTAAAGACATATAAAAGGTGATTTTCTTTTTCTTTTTTTTCTTTTTCCTTTACATAATACATCACATTATATAATAAACATTATACCTTGCACATTAGGTTACATATCAAAATGGGACATGGTCATATGGCAACGTATGTATTTTTCAGTTTACACATGATTAACATTAACGCTTGTGGCACTTTAGAATACCTTTAACAGAATTAATAAAGTTGTGTCACCACAGTCGCTACTGCTGTATCTTATAGTAACTATGTTTTTTCATGACCCCCACCCAGTATCCCACCCATCCCCACCACAAGCCGGGAGGAGGGAAAAAAAGATTAACAACCTTACTTCTGTTGGCCTGACCAGATCTTTTTCCATTCAGTCACACTTCCGCTGCGCGTATGGTATGTTTTCTCATATTTTTCAACTTTCCTACATAGTGTTGGAGGTAGTACATTCTTCTAGTTTCTTGCAATGAAAACCTTTGCCAGTATAGAGAATCTGCATATAGCTGCAATATGATACTGCAGGTTGCAATATGATATTGCAGGTGGCAACTAAGCGCATTAAGAATCAATACCTTTGCTGTCTGCTCAATTGGAATTCCCAGTCCTGTCTCCATTCTGTGATGGACCCCTTCCCAAAAAGGCCTAATCTTAGGGCAACTCCATACCATATGATATAACCCTGCTTCAGTTGTCCCACATCTCCAACAGAGAGTTTGTACTTGTTTGCCCATCCTCAATATTTTCTGAGGGGTGTAATATAGTCGATGTAGGTAATTAAAGTACACCATCCTGCGATTCATGCTAATCTATGAGAGTTTAATATTACAAAACACCCTATTCCAATGTTAATGTGTCATAGTTCCTACTTCAAATCCCAATATACCTTAAACTTCTTATTCCGTGTATTCTCAATGTGTAACGTGTTATAAACTCTAGATATAGTGTATCTGCCCGTCCAGTTAATCCAAATTTTATCTATCAAAGCGTCTTTTTCAACCTTAAATCATGTTTTGTTCTTGGACCCCCTAAATGCATCCCTAATATGTATGTAATAAAAATAATATTTGTTTCCCACCCCAAGCTCACTTTGCAATTCCGATAAGGGAATTAGTTTTCCGTCTTTGAACATTTGTGAGACCCTCGTAATTCCCAGTGAATGCCAAATGTTCCCACTTTCCCCCATTTACCAAAATTCCTTTATATGTATATTATACCATATTGGGGTGCTTTCTATTGCTCCGTCTATTTTCCCTATTTTCCTGAGTGTTCTCCAGGTCTCATTAAGCATATTACACATTGGTATTTTTTTCAATCTACCGGTTCCCATCTGTCTTGACTCTAAAGAGTCCATCCATTGATCAAGCCCCTTTGCCTTACTTATAATGTTGTTCATCACCACTGAATCTTTCCATCTGTTCTAAAAGCATATTCTAGCAGCCAAAAAGTACAATTTGAAATTAGGAATAGACAGACCACCTTCTTTATATTTCTTATATGATTTTTTTTTCTTGTAAGCATTTTCGGTCTCTTATCTTAGTTAAGTCGTCTCTAATTGACAGTACGTCACATCTTGTCTCAGCAAGTTGTGCCGAGATGGGAAATAAGATAAATGACCCCCAGTGGCTTATATACATATTTGCTTCTAGAAATGCACTAGGTCTTATTTTCAGGGGATGTCTTATTTTTCCTAATTCCATAAAGAAAGTCGTTTTACTCTCTGTCCGTGTACAACAATCTCTGGTACATTTTCAATCCTGGTATTTATGCACAAAAAGCTAGATTTTTTTTTTAGGACCATCATGTCAAAAACTTCCCTAACATCAAAATAACTCTTAGTACTCTGAATTTCATGCTTAATTTCTTGTGACTCCATTTTGAATCATTAGCCCCAAATTCTCATGTTTAGCACTTTCCTTCAATGACCCCTTCTTGTTCGGGCAGCTGCTCGTAGCATTTGCAACGGTCAGCGATTTTATCCCATGAATTCTACATTCACGTCACAACTTCTTACAGCATCTAAATGATCTACTAATGCTAACGTATGGCATGATGTAGCAATGACTGCCGCAAGTTCTTATTTTCAGGGGAGGCCTTATATTTCTAAGCTTGAAAAAAATTGCACATTCAGGGCTTTCTTGCCTGTAGTATGGCAGTATATGGTAGGATGAATCAGACAACCTAGGGTTAAAGTACCCTAGGGAGACTGGAAAATAAAAAAAAAGTTTTAAAAAATTACAATAAAAACATAAAAATTCAAATCACCCCCTTTTCCTAGAACTGATATAAATAAACAGTAAAAGTCATAAACACATTAGCTGTCGCCACATCCGAAAATGCCCAATCAAAATATAATATTGTTTTTTCACTGCGTTTAACCCTGTAACGGAAAATAGCACCCAAAGTCGAAAATGGCACTTTTTTGCCAAATTAAAACATATTTAAAAAATCTATAAAAAGTGATCAAAAGGTCGTACAATCCTAAAAATGCTAAAATTGATAACGTCATCAAAAGTCGCAAAAAATGCCACCCAAAGCTCTGTATACCAAAGTGTAAAAAAGTTATTAACGCCAGAAGATGGCAAAATCCAAAAATGTATTTTTTATACAGGAGGTTTTAATTTTTGTAAATGTACGAAAACATTATAAAAACTATACAAATTTGGTATCCCTGTAATTGTACTGACCTAAAGAATGAAATAGACATGTCATTTGGGGTGCACAGTGAAAGCTGTAAAATCCAAGCCCACAACAATACGGCGCAAATGCGTTTTTATACTAATTCCACTGCATTTGGAATTTTTTTCCTGCTTCCCAGTAAACGGCATGGAATATTAAATACCACCATTTTGAAGTGTAATTTGTTATACAGAAAATAAGCCATCACACAGCTCTGTACATGGAAAAATAAAAAAGTTATCGATTTTTGAAAGTGGGGAGTGAAAAATGAAAAGCAAAAACGAAAAAGGGCATCAGCGGGAAGGGGTTAAAAACTCCTGTACAATTATTTTTTATTATTTTGCCATTTTCTGGCGCTATTAAGTTTTTCAAACTTCGCTGCACAGAGCAGTGGGTGGTGTCATTTTTTGCCATTTTTGATGAAGTTTTCAATGCTATCATTTTTAGGACTGTACAATCTTTTTTTTACATCTTCCAAAATGGCAAAGAAGTGGCATTTTCGACTTAGGGCACTATTTTCCATTACGGGTTAAAAGCAGTGAAAATCCGTTATTATATTTTAACAGATTTTTGATAGATATTTTCGGACGTGGCGATAACTTATATGTATACAATGATGATATTGAAGAAAGTTGGGAGAAGACCAAGTTGAGGATGTTTTCCTCATTATGAGTGGGGGAATTGCAGAGCTGTGAAAGACCTAGAGAAGTAGTTAGTGCTAAGAGTTGAGAGGCAGGAGGGGAAATAGCAAAGAAAGTATGTTCAAGTCTCCCATAATGATGTTTGGAATGTCACAGGATAGAAAGTGAGAGAGTGAGAGAGGTAAAGTAGTCATGGAACTGATTGGGTGAGCCAGGAGGACGGTATACACGAAGAGAGGATGGGCAGAATAGTATAAGGGTATGAACCTGAAAAGATGGGAAAGTAAGAGAGGGTACAGGAGGAATGACCTGGAAAGTGCATCGTGGAGAGAGTAGTATGCCTTCCCCACCTCCCTGCCTATTCTCAGGTCTGGAGCAGTGAGAAAAGTGTAAGCCGCCATAAGACAATGCGGAGTAATCCTGCTGGATCCATTTTTCCATGATGGCCAGCAGGAAAGAGGTCATGAATAGATTCTAGTTTATTACACACACAGCAGGCATTCCATAGGGCACATTTAAAAGGGGTTACACTGAATCTTTATAAGGTCAGCAGGGTTTCTGTGAAAAGTGTTAAAATAAGCAGAAGGTGGACCTGGGTTAGGAGAGATGTCCCCTGCAGCAAGCAGAAGGAGAAAGACAAAAGATGTTTTAGAGATTTATAAGAAGTTATTTCTTGCTTCACCTCAGAACACTCTGATAAGTTAGTATTGTTACATAAAGTATAGAGCGTGTGAGTGGTGTACAAGGTGAGTGGAGAAGTAAGGCATTGATATGGATAGCTGGGACTGGTGGAATAGATGGACAGTTGGCAAGTAAAACAACCATAGCAGACAAAGAAAATAGAAAACATTTTTAAACAAACATAATTGTTCATTTTTCTCTGCCATCTTACCTGTCTCCTGCCCGTCTAACTGCAATGTATAATTGCAGTCTCCTGCTTGTCAGAGAATTATACTACAGTCTCCTACTTGTCAGAATAACCCTAGGTAGTCTGATCGATCCTATCATATACTGCCATACTACAGTATGGCAGTATATGTGGATTTTACTCCCCATGCATTACAATGTGCAATTAGCACATTGTAATGCATGGGTTAGAACGAAGTAGCCTCGGGTATTCGGAACACCCGAGGTTACCATGGCGACGGATCGCCGCTCCCCGTGACGTCATCGACAAGATGAGGTGAAAACACCCGCGATCGGTGCTAGCGTTACCGGTAAGCCTTTGCTGCAATATGCAAATACGCAAAGACTTACCGGCTATGGAGAGGGCTCGGCCCGCGAGCCCTCTCCATGC
Source organism: Engystomops pustulosus (assembly GCA_019512145.1). NCBI lineage: Eukaryota > Metazoa > Chordata > Amphibia > Anura > Leptodactylidae > Engystomops > Engystomops pustulosus. Next base: position 105,141,026 of record CM033644.1, on the reverse strand, counting down.
ACCGGGACCCGGCGCGCGCCGTATTAGTATGGCGCGCGTCGGGAAGGGGTTAAAGCTCTTGTAAAATATATACAGGAAGTCCCCGGGTTACATACAAGATAGGTTCTTTAGGTTTGTTCTTAAGTTGAAGTTGTATGCAAGTCGGAACTGTATATTTTATTATTGTAACTCTAGACAAACATTGATTTGTCCCAGTGACAATTCGATTTTCAACTTTTTTGCTGTAAATTATGTAGTATTATCAATAAAACTTCATTACAGACACTTACAGCTGATCATTGCAGCCTGGGACTATAGCGGGTCTGGCCGGGATTCATCCTGGATGAAGGTAAGCGCGTGTTGAGCGTCACTTTTGTTTTTTTTAAATGCGGCGGGTTTTCAGAATCCGTCGGGGTTTTTTCCGGCCACGCCCCCCGATTTCCGCCGCATGCATGGCGGCGCAGATGTGCCCCAATCTGATCGCTTGCGCCGAAATCCCGGGGCAATACAGGGAAAATGGGCGCAAAACGAAAAAATTCGGGTAACCCGTCGCAAAACCGCGAATCGGGCCCTGAGTAAATGACCCCCACTGTGTCTTCTATCCATCTCATAACTCTGTACTGTCTCATCTCTCTTTTTCTATGTGTCAGAAGTTAGTAGAATCTTCAGAAGCTAAATAAAAGAGTAGGTATACCCTGTATCCTGATAATCTAAGCCCATTGTCAGCACACAGCATATCAGAGCACAGAGGAATCCTGAAGTGTCTAGATAATATGCTAATTATTGGCAGAGGCTACTGGGGCATGGATTAGCCTTTTATTCCCACAACAATAGGGGATAACAACTCCAAAATGGTAACACTGGAAAAAGCATCTCATCCTGCATAAAAAATGCCATCACATGACCCCAATAACAAAAAAGCAAAAATTGTATAGCCTTCAAAAGGGGCCAATGGGAAATCTAAAATCCTTGCAGTTGCAGGGCTTTCCTTCCTAAGGAGCGCCCTTGGGAGATACGGCCACATGTGGGGGTCTCTGCACTCAAAAGGAATTGCAGAACAAACTGTAAGATGGGTTTTCTCTTTTTATCTTTTGGATATGTGTAAATTTTGATTTGATAACTATGGGGTTAACAATCCTAAAATCTGTTTCTGATAGTTTGAGGTTGCAGTTTTGAAAATGGGTTGGTTATATAGGGGGTTTTGATGTTAAATATGTAAAATTTCATAAAAAAAAAAAAAATTCCCCAAGTAGCCAATTGTGAAAATACGGAAAATCGATATCAAAATAAATTATCCAGACATTTCAAAAAATATGAAAATGTAAAGTAATCATATGGGAAATGTTATTCAGCAACATATTTAGGTGGTAAATCAATCTGCCTGAAAACGCGATGATTTAGAATTCCAAAAAATGGCAAATTTTACAAAAAATTCATCATTTTTTCTTTTTTTTTTGTAAATAAACTCAAAACTCATAAGCCAAAATTAACAACTAAAATGAAGTACAACATGTGGGGAAAAAAACAATCTCAGAATCGCTTTGATAAGTAATCCTCAACGACCATTTTTCACTCACCACCTTCAAAAATCTATAACTTTTTTTATTTTTCCACATAAAGAGCTCTGTGACGGCTTATTTTCTGCGTAACAAATTGCACTCGTAGTATTATTATTCCATGCCGTGTACTGGGGACGGAAAAAAATCCAAATGCAGTGAAAAGAAAAAACACATTTGCGACGTTTTCTTGTGGGCTGGATTTTACAGCTTTCACTGTGCGCACCAAATGACATGTCTACTTTATTCTTTGGGTCGGTACGATTACGGGGATACCAAATTTGTATAGGTTTTATAATGGTTTCATACATTTAAAAAAATTAAAACCTCCTGTACAAAAATTTTTTGGGGATTTTGCCATCTTCTGACGCCAATAACGTTTTCATACTTTGGTGTACAGAGCTGTGGGTGGTGTAATTTTTTGCGACTTTTGATGGCGTTTTTAGGACTGTGCGACCTTTTGATCACTTTTTATTAATTTAGATGTTATTTTCCGTTACGAGGTTAAAAGCAGTGAAAAAACGTTATTATATTTTGATTGGGTATTTTCAGACGTGGCGATACCTTATGTGTTTACTGTTTATTAATATTTGTATCAGTTCTAGGGAAAGGGGGGTGATTTGAATTTTTAGGGTTTTTTATTATATTTTTTTATTTTTACTTTTTGCAATATGGCAGTAGATGGGAATTTTACTCCTCATTGCTGTGTGCTGCACATTGTAATGAATGGGTTAAAACGAGACAGCTTCGGGCCTTTGTGAGACCGGAAGCTGTCATGGCAACGGATCACCGCTCCCCGAGACGTCATCGGGGAGCGACGATCCGCGGCAAGATGGTGGCGCCACCATCTTTTTGAAGCCGCGGGCAGCATTACCGGCGGCGATCAACGTGAGAGCACCCGCGATCGGTGTTACCGGTAAGCCTTTGCTGCAATATGCAGCAAAGACTTACCGGCTATGGAGAGGGCTCGGCCCGCGAGCCCTCTCCATGCACCGGGACCCGGCGCGCGCCGTATGTGTTTTAATGATTGCTAAAGTCGGCTGGTCAGGCAGGACTCAATAGCGCATGTCTGGCCACCGCTGCTAGAGTATGAGGTTGTCGTATCCAAGGAAGCTATCTCGCGGACAACATGGCTACATTTATGAGAAATTATCTTCACACAAGAACATTTTTTTTAAATAACATCCAATTGAAGAAATGTTTACCTATAGCAAATGAATTAAATTAAACATGAATGCCCAGGTGGGAATATCCCTTTAACCCCTTCCCGACGTGCACCGTACTAGTAAGGCGCGCGCCGGGTCCCGCTGCCGGGCCGAGCCCTCTCCATAGCCGGTAAGTCTTTGCTGCATATTGCAACAAAAGCTTACCAGTAACACTGATCGCGGGTGCTTTTACGTCGATCGCCGCCGGCAATAAGGGCCATTTGACACAAGAGTTGCCCTTTTCTGGTACACAGTGTTGGAGCATCTATGGCAAATTGATGAGATTTTCATCAATTCGTTGTTTATGGAGGAAAAGAAAATCATCAATTTTTGGTAAGATTTTTTTGTTTTGTTTTTTGGCCGTTCACCATATTATAAAAATAATATGTTATTTCTAATCTATGGGTCGCCACGATTACGAAAATACATAATTTATATGGATTTTGTATTCCCCTCCCCCTCAATTTTACTGAATAAAAACTAATTTGGAGAAAATCTTGTTAATTTCAGCATCACCATCTTTTTGGAGCATGTAAAACAATTTTATTACTTTTTAGAGCCTTTTTTTCTGAATGTTTTTCAAGTTTTTCTTACTGCGTTTACCGTGCAGGTGCAATAACAATTCTGTTTTTTTATACAGATTGTTACGGACGTAACAATACCAAATATGTGGGGGGGGGGGGGATATTTTGTATTTGTGTGTTTATACTTTATTAAATGTTTGTAAGGGAATGTGTTATTTTATAAGGCTTATATTTTATTTATTTATTTTAATGTTTTAAACTTTTTTTTCTTTTTTTTACTTTATACAAACTTGATCTGGTTCAAGCCCAAGACACTGCACTACAATACTAGTGTATTGTAGTGTAGTGTAAACTGTCTGGCATGCTGCTGCATAGTCAGACAGTTTACCGTCAGAGCCGGAAGGGGTCTGATTGCTGCAGGCATCAGGCAGCCCCAGGGCACTCAGCATACCTCAGGGCTGCCATGAAATGGATTGGATCCCCCGGTAAGCGGCACAGGGGATCCGATCCCTAGGGAGAAGACCCATACATGCTGCGGTCATGCTTCCCATGGGTGTTAATAGTGTGGTGTCAACTGTAATATACAGCTGACACCTGCTGCTTCAGGTGCCGACTGAGTTTGTGAACCGGTGCCAGAAGCTGGGCATAATAGCACCTCCTGGTGCAGGAAGTAGTTAACTGATAAGTTGCTTCCGTTTGGTATTCGATTTTCAAGTGTATATCTTAGAAACCATCTTTTTTACACAGATGTCACTGAGATACCATCCAAGTACCATCTGTTTTTTTCCCTGACCCACGGTGGGAGATGTATCAGAAGTGTCTGACACCAAAACTTTTCTAGTTGCTTATGGAAACCAATCACAACTCATCATTAGTTTTCCCACAGCAATCTATATAAAAACCGAACTCTGGTTACCATGAGCAACTAGAACTGTTTTGCTTTCAGAAACTAATAAATCTCCCCCATTGACATACGCGGGAGCATTCATTATTTTTGGCACTAGTTGTTTTTTGGCACCCCATTTATTGGTGTTTTGTACGGTGTTGTTATATTGTGGTGCACAGCCTTAACGTATTTGGCGCATCGTAAGAAAAACAAATGAACGTCAGAAGGGGTTTCCAAATTTGTAGACTTGCCTTTTATTTGTCTCATTTTGTGCTAAAAAATGAAACAAAAAACCTTTAAGTGTAGGTAGTAACCTTAAGATTGAAGAGCAGCACCCAAATTGAGTGACAAAAAAATAAAAAGTGTAAGAGCCAGAAATTAAGCTAAATTTTGGTGCTGACTGACAAAAAAATACTGCTGCCAAAAAAACTGGTGCTAAGCCACTAATAAATGCCCCCCACGGCCTGTTAAAAAAATATGTGTGCATTAATCCATCAAAATGTATTGCATATAGTGCATCGATGCCCTGTCTGGTACAAAAATTGATAGCGCACATCTGTTTTTCTCATGTGGCCATAAACCCTGAGGATGCGGTCACAAGTGCCTCTAGCGTGGCCTGATTGCATATGTGTTTCTAGCGAACCAATTGCATGCATTTGACTAGAAAAGCAAGGCTCTCCCCTGTGCGCTAGTGGCATGTGTCACTGAACCATAACACTGCCTGTGGCTCTTCAATCATCTAAATAGCAGGTACTGGATGTTGTATAGAATACAATCTCTTTTTGATGACCAACCCTATGACTAGGTTTTCCATATTGTTTAGCCCGGAAACCCCTTTAAAGGAGATCTACCTCCGGGATCAAGGATTGTAAACCAAGCACACTGACATAATAGTGTGTGCCCCCTCTGGCAGCTTCTTCTGCCCTTGTTTATAAGAAAAAATGCTTTAAAAATTATGCAAATGAGCTGGAGGTTCTCCAGGCTCCATTAACACCAATGGAGCCCGGTACCCCTTAGGCTCATATGCATCATTTTGTAAAATCCAGGGCAGCTAAAAGAAGAGCAGATCCTGCCAAAGGGGGCACATACCTGCTTGTAGGTTTGCTTGGTTTGCAATCCTTGATCCTAGTAGTAGATGTCATTTAAGTCAAATATATTTGTAAAATGAATTCATATTATGACAAAGTAATAATCTTATGTGTCAGCAATTTTTTTAAACTGAAGCTGCCTACATAGCTAGAAAGGAGACATAGGACCACATTTACTAAATTGTTTGCGTTTTCTGTCGGACTGCACTGAAAAGAACATGCAAACTGCTTGCACATGTATTTATAAAGTGACCAGTTTTGTGTCATGGCTGCACTATACGTGCCACAAAATTCTACACCTAAAGGGGTGTTCCTATGCAGAGTCGGATGGGTGCACCATACTCTGCACACTTCATAAGCAAACTGCACACACTGCAGTTTGCACTAGTGTTGAAATTTTTGGCCCATAGAGGCCTGTTCAAGTAAACTATGGGTAAATTGTAAGCATCTATATCACAAGTAAAAGAAATGTTGAACACTTTTCAACACTTACACAACAACAAGGGCTTTCTGGGCATTTCTTACCAGTAAAATACCATTGACTTTCTGCATTAAGCACTCTATAGATTCTGCCTTCTACTCTGAATGACAACTCTAAGGGCTTCTAAAGGGATGTGAAGGGCCATCACTCCGGAGTAGTGGGAGTTAATGCAAAGCAATAGGGAATGCCCAGAGACCATCTGCAATGGCAGGACACTTTGGATCTCCTTCTTGCTTATGCTGATAATACAACAGGTTATTATTAAATAATTTCCATAAGTTCTGAGATCAGAATGAGTATCTCCTTGGTCAAGGCTAAGACAGTTTAGCGGTAGAGTCAAACAATTATCCATTAAGTGGTCTGAAAGACTCTATAATAAATAGTTACAATGAGAAACTGTTTTGTCTGTTATCCAATTTTCCCATCCTTGATATTTCTTGTTTGTAATGAAAATGTTTCTATTGTAAATTTGTGTATTCTCTGCAAAATATCTTGGTACAGCTAAAAGAGAATGTCCCTTACATTGGTGTTGCCAAGGAGAATGCCAGTTCTGTAGTTCTGTGAAGTGATCCAATTTCCCAACCTTTCTAAACTGCCGATTGACACCTCTGCTGCTGTTTATCTCTGGGTATCAACTTCTCTGATCAAACAGGTGAAAACCTAAGCCTATTAATCACTTATTCCATAAGTTTTGTAATTGTTTATATAAATAACTGGCAAGTAGGAAGCATAACCCTAGTGTTTCTATTCAATTGTTTGTGTTTTTTTATTTCTTAATGTTTGAATTGCAATGAACACTATAACATTTGGCTTTGGCCATGTCCACTTGTACATGGTAGTAACATTGTTTCCTAGACAGTTTTAAATTTCGCAAGGGAACAGAAGGACATAATGGGGTGGGGGAAGGGCAGATCAGCATGACAATAGCAGCATCTTCTTCCCAGGGCCTCTCACATTTCTCTCATTGATCCCCCATGGTGCCTGGCTTACCTTATGGCCTCTGTAGAATGCGATCTCCTCTACGTTGGCGATAATCCTGGAGTGCACATAGCGCAGGTAGCCCTTCCTGTGGGCTTCTTCTGCCACCAGCTTGCCAAATTTGGGCGAGCATGCTTTGAGCACCTTGGCAGTAGCATACACCACCAGGCCAGCCAGCAGTGTAGGCCCCAGGGGATTAGCTCCTCTTGATCGGGCAGTCTGGATGAGGGTGTAGGATGTCAGCACCACATCCAGGATGGGCTTAGTCAGGTTGGAGTACAGGTGTGCTATAGACTGGGAGAACATCATGATGTCCTCGGTCAGGGACTGGTCGGGGTTGGCCAGCCTGCTGTCCATATTGATGATCTTGTAGTAGGTCTGATGGGTGAAGTAGGTCTGGTAGGCATGGTCCACCAGCCGGGTGCGCAGCGCCAGCGCCAGCTTACACTCCAGGTAGCGGATCGCACTATTGACGAAGGTGGCGGGGATGGCGATCAGCAGCCACTTGATGAGCTGCATCAGGAAGCTCCGCGGCTTCTTCTCCACTATGCTCTTCACTATCTTCCCGTCCAGTCCGGCCACATAGACAGACAGGAAGGTCCTGGAGATGAGAGCCAGGGAGTGCACGGACAGCAGCCCCAGCTCCTTACTCACCAGCCTGGGGAAGAGCACCTTCCGCAGCTCCAGCAGCTGCCGGTAGAATTCCGCATTGACGGCCGGGGAGGAGTGACTGTGGCCGCTGCTGTGCCTGCACGGGCTGCGCTCCTGCCGCCGGAGCTGCCTGCTGATGATGGGGTAGAGGGTCTTCACACCGTAGGCTGCAGCCAGCAGGAAGGCGGCCCTCTTCAGGGCTAGCTCCTTGCTTCCCCATCTCCCCCGTTCCGTGGCCTGCAGCATATGTGACATGTCCTCCCTGCACTAGGATAATACGATCACGTCCAGGCTTATGCCGCTGATCTGCTCGGCCGCCGCATCCCGTGGGCACATGCACAATAATGACAGCTCCGCGGATGGTCTCCAGCATCCGTCCACATATCACTAATGACATGGCTGGCTCCGCCCCTGCCAGTGCCCCACTGCCTGCAGAGGGATCAAGCTGCCACTGGCTGATGGCAGATGCTGCAGTATATCAAGTGACTGATAATCTGCTCCATTATGCAAAAACTGCAAGGAGGTCAGCGCTTCATGTGCAGGGGTATGATGAATGACTAATGTATCCAGCATACAGTTATACAGGCAGGTCCTATCTGCCATAGCATTGTGATGTAACCAGCAACCATTGAGGTAGCCGGCTATAGCCCACTGGTCATTCCGCCCTTATAATAATTCCTTTATTAATATAGCGCACACAGATTCCGCAGCACTACACAGACTGTCCCCAATGGGGCTCACAATCTAATCAACCTACCAGTAAGTTTTGGAGTGTGGGAAGAAACCAGAGGACCCGGAAGAAACCCAGGCAAACACAAAGAGAACATACAAACTCTTTGCAAATGTTGACCCGTATGGAACTTGAACTCAGGACCCCAGCAAGGCTGTAGTGCTAACCACTGAGTCACCCTTCATGCCCCTCCACACCCACTTAAAGAAAACTGGCATACAAGCCCTGATAAATGCCCCCCAAAAAATACATAAAAATGCCAGTTTCTACTACTTATTCAAAAATTCCCAAAAATACCACAGTCACTTACAGTATAATGTCACCTGGTGCTCCTATATGGAAACTATTGCTCCTAAAAACTATATACCCCTTACAGTACAACTGACAACTCAAATAACATCATGATATATATATATATATATATATAATATATATATATATATATATATATCTATATAGTACCAGTACCCAAACAATGAAGTATGTACAGCAGCACAAATTATTATATATAACCAGACTCCATTGTGTATAGTGTGCATCTACAGTGTATATACTGTGTATATGTGCATCTACAGTGTATATACTGGGTATATTTGCATCTACAGTGTAATATATCTGTGTATATGTGCATCTACTGTGTATATATTGTGTATATGTGCATCTACTGTGGCGATATATGTGTATGGGTACATTCACAAACGTGTTATGATCCGGACATGCGGGCATACCGCCGTGTGCTGTAGAGGAGGAGGTGATCCCTCCTTCTTCCATAGAAAACAGCGGCGCACAGCCACACACTCGCAAAAAGATTACAGCACAGGTTTATCTTTTGTGGCGTTGTAGGGCGGAATCGGGAACCACGTACCAGCCGGGCCTGCCATTGCCCTCTATGGGGACATATTGTGGTCGGCAATATTGTGGAAATGGAGCCCGTAAATGTGTATATACTCTGTATACATGTGATATATTGCTCACTGTGTTAATTTAACTGTATTTATAGTGTATTATGAATCTATGTGTAATATGTGTATATATGCTTCTCGCTGTGGTATATATGTAACTGGGGCAGATTTATTCCACGCTGTCTGAAGTCAGAATATTCCTAGTTACACATGGCAACCACTCACAGCTCCCCTTTAAAAAATAGTTCCTGAGCACTGTTGAAATGGAAAGCTGCAGCGGATTGGTGTTGCCATGGGCAATCTAGAAATATTCTGAGCTCAGACAGCTTGATAAATTCTGCCGACACTGTGGATTTATGATCTACGTGTATATACTGTGTTCTTGTGTGGTAGACTATGTACTATACTGTGTCTTGTATTATATATATGTGTATATGATAAATCTCTGTGATATATGTATTTATGCTGTGATATATGACATAGATGCATATACTGTATTTATAACGCGAATAATTATCAGCAATATATGTTGCACCTTTAAATTATGTAATATATAATATAATCTATATACATGATGTGGTGTTTTGTATATAGCTGTGTATTTGGTAGTTAGGTTAATGCCTACATACAGTGAATTGTGTTTGTGTGGTGTGCAAGGCGGAGGTATATGTTAATGATGCAATACTGGTAGGGGTGAAGTAAATGAAAGATGTGTTACTGGGGATGAAGTTCGTGTACTGTTATGGAGTAGTCTGTGTTACTGGGAGAGGCGGCTGTGAGCGTTTTACTGATTATGGCTGTATGTAGCCAGCTGGATAGGGGTGTAGCTGTGTTAGGTTTTTCTGTTTGCTTGTGAGGTGCATTGTGTGTTAGCTGTGTTACTGGTGATGAGGCGGCTGTATGTAGCTTGTGTGACTGGAGAGGGGCTGTATGTCTGTGTTACTGGGGATGAGGCGGCTGTATGTAGCTGCATTACTGGGGTGAGGGCGCTGTAGGTGCTGTGTTAGCAAGGGGGTGTGGTTGCTGTATGTAGCTTTTGTAACTGGGGCAAGGCGGCTGTATGTAGCTGTTATACTGGGGATGAGGGCGCTTTATGTATCGTGTTAACTAGGGATGAGCGGGCTGTATGTAGCTGGCTATTATATGGTTGTGAGGCGCTGATTAGGCTGTTACTAAGGAGAGGCAGCTGTGGTAGCTGTATTGTGGGGATTGGAGGTGGCTGTATTATGTAGCTGTGTTACTGGGGATGAGGCTGCTGTAGTTGTAGCATGTTACTGGGTTTGAGGGGCTGTATGTAGCTGTGTTACTGGGATAGAAGCGGCTGTATGTAGCTGTGTTACTGAGAGGCGGCTGTATTTGGCTGGTTTACTGGGTGTGAGGTGGCTGTTATGTAGCTTTGTGTTACAGTATGGGGTGTGGTGGCGTATGTAGCTGGTTATCGGGGTAGGCGGCTGTATGTAGCTGTGTTACGAGAGGGCCGGTGATATGACTGTTTACTGGTGTGAGGTGGCTGTATGTAGCTTGTGTTACAGGCAGGTGGTGTGGTGGCGGTATGTAGCTGCGTTATTGGGGCCGGCTGAGGCGGCTGTAATTGTAGCTTAGTTTATGGAAGTGGCGTGTATTAGCTGTGTACTGGGTGTGAGGTGGCTGTATGTAGCTTGTGTTACAAGGGGGTGTGGGTGGGCTGTATTGTACTGTGTTACTGGGTGTGAGGTGGCCTGGATTATGCTGTTACTGGGGGTGAATGGTGGCTGTATGTAGTTGTGTTTTCTGGGGCGAGCGTGTAGAGCGGTTTTGTCATGGTGTAGCTGACATAGGTGGCAAGGGTGTATGTAGCTGTGTTACTGGGGATGGGCTGCTCGTGAGATGTAGCTGTGTTACTGGGATGAGCGGCTGTATTTAGCGGTGTTCTGGGATGAGGCTGCTGTATGTTAGCTGGTGTTAACTTGTGTGACGGTGGCTGTATTTAGCTGTGTTACTGGGTGATGCGGCTGTCATGTAGCTGGTATACTGGTAGAGGCAGCTGTAATTAGCTGTGTTACTGGGGAGAGGCGGCTGTAATGTACGCTGTGTTACTGGGTGTTTGTGAGGTATGGCATGTATGTAGCTGTGTTACAGGGTGGTGTGGTGGCTGTATGTGAGCTAGTGTTATTGGTGGCAGGCGGTGTATGTAGCTGTGTTACTCTGGGGATGAGGTGGCTGTATGTAGCTGTGTTACTCTGGGGATGAGGTGGCTGTATGTAGCTGTGTTACTCTGGGGGTGTGCGGGCTGTAATGTAGCTGTGTGTTACTGGCATGAGGCGGCTGTATGTAGACGTATTACGGCGAGTGCGGCGGTTCGTGGTATGTAGCTGTGTTACAGATTGGGATCGTGGAAAGTGAGCAGGAGGAACGTAATGCAGGCGACAAGTCAGTGGGGGCTCCACCCGATTTTTGCGTCACCATGGGGCCCCCCACCAACCTAATCCAGTCCCTGGCTATGCTACCCTTTTCATATAAACACAACTTCCTCTTATTCACCAATCCAGCCTATACTCTGGCATCTCCCACTGAGTCTCTTTCTTCACTGTCTGTCTTCACTGACAGACAGAGGAGGGGAAGAAGCAGGATGAGTCATACCTTTGCTTCTGCAGCTCCTCCTATTGATCAGTGTCACACATGTTTTTTATATATCTAAGGCTGTAACCATAGAGCTTTCTTTTTCTCTTCACTGAGACGAAAAAAAAGGCACTCCCACAGGTAAAATCTCTTTGGAGTGGGTAGACGCTCATGGCAGACATTGCGGTATTCACTATTTTCACAACTCCAAAACCGACCTCTTCATATGATACATTCTCACCCGAGATCACATTGAGGAGTACGGATCGAACATAGGAGTAATACCTTTCGGTACAAATAAAGTTTACTCTAATCCTTCTACTTACAAACACAAGATAAAAACAGGCCTTTCCATAAAATCAGTACATGCAGTTTGGTGTCTCTGCCGACCCAGGGTTTCGGCAGCAATCAAGGCTTTTTTCCGGGGCATGCCTCAAGTGCAAACAGCAGTTTCTTATAAAGCTAATCATTATGCAGGTAAAAAATAAATCGTTCACTCATAAATCCTTTGCCTTCTGTTTATTGAATTAATTATCATATCATCACCTCTTCAGTGTTTGTCACCTCTCTATCCCCCCAAAATAATGAAAACCGTTGGATCTCTATTATATGTTATGGAAAATAAGCTGAAATGCTGTGTGCTTAACCCCTTTTTATTTTTAATAATTTATTTATATTCATACAGTCGTGTACTGGGAAGCGGAAAAACAAATTCCAAATGCAGTGAAAATGGTAAAAAAAAAGCGCCATTTTCTTGTAAGCTTGGAATTTACGGCTTTCTGTGCGCCCCAAATGAATATCTATTTTCTTTGGTCAGTGCAATCATAGTTACAAAAATTAAAACTTTTTTTAATTTTGCCATTATTCTGGCCCTAATACTTTTTCTTATTCGTTGTCGGAGCTGTGGGTGGTGTATTTTTTTTGCGACTTTTGATGACGTACGAACGTTTGATCACTTTTTGTTGAATTTTTAATATTCTTCAAAATGGCAAAAAAATTGCCATTTTCTAATTTGGGCGCTATTTTCTGTACGGGAAAGTTATTATATTTGATAATCGGGCATTTTCTGACGCGGCGATACCTAATGTGGTTATGATGTTTTTACTGTTTATTTATATTTATTTGACTTCTAGGGAAAGGGGGGTGATTTGAATTTTTATGTTTTTTTAATATCATTTTTTAAAAACATTTTTTAATTTTTATTTTTACTATTTGTCAGACCCCCTAGGGTACTTTAAACCTAGGTTGTCTGATCGATCCTACCATATACTGGCATACTACAGTATAGCAGTATATGGGGATTTTCCTCCTCATTCATTACAATGTGCAATTAGCACATTGTAATTAATGGGTTAAATCAAGACAGCCTGTCATAGCAACGAGGCTGTCATAGCAACGGATCGCCGCTCCCCGATGACGTCACGGGGAGCGCCGATCTTCGACAAGATGGCAGCGCCCATGCGCCGCCATTTTTTTTAAGCCGTTAGCAGCTTTGGCAGCGGTGATCGGCGGGCTAGCACGTGTTACTGGAAACTTTAAATGTGGGTCTTGCAACTTTTGTCGGTATAACTTGCAAACTGGCTTAATAAAGTTGGGGGGCATTCAACATGTGGTAAAATGTTTTGTAAATTGTCGATCTACCTTTGTAGTCTATGTGTTGTTAAGCCCACGCAAGTACTTTTATATTGGGAAAACGATTAGGAATCTTTTCACCAGATTCCGAGAGCACTACAATGCGATCCATACTGGAAAAGGATGTCCTCGCCTCATCAATCATGTTAGGGAGAGTCATGGGGGAATCCAGAGGTCAGTGATCGCCCTAAGACCCTGCTTCGCCTTGAAGCAAGACTTATTTTGAAATATAAACCTTTAAGGCCAATGGGCGTGAACGTTAGAAACGTTGATGTGTAACGTTGACTGTTGCCTTTATTGCCTAAAGGGTCTGAGGTTTGAGAAAACGACCCGCCGCCTTTCCGTGCCGTGCATCACCCCTGCCATGTTACCTTCCTCTCAATAAAGCGTTCCTGCACCCGACAACGGTGAGGGGCGTTTTTCTTTCCGATACTGGATTGCCTAGATTGTGCCAAGTTTGGACGTGCACCCCTCAGCAGGACTTGTTTTGTGCCGGTCTACATGTGCAGCTGTTGCTGCCGGACTTTGATATTGCTGTTTGCCTGTGACTAGGTGGTGACGGTCTTTCTGCTCCTACGGTTTCAGCTAACAAGTATATAACACCACTGGTGTCTCAATCGATTAAATCCTTTATATTAACCTGGTTACCTCTAAGAGTACAGCTATGTCTATCTTTTTACTTTTTACAATCCCCACTAGTGGTCCTACATGCTTTACATTTACAGGCAGTCCCCGGGATACGTACAAGATAGGGTCTGTAGGTTTGTTCTTAAGTTGAATTTGTATGTAAGTCGGAACTGAATATTTTATAATTGTAGCCCCAGCCAGAATTTTTTTGGTCTCTGTGACAATTGGATTTTAAAATTTGTTGGGTTGTCATAAGAACCAGGATAAACAATAAAGCTTCATTACAGACTCCTTTAATATCTGTTATAGCTATTTATTGTAGCCAAGGACTAAAGTACACTAAACTACTAATATCCAGAGGTCCGTTTGTAACTAGGGGTCGTCTGTAAGTCAGGTGTTCTTAAGTAGGGGACCGCCTGTAATACCATTTAATACCAATTTTCTTACTATCTTACTTTTATTTCTAATTATTTCTGATTTGATGGGAATTATTACATCAAAACATCAGGAACAGCACTGGGTGCAAATTTGCACAAAGTTTTGCCAACTTATACTGGCATTACTCTTGTTTTACCGCAACTCCTCACAGTGATCTCTGAGTGAGAAATGTATCATATGAAGAGGTTGTTTTTGGAGTTGTGAAAATAGTGAATACCGCGTGAGTTTTCCTTTGTAAATAGCATTTTATCTTTTTAGTGTTCACACACGAAAGCAAAGAATAAAGGAGAGGTTACATAGAGCTCAAATGTAAGTAGTAGGAATCCTGAAACCCTTGATGAACATTCAGGGATTATTATTAAGGCAGATATGGGCAACATATGTAAAAGAGTGGCCAACCCTTTTAACAATGCAAAACACATATTACTATTTACATAACATACAGTATATTACTATTTTTGTATTTTGCTTTATGTGTTTTCCATGTGTTTCAGAGCAAAATGCAAACATGTCATGTGAGTGCAGCTATATTAGCCATATATTGTGTCCCCTAATTATTACACAACTATGTTAGTAATATACATACAGCACCCTACTAATTTATTACACACTCCTAATGTATTTATATATAGCTTCCAAAGTTTATTTATAGATAGCCCCCTTTAATTAATTTATATCCAGTCCCCTCTAATTTATGTCATGGCCACAATATTCAGCCACCCATACTGTATATACAGTACTCATTATACAGATCCGCTATTAATTTATATATTTATACCACCCCCATTTAGATAGTATATACAGCCAACCCCCCCCCCCCCCCTATTGATTGAATCTACTGCCAGACCCCCATAAATATACATACAGGTTGAATCCCCATTATAGATAGTATATAAGGGCAGGCCTGGCATAGATAGTATATAAAGACAGGACCGCCCCCACATAGATAGTATATACAGACAGGACCCCCCATAGATGGTAAATAAGGGCAGGCCCCCATAGATAGTATATACAGGCTGCCCACCCTCATAGATAGTATATACAGGCAGGACCTCCACCCTCCATAGATAGTAAAAAAGGGCAGACTCCCATATATAAAATATACAAGCAGCCCCAATCCCCAAAGCTATTATATACAGGGAGGACTCCCATCTGGCCCCCAACTCCATAGAAAGTATATACAGACAGAATGACCCCCCCATAAATAGCATATACAGACCCCTTGTAAAAAAAAATATTAAAAATAAAACTAATACTCAATTCCAACTCCAGTGTTCTTCAGTCATTGCTGTCTACCCTCTTCTTCTGGCAGTCTTCTGTGCATTAAAGGGGTTGACCACTTTATCTCATGTTTTTGAAAGGTGTGTGAAGGTCAGGATATTAGGTAATTTACTAATATATATCTATTAAAAGTACTGCATTGCTTGATATATAAAGTGAAGCCTCTTGTCTTTTACCTCATCAGCCAAACATTCCTCACCATAAAATGGCCGCAGATAGAGTCTCGTGTGATCCTATATGTCCATGAAGAATCCCCCTGCCAGGATCTTATATTCAGGAATACTATCATAAAGTCCAGGCAGGACAATTGCTCATTGACAGATAGAGATCACATGACCCTCCATATGCAGCAATTTTGTACATTTAGTGTCTGTCTCATGAGGTAAAAGACTTCACTTTACATATCAAGAAAACAGTGCAGAACTATTAATAAATGTATTTTGGTAAATTACCTTATATCCTACCCCCCACACGTTACAAAAAACATGAGGTAAAGTAGCCAACCCCTTAAAAGATGCCAATGTAATTGTTGTCTTAAAGCCACTTTTGTAATTGTTTCCTGCATTTTGCATTTGGCAAGTCCCTCCCTATTAATGGTGATTTGCCGCCCCCCTAAGGGCTCCGCAATCTGCCACCTGAGGTGTGTTTCTCATCTCAACTCATGGCAGAAGTGGCCCTGCTTGGTGAATACATTTGTTACTTCCATTCTTGCTATTATCCTGATATCTCACACTCTAATACCCTTTGTATTTTTCATATATGCCCAATAGTCTCTCTACATTTATTCCAAAGATTTCTTTAAATCTTTGACATTCTTACTTTAATATTATACTATATGGTGCACCTGTAGCTTTTGTTTTGGCTTGGATTTTTTAAAACAAGTGTTGCACCTAAGAACACCTCCCTTCACATGTCCTATCTTTTCACAGGTTACGGAAAGGTATGGTGTCGCACTTGTGCTGCACCGCTCCTGTAGGGTGCCATACACCCATTGCCGGCTATAGGGGACGTATATATATATGCTGTATATACATCAGCTATATATACATCCCCATACGTGTGTGTGAATGCAGCCTTAATGCATTACAGTAAAGATATTTTTGTGTTCCTTCGGACTTATTTTATTCTAACTCTATACGCCACACTATGGGCAATAAAGTTATACAAATTATGCTAATTAGCCTTTGGCACTCCGGCTAGGTCACTGGAGCGCCTCGTTCCATAATTATTCACTTCCCCTGTTGTACTAGCAGTTCTGACTGCTTGTGCAATGGGGGGAGTGAATAAATTATCGGACGAGGCACTCTGCGGCGCTTTGGTGACATAGCCGGAGCACCCAGGCTAATTAGCATAATTTGTATAACTATATTGCCACAATTGCGGCGTATAGAGTTATAATAACAGGAACTTCGAAATTGGGACACGTCTACATCAGTAAAACTGATCGTAGGTGTCCTTTAAGGGGTTAATAAACTTAAGTGAAATGCACATTTTGATGCTTTGCATGTGTATTATCTTTTTAACATCAGTGCCTAACCTGTATAGGACCGAGATTTACTCAAGTGTATATTGTGCGTCCTTTAGACCCAAGTGCGCATCTGAGGCTTCACAAATCTTTCTTTCCCTAGTTATCTTAATGGTCGCTGATTTCGTCTTCTATTTTCTGAGGTATAAAGATGACCTTTCACACAGGAACACACCTTTATAAACTGTTGGTTTACTAATACTATTGATGAAGAGTTCATCTTCCATTTAGCTTTTAATGAAGTCCAAAGTTCCCTTTCATACTCTATATTACATTCTCAGTATAGGTGAGAGACCCGCCAGTGATAACGAGCGGCCGGGAGAAGCCGGGAGGTTCGGCTCAGGCGCCTCTCAGCCAGGTCACGTGACGCGAGGAGCCCCGGGAATCAACACAACCTTCGTTGTTGCCGCCATTTAGCTCCGCGGATCTTTTTTGGCGTAATGAATTGGGTCGGAGGCTCTAGGTAGGTGGCTGTAGATAGGTCATTATGGCAGGCATGTGGTAGAAATGTCAATATACGGTGACCAAAAGCAAAGTGAATATCCAGAGACTTCCTGGAGGACAGTGTGCAGGGAGAATGGCCCCAGCCTCCATGCCCCATGGATTGCGCATTTATTGATCCTTACAGCTGGCTTTGTGTTTATTACCGTATTGATGAGAGGGTAATTTATAGCTGACTTTACTCCTTACTCCCCATTATTAACCCATTGTAATTCCGTGTTTTCCTAAGTATAAAGAGGGAGATGGACACAGCTGTTTTTCTTGGTCTGTGTTCACATTTGTGCCGTTTTTTTCTGTTTTTCCATGTATGCCCTTGACGCGAAGCATACTTTTAACCAAGCATTTGTTTATATTTTTCCATTGCCATCTTCCTGTTTCATGTTGCCAACACTGTTTGAGGGGGTAGTATTTTGCAGGACCAGTTGCAATTGTAGCCTTTTTTTGTTTTATATTTTATACCATTTACTGTGCATATTAAACAACATTTGGCCATTATTCTATGTGTCTCAATGATCACAATGATGCCATATGTATGTTTATGGACATGGACAATAAAATATATAAAAAAAAAACAAGGAAAAATATTCTATTCTTGTGTGTTGGTCTTTTTTGTTTTTCTTTGATTCACTAGGGGACTTCACATTGCAGTCTTTTATTTTATCTTATAATAGCTTCTATAATGCATTGGTTTTTTTTCATTATGTACATAACTGGCTAACAACTTTCAGCATCCTGTGCTTGCAGTGTAGGGAGGGTGAAGGATCAAACCTTGACAGTGGCATCTAAATGGTTAAACAGCCATGATCAGTGTTTTCCCTGATGACTGCAGATTCCTGAACAGCCTCCTGCTGTGATCAGTGTACATCTGAATGCTGCAAATCACTGCCAAATCTGATGTACAGTTATGTCCATTTGCTCCAACAGGTTAAAACATTGTAATACAATACATACATATGGATGTAGCCTTGTTGAGAGGGAAATCATTTATTTTTAATGCTGATAACTTTGTTCACTGTCATGGAAATAATACTTTATTAATATCCACTTATAAAACACACATAATCACACCCCAACAAGGTGGTGGGGGGAAATTCATTAATACAAAAGAGATATCTCCATATTGTATAATACTTTAACCATTTATCTTACAAACAAAAATGCCCCAACCTACCCTTAATATTTCCATTGTCTATTGGCCAAAGCAATTTATTTTCTTCCTGTGAAAAATTTCTCCTCACTGTGGGTAGCCATATTATTTCCCATGTCCTTGTCTCATTGTCCTTATTTTTAATCCAATTATTTTTAACTATTAAAATGTAAAATTGCAGAACAATTGGTGAGCAGCAAGGAGAGCAAGAAGTACAGTGTATAATATTGCAAAATATAGGCTCTATTCTTGTCTATCCACTGGATATCCAATACTTTTTCTGCATCAATAGAACATGCAGCGATATCCATTCTGCTAATAGAACTTTCTTTTTGGACTAATATTTTGAAACAGAAAGAAGTGTATATCAAATTTAATTGCCAATCTCAGAACCCAACTCATGAACTGTTCTGGCACTACATGTAGGCAACTACTGGGCAGTACCACAAGCACTGTATTAATAATATATATATATATATATACACAAATTTTTTACATTCCTGTTTATAATCTAAAATCCTCCTGTCATTATTTTCCATTGAATTTCTCTAATTATTTTGTACGTAGTATTTTTTTTCTTTTTATAAATAAATCCTTATATAGAACCATCATATTCTGCAGCAGTTAACAGATCTTGAGTACATTTACAAACAATAAAAATACATTACAGTGCAAATACATGATTAGATGACACAATAGGAATGAGAGTTCCTATAATAATTTTTCTTTCTGTGACAGTCCATTGGCCCTTATTACGATTTTCATGTTCCACTTACTGTGCAGTGGCCATACTGGCTTAGGAGAGTTTCTTCTGTCAAACTCGCTGTTTTCACTTCCAGAAGACATTTTTAGTATAGCCTGTTCCAGAAATATCAGCTCCAAACAGCTGATCAGTAGGGACCTAACAACCTGCAATCAACTTCCGATCTTGATTTTAGGCAATCAACAGTAAATCCTGGCCAAAGTATATTTTCTGGAAGTATCTTGGCAGGAGTAGTAAAAGATGTATGGCTACTTACAGCCATAATGTTTGCGCTATGGCACCTACATCCACAGTTTTGTAATAAAGAGAATCTCACTGGTACTGTGTTTCTAGGGGCCACAGAACTGGAGATATCTTTAGTGTAAAGTTAGTCATGAGGGAGGAGCTCTTACTCCTATCTCCATTTCTCCTGCACTTGGTATGGTTTTAAGATAAAACTCTCAAATTTAAATGACACTGGGGCCAGTGATTAACTCCTTCCCGAAACGCACCGTACTATGGGGTGCTTTGGGATTGGTTGGAAGAAGGGGGCTCATGGGCTGAGCCCTCTCTGTAGCAGGTGGGTGTTTGCTAAATCCCAGCATGCACACCTCCATATTGGATTTGATTGCAGCGCCCTGTGAGTTCAGCAGGGGGGTGGCGATTAATTACTAGGACAGCCTTATCTCTAAGATAAGATATTAGAGATTACTAGCAAAGCTGCAATACTGCAGTTTATGGTAGAAGTAATCAGGCACCCAAGGGTTAAAGTACCCTTGGAGGTAAATTGTGAACATGTTGGGTATCGCCGTGTCCCAAGATGTCAGATCTATTGAAATATAATATAATAGCGGTTACTCCCAGCTTTGTGTTTGCGTGGGTTTCCTCCCTACATACAGGTAGGTTGATTAGATTGTGAGCCCTTTTGGGGACAGGGACTGATTTAGCAAGCTCTTTGCAGCGCTGCGTAATCTGTGTGCACTATATAAAGAAATTATTATTTATTATTAGTTAACCCAGTATTGGAAAATAGCACCCAAATGTCCGAAACGCTACGTTCATTTTTTAATAAAAAGTGATAGGCTGTACAGTCCTCAAAATGGTTAAAATGAAAACGTCATCTTAACTTACACAAATGACATATCAAACCGCTCTGTACACCAAAGCAGGAAAAAGTTATTCGCACCAGAAGATGGCAAAGGGAATAATTTTTTTGTACAGAATGTTTTAAGTTTTCTATATGTATTAAAACACAATAAAACCTTTACAAATTTAGTATCTGCGTAATCCTACCGACCCAAAGAATAAAGGAGACAGGTCATTTGGCGTGCACAGTGAAACTCGTGAAAACCAAACCCACAAGAAAATGTCACAAATGTGTTTTTCCACCAATTTCACTGCATTTAGAATTTGTTTCCTGCTTCCCAGTACATGGCAATAAATATTAAATCCTGTCACAATGAAGTGCAATATGTTATGCAGAAAACAAGCCCTCACACAGCTCTTTACATACAGATTAAATTTACAGATTTTTGAAGGTGGTGTGTGAAAAATGGAAAAGAAAAACGAAAAGGGGCCTGGTCATAAAGGTGCTGAAGGAAACCTGTTACACGCTTTTACACCTCCGTTTGAAGAGTGGGAAACATTATTTAGCATTACGTCCTTTATGTTAAAAGCCTCCTGGTTACCTATAAGAAAATTGCTTCCAAAGTTTTTTTTTGCCTAAAATGAGTTACTTTTAGAGGCTGGAGGCTTTACAGTACCTAGAACTGTAGAAGAAACCAACATTTTGGATCTTTGCTTTACAGTGGAAGGAACAAAATAAAGCTACAATTTACAGGATAACATTTAATATATATTACCAAGATACCAAAGAAAATGGAAATGCCACTGAAGACATATGTAGCATTTAAAAGTGTACTTTATTAGGTTCACACATTGTGCACTGAAATGGTGTATTCCTAGGGAAAAAAAACATCTTCACTTAAGCTGTGCTTTACATTTTGGAAAGCATATTTATGGTAGAAAAAACTATACCCATTAAGAGGTACCTTTTAGGGTTCAGGTGTAGTTGCAAAAATGTGGTCATTTTTCGCAATTTACAATTTTTATTCCAACTCCAAACCTTTGCAGTTGAACACCATTTCAATATAAAGGACCATGATTTGCTTGAAACATGCCTTGTGGTCTTTCACTAATGATAGCCCACTCATGGGCCTTTTGAAGTTTGTCCCATGACACAAAGGGTGTCCCGTGATAAGTTATGAATTAACTTTTCCTTCACAACCATGCCAGTTTATACATGAATGTGTGTGTATAGTGCAGTATGGTGGCACAATCCATGGACTGCACACAGTGCAGTGGACGGGAGTGCGGGGCCATTATATAGAAATATAACGCAGGGACGTTCACTCTGTTGGCCGGGCAGCCGCTCCAGAACTGTATTAACTGTTACAGTTCTGGTGCGTCTGTTTAGCTGACAGAGGGAATGTCCCTGCATTATATTTCTATATAATGCAGGGACACCCGTCCACTGCACTGTGTGCAGTCCATGGGATTGTGCCACCATACTGCACGTATACACAGCTGCACAAGTTCGTGTGTAACAGCCCTTACCCTGGAGCTGCCCCAGTGAAGTAGAAGGGAGTGAGAATAATTCGACTGACTACTGTCATAAAGTACTGGAAGGTAGAGCATGCACAAATTGGTCATGGACAGTTGGAGACAGTTGACTTTATATTTCAAGAAAGCAGTGCAGAACTTTTATGAGCGGTATATTAATAAATTACCTTATACCCTACCCCCACACATTAAAAAACACTTGAAGTACAGTGGCAACCCCTTTAGGATACAGGCAGTTAACATTATTAGGAGGAAGTCGTGCCTGGATGCTGCAAGTGGTGACCTTTCAGACAAGGAGTAATGGGATGTCATATGTTGAGAAAGGTTACATCTAATGTGTATGTATACTCACTGATACAGAAATCTGTAGGGCCTTCACTCCTATTGTTCCATACGACTTTTTCCACAAAATAAAATGCAATCATTTTAATTTGTTTTTTTTTTATTCAAAGTTTTAGTTCAAATGCATAGATTCATCTTTTGTTGATATTTTCCTGTATATTTAGAGCTGCAGAGAAATAAAGATTTTAACTTTTTTTCCCCTGTAGGAGCAGAATGATTTTCAAGCAGGAAAGGCAGAAGCAGAGAGTATGTATGAATCTAGTTAATACAACAGTACCCTTTGCTGGGGCAACACTGTCTCACATCCCGTTTTGTGCCATACATTGTAAGGACACGTCGGGGGAATTTCAAAGTGTCCTTGCAACATATGGCAGACATATCCATATATATACAGGAATACAGTGGGATACGTTGTCCGGGGACCCCCACTGCCCCATGCATGTGGGGGGAAGTGTGTACATCGATAGCAGTATACGGGGTGTTTCTCAAGTGATGTCACTGTCCTGATATGTGTATGCATGGCTAGGTGCAAGAGATCCATCCTCTCACTATAGGCCTCTATTGTCTCAGCTGAGCACATACTTCACTCAGTAGGAGGTATTAGGTTGGAAAAACGTAGCTTGCTGCCTTTTAGCATCCTGTCTTTTTGGCAGATCCGGCCAGACGGAGGCAAAAACTATGCCTCTGTCTGCCGCTACATGTCAATGTATACGCTCGACATATAAGTCGGTAGCTGTCCCATCAAATGCACTGAGCCTATACACAAAACATGATGTTAACCCAGCCTTAGAGTCACTGACCTTATTTCTTAGTTTCTTATTAGTGGCCAACCACCTTTAACCCCTTAGCGTTCCGTGGCGGACATATCCGCCACGGAGCGCAGTTACTTAGCCGGGATGCCGGCTGTAACTAATAGCCGGCATCCCAGTGTATCACCCGCGATTGGAGTGGGCTCCGATCGCGGGTGTATAGCCTGTTAAATGCCGTGGTCAGCGCGACTGCGGCATCTAATTATAATTTTTACCTATTCAATCTAACAAATAATGCAATAAAAAGTGATCAAATAAACCTATGTACTCCAGAATGATACTGGTGCAAAGTACAACATGTCCCGCAAAAAAATAGCCATCAAACAGCTCTGTAGCCAAAAAAGTAAAAATGTTATGCCACTTGGAAGACGGCAATGTAAAAATGATAGATTTTTGCCCACATTATGGTTTTATTTGACAAATTTAGTAAAATGTAAGAAAATATATTCATGTCTGGTATCCCCGTAATCGTATCGACCCATAGAATAAAGATAACATGATTATTAGGCTAAACGGTGAACACGTAAAAAAAAGTCAAAAATCCAGTACAGAATTGATGCTTTCCTACTCCTGCCCTCAAAAACGAGTTCCTAAATTTTCAACAATAGGTGATACCAACCCCAAAATGGCAACACTGGGAAAAGCATCTCATCCCGCAAAAAATATAGTCACATGCCCCAATAAAGCAAAAATTTTATAGCCTAAAATCCTGGCAGCTGCAGGGTGCTTCTTCCCTTCTGCGCCTCGCTGTGCAACCATAAAACAAGTAAAGTCCACATGTGGGGGGTCTCTGTACTAGGGAGAAATTTTAGAATAAATTGTATGGTGGGTTTTCTATTTTTATGTTTTGGAAATGTGTAAATTTTAGGGCTAAATGAAGTAATAACGGACAAAATTCTAAATTTCACCGCCATTTTGATTCAATTACTATGAAGATCTCAAGGGGTTAACAAACTTCCTAAAAGCTGTTTCTGATAGTTTGAGGGGTTGATACATAGGGGATTTTGATGGTAAATATGTAAAATTTCATTCAAAACAGTATTTATCCGCAAAAGAGTAAATTCTGAAAATACGGAAAATCGCTATTCGATTTGTAAGCCGTGTGACGTCAAAACAAATTATCCAGACATTTCAAAAATTATGAAAATGTGAAGTAGACATATGGGAAATGTTATTCAGCAACTTATTTAGGTGGTAAATCTATCTACCTGAAAATGTATTGATTTTAAATTTCAAAAAAGTGAAATTTTGCAAAAAATTCATCATTTTTTCTTTTTTTGAAAAATAAACGCAAAACTTATCAGCCAACATTTACCACTAAAATGAAGTACAACATGTGGGAAAAACAATCTCAGAATCGCTTTGATAAGTAAGTGTTCAAAAGTTATAACCATATAAAGCGACGCAAGTCAAAATCCAAAAAATGGGGCTGACCCTTAAGCTGTAAAATGGCTGCGTCCTTAAGGGGTTAAGATCTCAGTTAGTACTTCTATGCATTTTTGATACAATTGCCATTTTTTTCTCTTCCAGGAATATTTTGAGAAGCAAAAGATGAAAACCAAATTAAAGCTGTTAGAGTCACCACATTCAACAAATGCAGCACTAAGTTTAGACCTGCTTAATCTACAAGTTATAAATACAATATCAAAAAAGAAACTAAGTAGTAAGTTATTATTAATTTCTATATATGTTAACTAGAACTGTTCAGGCTTAGAGCAACTCTAAATAACTTATGTTCACGTACCTAATCTGCTATTGTTCTGACAATATGTAGGTCACCACTCCATACCAGTTCTGTTATACAGACAGTCCCTGGGTTATGTCCAGGATAGGTTCTGTAGGTTCCAGGGGTGCTGCTAGGTCAAAAGATTAACCCCTTAAGGACCAGGCCCTTTTTCGTTTTTGCGTCTTTATTTTTCACACCCCACCTTCAAAAATCTATAACTGTTTTATTTTTCCATGTAGAGAGCTGTGTGATGGCTTGTTTTCTGTGTAACAAATTGCACTTCATAGTGATGGCATTTAATTGTCTATGCCATATACTGGGAAGCGGGAAAAAAATTCTGAATGCAGTGAAAATGGTGAAAAAACGCATTTGCGCCGTTTTCTTGTGGGCGTGGATTTTACGTCTTTCACTGTACGCTCCAAATGACATGTCTAATTTCTTCATTGGGTCAATACGATCACATGAATACCAAATTTGTATAGGTTTTATGTTTTCATACATTTACAAAAATTAAAACCTCCTGTACAAAAAAAAAAATTCTTCATTTTGCCGTCTTCTTGCGCTAATAACTTTTTCATACTTTGGTGTATGGAGCTGTGGGTGGTGTCATTTTTTGCGACTTTTGATGACGTTTTCAATGCTTTTATTTTTAGAATTGTACGACCTTTTGATCACTTTTTATTGAATTTTTTATATTTTTCAAAATGGCAAAAAAAAATGCCATTTGCGACTTTGGGCACTATTTTCCATTACGGGGTTAAACGCAGTAAAAAAAATTCTTATATTTTGATAGATCGGGCATTTTCGGACACGGCGATACCTAATGTGTTTATGATTTTTACTGTTTATTTATATTTATATCAGTTCTAGGGAAAGGGGGGTGATTTGAATTTTTAGGTTTTTTTTAATATAATTTTTTTTTTTTTTTAAAATTAAAATTTTTTACTATTTTTCAGACTCCCTAGGGTACTTTAACCCTAGGTTGTCTGATTGATCCTACCATATACTGCCATACTACAGTATCTACAGTACAGTATGGCAGTATATGGGGATTTTGCACACCATCTATTACAATGTGCAGATCGCACATTGTAATAGATGGCCTAAAAGATGATAGCCTCGGATCATTGTGTGATCCGAGGCTGTCATGGCAAGGGATCGCCGCTCCCCGATGACGTCACGGGGAGCGGCGATCGGAGCCAAGATGGCGGCGCCCACACGCCGCAGGCTCGTTAATGCCGCCGGCAGTTTTGCCGGCGGGGATGAAAGGGTTAACACCCGCGATCGGTACAAGCACCGATCGCGGGTGTTAGCGACGGGTGCTTGCTTCATTGTGAAGCAAGCACCCGGCATGTATGAAGAGGGCTCAGCCCGTGAACCCTCTTCATACTACCCCATGCGCAATAAAACGTACAGGTACGTCTTATTGCGCTATGGGGTTAAGGCCCGGTGCCCCAGATCTTATAGCTAAAGTTTCTTGCTATTTGGGCTGCTCTTAGAATCCTCATCTCTATCTGAATCTTCCGGAGATGGAGACACAGTGATGTCATTACACCCCTTCTCCTGCTTCGAGTAGCTCCGCACAGCTGCCAGGAGCAGGAGTCGTGGATGGATTTTCATAATTTTGGAAAGTCATTGGATTTAGGAATAACAAAAAAGCTTAAAGTGTAACCGTCATTCATTAATTAGCAACCATGGTTTGCAGCTCTCAAAAAAACTAATCAGCAAGATGGAGGGCGGGACCTGCTTCCTGTCACCTTATCACAAGCGCCAGCTGCTGACCAGTGACACCATATCTATCTATCTATCTATCTATCTATCTATCTATCTATCTATCTATCTACGCGTATATCATATCTAGTCATGACTATACTATTATCTAGTCATATTTATCTATTATCTAGTCATATCTATCTATCTCCTCTCTATCTATCTCCTCTCTATCTATCTCCTCTCTATCTATCTCCTATCTATCTATCTAAACAAGGGAGAGTCCGGAGCAGCACAGCTGAAGCAGTGAGTGCAGTAGCCGGTGATTACTTGGTGGAGAATCCCAAATATATCAAAGTGAAGAGGCAGCACTCCAAGTAGTGTTGAAAGAGGGTGAACCTTTATTCCATGAACCGCGACGTTTCGGTGTGAGTTTACACCTTTCTCAAGCATGACATGTGTGTCAGGTATCCAATTAGTTAAAGACCAAACCATTCACTGATTGGTCAGTGATAAAGTGAACAAATACATGATAGAATGTGAAAAAAATACATTGCAATACTTCGTAATATCATTCTTGTGAAGATCATAAAGTGTCTAGGTACACTGTGCAATGAAATTTGCAGTGAGAACAATATAAAGTGACATCCATCGGCTTCAGGACCCAATCCATGTCTCCTAACATTCATTCATGAATTTAGTTTGTTTACCCGAGGCCATCTAGAGGCGTACGCTGTCATTACATGTTGGGCCGGAAACAGCTGGTTCACATTCCGCAGAGCCGGAAGTGACCTCATGGAGCGAGACGGCCTTGACTGCGCAGGCAAATTAAATGTATCTCATGAGCGGTGGCCATCTTAAGGTCGGGCTGCCCTGTTCCCACGGTACAAGCGATCGGAGCTAAGAGTTAAGTATAATAATACTTTTGTCGCCGGTGTGTGTTATATAGTTGGGCACCTGTGTGGAACCCGTGCAGAACAGCAATCACCATATGCCTGGTACTACCCGCTCGGTGCAACGTCCGTCAAGTGACAGGCATGCAGCTCACAGGGTATATTGTACCTACCACCAAGAAACACGTAATCACCAGAATTTTTTTACAAAAATTTGTTTACAAAAAAAGGAGACGTGTGAAGTAATGGGTCCATCCGATGGGGTCATTAAAGAGCATATTATGATCTGTAAAGATAGAAAGAAACCAAATTAATTGGATATAACGGGGTCGGTTTCTCCTGAAATAACCACATATGATAAAGAACAGGTGGTTATACATATATGTCAGGGATATACATTTATGTACAGAGAAAAATGAATATTTATCAGAAGTATAAAGTCATTAAATTGGTCCACAAGAATAACGCTATATTGTGACTGTGAGTGGTAACAATAATTAGGGTTACTCTGTAGATAATACTTTTGTGACATTGTATTTTACAATTAACCCTGCAGGTGTAATGTATATAAACGGTGAATCCACTGTAACTCTTAACACTCACCTCCCTGTTTTCTTGCACTAATAGGATGCCCTATCCAACCAGAGGCCTGTGTGCACAGCCTAAAGTGGGCGGAAATGTATGGCGCCGCGTGAACTAGAGGATTCTATAATACTGCACACGGATGGTCGGTTCCAGTGCACACGCTAAAGTTGTGCCCACCGTCGCCACGGGAAGGTAGCCGTTTTAGTGCGAGACGTCACTCGGTCTGAATCAGTTAGAGAAACCCACTTCCTACACACGATGTTGATCTAGTGTAGGAAGCTAGTACACCTAGTGCACCCTACGGGCTGTGGCTCACAGACACAATAAGAAACTCACTGAGACAGAAGCACGGATCCTGCCTACCGTGTTTACTGCGATCCACACCATGTGAGCGCACTCCTGTACACACTGAGAGGCGGTCACAAGTGCCTCTAAAACGTGCCTGATTGCATAGGTGTTTCTTCTAGCGAACAATGCATTCTTGACTAGAAAAGCAGGCTCTCCCCTGTGCTCTAGTGGCTTGGTCACGAACCATAACACTGCCTTGCTCTTCAAATCATCTAAATAGCGGTAACTGGATAGTTGTATAGAATACATCTCTTTTTGATGACCACACTATACTAAGGTTTTCCATTGGTTTTACCCGAAACCCCCTTTAAAGAGCTAACTCCGGGAGCAATGATTGTACAGCACACGACATATAGTGTGTCCCCCTCTGCAGCTTCTTCTTCTGCCCTTGTTTTAATAAGAAAATGCTTTAAAATTATGCAAAGAACTGGAGGTTCTCCAGTGCCCATTTTCAGCAAACCAATGGAGCCTCGGTACCCCTTATGGCTCATATCATCGTGTGTAAAATCCCAGGGCAGCTAAAAGAAGCGCAGATCCCTGCCAAAGGGGCACATAGCCGGCGTGTATGTTTGCTGGTTTGCAATCCTTGTCCTAGTATAATGTCATTTAAAAAGAGAGTCAAATAATTTTGTCAAGGTATTCATCTTATGACAAAGTAATAATCTTATTTGTCATCATTTTTTTACACTGAAGGGCTGCCTCATAGCTAGAAAGGGAGCACCTAGGACCCACATTTACTAAATTGTTGCTTTTCCTGCGGACTGCAAACATGACCAGAACAATGCAAACTCTTGTCACATATATTTATCAAGTGCCAGTTTGTGTCATGGCTGCACTATGCGTGCACAAAATTCTACACCTAAGGGGTGTTCCTCGCAGTCGGATGGGTGCACCATACTCTGCCCACATCATAACCACTGCACCACACTGCAGTTTGCACTGTGTTGAAATTTTTTGGCCCATCGATGCTTTTTCACGTAACTTGGGTAATTGTCAGCACTCAATATCACAAGTAAAAGAAATTTGAACACTTTCACACTTACACAACACCAGTCTTTCTGGGATTTCTTACCAGTAAAATACCATTGACTTTCCTGCATTAAGCACTCTATAGATTCTGCCTTCTACTCTGAAATTACACTCTAAGGGCTTCTAAAAAGGTGATGTGAAGGCCCTCACTCCGGAGTATGTAGTTCATTCAAAGCATAGGGATTCCCCGCCATAGCCCATTGCAATGGCAGGACACTTGTATCTCCTTTGCTTATGCTGATAATACAACGGTTCTTATTAATAATTTTCCATAGAGTTCTGAGATCAGAATGATAGCCCCCTTGGTCAGCTAAGACAGTTTAGCGTCAGAGTTCCCAAACACTTATCCCTGGAGTGGTCTGAAAGACGCTATAATAAATAGTATAGCAATGAGAAACTGTATTTGTCTGGTATCCAATTTTCCCCATCGTGATTTTCTGTTTGTAATGAAAATGTTTCTATTGTAATTGTGTATTCTCTGCAAAATATCTTGGTTACGCTAAAGCGAACTGTCCCTTACATTTGGTGTTTTGCCCAAGGTAATGCCATTCTGTATTTTCTGTGCAGTGATTCATTTTCCCAACCTTTCTAAACTGCCGATTGACACTTCCTGGTGTTTTATTCTCTGGGGTATCAACTTCTCTGAGATCAAACAGGTGAAAACCTAGCCTATATCATTATTTCCATAAGTTTTGGAATGTTTATATAATAACTGTCAAGTAGGACGCAATAACCCTAGTGTTTCTATTCAATGGTTTGTGTTTTTATTTTATTTTCTTATTAATGTTTTGAGATTGGCAATGACCACTATAACATTTGGCTTTGGCCATGTCCACTGTACATGTAGTAACATTGTTTCCTAGACCGTTTTAAAATATTCGCAAGGGAACGAAGGACATATGGGGTGGGGGAAGGCATATCACATGACAAATAGCACTCTTCTTCCAGGGCCTCTCACATTTCTCTCATTGATCCCCCCTGGTGCCTGCTACCTTATGCCTCTGTAGAATGCGATCTCCTCTACGTTGCGATAATCCTTAGTGCACATAGCGCAGGTATCCCTTCTGTGGGGGCTTCTTCTGCCACCAGCTGCCAATTTGGGCGCGCAATGCTTTGGCACCTGGCAGTAGCATACACCACCAGGGGCCAGCCAGCCAGTGTAGGCCCCAGGGGATTTAGCTCCTGCTTGAAATCGGGCAGTCTGGATGAGGGTGTAGGATGTCAGCACCACATCCCGGTGGGCTTAGTCAGGTTGGAGTCAGGTGGTGCTATAAGACTGGGAGAACATCCATGTTTCACCTCGGTCAGGTACTGGTCGGGGTTGGCCACCTGCTTTCCATATGGATGATCTTGTAGTAGGTCTGTAGGGTTAAGTAGTTCTGGTAGGCATGTCCACCCAGCCGGGTGCGCAGACGCCAGCGCCAGCTTACACTCCAGGTATCGGATCGCACTATGACGAAGGTGGGCGGGATGGCGATCAGCAGCCCTTTATTAGCTGGCATAGGAAGCTCCGCGGCTTTCTTTCTCCACTATGCTCTTCACTATCTTGCACGTCCACCCGGCCACATAGACGGACAGGAAGTCCTGGAGATGAGCCAGGAGTGCACGGACAGCAGCCCCCAGCTCCTTACCCCCCAGCCGGGGAAGACACCTTCCTCACTCCAGCAGCTGCCGGTAGAATTCCGCATTGACGGCCCGGGTAGGAGTGACGTGGGGGTCCGCTGCTGTGCTCACGGGCTGCGCTCACTGCCGCCGGAAGCTGCCCTGCTGATGATGGGGTAGATGGTCTTCACAAACCGTAGGGCGCACTAGCAGTAAGTCGGTCCCTCTCAGGGCTATCTCTTGCTCCCCCAGTCTCCCCCCGCCCGTTCCGTGTCCCTGCTCATATGGACATGTCCTCCCTGCACTAGGATAATACGATCACGTCCTGCTATATGCCGCTGATCTGCTCGGCCGCCGCTCCCGTTTGGGCACATGCACATAATGCCAGCTCCCGGATGTTCTCCAGCATCCTTCCACATATCCTACTACAATGGCTGGCTCCGCCCCTCCAGTGCCCCACTGGCCTGCAGAGGGAATCACTGCCACTGGCCTGTGGCAGGATGCTGCAGTATATCAAGTACTGATAATCTGCTCCATTATGCAAAACTGCAAGGCGTCAGCGCGTTCAATGTGGCAGGGGTATGATGAATGACTAATGTATCCAGCATCAGTTATACAGGCAGGTCTATCTGCCATTGCATTGTGTGTACCAGCACCAAGTGAGGTAGCCGGCTATAGCCCACTGTCTATTCCGCCCTTATAATAATTCCTTTATTAATATGCGCACACAATTCCGCAGCACTACACAGACTGTCCCCATGGGGCTCACAATCTAATCACCTACCAGTAGGTTTTGGAGTGTTGGGAGAAACCATAGGACTCGGAGAAACCCATGAAACACAAAGAGAACATACAAACTCTTGCAATTTTTTACACCGTATGGAACTTGCACCAGACCCCCGCAAGGCTGTATGCCACCCTGAGTCCATCCACACCCACTTAAAGAACTGGCATACAGCCCTAGATAATGCCCCCCCAAAAAATACATAAAAATGCCAGTTTCTACTACTTATTCAAAAATTCCCAAAAATACCCTCACTTAGCAGTATAATATAAGTGTCACCCCTGTGCTCCTATAATGGAAACTATTGCTCCTAAAACTATATCCGTCTTACAGAGTACAACTGACAACTCAAATACCATCATCGATATATATATAGATATATATATATAATATATATATATATATATATATATCTATATAGTACCAGTACTCCAAACAATGCAAGTATGTACAGCAAGCACAAATTATTATATATAACCAGAACTCCTTGTGTATATGTGCTCTACAGTGTATATACTGTGTATATGTGCATCTACATGTATATACTGGGTATATTTGCATCTACAGTGTAGATAATATAACTGTGTATATGTGCATCTACTTGTGTATTATTGTGTATATGTGCTCTACTAGTGGCATATATGTGTATGGGTACATTCACAAACGTGTTATGATCCGGACATGCGGGCATACCGCCTGTGCTGTGAGGAGGAGGTGAATCCTCCTTCTTCCATAGAAAACAGCGGCGCACCAGCCACACACTCGCAAAAAGATACAGCCCAAACAAAGGTTTATCTTTTGCGTTTAGGGCGGAATCGGGAATCCGGCCCGTACCACTGCCGGGCCGCCATTGCCCTCTATGGGGACATATATGGGTCGCAAATTGTGAAATGAGCCCTAAATATGTATATACTCTGTATACATGTGATATATGCTCTACTGTGTATATAACTGTATTTATATGTGTATATATGAATCTATGTGTAATATGTGGTATATATGCCTCGACTGTTGGTATATATTGTAACCTGGGGCAGGATTTATCACGCTGTCTGAGAGTCAGAATATTCCCTAGTTACACATTGCAACCACTCACAGCTCCACTTTAAAATATTCCTGAGCACTGTGAAATGAAAGCTGAGATGTGATTTGTTGCCATGGGCAACTAGAAATATTCTGACTTCAGACAGCTTGATAATCTGCCCCACTGTGGTAATTATGCTCTACTGTGTATATACAGGTGTATTTTGGTATATATGTATATTACTGTGTATATGTGTTATATATACTGTTATATGTGTATTTATAAATCTACTGTTGAATATATGTATATGCTGTGTATATATGCATAGATTGCATATACGTATTTATAACGCGCATAATTATCGCAATATATTGTGCACCTTTAAATTATGTAATATATAATAATAATTATATACATGATGTGGTGTTTTTGTATTGCTGTTATTGTGGTATGTTAGGTAATGCCTCATACAGTGATTTGTGGTTTGTGTGGCTGTGCAAGGGCTGAGTGTAATGTTACATGATGCAATCTGGTAGGGGTGAATGTAACTGAAAGATGTTTACTGGGGATGAAGTATCTGTATGTAGCTGTGTTTACTAGGAGAGGCCGGCTGTATGTATCTGTGTTACTGGGGATGAGGCGGCTGTAGGAGCTGCAATTACTGGGTATGAGCAGCTGTATGTAGCTGTGTTACTGGTTGTGAGGTGCTGTGTTTAGCTGTGTTTACTGGTGATGAGGCGCTGTATGTAGCTTGTGTGACTGGAGAGGGGCTGTATGTAGCTGTGTTACTGGGGATGAGGCGGCTGTATGTACTGCATTCCTGGGGATGAGGCGCTGTAGGTAGCTGTGTTAAGCAAGGGGGTGTGGTCTTGTATGTAGCTTTTGTTAACTGGGGGCAAGCGGCTGTATGTAGCGTATACTGGGGATGAGGCGCTTTATGTATCTGTGTTACTAGGGATGAGTTCGTCTGGTATGTAGCTGTATTAATGGTGCTGAGGCGCTGTATGGCTGTGTGACTAAGGGAGAGGCAGCTGTATGTACTGTATTCTGGGGATGGGGTGGCTGTATGTAGCTGTGTTACTGGGGATGATGCTGCTGTATGTAGCTATGTTACTGGGTTGAGGAGGCTGTATGTAGCTGTGTTACTGGGGATATGAAGCGGCTGTAAT
The DNA here is from genome assembly GCA_019512145.1 of Engystomops pustulosus. NCBI lineage: Eukaryota > Metazoa > Chordata > Amphibia > Anura > Leptodactylidae > Engystomops > Engystomops pustulosus. The sequence goes on along the minus strand of CM033644.1, from coordinate 105,106,912 downwards.
GTACTGTGTTACTGGAGAGGCGGCTGTATTTGCTGTGTTACTGGGTGTGAGGTGGCTGTAATGTAGCTTTGTGTTACAATGGGGTGTGGTGGCTGTATGTATCTGTGTTTCTGGGGTTAGGCGGCTGTATGTAGCTGTTTACAGAGAGGCGCCTGTATGTATTCTGTTTTACTTGGGTGTGAGGTGGCTGTATGTAGCTTGTGTTAACATGGTGTGTGGTGGGCGGTATGTAGCTGGTTACTGGGGCTGAGGGCGGCTGTATGTAGCTTTGTTTTACTGGAGAGTGGCTGTATTAGCTGTGTTACTGGGTGTGAGGTGGCTGTATGTAGCTGTGTTGCAAGGGGGTGTGGGTGGGGCTGTATGTACTGTGTTACTGGGTGTGAGGTGGCTGTACTTTAGCTGGTTACTGGGGTGTGGTGGGCTGTATGTAGTTGTGTTTTCTGGGGCGAGGCGGCTTGTAGTAGCCTGTGGTTTATTGGTGGCATGCGGCTGTACACAACAATGTAGCTGTGTTACTGGATGAGGCTGCTGTAATGTAGTCTGTGTTACTGGTGATGATGCGGCTGTAATTTAGCGGTGTTCTGGGATGAGGCTGCTGTATTTAGCTGTGTTACTTGTGTGCGGTGGCTGTATATAGCTGTGTTGTACTGGGATGATGCGGCTGTATGTAGCTGTTTACTGGAGAGGCAGCTGTAATTAGCTGTGTTACTGGGGAGAGGCGGCTGTAATGTACCTGCTGTGTTACGGGGTGTGAGGTGCTGTATGTAGCTGTGTTACAGGGGGTGTGGTGGCTGTATGTAGCTGTGTTATTGGTGGCAGGCGGCTGTATGTAGCTGTGTTTACTCTGGATGAGGCGGCTGTATGTACTGTGTTACTGGGGATGAGGTGGCTGTATGTAGCTGTGTTACTCTGGGGGTTGCGGCTGTAATGTAGCTGTGTTACTGGCCTTGAGGCGGCTGTATGTAGCGTATTACGCAGTGAGGCGGTTGTATTAGCTGTGTTACAGTCTTGGGATCGTGGAAAGTGAGCAGGAAGGACGTAATGCAGCGACATCAGTGGGGGCCTTCCACCCGATTTTTGCGCCCATGGGGCCCCCCACCAACCTCAATCCAGTCCCCTGGCTATGCTAGCCCCTTTTCATATAAACACAACTTCCTCTTATTCCACCAATCCAGCCTATACCTCTGGGCGTCTCCCACTGAGTCTTTTCACATTTCACTGTCTGTCTTCACTGCCGACAGAGGAGGGGAAGAAGTCAGGATGAGTCTACCTTTGCTTCCCTGCAGCTCCCCTATTTTTGATCAGTTTCACACATGTTTTTTCATATATCCAGGCTGTAACCAATAGAGCTTTCTTTTTCTCTTCAACTGAGACTTGAGAAAAAAAGGCAGTCCCACAGGTCAATCCTCTATGGAGTGGGTAGACGCTCAGGCAGCATTGCGGTATGCACTATTTTCACAACTCCAACAACCGACCTCTTCATATGATACATTGCTCACCCGAAGATCACAGTGAGGAGTATCGGAATCGAACATAGGTAGTAAACTTGTCGGTACAAATAAAGTTTACTCTAATTCCTCTACTTACAAACACAGATAAAACAGCCTTTCCATAAAATCAGTACATTGCATGTTTGGTGTCTCTGCCTGACCCCATGGTTTTCGGCAGCATCAAGGCTTTTTTCCGGGGCATGCCTCAAGTGCAAACAGCATTTTCTTTATAAAAGCTAACATTATGCAGGTAAAAAAAATCGTTTTCACATCATAAATCCCTTTGCCTTCTGTTGATTGAATTAATTATCATATCATCACCTCTTCAGTGTTTCGTCACCGTCTCTATCCCCCCAAAATAATGAAAACCGTTGGATCTCTATTATAGTTATGGAAAATAACTGAAATGCCTGTGTGCTTAACCCGCTTTTTATTTTTACACGTAAGAGCTGTTTACGGCCTTGTTTCTGCGAACCAAATTTGTCACTTCATATTGATGATATTTATATTCAGTCGTGTCCCTGGAAGCGGAAAAACAAATTCCAAATGCAGTGAAATGGTAAAAAAAAAGCGCCATTTTCTTGTAAGCTTTGGGAATTTACGGCTTTCCCTGTGCGCCCCCCAAATGACATATCTACTTTTCTTTGGTCATTGGCAATCATTAGTTACAAAAATTAAACTTTTTTTAAATTTTGCCATATTCTGGCCCTAAACTTTTTCTTACTTCGTTGTCGGAGCTGTGGGTGGTGTACTTTTTTTTGCGACTTTTGAATGACGTACGAACGTTTGATCACTTTTTTGTTGAATTTTTAATATTCTTCAAATGGGCAAAAAAATTGCCATTTTCTAATTTGGGCGCTATTCTTCTGTTACCGGGAAAGTTATTATATTTGATACTCGGGCATTTTTCTGACGCGGCGATACCTATTTGGTTTATGATGTTTTTACTGTTTATTTATATTTTTATTTGCTTCTAGGGAAAGGGGGTGATTTTTGAATTTTTATGTTTTTTTTAATATCTTTTTTAAAACTTTTTTACTTTTTATTTTTATCTATTGTCAGACCCCCTAGTTACGTTAAAACATAGGGTGTCTGAGCGTCCTAACCATATACTGTCATACTACAGTAATATGGGGATTTTCCTCTGCCTCCTCATTCATTACAATTGCAATTAGCACTTGTAATTAATGGTTAAAACAAGACAGTCCTGTCTAGCAACGAGGCTGTCCTAGCAACGGATCACCACCGCTCCCCATGACGTCACGGGGAGCGACGATCTTATCCTTCGACAAGATGGCAGCGCCATGCGCCGCCATTTTTTTTTAAAGCCGTTATCAGCTTTGGCAGGCGGTGATCGGCGGCTAGCACGTGTTACTGGAACTTTAAATTTGGGTCTTTTGCAACTTTTGGTCGGTAATCATACTTGCAAACTGGCTTAATAAGTTGGGGTGCATTCCAACATGTGGTAAAATCTTTTGTAAATTGTCGTCTACCGTTGTATCTATGTGTTGTTACGCCCACGCAATTACTTTTTATTGGGAAAACGATTAGGAATCTTTTCACCAGATTCCGAGAGCACTACCATGCGATCCATACTGGAAAAGGATGGTCCTCGCCCATCATTCATGTTAGGGAGAGTCATGGGGAATCCAGAGTCAGTGCTCGCCGCTAATGACCCTGCTTTCGCCCTTGAGCACGACTATTTTGAAATATATCCTTTTAGGGCCAATGGGCGTAAACTTAAAACGTTGATGTGTAACTTGACTGGTTGCTTTAGTGCCAACAGGGTCTGAGGTTTTTGCGAAAACGACCCCCCGCCGCCTTTCCGTGCCCGTGCACTCACCCCTGCCATTTACCTTCCCTCATAAGCGTTCCTGCACACCGACAACACGGTGAGTGGCGTTTTTCTTTCCGATACTGGATTGCTAGATTTGCCAAGTTTGGACGTGCACCCCTCAACAGGACGTGTTTTGTGCCGGTCTACATGTGCAAGCTGTTCTGCCGGACTTGATATTGCTGTTTGCCTGTGACTAGGTGGTGACGGTCCTTTCTGCTCCTCCTAACGTTTTTCAGCTAACAAGTATATAAACCACTGGTGTCTCAATCGATTAATCCTTTATATTAACCTGGTATACCTCTAGAGTACAGGCTATGTCTATCTTTTTACTTTTTACAACCCCCACGATGTCCCTTACATGCTTTAACGTTTACAGGCAGTCCCCGGGATACGTACAAGATAGGGTCTGTAGGATTTGTTCTTAAGTTGATTTGTAATGTAAGGTCGGAACTGATATTTTATAATTTGTAGCCCCCAGAATTTTTTTTGGTCTCTGTGACAATTGGATTTTAAAATGTGTTGGGTTTGTCATAATAACCAGGATAACCATAAAGCTTCATTACGACTCCTTTAATATCTGTTATAGCTATTTATTGTAGCCAAGGACTAAGTACACTAACTACTATATCCAGAGGTCCGTTTGTAACTAGGGGTCGCTGTCAGTCAGGTGTTTCTTAAGTGGGGAACCGCCTGTAATACCATTTATTACCATTTTCTACTAGCTACTTTATTTCTATTATTTCTGATTTGATGGAATTATTACTCAAAACATCAGGACAGGACTGGGTGAAATTTGCACCAAGTTTGCCACTTATACTGGCATTACTCTTGTTTTAAAATTTTAATTTTAAAATTTACCAACCGCAACTCCTCACAGTGATCTCTGGTGAGAACTGTATCATATGAAGAGTTGTTTTTTGAGTTTGTGAAATAGGAATACCGCGTGAGTTTTCCTTTCTTTGTAAATAGCATTTTAATATCTTTTTAAGTTCACACGCCGAAGCAAACTAAAGGAAGGGCATAGAGCTCAAATGTAATAGTAGGAATCCGAAACCCTATGATGACAGTCAGGGATTATTATTCAGTCAGATATGGGCAAAATATTGTAAAAATTGGCCAACCTTTTAACAATGCAAAACATATTACTATTTACTACATACTACAGTATATTACAATTTTTGTATTTGCTTTATGTGTTTTTTCCAGTGTGTTTCGAGCAAAATGCAACCTTCATGTGGAGTGCAGCTTATATTAGCCCTATTTGTGTCCCCAATTATTAAACAATATGTTAGTATATCATACATCACCCTACTAATTTATTACACACTCCTAATGTATTTATATATAGCCTTCCCACAGTTTATTTAATAGATAGCCCCTTAATTAATTTATAATCCAGTCCCCTCTAATTTAGTCATGGCCACATATTCAGCCCCCATACGTATATACAGTACTATTATACAGATCCGCTATTAATTTATTATTTATACCACCCCCATGTAGATAGTATATACAGCCCAACCCCCCCCTATTGAATTGAATCTACTGCCATAGCCCCATAACATATACATACGGTGACTCCCCTTATAGATGTAATATACGTGCAGGCCTGCATAGATAGTATATAAAGACAGGCCGCCCCACATAGATAGTATATATCAGACGGACCCTCCCTAGATGGTAATAAGGGCAGGCCCCCCTAGATAGTAGAATACAGGCTGCCCACCCTCATATATATTCTATACAGGCAGGACCCTCCCCCTCATAGATTAAAAAGGGCAGACTCCCATATATAAATATACAATTCAGCCACCCCACTCCCAAGCTATTATATACAGGGAGGAAAAAAACCACACGGACTTCCCATCTGGCCCCAACTCCATAGAGAGTAATATACAGACAGAATGACCCCCCCATATAGTAAACAAGACCCCTTGTAAAAAAAAAATATGAAAAATAAACTATACTCATTCCAACTCCAGTGTTCTTCAGTCATGGCTGCTATACCCTCTTCTTCTGGCAGTCTTTCTGTGCATTAAAGTGGTTGAACCCCTTTATCTCATGTTTTTTGAAAGGTTGTTTGAAGGTCCAGATATTAGGTTATTTACTAATATATATCTATTAAAGTACTGCATTGCGTGATATATCCAGTGAAGCCTCTGTCTTTTAACCTCATCCTCCAACTTCTCCCATAAATGTCCCCCGCAGATATAGTCTCGTGTGATCCTATATGTCCATGAAGAATCCCACCTGCCAGATCTTATTTCAGGAATACTATCATCAAGTCCAGGCAGGACCATTTCTCATTGACAATAAGATCACTACCCTCCATATGCAGCAATTTTTGTACATTTAGTGTCTGTCTCATGCGGTAAAAGATTCACTTTACATATCAAGAAAACGTGCAGAACTATTAATAATGTATTTGGTAAATTACCTTATATCCTACCCCGCACATGTTACAAAATATGAGTGTAAGTAGCCACCCCTTAACCCCCCTTCAACGCTCGTGGCTGGATATATCCGCCACGGATGCGTGAACTTAGCGCTCAGTGGCGGAGATATCCGCCACGGCGCTTTGCCGGCTCGGCTCGGATCAGAGCCAAACCGCAATCGGTGAAACAGACGGGGTGCCGGCTGTAAATAATAGCTGGCACCTCCGTGTAACACCCTGCGATCGAGTTTGTCTCCGATCGCGCTTTTTGGTGCTTAGAACGTTAATGATGTGCCGCTGTCATCGCGACCGCGGCAATCTAACAGGCATCTGGGGGGTCTTTCCCACATCGGCCCCCCCGAACCGTTTTCGGGGGCGCCGATGTTGCGATAGCAACTCTGGGGTCCTATCTGGACCCTCAGAGTTACCTCTTGCAAGAATTGCCGGTAAGATGTGGCGTCGTGACTTATCTTATGCACAGTGCCCAGCCTAGCAAGTGGTATAGGCTGACATGATAATACTTCTGCAATACATCATATTGCAGAATCTCTCATGACAAGCAATCAGATGATTTGCTTGGTCATTTCCCATGGTATAACAGTGAAAAAGTAACAAAAAAACATTTCTTCAATAAAAAAATTATCCATAACCTAAAACTGCCCAACCCCCAAACTATAAAGAGACATATAACCAAAAAAAGTCTAAAGCATAACACAAACCCGTCACATTATAGTATCAAATCACCGCGGTCCGTACAAAGAACCCGTAGAAATAAAATTAATCATTATTGAACCCCCACGATAAACGCCGAAAAAAAAACTGTTATAAAACCCTCCAAACATTATGATTTTACCTTTTCATCCACAAAAAATGCTTATAAATGCGATCAACACCATATGTACTCAGACATGATACTGGTGGCAAAGGTACACCAGTCCCGCAAAAAACACGCCATCAAACCACTGCCGTAGCCAAAAAAGTACAATGTTATGCCACTGGAAGACGGCAATAATAATGATAGATTTTTTCCCCCACCTTATACGGTTTTGTTTTACAATTTAGTACAACGTAACGAAATAATATTCATGTCTGGTATCCCTCCTCCCTTAATCGTATCAACACCCATAGAATAAAGATAACTGATATTATGTCTATACGGTGAACCCAAAAAAACAAAAGTACAAAATCCAGTACAGATTGATGCTTTCTACACTCCTTCCCTCAAAAAAAAGTTCCTAAATTTTCAACATAGGTGAATTACCAACCCCAAATGGTAACAATGAAAAGCATCTCATCCCCCGAAAAAACTTCCGTCCACATGGCCCTACTACACGAAAAGGAACATTTTTCTAGCCATCAAGGGGCCATGAGGAAACTAAATCCTTGCCAGCTGCAGCGCCCTCCTTCCTTCTGCACCATCGCTGTGCGCCCATAAACAATTCACAGCCACATTGTGGGTGCTTTGTACTCATGAGAAATTGCAGAACAAATTGTATGGTGGGTTTTTTCTTTCTCCTCTTTTATATTTTTGGAATGTGTAAATTTTAGTGCTAATGAACGTATAAGGGAACAGATGACAATTCTAAATTTCACCTCCTCCATTTTGATTCATTACTATGAAAGATCTCAGGGGTTAACAATCTTCGTAAAAGCCTGTTTCTTCCTATGTTGAGGGGGTGGCATATTTTGAAAATGGGTATATTCTATAGGGGGTTTTTTGAATGCTAAATATTTAAATTTCATTCAAAACTGTATTTATCCCCAAATATTCATTTCTGAAAATCTGGAAAAGCGATATTCTATTTGTAGGAAGCCGCGTGACAAAAATTAAAAAACAAAATAAATTATCCAGACTTTCAGAAATTATGAAAATGTAAGTAGACAAATGGGAAATGTTATTCCGCACTGAGTTAGGTGTAATCGTCCTGCCTGCAAACGCCAATCATTTAGAATTTCGGAAATGGCTAATTTTCAAAAATGTATCATATTTTCTTTTGTTTGTAAATAAACGCAAACTTATCTGGCCAAAATTTACCCTACCATGAAGCACAACATGTGGGTAAAAAACAATCTCAAATCGTTTTGATAGACAGTGTTCAAAAGTTTTAAACCATATAAGCGAAGCCTGTCTAATCCACAACATCGGGGCTGAGCCTTCAGCTACAATGGATCGGTCCTTAAAGGGGTAAACACAATTACATTGAATCTTTTAACCCCTTAAGACGCAGCCATTTGGTAGCTTAAGGCTCGCCTGATTTTTTGGATTCTGACTTGCGTCTCTTTATATGTTATAACTTTTGAACACTGTTACTTATCACAGCATTCTGAGATTGTTTTTTCCCCACATGTTTGTACTTTCATTTTAGTGGTAAATTTTGGCTGATAATTGCGTTTATTTACAAAAAAAACAGAAAATATGATCAAATTTTTTGAAAATTTTGCATTTTCGAAAGTCTAAATCAGGTGCTTTTTTTCACAGGCAGATAGATTTACCACCTAAATAAGTGCTGAATAACATTCCAGTTGTCTACTTTACATTTTCATAATTTTTGAAATGTCTGGTATTTATTTTGATGTCACGCGGCTTCAAATAGATATCGCTTTTCCGGATTTCCGAATTGACTATTTGGGATTAAATACAGTTTTTGATGAAATTTTACATCTTTAAGCATCAAACCCCCTATATAAAACCAACCCATTCAAATCTGCCCCTCAAACTATCAGAAACCGCTTTTTACGAGAGTGTTAACCCCTTGAGATCTTTCATAGTAATTTATCAAAATGGAGGTGAATTTAGAAGGGTCATATTGTTCCCTTATACTTTCATTAAGCACTAAAATGTACACATTTCTCAAAATAATAAAAAGAGAAAACCCACCATACAATTTGTTTCTGCAATTTCTCCTGATACAAAGACCCCCCACATGTGGGGCTGTGACTTGTGTTATGGGCAACAGCGAGGTGCAAGGGAAGGAGGGCGCTTGCGCTGCCGAATTTTTGTTTCCTCATTGGCCCCTTTTAAAGGCTTAAATTTTCGCTTTTTCATTAATTGGGGCCATGTGACGGCATTTTTTTGCGGGAACGAATGCTTTTTCCATTGGTTACGCATTTTGGGGTGGTATCACCTAGTGTTGAAAATTTAGGACTTTTTTTGAGGGCAGGAGTAGAAAGCATCAATTCGTACTGGTTTTTTACTTTTTTTTTTTTTGTGTTCACCGTATAGACTAATATCATGTTATCTTTATTCTATGGGTTGATACAATACGGGGATACCAGACATGAATATATTTTCTTACGTTTTACTAAATTTGTCAACAAACCCTACCTGTTGGGAAAAATCTATATTTTGTATTGCCGTCTTCCAAGTGGGCATAACATTGTTTACATTTTTGGCTAGCGGAGCTGTTGATGGCTTGTTTTTTTGCGGACATGTTGTACTTTCACCATATCATGTCGAGTACATAGGTTTTTTTGATCGCTTTTATGCATTTTTTGTGGGATTGAAAAGGTAAAAAATCATAATTTGTGGAAGGTTTATAGCAGTTTTTTTTACGCTTTTATCGTGGGGGTTCATAATGTTTACTTTTATTCTACGGGTGTTACGGACGCTGTGATACTATATATGTGTGTTTGGGTTATTATTTAGACTTTTTTTGAGTTACTATGTCTCTTTATATGTTTTGGGGGTTTGGGCATTTTGAGTGATTTACGACTTATTTTTTTATGAATACCTTTTTTTTTTAACTTTTTACTTTTATAAATGGGACAGAAGAAGCAATCATCGATTGCTTCTTCATGATATATTCTGCAATACTGATGTAGTGCAGAGTATGATCAGTGTCAGCCTATACCTTGCATAGGCTGGCACTGGTGCCATTACGATGACGTCACAGACGCCATCTTACTGGCAGTTCCTTGCAGGTAACTCTTGGGGTCCATATCGGACCCCAGAGTTACTATAGCAACGATCGGCGCCCCCTCTAAAACGTTTCGGGGGGCCGATCGTGGGGGAAGATCCTCCAGATGCATGTTTAGATGCCGCGGTCGCGCCTGACCGCGCATTTAACGGTTAAGCACCCGCGATCGGAGACAACTCCGATCGCGGGTGGTTACCCTGGGGTGCCGGCTATGAGTTTACAGGCGGCCCCCGTTCTCGCGATGCGGTTCTGCTCTGATCCAGAGCCGAGCCGCATATCGCCGTGGCGGATCTATACGCCCTGAGCGCTAATTCCTGCGCTCCGTGCGGATATATCCTCCAAGGAGCGTGAAGGTTAAATACCTTTTGGTAATGTTCTGTCAGTTTTGCTTTGGCAAGTCCTCCTATTAATGGGTGATTGTCGCCCCCCTAAGGGCTCCGCAATCTGCCACCTGAGGTGTGTGTCCTCATCTCAACTATGCCGAGTGGCCTGCTGCTTGGTGGATACATTGTTATACTCACATTCTTGCTAATCCTGATTGCTCACACCTCATACCCTTTGTATTTCAATATGCCCAATAGTCTCGTCTACATTTATTCCACAGATGTCTTGCAATCGTTTGGACATTCTTACTTTAATATTAACTTATGGTGCACCGTGCCTTAGCTTTTGTTTGGCTTGGATTTTTTTAAAACATGTGTTGACACTGAAGAACACTCCCTTACACATGTCCTATCTGTTACAGGTTACGGAAAGGTATGGGGTCGCACTTGGTGCTGTCACCGCTCATGTAGGTGCATACACCTTGCCGGCTATAGGGGACGTACTTATTATGCTGTATATAATCAGCTATATATTACATATCCCTCATACGTGTTGTGTGAATGTCAGCCTTAATGACAATACAGTAAAGATATTTTGTGTTCTTCGGACTTATTTTATTCTAAACTCTATACTACGCCGACAAGCTATGGCATAAAGTTATACAAATTATGCTAATTAGCCTTTGGCACCGAGCTAGGTCACTGGAGCGCCTCGTGTCCATAATTATTCCTTCCTCCCCTGTTGTATAGCAGTTCTGCTGCTGTGCAATGGGGGGGGAATAATTATCGACGAGGAACAACTTCTGCGGCGCTTTGGTGACATAGCCGGAGCAACCCAGGCTAATTAGCATAAGTTGATAAACTATATTGCCACAATGGGCGGCTATTAAGTATAATAACGGAACATCGAAATTAGGGACACGTCTACATGACGATAAAATGATCGTAGGTGTGTCCTTTAAGGGGTTGTAATAAAACTTAAGTGAAATGCACATTTTTTTTTTGATGCTTTGCAGGTGTATTATCTTTAACATCAGTGCCTAAGGGCCTTGTATAGGACAGAGATTACTCAAGTGTATATCTGTGCTCTTAGACCCAAGTGCGCATCTGAGGCTTCACAAATCTTCTTTTCCTAGTTATCTTAATTTGGTCGCTGATTTCGTCTTTCTATTTTCTGAGGTATAAAGAGGACCTTTCACACCGGAACACACCTTATAATAACGTTGGTTTATAATACTATTGATGAAGAGTTTCATCTTCCATTTAGCTTTTAATGAAGTCCAAGTTTCCCTTTCATATTCTATATTAATTCTCAGTATAGGTGAGAGACCCGCCAGTGATAACGACGCGGGGCCGGAGAAGCCGGGAGGTTTTCGGCTGAGGCGCCTCTAGCCAGGTCACGTGACGCGAGGAGCACCCGGGATCAACACAACCTTCGTTGTTGCCGCCATTTAGCTCCGCGATCTTTTTTGGCGTAATTGATTGGTCGGAGGCCTAGGTAGGACAAATGGCTGTAGATAGGTCATTATGGCAGGCTGTGGAGAAATGTCAATATACGGTGACCAAAAGCAAGTGAATTCCAGAGACTTCCTGGAGGAGAGTGTGCAGCGGAAAATGGCACAGCCCTGCCCATGGATTGCGCATTTTTGACGCCTTACAAGCTGGCTTTGTGTTTATTAACCGTATTGATGAAGGGTGTAAGTATAGTTGATCTTATCCTTATCTCCCATTTAACCAACTTGTAATTCCGTGTTTTCCTAAGTATAAGAGGGGATGGACACAGCTCTTTTGTTCTTGGTCTGTGTTCACATTTTGTTGCCGTTTTTCTTCGTTTTTCCATGTATGCCCCTGAACGCGAAGGACACTTTTACACCAGCATTTTGTTATATTTTTTCAGCCTCTTATTGTCATGTTGCCTATATGCACACTGTTTTGGAGGGGGTAAGTATTTGCGAGGGACCAGTTGCATTGTAGCCTTTTTTTTTTCTAATTTATATACCATTTACTGTGATATTAAAACATTTGGCAATTAATTCTATGTGTCTCAATGATCACAGATGATTGCCATATAGTTTTAATGTTTGGACAATAAATATTAAAAAAAAAAAGGAAAAAATATCTAATTCTTGTGTGTTGGTCTTTTTTGTTTGTTCTTTGATTCACGTAGGGACTTAACATTGCAGTCGTTTATTTTATCTTATAATTGCTTCTATAATGCATTGGTTTTTTTTCATTATGTACATAAATTGCTAACAACTTTCTCACGATCCTGTGCTTGCAGTGTAGGGGGTGAAGGATCAAACCTTGGACCAGTGGGCATCTAAAATGGTTAAACAGCCACTGATCAAGTGTTTTACCTGATGACTGCAGATTCCGAACAGCTCCTGCTGGATCAGGACATTCGAATGCGCAATATCACTGCCAAATCTGATGTACAGTATGTCCATTTGGCTCAACAGTTTAAAACATTGTAATACAATACATACATTGGGATGTAGCCTTGTTGAGAGGGGAAATCATTTATTTTTAATGCTGATAACTTTGGTTCACTGTCATGGAAAAATACGCGGTGTAGAATGAGCGTGTGTGTTAATTTAATATCCACTTAATAAACAACACATAATCACACCCAACAAGGGGTGGGGGGAAGGGAAATTCATTAATACAAAAGGATTCTCCCATATGTATAAATACTTTAACCACTTTATCTTACAACCAAATGCCCCAACCTACCCTTAATATTTCCATTGTCTATTGGCCAAAGCAATGTTATTTTCTTCCTTGAAAATTTTCCCTCCTGTGGGTAGCCAATTATTTCCATGTCCTGTCCATTGGCCTTTCTTATTTTTAATCCAATTATTTTTAACTATTAATAAATGTAAAAATTGCAGAACAAATTGGTGTGATAGCAAGGATACAGAGTACAGTTGTATAATATTGCGCAAATATCGAGCTCTATTTGTTCTACACGGATATATCCATTACTTTTATGCTCATCAATAGAACATGCAGCCGATATCCTTCTGCTAAAGAAATTTCTTTTTGGACTAATATTTTGAAACAGAAAGAGTGTATATTTCAAATTAAATTGCCATCTCAGAACCAACTCATGAAACTGTTCTGGCATCTAACATGTAGCCAACTACTGGGCAGACCACAAGCACTTGTATTATAATATATTATATATATATATATCATTTATATATCTATTAAATCACAATTTTTACATTCTGGTTATCTTAAATGCTTTTCTCAAAAGTATTAAATCATCTCCTGTCATTATTTTCCATTGAATTTCTCTAATTATTTTGTACGTAGTATTTTTGTCCCTCTTTTTATAAATAAATCCTTATAAGAACCATCATATTCTGCAGCAGTTAACAGATCTTGAGTACATTTACAAACAATAAAATACATTACATGCACCATATTAGATGACACAATAGGAATGAGATTTCCTATAATAATTTTCTTTCTGTGATCCAGTCCATTGGCCCTTATTACGATTTCTAGGTACCATTACTGTGCAGTGGCCTAACTGGCTTAGGAGATTTCTTCTGTCAAACTCGCTGTTTTCACTTCCAGAAGACTTTTTTATAAGCCTGTTCCAGAATATCAGCTCCAAACAGCTGACAGTAGGGGACCTAACAACCCAATCAACTTCGCGATCTTGATTTAGGCAATCAACAGTAAATCTGGCCAAGTATTTTCTGGAAATCTTGGCCAGAGTAGTTAAACGATGTATGGCTACTGAACAGCCATAATTTTTGCGCATGGCACCTACATCCACGTTTGTTGTATAAAGAGAATCTCACTGATACTGTGTTTCTAGGGGCCACAGACTGGAGATATCTTTAGTGTAAAGTTAGTCAGAGGGAGGAGCTCTTAATCCTATCTCCATTTCTCTCCTGCACTTGGTATGGTTTTAAGATAAACCTCGCAAATGTTCAATAAATGACACTGGGGCCAGTGTTAACTCTCCCCGAAACGCAACTGTACTATGGGTGCTTTGGATTGGTTGGGAGGGGCTCTTGGGCTGAGCCCTCTGTACAGGTGGGTGTTTTGCTAATCCGCATGCACACCCTCCATTTGGATGATTGCAGCGCCCTGTGAGTTCAGCAGGGGGTGGCGATTAATTACTAGGACACCTTAACTCTAAGATAAGATATTGAGATCACTACAAGCTGCAATACTACTGCAGTTTATGGTAGAAGTAATCAGGCACCCAAGGGTTAAGTACCCTTGGAGGTAAATTGTGAACATGTTGGGTTATCGCGGGTCCCAAGATGTCAGATCTATGAAATATAATATAATAGCGGTTACTCCCAGCTTTGTGGTTTGCGTGGGTTTCCTCCCACATACAGTGGTTGATTAGATTGTGACCCTTTTGGGACAGGGACTGATTAGCAAGCTCTTTGCACGCTGCGTATCTGTGTGCACTATATAAAGAAATTATATTTTATTATGAGTTAACCCAGTATTGGAAAATGCACCCAAATGTCCGAAACGCTACGTTCATTTTTAATAAAAAGTGATAGGCTGTTCCAGTCCTCAAATGGTTAAAATGAAAACGTACGTCATCTTAACTTACACACAATAACATATCAAACCGCTCTGTACAACCAAAGCAGGAAAAATTTATTCGCACCAGAAGATGGCAAAGGGAATAATTTTTTTTGGTACAGAATGTTTTAAGTTTTCATATGTATTAAAACACAATAAAACCTTTACAAATTTAGTATCTGCGTAATCCTACCAGACCCACAGAATAAGAGACAGGTCATTTGGCGTGCACAGTGAAACTGCGTGAAACCAAACACAAGAAAATGTCACAAATGGTGTTTTTCCACCAATTTTCACTGCATTTAATAATTGTTTCCTGCTTCCCAGTACATGGCACAAATATTAAATCCTGTCACAATGAATACAATATGTTATGAGAAAACAAGCCCTCACCCAGCTTTTTACATACAGATTAAATTTACGGATTTTTGAAGGTGGTGTGAAAAATGAAAAGAAAAACGAAAAGGGCCTGGTCATAAGGTGCTGAAGGAAACCTGTTACACGCTTTTACACCTCCGTTTGAAGAGTGGGAAACATTTATTACGTCCTTTATGATTAAAAGCCTCCTGGTTACCTATGGAAAGATTTTCTTAAGTTTTTTTTGCCTAAAATGAGTTACTTTTAGAGGCTGGAGGCTTTCAGTACTAGAACTGTGAGAAGAACCAAATTTTGGATCTTTTGCTTTACAGTGGAAGGAACAAATAAACTACAATTTACAGATAACATGTATATATATTACCAGATACCAAAGAAAATGGAAATGCCACTGAAGACATATGTAGCATTAAAAGTGTACTTTATTTGGTTCCACCATTGTGCACTGAAATGGTGTATTCCTAGGGAAAAAAAACATCTTCACTTAAGTGTGGCTTTACATTTTGGAAGCTATTTATGGTAGAAAAACTATACCCATTAAGAGGTACTTTTTAGGTTCAGGTGGTATTGCAAAAATGTGGTCATTTTTCGCAATTTACAATTTTTATTCCAACTCCAACCTTTGCAGTTGAACCCCATTTCAATAAAGGACCATGATTTGCTTGAAACATGCCTTGTGGTCTTTCACTAATGATAGCCCACTCATGGGCCTTTTTAAAGTTTGTCCCATGACACAAAGGGTGTCCCGTGACTAAGTTTATGAATTAACTTCTTCCTTCACAATCCATGCCAGTTATACATGAATGTTGTGTATAGTGCAGTATGGTGGCACAATCCATGGACTGCCCACAGTGCAGTGGACGGGAGTGCGGCATTATATGAAATATAACGGCAGGGACGTTCACCTCTGTGGCCGGCAGCGCTCCAGAACTGTATTACTGTACAGATTTCTGGTGCGTCTGTTAGCTGACAGAGGGAATGTCCCATTATATTTCTATATACTGCAGGGACACCCTCCACTGCACTGTGTGCAGTCCTGGGATTGTGCCACCATACTGCACGTATACACAGCTGCACAAGTTCGTGTGTAACAGCCCTTACCCTGGAGCTGCCCCGTGAAGTAGAAGGGGAGTGAGAATAATTCGACTGACTACTGCATAAGTACTGGAAGGTAGAGCATAGCAAATTGGTCATGGACAGTTGGAGCAGTTAACTTTATTTCAAGAAACAGTGCAGAACTTTATGAGCGGTATATATAAATTAACCTTATACCCTACCCCCCACATTAAAAAACACTTGAGTACAGTGGGCAACCCCTTTAGGATACAGCGTTACATTATTAGGAGGAAGTTGTGCCTGATGCTGCAAGTGGTGACCTTTCAGACAGAGTAATGGGATGTCATATGTTGAGAAAGGTTACATCTAATGTGTATGTATACTCCTGATACAGAAATCTGTAGGGCCTTCACTCCTTTGTTCCACGACTTTTTTCCACAAAATAAAATGCAATATTTTAATTTGTTTTTTTTATTCAAAGTTTTAGGTTCAAATGCATAGATTCATCTTTTGTTGATATTTTCCTGTATATTTAGCTGCAGAGAATAAAGTTTTAACTTTTTTCCCCTGTAGGAGCAGAATGATTTTCAAGCAGGAAAGGCAGAAGCAGAGAGAGTATGTATGAATCTAGTTAATACAACAGTACCCTTGGCTGGGCAACACAGTCTCACATCCCGTTTTGTGCCATACATTGTGACACGTCGGGGGAATTTTCAAAGTGTCCTTGCACCATATGGCAGACATATCCATATATATACAGGAATACAGTGGGATACGTTGTCCGGACCCCCACTGCCCCATGCATGTGGGGGGAAGTGTGTACATCGATAGCAGTATACGGGGTGTTTCTCAAGTGATGTCACTGTCCTGATATGGTATGCATGGCTAGTGGCAAGAGATCCATCCTCTCACTATAGGCTCTCATTGTCTCAGCTGAGCACATACTTCACTCATAGGAGGTATTGGTGGAAAAACTTAGCTTGCTGCCTTTTAGCATCCTGTCTTTTGGCGATCGGCCAGACGGAGGCAAAAATATGCCTCTGTCTGCGCTACATGTCATGTATACGCTCGACATATAAGTCGGTAGCTGTCCATCACACTGAGCCTATACACAAAACATGATGTTAACCCCCTTAGAGTCACTGACCTTATTTCTTTAGTTTTTATTAGTGGCCACCACCTTTAACCCCTTACGCTTCCGTGCGGACATACCGCCACGAGCGCAGTTACTTAGCCGGGATGCCGCTGTAACTATATAGCCGGCATCCCATGTTACACCCGCGATTGTGGAGTGGGCCTCCGATCGCGTGTGTATGCCTGTTAAATGCCTGGTCAGCGCGCCAGCGGCATCTAATTATAATTTTCCTATTCAATCTAACAAATAATGCAAAAAGTGATCAAAAAACCTATGTACTCAGAATGATACTGGTGCAAAGTACACAGTCCCGCAAAAAATAGCCATCAAACAGCTCTGTAGCCAAAAAGGAAAAATGTTATGCCACTGGAAGACGGCATGTAAAAATGATAGATTTTTGCCCACATTATGGTTTTATTTGACAAATTTAGTAAAATGTAGAAAATATTATCATGGCTGTCTCCCCGTAATCGTATCGACCCATAGAAAAAATAACATGATTATTAGGCTAAACGGTGAACACTATAAAAAAGTCAAAATCCGTGACAGAATTGATGCTTTCCTTCCACTCCTGCCATCAAAAACGAGTTCCTAAATTTTCAACATAGTGATACCAACCCCAAAATGGCAACACTGGGAAAAGCATCTCATCCCGCAAAAAATAATCACATGCCCAATAAAGCAAAATTTTATAGCCTAAAATCCTGGCAGCTGCAGGGTCTCCTTCCCTTCTGCGCCTGTCGCTGTCAACCATAAACAAGTAAAGTCCACAGGTGGGGGGTCCTCTGTTTAGGAGAAATTTAGAATAAATTGTGGGTGGGTTTTCTATTCTATTTGGAAATGTGAATTTTAGGGCTAAATGAAGTAATACGACAAAATTGACATTCTAAATTTCACCGCCATTTTGATCATATATACTATGAAGATCTCAAGGGGTTAACAATCTTCCTAAAAGCTGTTTCGATAGTTTGAGGGTTGATACATAGGGGATTTTGATGGTAAATATGTAAAATTTCATTCAAAACATTAATTATCCGCAAAAGAGTAATTCTGAAAATACGGAAAATGCTATTCGATTTGTAAGCCGTGTGCCGTCAAAACAATTATCCAGCACATTTCAAAAATTATGAAAATGTGAAGTAGACATATGGGAAATGTTATTCAGCAACTTATTTAGGTGGTAAATCTATCTACCTGAAAATGTATTGATTTTAAATTTCAAAAAAGTGAAATTTGCAAAATTCATCATTTTTTCTTTTTTTGAAAAATAAACGCAAAACTTATCAGCAACTTTACCGCTAAAATGAAGTACAACATGGGGAAAAACAATCTCAGAATCGCTTTGATAAGTAAGTGTTCAAAAGTTATAACCATATAAGCGACGAAAGTCAAAATCCAAAAATGGGGCTGACCCTTAAGCTGTAAAAATGGCTCGTCCTTAAGGGGTTAAGATCTCAGTTAGTACTTCTATGCATTTTGATCCAATTGCCATTTTTTTCTCTTCCAGAATATTTTGAAAGCAAAAGATGAAAACCAAATTAAAGCTGTTAGAGTCACCACATTCAACAAATGCAGCACTAAGTTTAGACCTGCTAATCTACAAGTTATAAATACAATATCAAAAAAGAAACTAAGTAGTAGTTATTATTAATTTCTATATATGTTAACTAAAACTGTTCGAGCTTAAGCAACTCTAAATAACTTGTCACGTACCTAATCTGCATTGTTCTGACAATATGTAGGTCACCACTCCATACCAGTTCTGTTATACAGACAGTCCCTGGGTTATGTCCAGGATAGGTTCTGTGTGGTTCCAGGGGTGGCTGCTAGGTCAAAAGATTAACCCCTTAAGGACCAGGCCCTTTTTCGTTTTTTGCGTCTTTATTTTTCACACCCCCACCTTCAAAAATCTATAACTGTTTTTATTTTTCCATGTAAAGCTGTGTGATGGCTTGTTTTTCTGCGTAACAAATTGCACTTCATAGTGATGGCATTTAATTGTCTATGCCATATACTGGGAAGCGGGAAAAAAATTCTGAATGCAGTGAAAATGGTGAAAAACGCATTTGCGCCGTTTCTTGTGGGCGTGGATTTTACGTCTTTCACTGTAACGCTCCAATGACATGTCTAATTTCTTCATTGGGTCAATACGATCACATGAATACCATTTGTATAGGTTTTATGTTTTCATACATTTACAAAAATTAAAACCTCCTGTACAAAAAAAAAAATTCTTCATTTTGCCGTCTTCTTGCGCTAATAACTTTTTCATACTTTTGGTGTATGGAGCGTGGGTGATGTCATTTTTGCGACTTTTGATGACGTTTTCAATGCTTTATTTTTAGAATTGTACGACCTTTTGATCACTTTTATTGAATTTTTTTATATTTTCAAATGGCAAAAAAAATGCCATTTGCGACTTTGGCACTATTTTCCATTACGGGGTTAAACGCAGTAAAAAAATTCTTATATTTTGATAGATCGGGGCATTTTCGGACACGGCGATACCTAATGTGTTTATGATTTTTACTTTTTATTTATATTTATATCAGTTCTAGGGAAAGGGGGTGATTTGAATTTTTAGTTTTTTTTTTATAATTTTTTTTTTTTTTTAAATTAAAAATTTTTTACTATTTTTTCAACTCCCTAGGGTACTTAACCCTAGGTTGTCTGATTGATCTACCATATACTGCCATACTACAGTATCTCAGTACAGTATGGCAGTATATGGGGATTTTGCACACCATCTATTACAATGTGCAGATCGCACATTGTAATAGATGGCCTAAAAGATGATAGCCTCGGATCATTGTGTGATCCGAGGCTGTCATGGCAAGGGATCGCCGCTCCCCGATGACGTCACGGGGAGCGGCGATCGGAGCCAAGATGGCGGCGCCCACACCGCAGGCTCGTTAATTTGCCGCCGTCAGTTTTGCCGGGCGGGGATGAAAGGGTTAAACCCGCGATCGGTACAAGCACCGATCGCGGGTGTTAGCGACGGCTTGCTTCTTGTGAAGCAAGCACCCGGCATGTATAAAGAGGGCTCAGCCCGTGAACCCTCTTCATACTACCCATGCGCAATAAACGTACAGGTACGTCTTATTGCGCTATGGGGTTAAGGCCCGGTGCCCCAGATCTTATAGCTAAAGTTTCTTGCTATTGGGCTGCTCTTAGAATCCTCATCTCTATCTGAATCTTCCGGAGATGGAGACACATGATGTCATTACACCCCCTTCTCCTGCTTCGAGTAGCTCCGCACAGCTGCCAGGAGCAGGAGTCGTGGATGGATTTTCATAATTTTGGAAGTCATTGGATTTAGGAATAACAAAAAAGCTTAAAGTAACCGTCATTCATTAATTAGCAACCATGGTTTGCAGCTCTCAAAAAACTAATCAGCAATGGGAGGGCGGGACTGCTTCCTGTCCCTAATCACAAGCGCCACTGCTGACCAGTGACACCATATCTACTATCTATCTATCTATCTATCTATCTATCTATCTATCTATCTATCTCTATCTACGGTATCTCATATCTATCATATCTATCTATTATCTAGTCATATTTATCTATTATCTAGTCATATCATTTATCTCTCCTCTATCTATCTCTCTCTATCTATCTCTCTCTATCTATCTCCTATCTATCTATCTAAACAAGGGGAGTCCGGAGCAGCACAGCTAAGCAGTGAGTGCAGAGCCGGTGATTACTTGGTGGAGAATCCCAATATATCAAAGTGAGAGGCACACCAGGTAGTGTTGAAAGAGGGTGAACCTTTATTCCATGAACCGCGACGTTTCGTGTGAGTTTACAACTTCTCAAGCATGACATGTGTCAGGTATCCAATTAGTTAAAGACCAAACACCATTCACTGATTGGTCAGTGATAAAGTGAACAAATCATGTATAAATGTGAAAAAAATACATTGCAATACTTTCAATATCATTCTTGTGAAAATCATAAAGTGTCTAGGTACACTATGCAATGAAATTTCAGTGAAACAATATAAGTGACATCCATCGGCTTCAGGACCCAATCCATGTCTCCTAACATTCATTCATGAATTTAGTTTGTTTACCCGAGGCCATCTAAGGCGTACGCTGTCATTACATGTTGGGGGCCGGAAACAGCTGGTTTCACATTCCGCAGAGCCGGAAGTGACCTCATGGAGCGAGACGGCCTTGACTGCGCAGGCATATTAAATGTATCTCATGAGCGGTTGGCCATCTTAAGGTCGGGCTGCCCTGTTCCCACGGTACAAGCGATCGGCTAAAAAGAGTTTAATATAATAATACTTTTGTCGCCGGTGTGTGTTATATAGTTGGGCAACTGTGTGGAACCCGTGCAGAACAGCAATCAAATATGCCTGGTACTACCCGCTCTCGGTGCAACGTACGTCAAGTGACAGGCATGCAGCTCACAGGGTATATTTGTACCTACACCAAGAACACTTAATCACCACAATAATTTTTTTACAAAAATTTGTTTACAAAAAAAGGAGACGTGTGAAGTAAATGGTCCATCCGATGGGGGTCATTAAAGAGCATATTATGATCTGTAAAGATAGAAAGAACCAAAATTAATTGGATATAACGGGGTTTCTCCTGAAATAACCACATATGATAAAGAAACAGGTGGTTATACATAGATGTCAGGGATATACAATTTATGTACAGAGAAAAATGAATATTTATCAGAAGTATAAAGTCATTAAATTGGTCCACAAGAATAACGCTATATTGTGAACTGAGTGGTAAACATAATTAGGGTTACTGTGTTAGATAATACTTGTGACATTGTATTTTACAATTAACCCATGCAGGTGTAATGTATATAGACGGTGAATCCACTGTAACTCCCGTTTTCTCAATAGTGATGCCCTATCACCACCTCTTCTCAGGGGAGAGATGTGATCAATAAGTATAAAATAGGAGAGTGTATCTTGCGGGCACAGTCCCAATACTATCGACGGTGCTCTATCGATATGTGAGAGAGAGAGTCCATATACAATAACAGAAGAAGATGATGGCACTCACCGGCTCCAAAAATAGAAATAGCGTCCTTTTATTGGTGGGTAAGCATGCAGGGGGGTATACAGACAGACTTCGGCAACGGGGCCGTTTCGCGCGCTGTGGAGCTTTCTCAAGCCGATGGTCCCGCCCACCCGCGTCATCGCTGAAATACACGTGGCCGAGGGTGGGCGGGGTCACATCTGATAACAAGCAATGTAACAATAAAACCTGTGGTAAACACAACATACAAAAAGTGATGTACATCAATTCCCTTGTAGATGCATAAAGATACAAAGTGCGTGTGCAAACAAGTGATTGTTAAAATTAGTCATATGAGCGGAAGGACCACGAGTCACCGGGTCCGGGACAAAAATCTTTATCACACCAAGGACCGGGGGTCCATGCCTGCTACTAAAACTAAGAACAGAAGGACATTCCGAAAGAGACGATCCAATCGTCTAACTATACATAGCGGCACATGATACAGATACACCCTACCACCCTGGCGTCTCCAAGGTATAGGCAACATACGGCACGATAGGGGTTCGTGCCCCCTAGTAGTGGCTATACTGTTTAGCAGTAACGGAATTACCATATTATTTAACCCTCAAGGGGGGGAGAGAAAGAAAGCAGAGGAGGAGCGGGGAGGGAGAGGAAAAGGGGTGAAGGGATAACGGGTACCGATGTTTCTTTACAAAAACACATTCAACTTATTCCGATCATTAAGCCCTAAGGGGCCCAGAGCCCCAAATTTACTGATGCACCTACTCTCCCGCTGTTGGAGGAGTTTTGCGCGATCCCCTCCTGAGTTCTTGTATTCGATCCTCTCAATGCCTGAGAACCTAAGAACTCCTGGGTCACCCCCATGGTCCCGTAGTACATGCTTGACCAAACGGGGACTGCCATTGCCTTTTAAAATGGACCTTTTATGTTCCCTAAAACGGATAAAGAGCTTCCTAAAGGTTTTCCCAATATAGAAGCGACCACATGGGCAGTATACCACATATACCACAAAGTCCGAACGGCAGTTTATCAAAGACCTCACTGCCTGTCTCACTCCTCCCAACTCTACCACCTTTAGTTGGCCTTTTGCGTTGCAATAGTTGCAGTGCCCACATCTGTGATTCCCAATTGGTAAATCCTTAGATAACCATGTCCCTCCCACTGATGGAAGTCTGCTGTGGACCAGTTTGTCACGGATTGTGGTACTAAAGGCAACTAGGGGTCTAGAGGATGAAATGCTGGCCAGATCGGGATCCTGGTTAAGAATGTGCCAGTTCTTCTGTATGGCTGATCGTATAGCCTTCTCACAGTGTGAGTATCTAAAGGAGAAGGTGAACCTATTTTCACATCCTGCTGCCACATCCTCCCTTGTACCCTTATTCCTGCCCCTGAGCAATTCTCTGCGAGGGACATCCATTGCTTTCCTCTGTGCCTTTTCCAGCAGACCTGTTAGATAACCTCGGTCCCTCAGCCTATCCTTTAACTCCTGTGCCTGAACGAGAAAACTGTCCTCATCACTATTAATTCTCCTCAAACGGAGGAACTGGCTGTAAGCTGGTTTCATTGTGCTCCGGGGGGAAGCTCCCATAGTGCAGGAGGGAATTAGTGGCTGTGGGTTTACGAAATGCTGTGGTAACAAGCTTGCCCTCAGATTCTACAATCCGCACATCGAGGAACTCCAAGCGCTTGTTCCCAAAGACTGATGTGAACCGCATGTTCATTGTATTTACAGTGTTGAGGTAATGCACAAATGACTGAAAGGCGGACTCGGACCCTTCCCACACCATGAACACATCGTCTACATAACGATAGTATACCCTCACGTTTGACGCCTAGCGATTGCCCAGGGAAAAGACATTGCGGCTCTCGAGGCATGCTAGAAAGATGTTAGCAAAGGTGCACGCCACGGGAGTGCCCATGGCCGTGCCCGTCCCCTTGGCAAACCATCTACCGCCAAACGTGAAGGCATTGTGGGATAACACCAGCCTCAGGACCTCACAGACAAAGTCGATGTATCTCTCTTCCTGACCGGCATTGGTTAATACCTCCATGTTGCATTCCATCCCCAGTTCTTGCGGAATCCTCGTATAAAGGCTCTCTACATCTATTGATGCTAGGCTATACGTTTCCTGCTAGTGCAAATCCTCCTACACCCCCAAAAAAGCATTCGTGTCCTTGAGATAAGATGGTATGTCCCTAAGGAGAGGGCGAAGAAGCCAATCCAGATACTGTGACAGGAGTTCGAACAGGGAGCCGATCCCTGCCACGATTGGGCGGCCCGGGGGGTCTACCAAGGTCTTGTGCACCTTGGGGAGAAAATACCAGTTAGGGTGCCAGGGGCTGAGGGGAAGTAACCTGGATGCCGTCTTTACTGAAATAATTTTCTGTTCTACACCCCAGCGCAGAAAGGACCGAAACCTATCCTGGTATTTGCAGGTTGGGTTTGCATCTAGTCTAGCATAGGTTTCTGTATCTAGTAACTGGGCCTCTAGGCCTCTTTTTCATAAGCCATCCTTGTCATTAAGACCAAATTGCCCCCCTTGTCGGCAGGCTTCACCACGAGGTCGGTGCGGGAGCTGAGGTCATGGAGCGCCCGGATCTCTTCTTTAGTGAGGTTCTTAGGTGTCTCAGGATACAACAAGGCATGGACCTCCTCCAGGACACAATACTTAAAGACCTCAATCGGTGAGCCTGCCGGCAAGGGTGGGGGGCAAAAGGTGGAGGGTACACCCCCTCTAAACGGTGCCATCTCTAAAACTGTTGCGGCCTGGGGTTCTATATCAGTGGCTGCCTCCCCAATCTCCGCCTCACTAACCGGTGTTGGCATCGTAGGGGGAATAAAACCTAATGGTCCTACAGTAGCTGGGACCTCGCCTTGCTCCTGTCGGGTGCGTACACCAGAGTCACCCTGGAAAAACTTTCTGAGATTCAGTTTTCGCACTGCCTTATACATATCTATCTCAAAGGTTGTATAGTCAAAGCTTTCCACCAGTGCATAATTTAATCCTCTAGAAAGCAGGGACATACAGGCATCGGATAATACTTCGTCTGTGAGGTTAATGACAAAGTACAAAACGTAACTGGGATTCATTATGTCCCCTGTAAAAAAAAAAATGTTGGCTGACAGGTAAGTCGCGTCTCTTTTTGCGTATTGTATATTTGTGGTGTGTAATTCTGACCTTAAATTCATTGGTCGTCTCCCCAAGGAGTCCACATGGGCAAGAAAGGATATATATCACAAAGTCACTATTACATGTGAGGAAGTGACAAATTTTATATGTTTTACCCTCATCCATGAATGTCTCGCCCTTGTACATTGATGTGCAATTTATACAGAATCTGCAGGGGAAACTGGACGCGGGTAAACAAACTAAATTCATGAATGAATGTTAGGAGACGTGGATTGGGTCCTGAAGCCGATGGGTGGATCCTGTTTTACAAAGAAAGCACTATGTCACTTTATATTGTTCTCACTGCAAATTTCATTGCACAATGTACCTAGACACTTTATGATCTTCACAAGAATGATATTACGACGTATTCCAAGTATTTTTTTTCAGGTTCTATCATGTATTTGTTATCACTGACCAATCAGTGAATGGTTTGGTCTTTAAATAATTGGATACCTGACACACATGTTATGCTTGAGAAAGGAGTAAACTCACACCGAAACGTCGCGGTTCATGGAATAAAGGTTCACCCTCTTTCAACACTACTTGGAGTGCTGCCTCTTCACTTTGATATCTATCTATCTATCTATCTAGAAAAAAGGCAGCACTCCAGAGTAGAAGTAAAAAGTGTAGATTCCTCTTTATTGCATATCCCAAAACAGCAGCAACGTTTAGGCTCGGTGCCGAAAGGATACCTTTGCCCGGCCCTAATAGGCGTGCACACCACATTTGTGCTGCTTTGGACTTTCTTTAAGTATCTATCTATCTATCTCCTATATATCATCTATCTATCTATCCATCTATGTATCTATGATGCAAAAAAATGTAAGCAGCACTCCAGGACGTCAGGTGTCAAAAGTGAAGTAGATGAAGTTTATTCCATGTTTAAAGGTACAGCATAGTACAGCAGCGACGTTTCGGCTCAGAAGAGCCTTTATCAAGCTAAGTGACATAGGTGAATGGCGGTATATATATATCAAACACAGGTGATCACATGATCAAATCATTCCCACCCCCTTGCATCAACATATTGCATCACATTGCATAAATTAGTGTTTAAACATTGAAAAATACATAATAATACATGAAAATACTGAAATACATACATAGGTATCTAAAGTGCTAGTGCAGCAATGCTTTTCATTATAATACAGTGGATCGTATTGAATGTGTTCTGTGTCAATAAAGTGACAAGTGCATAAAGTGCTGACACAGTGAATAAATCACAATTAAACAAGTTTAAAAACAGAGGGTGTCTCACCACCTGGATCCTCCAATACCCGAAAAAAGAAATTGATCTCTTAAAAACCAATATACAATCCACAGAATCCACACTGAAAACGACCCTATCAGAGGACGACTTCTCTAAACTCCAAGACCAAGTTCACACTAGAACCCTGAACCTTAAAAGCGAGCAAGAAGAAATTAAGCACAAAAAATGGAACCATGACCTCACGGATTACAAAACAGGAGTGATTTATGGATGGCAAGGGAATTTTACTCCAACGCATCAGAAAGACACATCCAAACGGAAAGGACGGAACTAGAGCTCAAGGAAAAATGACCGCAGGGAAGACCCCAATAACAGCAACCCAACACAGAAAACACCGTTTTTTTTTAGGATCACAGAAAGGGACATCCCAGATCGACACGCCAGAACCCGCAGGGGCGGCAGGAAGCACCACAGGTCTAGAAAACCTCCAATCTTTAAAGCAGAAACAAGGGACTCCAGTCATGGCCCTCAGAAAGAGGAACAACCAGCATTGGTAAATATATCCTCTAAAGTTTTATCTATACCCCAAATGTCAGTTTTATCTAAGGGACTTTCTTTTTGTGTAATGTCCAAACCAGACTGGTTCCAGATCGAAATAGACTTACAACGATTCTTTAGGTCTGTTAAACTCAAACATTACTTCTATAATCAATCAAATAGTACATGTGATTCTGAGTTGTCACTCAAACAACTCCAATTACGCAATATTAGCTCTTTTATGCCTGATGTAGATGCCCCACATATTGTAGCATTCATGTCTGCTGTGAGGCGTGATATACAGGGGCTACAAGATGTATCCACGACTCGTGAGTTTTCCCACCCTAATCTCACACGGGCGGAGATCTCTGCGTTGGATGAGCTGGCCCATGACGGCGACATTACCATCAAGCCCGCCGACTATGGACGGGTGGATCAGCTAGAACCATCTCGGTAAATGTTTGCTGCAATATGTAGCAAACAATTACCAGCTATGGAGCAGGCTCAGCCTGTGAGCCCTCTCCAATCTCCCACAGCCAACAGGTGGCGTACTAGGGTTGAAATATTTTACAGAACTTCAAGCAAAATGAAGGTTTGATTTAGAATTTACTAATTTCATCATTAATACATTCATTTAGCACTAAAATTTACCCACTTAAACAGAATAAAAGTAGAAAATGCTTCCATGAATATATTGTGCGGTTTCTTCTGACTATGAGGACACCCCACATGTGGATGTCGCCATTTCTTTGTATTAAATTTTGACGAGCACGCTGTGGGTTAAAATGCTCGCCACCACCCTGGATAAATTCATAGTCAAATCGGCCTGCCACTAACATCGCTGTGCGGTGAAACAGCAGTTGACCTCTATATGTCAGGTATTGCTGTACTCGAAAGAAACAGCTCAAACATCTTGGGATGTATTTTTACCTCTAATACTTTCTGAATGTAAAAAAGAAAAAGTGTTTTTGTGATACACACTATCCCCTATAGGAGCTGCCAAACAGTCACAGATGGATCAGACTGTTTTATTTTTACTTTCTGAATGTGTACATTTTAGGGCTAAATGAGAATATCTTTTTACAAAAATTTAAATTGATGCATTTTTATGCAGGGCCCCAACAGCCCTCTTGACTTTTGTAAGGTGAGTCCTAATTAACCCTTTGAGGGAGGATGAGATAGCTGCCGGCAGCGAGATGACAGAGTAAATGAAAGACACAGTCCAGTCTTTAGATTCACTCAAATCAAACTGTTTATTTCAAACAGCCCCAGCTGTATTTTAATACAGATAAATCAGCATTTTGGGTGTTGTATGAAAGGAGATAAGGCACTTCAATTCCATTGGACATCAGCACATTCTGGGAAAAAAGTTAATTAATTGTGCTCAGTTCTCAGAGACCTTGTACACAGATATTGTTTATACTAATTTGCTGAGAAGAATAAGATAAGTGGGCTCCAGAATCATAATATAATGTAGCCTCAAGGACAGACTGGCTTCTCATTAAATGTCAAAGGGTATTAGCTGACAGGCCAGCAAACAAGTTACATAAAATGAAGTTTGAATCATGACATTAACTTGACAATGGTCAGGGAACATGACCGCTGTATCTAAGATAGTCAAGATGGCGTCCGAAACCAGTGCAATCTCCTTAACAATTCCCACGCGGACATATGTCCATTGGAATTGAAGTGCCTTATCTCCTTTCATACAACACCCAAAATGCTGATTTATCTGTATTAAAATACAGCTGGGGCTGTTTGAAATGAACAGTTTAATTTGAGTGAATCTTTCATTTACTCTGTCATCTCGCTGCCATCAGCTATCTCATCTTCCCTCAAAGGGTTAATTAGGACTCACCTTACTAAAGTCAAGAGGGCTGTTGGGACCCTGCATAAAATTCATTTTTGTTTGAATCCCTGAGAAAGAAATAAAGGTTTCACAGACCTCCCAAATGTTTATTTGAATAGTTTGAGATGTTAAGTTTATAAAATTGTGTTACTTGCAACTTCCAAACTAAATTGTTCACCAAAAATTTAGCTTTTTTTCAAATCTCTTGAAAATCCGAGAACTTGCTACTAAAACTATAAGCCCTCTAACATCTGTATTACAAGTTATGGAGATACAAAAAAAAAGTTTAAGTGTTGAATAGTTATTACCATAGGAAGAGACACCGGTCAGGTTTTTAATCTGACCAGTCTGCGGGGGCTGTGATCTGTACGCGAATCTGGCCGGATCATGAGCGTTGGTGTGAATTAGAGTAAGTACCTTTTTTGTTACCAAACAATAAAAAAAGCATGACTATACATTACATATACATATTTTTAAGATATAATCTTTTAAAGGGGTCTGAGAATTACATTTAAATATTTTGCTCAAAGGTTGTTGTACAGCGGCCTCGCTGTAGTAGTGATGGGCTGAAAAGGAGCGTGGAGGGAGATGAGTATAAGTGGTTTAACAGCCCCTGGCCTTATATAAGAAAATGTTAATTCATGGACAACCCTTTTAATACGACATCACAGCAGAACCTGGTTTAAGATAGAACTTTTTTTTTCAATAGACCAACAACCTCAACATGTTGACATTTGTAAAAGACAAGAAACATTTTCTGATCTGAAAAGAAATATACAGCTTCCCATGTCACCTATTACTACACCATCAAAAATATGTTTGGATGATACTGAAACCATGTAAGTTGTTTCTTTTTAATTTCCTCCCTTTTTAAATAATTTGTGTGGTATATATACATTTTTATAACTGTAAATTTTTAGTATTTTTACCCACTTGTTACAGAAAGAAAAAAGGTATAGTTTATAAGGTTCAATGGACAATGGACAGCAATTAAAGGGGTTTCCGAGTTTAAAAAAAAATATATATATGTGGCCGGGAGCGGGCTGCCTAAAACAATAAAGCTGTACTTACCTTCCGGTGCCCTCCGGTATCCAGCGCTGCTGTTGCTACGGTCCGGGCGCCATGTAAACAAACATGGCCGCCGGAGCAGCGCTGCATTTAGCTTCCGGCCGGCCGTGGCCGGGTACGCCTATCCGTCCCTATACACAGCATTGTGTATGGGGGCCGGAAGGTTGTCGGGTCCGGCCGGAAGCTGAAAAACATATCACACTTAAAGGGGTATTCCGGGAATATGAACGTCTGACGCAAAAACCCATGATGATATAAATAAATGAATACAACAATACTCAATGTCATTAGTCACAAAATGGAGCTTAAATAGTTTGATTTTATGATTTACAAAATGTATGGCCTCTCCAAAGTAGGTGGAGTTATCACTAAGATGGCCGCCACTGGAAACTACAAGTTCCATGATCCTTTAGTTCTCAGTAACTCCTCCTCCCTATTATGCTCTGCTCCCGGTGATGATATAACAGACTTTCTTGCTCTGTTACCATAGTAATGATGTGTAACTGCCATCCCTGCACATCACCACAACACTGGCCATACTGGATGCACTTCAACCAACCGACTACAGCCAAACATAGTGGTGATCACATGACCTGCCCAGGCAGGTGCAGGACATGTGATGTGGACATGTGACCAGCAGCCATCTTCTGCTCCGCAACGGACCGCGCAGAGGAAATTAACGGACTGATTAAAGGGCCAGTAGCAATTTCATTTTTCATTACATTGCATGTCACCAGGATTTTCTGCTAAGGGGAGCAAAATTTTAAATAACAACTAATTACACATTAGCTTATATTTTGAGTACCCATTTGTATATGAATTATGCTGATTCCTGGAATACCCCTTTAACTCTACACAAGTTCACCGACTCCACACTTTATAGAGTGTTGATACAATCTCGTTTCTTTATTATAAGGTCTTGTAAGCGATAGACCAGCCTAATGTGAAAGAGTTATTGGACTGTTATGTATTTTCTATAGCACTACAACAGTAGTGTTTGTGCACCCATTGCATGAGACAACGAGAAAAAATGACCCACTAAGAGGAGCCCACAGGATTATGTCCAAAGGTGTAGAAAAGAGATAATTCTTTGAGAACGCAAAATCTAAGACTAGACTTAACATAAAATCACATATGAAATAGCAGACTAACAAGAAACAAGAGGGGCTTTATGGAATTATCTCCATGCTGTAGGACTAGAGGCATGAGATTATACATCCCGGGGATGTATCATGATCATGTCCTGGAAAACCCTTAGGCATTCATGCCAACACCAATCCAGTAAAAATCCCAAGGTTCCCAAATTTTGCTTAAGATGTCTATCGTATTGTTCAGGGAGGCAGTCATCCGCACTAGAGAGTAGATCTCCTTTGGACAAACAGGTCCAATTCAGATGGGGGAGCAGTTTGTTTCCAGGCCCTGGCAATCAAGCATTTGGTCAAAACACAGAGGTTCAGGAACAGTTTAGCTAAGTGCTTCCGCATGTCTGTTTGGGATAAATTAAGGAGATGTACGATGGGTTCTAGCTGTATCTTAGAACCAAGTTCTCCTGTCAGGGATTACACCTCCTTCCAGAAAGGGGTAATAAGTGGGCAGGTCCAGAATATATGGTATAATGTACGTACTTCTGCTAATAACCTCCAGTAGGTAGCTGGTATCGCAGGGTTAAGTGTGTGAAGTAGCTCAGGGGTATGGTACCAGTGCATAAGTACCTTGTATTGAGTCTCTTTGTAGGCAGTAGGCGGTTCTGTTCCATATAATCTGGGGTAATTGTTCTATTAAGAGCGGACTCCCACTTTACCATACATTCCTGCAATGTGGAAAAGCGGACTACCACTATAGGCATATTATAGAATCCTCTAGTTCTAGGGCTGCATACATTAAAGACCAATCTAGCCTGTCAAAGGCCTTCTCCGCATCTAGGCTGAGAAGCAATGCCGAACACTGCATTGACCACTAGTCACATAAAAAATATCTTATCGGAATAGTCCCTGAGCATTTCTTTGGGTCTCCATGCCCTGAGTAATTATTAAAGTACGAATGAAACGCTGTTATTTGCTATTTAGCAATTTTTCTTTTTCGAAAATATATCAATTGTTACAAGCATTTTAGGCAAAACATAATCACCCAAGTGTGAAAGTCCATATAATCCAGCGTGAACTACAGGGAAATGAGCTGAGCACACCATGTAGTTACT
Source organism: Engystomops pustulosus (assembly GCA_019512145.1). Classification (NCBI taxonomy): domain Eukaryota; kingdom Metazoa; phylum Chordata; class Amphibia; order Anura; family Leptodactylidae; genus Engystomops; species Engystomops pustulosus. The sequence goes on along the minus strand of CM033644.1, from coordinate 105,074,736 downwards.
CCATTCATGAGGACGGCATCCTACACACCATGTGACGTTCCCACCACCAATATAAATACAGTGGTAAATATGCAAATTACTCTAAAAGAAACCAAGATTTGGCAATGAAAAATTGTCTGATAAACGGCATAGAAGCGGTACAATACATCAATGGCAATTAATATTCAAAGGCTTTTTCAGCGTATGTACCTAAAGTAGCAAACTCCACCTAACTACATCATTTATAAAAGTTTACAAAAAGACACAAAAACTACAATTTTCATTTATTCCTTTTGGAGCGAGGGTCTCAAAGCGGAAAATGCAATACACTTCGCTCTGTAGCAATTTTTTAACTATGGAACTCTGATTAATCTCTTCTAGCACAGGCCACTGCAGCTGGGACACAATGGGGCTTATTTATTAAGGGTCCCGCGGCCGCATTTACGTTGGATATTCCGACGCTTTCGGGGATCACGCTGCTGGGACAGGTATTTAGTAAGCAATTATGTTGCACGCGATCGGATTTAGTCGCAATCGCGCTGGCTTACATGTGACACAAATTGGGGGGCGGGCTGTCAGACGATCCGACAGATTTGGGCAAACCGCAGGATTTAACTTAAAAATGTGTCGCAAGCAATGCACTTACATGCACCAGGAGGAAGATGGTGAACTCCGGCGGACCTGAGCGGGGAAGCGACACATGCAGGATATCTTCTTGAATTGCGGCACAGTGCATTGTGCCCCATTACGTTTAGACCTGAAGAAATATCTTTTGTTTTTCTTTATCTGTCAAGCTACTTTCTTTAGAAAAGAATTCGTACTGTGTATCCGTCTACTAACTAACTCATTGGAAAGTAATAGGTAACATCAACTGGAATGTAATGGCTGGTAAGTTACATATGTAACAATAGACCAATATCATATTTGTCCATACTATAACTGAATTCGTACTGTGTATCCGTCTACTAACTAACTCATTGGAAAGTAATAGGTAACATCAACTGGAATGTAATGGCTGGTAACTTACCAGCCATTGCTTTCTTTAGAAAAGAAAAACAAAAGAAATCTAGTGAAACTGCCGTGGCCCGTCATTTCTTCCAGTCCGACGATAATGCACTCTGCGGCGATTCACTAAGATCGTGCGCCCGATATCCTGCATGTGTCGCTTCCCCTCTCAGGTCCGCTTCTATCTTCCTGGTGCATGTAGGTGCTTGATTTTGCGACACAATTTGAAAGTTAAATCCCACACTCAGTCCGAATCCGTCAGATCATTTAACGGCATGCCGCCCAATTTCTGTCGCATGAAAGCCGGCCCAGCTGCGCCAAAATCCAATCACGTGCAACATAATCCCCTATTAAGTACCTGTCACAAAAATGTCAGAAAGTCAGTCGAAAGTGTGTCCATGGACCCTTAGTAAATAAGCCACAATGTGCCCCAGCTGCAGTGGGCTTTGCTGGAAGAGATCGAAGGGGTTAATCAGAGTTCCATAGTTAAAAAAATGCTACATGTTGTAGTTAGGTGGAGTTTTGTTTTCTTCTTTAGGTACATACACTGATATTCTAAATATTTGGTAGATAACCTTTGAATATTAATTGCCATTGATGTATACTACTGCTTCTTTGCTGTTTTTCAGACAATTTTTTATTGCCAATTGTTTTTAAATAACTTCATAAGTAATTTTTATGAAAATAGCCCAAAACCTACATTTACAGGGACCTGCTCCACTTTCAAGTGACTTTAGGAGGCTTAAATAATAGTAAAACCCCATAAATTCACCCGTTATAGAAACTACACCCCTCAACTTATGAAAAAACAACTTTAAAAAGTTTGTTAACCCTTTAGGTGTTTCACAGGGCTTGAAGCAAAATGGAGTTGCAGTTTACAAACTACTTTTTTAGACAATACATTAATTTGGGATTAAAAAATGTAAACATTCACAAAATATTAAATAGTGAAAGGATCCTCAAAGTTTGATGCACAATTTCTCCTGAATGTACCGATTTCCCATATGTGTTAGTGGGCTGCTGGGTATTCAATAGTTAATTCATGAGATTTTATTAACTCTTTTATAGAGCGACTTAAGAAAATCATTAATTCTGGTTTAGGTTTTTTTTTTTAATTGGTCATTCACTGTACCATAAGTTAATTTTTCTGTTATGTTTTATTTTGTCCCAATGAACAAGTAATCATTTAATCACTTGCTCAGTGTAATATACTGCAATACTAATGTCATTGTCAGACTATGCTGTTATATCATGCTGAAAACAGACCCCAGTGCTGCAATAGAAATGATAGGCACCCCTGTGCCTGACGATTAAACAGCCGGGATTGCAACTCTTGTGATCCCAGCCGTTGCAGGCGATCACATCTAGGTGCGGTGACTACCCACACCTTATCACATACAAGTACGTCAAGGTGTGGAAAGGGGTTAAAAATGCAAAACTTTTGTATTTTTCTGTATACAGAGCTTTTTAGCTTTTTTTTTTTACCCTCTGTAACAAATTGCTCGTACATCCCTGTGGTGGTATTTAATTTTCCATGCATGTACTGGGAAGCATAAAAAAAATTTCAGACTTTACAAAAAAAAGCCTTTGCTTTATTTTATTGTGTTTTTATGGCTTTCACTGCGCGCTACAAACAACATTTCTTTATTCTTTGAGTCGGTATAATTACTGGCTACCAAATTTTAATATTTCTTTTTAAGTTTTGCTGGGTTTTAAAAGCTTAAAACCTTTTGTATGAAACAGATTTCATTTTGCGACTTTTTTCATCACTTTTTAGTGAGTTGTAAAATGACAAAAAAGTGGTGTTTCAGACATTTGGGCGCTGTTATGAGGTTTACTGCTAGAAATAACCAATTTTAACGGATTGATAGGTCACTTTTAGGAAAACGGGGGTTAATTTTTATATTTATTTATTTTAAAAAATAATTTAGACTACCTAGGGTACATCTAAATCTGATCGATCCTGCCATAAAACTGCCATAACACTGCCATAAAACACTATAGCAGTATATGGGATTTTTGCAAATGATCTTGTTACTCTGGCACATTGTAACATGCCAAATATACATGTCAGGGGTAGGCATAGAACAAGTCTGTCTAACGACGTGGAGAGCGTCCCTACAATTTTGCTTCAGTACGAGGTAATTACAGGACATGACCAGAATATATGCCAGGAGCATGGTGACATCTAAGAGGCCTTGCCATTCTACCCTTCTTATGGAGTTTAAGAGGGGTTAAGTAGCTCTGATGAATGATATAATTGAGTCAGTTTATTGACGGCTAGTGATACTGACCGATGTGACCTCAAGAGTTCTGAGACTAGCTTGTCATGAATTGTCAGGAACTGGAGCTTTCCAGTAGTAAAAAGTACTTAATCTGAACACCATTACTTTATGAGTCTATTAAATGAGTACAGGTAGTATAGATAATCCCACCTGGGCCCTGAGATCTAACCATATGGTAGGATATGTGGGGGGTTGTTCAGGAAATTAAGAAATCAATGCATGTTATAATTGAAGATATTTCTTAAAGTAGTGTTTGGGAATGTGAAACTGAACTGAGACCTGGTCAAAGCATGGCAGAATGCCATCCCTCCAGGTGCCCCCCAACCTGTAATTTTGATATTCTGTCAGGTTTATTGGTTAAGATAAGGTCCAGGAGTCTGCTCCCTCGTGTTGGGTCCCAGACTAATTGTGACAGGTAATTGTCTATTTTTATTGACCTGCAGATTTCTGTACACCCCCCCCCCCCAATCTATATTAGTGTAGTTGAATTTCCCCATGATAAGTACTTCATCATGTATTGAGGTGCATCTAATTGACTTACCGGCAGGTTTTCAGCAGCATCTGTTATAGATAAAGGCTTCTAAGAAACCCCTACTTATATTTTATTATTCCCCCCCAAAAGGGATTCCATTCTCTTCATCGATGTAATCTTGAAGGACAGGCTTGAGGCAAGATTTCACATATAAGCAAATCCCTGCACCTTTTTTTATTTATATGGTCATTTATGAAAAGACTGTAACTATCTTTATTAACAGCCTAGTCATAGGTATTGTACAGCCATGTATCACTTAAAACCCGCAATATCATATTTGCCCTACAACATTAAGAGATCTAGTTCCTTCTATTTTGTTTGTGAGGCTTGGAAACTTGGAAGACAACAATGCAAAAATGATAGATTTTTCCCACATCATGGTTTTATTTGGCAAGGTTAGTAAAACGTAAGAAAAAATATTCATGTATGGTATCGCCACGATTATTAGGCTATACGGTGAACACGAAAAAAAAAAGGAAAAAAATCCAGTACAGAATTGATTCTTTTCTACTCCTGCCCTCAAAATAAAAGTTCTTAAATTTTCAACAATAGGGGATGCCAACCCCAAAATGGTAACCCAGGAAAAATTACCCCAATAACGAAAAAGTGAAAATTTTATAGCCTACAAAAGGGGCCTATGAGGAAACTAAAATCCTGGCAGCTGCAGGGCGCCCCTTCCCTTCCGCGCTTCGCTGTGCACCCATAAAACAAGTAACGGCCACATGTGGGGGGTCTCTGTACTTGGGAAAATTTGCAGAACAAATTGTATGGTGGGTTTTCTCTTTATCTTTTGGAAATGGGTTGATACATAGGGGTTTTTTGATGCTAAATATGTAAAATTTCACTCAAAATAGTATTTATCCCCAAAATAGTCAATTCTGAAGATATGGAAAATCGCTATTCGATTTGTAAGCAGTGTGACATCAAAATAAATTATCCAAACATTTCAAAAAGTATGAAAATGTAAAGTAGACAAATGGGAAATGTTATTCAGCAACTTATTTAGTGGGTAAATCTATCTGCCTGAAAACGCAATGATTTCAAATTTCGACAATGGCAAATTTTTTTTAAAATTCATCATTTTTTCTTTTTTTGTAAATAAATGCAAAACTTATTATCCAACATTTTCCACCAAAATGAAGTACAACAGTCTCAGAATCGTTTTGATAAGTAACAGTGTTCAAAAGTTATAACCATGTAAAGAGACGCAAGTCAGAATCCAAAAAATATGGCAGTGGGCACTGTGTGGGGAACTTCAGATCTTGTCACCATTTCACACATCCCGCGATAGGTGTGGTCACTTGGTGGTGGGCAGAGCTACACACCAATGGGGGCGCCATCATAGACAAAGGCTAAAAAGTTTGGGGAACGATTTTAATGATGGGAGGAGGCAAATTTCAGCTGGTACACCTGCGCTGCACTTTTCAACAAAGGTTTATTGTGCCTGTATCTGATGACAGCTTCTAGTTGTGGATCTGAAGAAAAGCTAACGCTATCCACATTAAATGGATGGATTTTTCTAGCGAAATCCACAACAAATATGGGTTCTGAAAATCTCTTGTTTTCTTATTTGTCCTGCCAGTTTTGTGGATCAGGTACTCCTGGTCATTCCTTTCTTGTACCATCATGGTCCTGTATTTGATTGGGATTCCAGGGAAATTCTTCAAATAAGACCCAGGTGTTTCTAGTTGACTCCCCAGGATGTCTCGTCATCAGTTCATGTGTATCCCTTAAATATTCCAGAGACCCAGACCATGTCTGATTGTTTCAAGGAGGTTTTACCAAGAAGTATTTTTCTGGACTGATGCATAGATTATCATCTTAATAAAATTATTGTAAAGAATAGCTTTATTAATTTTGACAAGTCTTCAGATGGACCCAAACTATCCTATATTTTGCTTTGTCCATCCACTGATTCCTGTGTTTTGCCAACTGCTACCGCCTGTTCATATCACAGGTACCATCCATCTGCCCTCTGCTACTGCTGGGCCAATGCATGGCTGGGGGCATATATGAAATACATCCTGGCAGAACAAATGAATAATTAGCAGCCCTGAGCTCCAGACAACGCGCTCCTGCATGCTTTTTATAAGTCTTTTTTATCAGGCGATCCCAGTATGTCAACATTAAAGAAGATGTGCCAAGATTCAAGATGAAAAGGACAAAAGGTGAGTATGCTCAATTTAGTTTTGCTTATAGTTAGTGGTAGATTTCCTTTAAATGGAAAGAAGGTGATTTTACAAAATACAAGGTATCACCAAAATTAAGCTGCAGAAAAAAGTTAGGATCATTAGAAGGTTGGAAAAAAGACAAATCAAGACTATAAACATTCCTTTTGTTTTTAATGTTATTTAAAGCATTTTTTTTATTTAGTTCACTGACAAAAGCAGTAGAAGGCAGTGCTTTTGAAGACCCAAATAACTACATTACTAAGCAGGTAATTATACATTTTATTTCTAAACCGATGAATATCCTCAATATGTACAAAATACGATATGCAAAACATCTAGGGAATAAAATGATTTATAATGCAGGTATATTCTGCCGTTTCCTTCTTGTAGATGAGGTGTTAGAGAAATATTTAACAATATTTTTAATATTTTTTTTGTTTATTATGCAAAGCGTTTTGAGGATGTTCTTAAGCACCATTTACATTGTATTGTAAAATGCAGAAAACCTATTATTTTAATTTTTTTTAACCGTTTTTATTCAAGTTTTCATGCAACTTAATGTGCCATACACCAACGGCCTACTTTGGCCCCAAATATACAGTGAAAGCATACAAAATTTATAATCATAGTTATACACTCACCGGCCACTTTATTAGGTACACCATGCTAGTAACGGGTTGGACCCCCTTTTGCCTTCAGAACTGCCTCAATTCTTTGTGGCATAGATACAACAAGGTGCTGGAAGCATTCCTCAGAGATTTTGGTCCATATTGACATGATGGCATCACACAGTTGCCGCAGATTTGTCGGCTGCACATCCATGATGCGAATCTCCTGTTCCACCACATCCCAAAGATGCTCTATTGGATTGAGATCTGGTGACTGTGGAGGCCATTTGTGTCCAGTGACCTCATTGTCATGTTCAAGAAACCAGTCTGAGATGATTCCAGCTTTATGACATGGCGCATTATCCTGCTGAAAGTAGCCATCAGATGTTACAGGGTACATTGTGCTCATAAAGGGATGGACATGGTCAGCAACAATACTCAGGTAGGCTGTGGCGTTGCAACGATGTTCAATTGGTACCAAGGGGCCCAAAGAGTGCCAAGAAAATATTCCCCACACCATGACACCACCACCACCAGCCTGACCCGCTGATACAAGGCAGGATGGATCCATGCTTTCATGTTGTTGTACCAAATTCTGACCCTACCATCCGAATGTCGCAGCAGAAATCGAGACTCATCAGACCAGGCAACGTTTTTCCAATCTTCTACTGTCCAATTTCGATGAGCTTGTGCAAATTGTAGCCTCAGTTTCCTGTTCTTAGCTGAAAGGAGTGGCACCCGGTGTGGTCTTCTGCTGCTGTAGCCCATCTGCCTCGAAAAAGTTGGACATACTGTGCGTTCAGAGATGCTCTTCTGCCTACCTTGGTTGTAACGGGTGGCGATTTGAGTCACTGTTGCCTTTCTATTAGCTCAAACCAGTCTGCCCATTCTCCTCTGACCTCTGGCATCAACAATGCATTTCCGCCCACAGTACTGCCGCTCACTGGATGTTTTTTCTTTTTCGGACCATTCTCTGTAAACCCTAGAGATGGTTGTGCGTGAAAATCCCAGTAGATCAGCAGTTTCTGAAATACTCAGACCAGCCCTTCTGGCACCAACAACCATGCCACGTTCAAAGGCCTCAAATCACCTTTCTTCCCCATACTGATGCTCGGTTTGAACTGCAGGAGATTGTCTTGACCATGTCTACATGCCTAAATGCACTGAGTTGCCGCCATGTGATTGGCTGATTAGAAATTAAGTGTTAACGAGCAGTTGGACAGGTGTAACTAATAAAGTGGCCAGTGAGTGTACATTGCAGGTGTAAGAGTCCAATATATAAGCAATAATTACAGTTTGTAAATCTATGTCAGATGCTATGCTCTTTTCCTGGATTGTTACGGGGGTGACAAAGATGTCCACTGTGTTCTTCTCTCTTTCATACCCCTCCAGGGGAAGCAATTCTGGCAGTTAACTGACACACACATATCAAACAGTTCTATTGATATGTGAATGAAAGAAAAGCACATAAGAAACTGGAAATCATAAACACACACTGAAAGCATCAACTCCGTCAGACCTTTTCCTCCTATCCTCCTAAATACCTACCCACCACGGGGTTTCCCCTTCTACTTCTATTCACCGAGGTATGGGCTAACTGTCCATGTCTCCCAGTTTTTTCTGAATAGGGAGAATCTTTAGGATTGTAGAGCTATTGCTTTCTCATACGCAGTTTGTATTACCGTAACTTGTTTGAGAACCTCCTGGATTCCTGGACAATTCTTTATATTGTCTTGTGATAATTCGCTTTGTAGCCATAAGTATGTGAGCTGTTATTAGTCTTGCTTTTTGTGGTTTTGTCCCTATGTCCATAACAAGTAATGCAGTTTCTGTTATAGCTGGAATATTGGAATTGTTTAGCTTTGATATGACCTTTAACGCTTCTTGCCATAGCGGTTATATCTTTGGACATGCCTATAGTTTATGGACTAGAGTTCCTTTTGTCCACATAGTCTCCAGCACCCCAGGGGTGTTAAGGGAAATATTTTATTTAATCTGGATTGGGTGAAATACCACCCAATTGATTTTATCAAGAGGGGAGAAATTAATATTATAAACCGTTCCATTTTGTGTCTGCTGTGCTATCCCACCAAATTCTGGACTGGTTAAGAATGGAAGCTAGGTAGTAATCTTTCATTTCTGGGACTCCCAGTCCTCCCAAATTTTTTGGTTTTGTTAGTATGTGGAGTGCTACTCTAGTATAGCGGTCCTGCCATACAAATTGTCTAAGCTGGTTATGAATTTCGATGAAAAAAGTGTTTGGTACAGGAATGGTTCTAAATATATACAGGTACTTTGGGAGTGCCATTATGTTAAAGGTTGCAATTCTTCTGCACCAGGACAGGATGAACATCAGCGGGATGTAGTTATTGCGAAATAGATCTGCCGATGGGAATGATAGTTCTATCCCTAAGTATGTTATGTGATTCACCTGCCAGTCCAGTGCGTATGTCTCTTTTAAGATGTCTAACGTTGGTACAGGTATACCCATGGTCAGTATTTGTGATTTAAGCTTATTTACTTTGTAGAACAAGATTTCCCCAAAATCTACTAGTGTTTCAAATGCATAGTATAGTGATCTTTGCAGGTTGGTAAACATCAGGATGATGTAATCCGCAAAGAGTGAAATTTTATGTTCCTGATTGCTCACCTGTATTCCTGCAATTTCTGTGTCTTTTCCTATAGCTTATGCTAAAGGCTCTATAGAAAGCACAAAAATTATAGTGGAAAGGGGCCATCCTTGCCGTGTGCCATTCCAGAGGGTGAACCTATGGGACAGCTTGCCATTCCTGAAGACTCTGGCTGATGGGTTTGAGTAAAGTGCTTTAATGGCCTAAAATATATGTCCTTCAATGGCAAATTTGCTTAGCACCCTAAATACATATACCCAGTTCACCCTGTCACATGCCTTTTCAGCGTCCACTGTAAGGAAGGGAGTATGGTTTTTAGCCTGTTCGCCAGTATTTTACCATAGATTTTTACGTCCTCATTTAATAATGATATGGGGCGAAAATTGGTTGGCCTATCAAGAGTTTTCCCTGGATTCAGGAGGTTGATTATTAATGCTGAAAGGATTTCCTTAGCAAATTCTCCAAAATGTGCTGTTTGGTCATAGACTCTTTTTAGATTTGGGGTCAGTACCTTGGCATATTTTTGTAGTATGCCTGGGGCTTTGTTGACTGGTAGATTTTTTATTGTCTTTTGAATTTCAGATTCTGATATGGGGGTGTTAAAGTTAGTAAACTGTTCTTTTGGGACCTTTGAGAGATTTATTGTGTCTAAAAAATTTTGGATTCTGTCAGGTGAAGGAATGATAGTTGAACTATCCTCCCTTGAAAGGTGGCAAAAAAAATCAGGTGTGTCACCTTGTGTTTGAAACATAAAGTTAGAGCGGCTCTGGATTACTTTGTCCACTTTGTATTCTTGCTCTTTTTTTTTGCTGGACTGTCGGAGAGTAGGAGGCCTCTGGGGAGACTTGCTTTGAAGAGGCTGATGCAAGTGAGCTCACGTTTGACTGCAGGATCAGGGGTGGCATACTGCATTAATCCTCTGTCTGGGCAGGAAATTGTGGTGCCGAGGGGATTGCTTGCCTAGAGCCCGTGCTCCATCTATCTGGGACTTCAAAACAGGTAGGTGATCTGTTGCGGTTTAGTATTTGGGACACAGGTTTTTGAAAGGCAAAATCTCTCGTGCCAGATTTCCATGTGGGCCGCGCCCCATCTTGGGAACGCATGCTGTCTTGTGTTCCGTCAGCTAGAAAGTAATGCTCGATCTCCTCTTGTTGGAGGTTGTAGGCATCGGGGCTTGATGTTTGCTCGGCATTTCACTCTTAAGTCACTGTATTTAACCCTGTACAGAGGTGTATGGGCCGAAGCTCTCTCCTCACGCGGCCACCTTACTCAGCTGTCAAACCACGCCCGTGAGGAACACTAAACCCACTACAAGTCTTTCCTGTTTGAGGTGTCTCCATGGCCCTAAATATGAAAAAAAAAAAACTAACCTCTATACTAATCTGGATATAGGTCCAATAAGGCACATCAGACCCATCTCTGCTGCTCCTGCATCTATTAAGTGATAGAATGAAGCCGGAGTAGTATAGGTACCTATGGCACAGGTACAGTGATGCAGAGTCAGTGTGCAAGCACCAAGTGCTCCAGACCGATGTATGTATGTTTTTTTACTGGGCACGGACGGAAAAGTTAAAAGGGTTGGCCACTTTAGCTCATGTTTTTTTTGTAATGTGTGCATGAGGAGGGGGCAATTTACCAATACACATCTGTTCTATTAGGCTTTCTTGGTATGTAAAGTGAAGCCTCTTCTTTTTTTACTTCATCAACATTCCTGATCCTGCAGATGAAGGGGCATGTGATCTTCACTGTCCATGAGCAATCACCCTGCCAGGACCCCTACATATCAAGAAAGTGGTGCAGAACTTTGAATAGATGTACAGTATACAATAGAGGTACGGTAAATGACTGAATATCCTGTGGCCCACGCATTACAAAAGACATGAGCTAAAATGACACTAATTGGTGCTGTGGAACAGTAAACCACTGGTTTAGTGTTCCAAAGTTACTCTGGCATGTGTCCTTTAACCCCTTAGTGACCGCGCATACCGATTTCTCTGTCGGTCACTAGGGGGCCTTTGGCTAGGCCGACATGTCAGGTGGACTATATACAGCATTCAATTCAATGCTATTCGATAGCCAACAGATAGGAAAAATAGGAACACTGTCTGCAGCAATGGAACTGCTTCATCCCCATGACTTAACCATAAAAAACCCACTAAACAAAGTAAATAACATTAAAGCGAATGGTTTAAATCTGTTCAGGATCTATGTTCTATCTATTTATCTATCTATATTTGTTTACATTAACTATATCCCTATTTTAACCCCTTCCCGACATTTGACGTAATAGTACTGCATGGCGGGAGGTGCGTTCCCGCAAAATGCAGTACTATTACGTCAAGCTTCTGGCCCCGGCTCCTGAACGGAGCCGGGGCCAGAAGCTGCGGGTGTCAGCTATATTATAGCTGACATCCGCCTCTAACACCCACACCCGCGATCGGAGATTTCTCCCGAGTCGCGGGTGTTAACCCCTAACACCGCGTCGACGCTGACCGCGGCGTGTTAGAGGCATTTAAAATTAATTAAAGGTGAATGACCCCCCCGCGCACTTACCGGGGGGGTCCGTGGCTCCGATCACAGCCCCGGGACTGCCGGTGCCCGGGGCTGCCGATCCTTCTTCCGGGAGCCGGTCCCTGCCTTCTGGCAGGACCCGGCTGTAACACACTGAGCATGCGCAGCAGTGTACATTACACAGTTAATACATCTGTATTACACTGTGTAAGGTGAAGAATAGCTTGAACAAGTGATCAGTGGATCACTTGTTCAATTTACCTGTAAAAGTAAAAAAAAACATGTTAAAAACATTAATAAAATAATTTTTTAATAAAAGAATTAATTAATAAGTTCAGTCCCCTAAACACAAACATTCCCTATATACCTGCAATAAAGTGAAAAAAACACAAGATCGCCAAAACCCCACACATATTGGTATTGTCGTTCCGTAACAATCTGTAAAATAACGTAGAACCATTATTGGACCGGCTCGGTGAACCCCGTAAAAACGAAACCCACTGCGCAAAATGAAATTTTTCATAAAATCTCTTCACAAAATTTTCTAAAAAGTGATCAAAAAAAGTTATGAGCGACAAAATGGTATCAATTGAAAGGACAACTCAACACGTAAAAAATAAGCCCTAAACTAGCTCTGTCAACCAAAAAATATAAGTTACATCTCCAAAAAGATGGCGATGCAAAAACAAATGGGATTCCTCTATATGATTTTTTTTTTCAGTAAATTTGTAAATAAATGAAACTATTAAATGAGTATCACCGTAATCGTATTGACCTATAGAATAAAGAAATATAGTATTTTCGTGTACGTGTACGACCCCCAAAAATACAAAAAGAAAGGAAACCAAAATGACAACTTTCTTTTCACCCTACATTCAAGGTTAATAAATATCTCAATAGCTAATGACCCACTAAAATAAGTATTTGTAAAGTGCATCTCATGTCGCAAAAATAAGCCCTTAATGTCCAAATTGCCAAAAAATAAAGATTGTATAGCCAATAAAAAGTGACAATGCATAATCTGCTCTGAATGGCGCATGTGCCCTACAGCAGTCACCACCACATATTGGGGTATTGTATACACGAGAGTATTGGGTATCAATTTTGTGGAGCGTTTTGGTATTTTAGCCCACTGAGAATTTGCACATTTTTTAAAACACATTAATTTAGCCATAAAAAAAAGTACTTCAAAATGTACCCGATTTTGTTTTAACCCCTGTAAAACAATGAAAGTGTTTACAAACTTCATAAATGTTGTTTTACATCATTAGGGGTGTAGTTCTATAATGGGGTAATTTATGGGGTTTTTACTTTATTTAGGCCTCTCAAAGTGATTTGAAAACTTGCAGGTCCCTCAATACCAGGATTTTGCGTTTTTTATGAAAATGTGAAAAATCGTACCTAACGTCAAGGCCCATAACATCCTACAAAATTAGAGATATGCATAGAAAACCAGTCCACATAATTAGACATTCGGTTAATGTTAGTTACTAAGTTTTTTTGCTATATGACTAGTATGGAAAAAGTAACGAACATTTGTGAAGTTCGAAAATCGAGAATTTTCCAAATTTTCACCCAAAATCTGATTTTCTCATAAATAACTGCAGACATAACAAACACCAAAATTTTTCAACTAACATGAAGTACAATGTGTCACGAGAAACATTCAAAAAAAATCACTGGCTATGTTAAGTGTTTCAAAGTTATAACCATTTATAGTGACACAGGGCAGATTTGAAAAAATGGGCCGTGTCAGGAAGGTGAAAAGTGGCTTCTGCGTTAAGGGGTTAAGAAACTGATTTACAAACTGGCATTTTTTCTATCCATCACTCATTGATTTCAGTATAAAGATCATAATGGTGTTATTTCAAATGGTAAAAATATAGTGCAGCAGCCACCATACAAAAATGCATGTATAAAGGATTCCTGCCTTACTGAACATAACTTATGACATGAAATTTACTTTGATGTCAATGGGATTTCTAACTGATGCTTTAAACCTCTTTCTTTTTTTAGCAGAGGGTAAAACTGTTTAAACTGTAGTGTGAACTGGGCTTTAGACTCGTAGCTGAATATGATTTTTTTTTTGTGTTGGGATAAGGTTTTATTCAATAACATTTTGGATGGACCCCCATCTCATATTTTTTGGTCATTAGTATGGATCAACCATTAAAAAAACCAAATGTTCTCCAGTTTATTAGTGACATAGCTTACGTTAGGTAACCTTTTGTTTTTTCCAGTGTAATTTAATCTGTTTGGATGTTGCCATTGGTTTATTGTTTACAGTGTAAATAATATACACATGTATTTATAAATTATTTTCAGGAACATAATAACGAGAAGATTGATCTGGCGTCTTCTAGAAATGATCTTTACAGTGAAGCCCATAAGAAGAGACCAGAACTTGAACCGGGATCTAAAAATTGTTCATATGATAAATGTTCAGACATCAGTAGCATTTCATTGGAATCAGAAAATTTGACAAAATATAAAGGGAAGTTGCCATTGCTGCACAGTGCACCACATATATCTAACCCTCGATTGTTTGAGATGCAGGACGAAATGGCCCCAAATTTTCACAAATCAAGTCAAAGTGGAAAACGCGATGCCGCTGTTCAATGCAATCTTGAACAGGAACGCAAGGTTTTAGGTCACTCTGATAACAATTAGACTAGCTAACAATGCTGTATCTGTGGAGGCCACTAGGAGGCAGAGTAGCCCACAACTTAATACAAGTCGGTAAAAGGCAGTATGAGAAATGCATGGATGATATTTAGTGCTGAATAGCTGCTTTTATTTCAGATACAGCTAACTCCTATATTAAGATACTGTGTAAATCAATTTAAGGAATATAATAAAATAACATTTATGGCCGTTATGTAGTAGAAGTATAGTGGTTCTTTTAGGATTTTTAATTATCACAGCAGTTATTAATTGTAATAAACCATGCTCACTTAGGGTCAGTTCACATCTCCATTAGGTGTTTATTGAAGTGGTTGAACACACAACACTGATGCCTGTCTTTCCATGACGCCTCTGTAAGGACCTGTACCTAGTCTGTGTGTTCAACCACTCCTGGTTTTGTCTCTCAGTATCAGAAGGAAGTAAATGAAGTCCTCTTTCAGTGCATGGAACGCTTAAAGTATCACTTTCAGTATATTGTTAGATTAGTTTTTAGGTATGCATATGTATTCTAATATATTTTAATAGATGTAACTATTATCTCTATTATCCATAGAGGAAACTCTTCAGATGCTGTGTCCTGTAGCTAACTAAGATGGTTGCACATTGCCACAAAGATTGCCTTTATTGTAGGCCAGATTCACTACATGTCTGTTCTTCTGATCTGTCATAAAATCTGATATATGGCAATTTCTCTCATGGATATAAACCAAAGACTTACATGTATTATCGATGGCAGAAAGAGTTTAAACAAAACGTAGCAATAAGACAATAATAAAATGATCCTGTTTTAACATTTTGCATACCTGTAGTTGTTAATTGCTTCCTATCGCATCAATGACAGCTTGTTGGCTTTAACCCCTTTGTAACCGATGGTCATTGGTTGCCTGAATGGCCAGGTCAAATTTTCAGTTATACGCTTCTTTAACCCATTATTGACCAGGCCCTTTTCTTTTTTGTTTTTATTTTTCACTCCCTACTGTGTGAGGGTTTGTTTTCTGCATAACAAATTGCACATCATAAAAAAATTTATTTGCACCATTTTCTTGTGGGTTTGGATTTTACGGTTTTCACAAGTCTCCTTTATTCTTTGGGTCGGTACTATCATTGGGACACTAAATTTTTATAGGTTTTATTATGTTTTCATACCTTTACAAAAATTAAAAAACCTCCTGTACAAAGAAATATTGTGGCATCTTCTGGTGCTAATAACTTTTTTTATACTTCAGTGTATGGTGCTCTGTGTGATTAATTTTTTGCAAGATAATATAACGTTTTCAGTGCTACCATGAAATGGCTAAAAAGTGGCATTCCTAACTTAGAACACTCTTTTCCATTATGGGGTTAAATGCCGGGAATAAGCGCTATTATATTTTGATTGTTTGGACATTTTTGGCAATATATAACATGTACAGTATTAGTAGTAATAGTATTTCACTATTTTTCAGACCCCAGGGTACTTTAACCGTAGGTTGTCTGATTGATGCTACCATACTACATACAGTATGGCAGTATATGTGTAAAATTTTCTTAATAATGTGTCCATTCTGGCTAATAAAAAATGAAGATTAAATTACAGGGAGACTGGACTGGGAGATGAGTACTAATCATTTACAGTACCATCAATGATTCTGATGGTAAATGTCCATTAACTCTATCCCAATTGCCCACTGTCTTTTGAGGCTTTGCAGGTCCCAAGTCTGCAGCCATATAATACAATGTGGCAGTATATGGGGATTTTCCTTCTCATTCATTACAAGGTGCAAATTGCACATTGTAATAAATGGGTTAAAACGAGACAGCCTTGGGTCTTTGGAAGACCCAAGGCTGTCATAGCAACCGATCGCCGCCCACTGATGACGTCACGAGGTGTGACGATCCTCAACAAGCCACCGCCTGATCGCGGGTATTACTGGTAAGTGTTTACTGCAATAGACTTACTGCAAAGACTTACCGGCTATGGAGAGGGCTCAGCCTGTGAGGGGGTCAACAATGTGAAGTAAAGGCTTTTAAACCACTATGTCTGAACATTCATTTTGAAAAATGCCTGGTCTACCCCTATCCCTATCAGGTGTTTTTGGAAATTTTGTTGTGTTATTGCCCAGAACCTACTTAAGGACACCCGACTTACCCCTAGTTAAAGATGGACCACTTTACCCACTGTGACCTCTGGTGAAGCTCTCTGGATGCTTTACAATAGTCCCAGACTGCAATGAACAGCTGTAAGGTGTCTGTAATGATGTTTTATTGATAATGTTAAAACTCCAATTGTCACTGGGGCAAAAAAAATGTTGTCTGAAGCTACAATTATAAAATATACAGTTCCGACTTGCATACAAATTCAACTTAAGAACAAACCCAGGAAACCTATCTTGTACATAACCCCGGGAACTGCCTGTATTATATATTAAAACCCAACAAACCACATATTTTCTGAAAGTAGAAACTTTTAACATTTCATTGAGAGCTTTGAAAAAATTATTTTTGGTGTAATTTATAGACCCCCTAACATCTCTGAGGAAATAGAGGGTCACCTATATAAACAGATGGAGCGGGCTGCACAGGGGGGGACCGTAGTCATAATGGGAGACTTTAACTTTCCAAATATAAATTGGGGTCAGGGCTCTTCTTCATCTGTGAAGGGGAGACATTTTATCAACTTTCTGCAGGATAATTTTATGGTGCAGCTTGTAGAAGATCCCATAACAGGTGACGCATTGTTGGACCTTGTGATTTCTAACAATGAGGAGATTGTCCAAAATGTCAGTACCTGGTAACCCCTTGAGAACAGCGATCATAATATAATTATTTTCCTCTTAAACTTTAAAAAGCAGAAACAGGTGGGAAAATCAAAAACATTGAATTTTAAGAGGGCTAATTTCCGAAAATTCAGGGCTGCAATACAGGATATAGACTGGGATCAGATACTGTCACATGGTGATAGTAATGTTAAATGGGAGAAATTCAAATCTATCCTGGGTTTTTATACTTCTAAATTTATTCCAATAGGTAACAAGTATAGACGGGCTAGATTACACCCCACGTGGCTTACAGCTACAGTTAAAAGGGCAATTAATGAGACAAAGAGGGCATTTAAAAAATATAAATCTGACGGATCACCTGAGGCTTTCAATACTTACAAAAAACTTACCAAAATCTGTAAAAAGGAAATCAAATCAGCCAAAATACAAAATGAAAGACAGGTGGCTAAAAATAACAAAACAAATCCCAAGAACAGGTTGGACCCCTTTATTCTGAAAATGGGGCATCGGTGACTGGAGACCAAGAGAAGGTGGAGATACTTAATAGGTTTTTTAGCTCTGTTTATACAATAGAAGAAAGAACTTTTGACGTGGGTGGTGCCAGTGCGGGTCATGCACCCTGTAATATACTAGACTGGCTGAATGTAGACATGATCCAATCTAAGCTCAATAAAATCAATGTGTACAAGGCTCCTGGTCCAGATGGGTTACACCCCAGAGTTCTTAGAGAACTCAGTTCTGTTATTGCTGTACCCCTGTCTAAAATCTTCAGGGATTCCGTTATGTCTGGTGTGGTGCCAAGTGACTGGCGCAAGGCAAATGTGGTGCCAATATATAAAAAGGGCTCTAGAACTTCGCCAGGCAATTACAGGCCTGTAAGCTTAACTTCCATTGTGGGGAAATTATTGGAAGGGTTAGTAAAAGACTACATACTGGAGTATGTGACATCAAATAGTATAATAAGTGACAGCCAGCATGGGTTTACTAAGAATAGAAGTTGGTACAATCCAATCAATAAGATCAGGAAAAAAAAAGGAGGGGGGGGGGGGGGGAAGGAAAGATGACTCAACCATCCACTGCTTGTGGTGGATAGTCCCGGTGGTTATGATGGGACCCCTCACTCAGAGTATCACACCAAAACAGTGCCACAAAATGACACAATAGGAACCAAAGTTACCTTCCCTGAGGGAAGGAGAAAGGCACTGATACGATACACAATTTTAGAAATGTCAAAAATATCCTTTATTGATACAGCAATACATAATGCTATTAAAATCTATTAAAAAGACCATGAAAACAGAGAATGTGGCCTCACTGTATAGGAGGTCCACAGGATACAGTATGGTACAGGGTGGTAGGACACAGAAACAGAAACAGTGGTCTACCGATGGGCAGGGTGGAACTATATTGTATATGTATAACAAGGGGGAAAAGGGTAGCAGACGACATAGACGTTGTTCATGGACAATGCAAATGTATACAATGAACAAAGGGTGCTTGGCGAATTGTATGTTGTCACACCAAGTACCCTTAATGGGAGCTACCACTTCTTACCTAGATCGTGAATGTGTTCCACCGCCCGGGAAGACCACCTCCCCGACGCGCGTTTCGGCTCGGGCTGAGCCTTCGTCTGGGGGTGGCGTCCTCCCGGACGGGGATCTCCTCTTAAATCATGAATGGACCAATGAAACTGCATGTGGCCGGTCACGTGACCGAGATCGTGTGAGGCCCATGACGTGGCCATATCACATGACCGGTCGGTCACGTGTACCGTGTCTATGGGAAGCCGCGGTTGCGGTGGAAACTACAGCATGGAAACCGGCGTACCGTGGCGCATGCGCCAATGCTGCAGTCCAACCAATAAGGTAATGGGGACACAGAGATCAATAAGGCGAGTCATAATACCGGACACTCAAAAATAGAGGTACTATGTGTTTGAGTTACTACGGCTATAGAGTGTATATTTGACACAGTTATGATTAAAATACGTTGATGAAATCCGTGCTTTAAAGTAGCGAAATTTAAATGTGTCTAACGTGTCTTGTGTATGGCGTGATACCCAAGGTATAACGTGCTTCGGCGAATGTGAGTGTAAAGTGCTGTAGTGACATTGTATCCAAAATATGTAGTGTATCTATAGGTGTGTCTATTGATGTAGACTGGTATGATGAATCTATGGTGTAATTAAAGTATTAAGGTGCATGTGCTGTAATAAATACATGAAAATGGGAAATGACATAAAAAATCAACATATGCTAATATCAATGTGTCAAGAGGTGACACTGCATTATACTATGTAAAAACATTATTAACAATACAACCATCCTATAATACAACATCATCGGCTACGGTCGATCTAGTTCAATAGCCATGTTATGGCTAGATGTAATACCCTTGTCGTTAGGTAAGTCCTTAGTGGTCACAAAATATTTAGTTCATTAAATCCCAAACAAGCAAGTCTGCTTTGTATATATACATTAAAACACTGATGTGTGTGTAGTGAAAGTGAAGGGGGAAGGGGGGTAAAAGTGAGGGAGGGAAAGTGAAGTGCCAAAAAGTGAGGGAAGGTTGGGGTGTATGGGGTGTGATGACAGTGATATATGACCAAAGCAAGATCTACCATTCTAACATTCCATATACCTTTATAACGTTCCGTATAATAACTCGACATATGTCAATGTAAGCTAGACTGTAGATATAATACCTTAAACACATATAAGACTTTTGATTATAAACTAGTGCTAACTATTCACTTTTTGTTGTTGCTAAGACCTGTATCTACTATCACAACTTCCAATATCTTGTTTCGACGTAACTTAGACTGTGTGTTACTGAAGCATTGGATGCTTGTTTGGTTCAAAGGTGGGTGGATGCCCACAGTCTGGTATAACCGATGATGTACTCATACTCAGCTGTCCCAGGACGTAGATAACCTCATGGCTCTATGGATACATTGCAGTTTCATTTCTTTAGGTAAATGGTCCGTGGTCTTCATGTCTATAACATCGAAGTGACCCAGGAGAACGGCCGGGAGAAATAGTATCTGGCTAGGATACAAAAAATGCAAGGTATGGTTAGTTAAAAACACTTAAAAGCTGGTGTATGATGACGCCAGTGCGCAAATGCAAGTCATGACCCATGTGGAACCAATAAGGTCTAGTGGCCCAAAAACTTATGGAGTGAGAATATGGTGGGTGGTTTGCCCATTAGAGGAACGGAGCAAAGCTCAGTGTCTCATTGAGCCCCTGGGGTTTCAGAGTATTGAGGGTCCAAATCCATCGGGCCTCGCACTGTGCCAGTCTTTTTTGAATTGGACCACCTCTGATGCCCACCTCAATTTTATCGATGCCGCGTACTTTCAAGAGCTTAGGGTCTGAGTTGTGTTTATCCTTGAAGTGTGCTGCCACCGGTTTACCTTCAAGGTCAGACTCTGTATCTCGAGTAGCCCTGATGTCACGCATGTGCTCCCTGATCCGAGTTTTCAGAGGACGGCTTGTCAAGCCCACATAGATCAGATTGCACGGGCACGTTGCATAATATACAACTGCCTTCGTGCTGCATGTGATACTATGTGTAATGTTGAATACTCTCTTTCCAGAGGAATCCAGAAATGTATTTGCCCGTTCCACATTCGGGCATGCGATGCATCTCCCACAAGGTTTGCATCCCCAGGGTGGTCGTGATGCCCCAAATATTGTGCTCGTTCTGCCTGATACATAATGGCTCCTTACCAGTAAGTCACGTAGGTTTTGTGCTCTCCGGGCTGTCACAGATGGATATGACGTTATGTATTTGTTTATGATGGGGTCACTTTGGAGTATTGGCCAGAAACGTGTCAGTATTTGACGCATGTCCTGCCACCGAGAGTGATAGTTCGTGACGAACCTTACCTGATCTGTCGCTGGACGTTTTTCTCTAGGTACCAGGAGAGTTTCACGTGGTGTATTTTTGGCGCGTCTATAGGCCTTTTTCAGTGATCGGTTGCTGTATCCACGTTGTTGAAATCTTCGTCGCAAATCTGCTGCTTGTATTTCAAAATCTTTGTCCGTGGAACAGATTCTTCTAATTCTAAGGAACTGGCCTGTAGGAATCGCCCTGATTGTCTGGATCGGGTGAGATGATGTGGCGTGTAATAAAGAGTTGACTGAAGTTTCCTTTCTGTAGACGTCTGTCTGTAGATATCCTCCTGTGTCTTTCCTAATAGCCACATCCAGAAAAGAAACATAAGATTTGTCAACATTATATGTTAGCCTGATGTTGTAATGGTTGTTGTTAAGAACCTCAAAGAATCGTTGTAGTTCTATAAGGTCACCCTTCCAGACAATCAAAATGTCATCTATGTACCGGGCCCATAGGAGGACCCGGTCCATAGCGACATCACAATTACTGTCCAGGAGGTCCCTCTCCCACAGCCCCAGGAACAAGTTCGCATATGAGGGCGCACATGACGCCCCCATAGCTGTTCCCTGGAGCTGCAGGTAGAAGGCACCCCCGAACACAAAGAAATTATGGTAGAGAATAAACTCCAACAGCTGTAAAATAAATGAAGTAAACTCATTTGACAGATTTTCCATTGAAAGAAAATACTGTACTGCCCGAAGGCCGTCTTGATGTCTAATGCACGTATATAAGGACTCCACGTCGCAGGTCACCAAATAGGTATCACTTTCGACGTGAAGACCATCGATTTTACGTAGCAAGTCCATTGTATCACGGGTATACGATGGTAAGGTCTCTACCATTTTCTTTAAATAATGGTCGACGAACTTGCTTACATTTTCGGTAAGGCTCCCTCTTCCCGATATAATCGGACGGCCAGGTGGAACTTTGGGGTGCTTGTGCACCTTCGGCAGAAGATACAGAGTTGGAATAGTTGGATCTGGATTTCGCAAACATTCACACAGGTCTCCATCTATGATCTTGTTACGGACTGCCTGTGAAAGTAAAGAGTTTAGATCTTGTGTAAACTTAATCAGTGGGTTAAAAGTAAGGCGTTGATAACATTGCTTATTCCCTAGTTGTCGATACGCTTCGGCCTCGTACATTTCTTGTGGCCAGAGGACCACATTGCCCCCCTTATCTGATTGTTTTATAACAATCGTCTTGTCCCTCTTCAGATTATTAATACATTTTCGTTGGGCATTAGAGAGGTTGTCGTGACTCACCTGTTGGTTTATCTTGCAAAATTCATTGGTCACTGTCTTGACAAATTGGTCCACCGCTGAGCAGGATGCTAAGTTAGGGAATTTCTTAGATTTTTTCTTTACACATTGTGGAATTTGTGTATCCATACTGTGTTCAACTTGTAATTCCTCTAGAATCCGCACAGCCTCAATTTCTTTTTCTGTTTCGAATATCTCCGCTGGGTCAGTTGTATTACGTCCAGGGAACAGACCTGGCGCACTAAATTGAACCATGTCTTCAAGGATACAGCCTCAGGTGGAGGCACAGGAATTGCGGCAAGTGCAAGCGTGACCCAAAGAACCCTTAAAAATTTAATGCACAAAAGAATGAGAATATGGTGGAATGGGGCCTTTTTGGAGAAATATTTGGAACACAAGCTAATCCCCAGAGGACTCAGAATACAAGTCTTTCCCTCCTTCCCTATTGATAACGAGGCATTTACAACACAGTGGGAAGCAGCCTGTACACGATGTTCAGAGACCTTCATGAACCTCCTGATCGATAATAACAAAACTGTCTTAGATGTCTATTGGAAAAGAGATCGAGGAGGTCCGAACTAAACTATCATCGCTGCAGACTCAAGAGGAAATTAAAACCTTTGATCTAAATCTCGAACAAGAATTTGAGAAATGGGAAGTAGAAATATGTGACAAAAAGATAAAAAAATATCAACGTGATCAGAATGATTATTCGCAAAAGAAGATATACCACTGGGGGCGTCCCGGTAGAAACAAACGTTTCAATCGATCAGAACGGACACTAAGTCGGTCCTCATCTCTATCATCAATAAGGTCGCACAATGACCAAGGTGACAACTCTACAAATCAAGGAAATCAAGGGACGAAAAGGAAATACACTCAAGCACAAGCTAACAACAAGAGACGCCCGGAAACCCGCAGTGCCACTAACGATAGTCAACTAAAGGTAATAAACCTCTCAAATCGCACATTAACAATTCAGGAGACAGAAGTTTTGGAAAAGGGGTTAACTTTTTCTCCTAGTGCTAAATTTAATGTTTTCTCCGCAGTAAAAGACCTCCAATTATTTGGGAGATCCCTCATCTTCAAGAAATGGTTTCATACAACTGACCCAGCGGAGATATTCGAAACAGAAAAAGAAATTGAGGCTGTGCGGATTCTAGAGGAATTACAAGTTGAACACAGTATGGATACACAAATTCCACAATGTGTAAAGAAAAAATCTAAGAAATTCCCTAACTTAGCATCCTGCTCAGCGGTGGACCAATTTGTCAAGACAGTGACCAATGAATTTTGCAAGATAAACCAACAGGTGAGTCACGACAACCTCTCTAATGCCCAACGAAAATGTATTAATAATCTGAAGAGGGACAAGACGATTGTTATAAAACAATCAGATAAGGGGGGCAATGTGGTCCTCTGGCCACAAGAAATGTACGAGGCCGAAGCGTATCGACAACTAGGGAATAAGCAATGTTATCAACGCCTTACTTTTAACCCACTGATTAAGTTTACACAAGATCTAAACTCTTTACTTTCACAGGCAGTCCGTAACAAGATCATAGATGGAGACCTGTGTGAATGTTTGCGAAATCCAGATCCAACTATTCCAACTCTGTATCTTCTGCCGAAGGTGCACAAGCACCCCAAAGTTCCACCTGGCCGTCCGATTATATCGGGAAGAGGGAGCCTTACCGAAAATGTAAGCAAGTTCGTCGACCATTATTTAAAGAAAATGGTAGAGACCTTACCATCGTATACCCGTGATACAATGGACTTGCTACGTAAAATCGATGGTCTTCACGTCGAAAGTGATACCTATTTGGTGACCTGCGACGTGGAGTCCTTATATACGTGCATTAGACATCAAGACGGCCTTCGGGCAGTACAGTATTTTCTTTCAATGGAAAATCTGTCAAATGAGTTTACTTCATTTATTTTACAGCTGTTGGAGTTTATTCTCTACCATAATTTCTTTGTGTTCGGGGGTGCCTTCTACCTGCAGCTCCAGGGAACAGCTATGGGGGCGTCATGTGCGCCCTCATATGCGAACTTGTTCCTGGGGCTGTGGGAGAGGGACCTCCTGGACAGTAATTGTGATGTCGCTATGGACCGGGTCCTCCTATGGGCCCGGTACATAGATGACATTTTGATTGTCTGGAAGGGTGACCTTATAGAACTACAACGATTCTTTGAGGTTCTTAACAACAACCATTACAACATCAGGCTAACATATAATGTTGACAAATCTTATGTTTCTTTTCTGGATGTGGCTATTAGGAAAGACACAGGAGGATATCTACAGACAGACGTCTACAGAAAGGAAACTTCAGTCAACTCTTTATTACACGCCACATCATCTCACCCGATCCAGACAATCAGGGCGATTCCTACAGGCCAGTTCCTTAGAATTAGAAGAATCTGTTCCACGGACAAAGATTTTGAAATACAAGCAGCAGATTTGCGACGAAGATTTCAACAACGTGGATACAGCAACCGATCACTGAAAAAGGCCTATAGACGCGCCAAAAATACACCACGTGAAACTCTCCTGGTACCTAGAGAAAAACGTCCAGCGACAGATCAGGTAAGGTTCGTCACGAACTATCACTCTCGGTGGCAGGACATGCGTCAAATACTGACACGTTTCTGGCCAATACTCCAAAGTGACCCCATCATAAACAAATACATAACGTCATATCCATCTGTGACAGCCCGGAGAGCACAAAACCTACGTGACTTACTGGTAAGGAGCCATTATGTATCAGGCAGAACGAGCACAATATTTGGGGCATCACGACCACCCTGGGGATGCAAACCTTGTGGGAGATGCATCGCATGCCCGAATGTGGAACGGGCAAATACATTTCTGGATTCCTCTGGAAAGAGAGTATTCAACATTACACATAGTATCACATGCAGCACGAAGGCAGTTGTATATTATGCAACGTGCCCGTGCAATCTGATCTATGTGGGCTTGACAAGCCGTCCTCTGAAAACTCGGATCAGGGAGCACATGCGTGACATCAGGGCTACTCGAGATACAGAGTCTGACCTTGAAGGTAAACCGGTGGCAGCACACTTCAAGGATAAACACAACTCAGACCCTAAGCTCTTGAAAGTACGCGGCATCGATAAAATTGAGGTGGGCATCAGAGGTGGTCCAATTCAAAAAAGACTGGCACAGTGCGAGGCCCGATGGATTTGGACCCTCAATACTCTGAAACCCCAGGGGCTCAATGAGACACTGAGCTTTGCTCCGTTCCTCTAATGGGCAAACCACCCACCATATTCTCACTCCATAAGTTTTTGGGCCACTAGACCTTATTGGTTCCACATGGGTCATGACTTGCATTTGCGCACTGGCGTCATCATACACCAGCTTTTAAGTGTTTTTAACTAACCATACCTTGCATTTTTTGTATCCTAGCCAGATACTATTTCTCCCGGCCGTTCTCCTGGGTCACTTCGATGTTATAGACATGAAGACCACGGACCATTTACCTAAAGAAATGAAACTGCAATGTATCCATAGAGCCATGAGGTTATCTACGTCCTGGGACAGCTGAGTATGAGTACATCATCGGTTATACCAGACTGTGGGCATCCACCCACCTTTGAACCAAACAAGCATCCAATGCTTCAGTAACACACAGTCTAAGTTACGTCGAAACAAGATATTGGAAGTTGTGATAGTAGATACAGGTCTTAGCAACAACAAAAAGTGAATAGTTAGCACTAGTTTATAATCAAAAGTCTTATATGTGTTTAAGGTATTATATCTACAGTCTAGCTTACATTGACATATGTCGAGTTATTATACGGAACGTTATAAAGGTATATGGAATGTTAGAATGGTAGATCTTGCTTTGGTCATATATCACTGTCATCACACCCCATACACCCCAACCTTCCCTCACTTTTTGGCACTTCACTTTCCCTCCCTCACTTTTACCCCCCTTCCCCCTTCACTTTCACTACACACACATCAGTGTTTTAATGTATATATACAAAGCAGACTTGCTTGTTTGGGATTTAATGAACTAAATATTTTGTGACCACTAAGGACTTACCTAACGACAAGGGTATTACATCTAGCCATAACATGGCTATTGAACTAGATCGACCGTAGCCGATGATGTTGTATTATAGGATGGTTGTATTGTTAATAATGTTTTTACATAGTATAATGCAGTGTCACCTCTTGACACATTGATATTAGCATATGTTGATTTTTTATGTCATTTCCCATTTTCATGTATTTATTACAGCACATGCACCTTAATACTTTAATTACACCATAGATTCATCATACCAGTCTACATCAATAGACACACCTATAGATACACTACATATTTTGGATACAATGTCACTACAGCACTTTACACTCACATTCGCCGAAGCACGTTATACCTTGGGTATCACGCCATACACAAGACACGTTAGACACATTTAAATTTCGCTACTTTAAAGCACGGATTTCATCAACGTATTTTAATCATAACTGTGTCAAATATACACTCTATAGCCGTAGTAACTCAAACACATAGTACCTCTATTTTTGAGTGTCCGGTATTATGACTCGCCTTATTGATCTCTGTGTCCCCATTACCTTATTGGTTGGACTGCAGCATTGGCGCATGCGCCACGGTACGCCGGTTTCCATGCTGTAGTTTCCACCGCAACCGCGGCTTCCCATAGACACGGTACACGTGACCGACCGGTCATGTGATATGGCCACGTCATGGGCCTCACACGATCTCGGTCACGTGACCGGCCACATGCAGTTTCATTGGTCCATTCATGATTTAAGAGGAGATCCCCGTCCGGGAGGACGCCACCCCCAGACGAAGGCTCAGCCCGAGCCGAAACGCGCGTCGGGGAGGTGGTCTTCCCGGGCGGTGGAACACATTCACGATCTAGGTAAGAAGTGGTAGCTCCCATTAAGGGTACTTGGTGTGACAACATACAATTCGCCAAGCACCCTTTGTTCATTGTATACATTTGCATTGTCCATGAACAACGTCTATGTCGTCTGCTACCCTTTTCCCCCTTGTTATACATATACAATATAGTTCCACCCTGCCCATCGGTAGACCACTGTTTCTGTTTCTGTGTCCTACCACCCTGTACCATACTGTATCCTGTGGACCTCCTATACAGTGAGGCCACATTCTCTGTTTTCATGGTCTTTTTAATAGATTTTAATAGCATTATGTATTGCTGTATCAATAAAGGATATTTTTGACATTTCTATAAATTGTGTATCGTATCAGTGCCTTTTTCCTTCCCTCAGGGAAGGTAATTTTGGTTCCTAAGAATAGAAGTTGTCAAACTAACCTTATCTGCTTCTATGAAGAGGTGAGCAGATGCCTGGATGGAGGAGCAGCTGTGGATATTGTGTTCTTGGACTTTGCAAAGGCATTTGACACTGTCCCTCATAGACGCCTGTTGGGTAAAATTAGGGCTATTGGTTTGGCAGAAATCATTTGCAATTGGATTGAAAACTGGCTGAAGGATCGTATCCAGAGAGTTGTGGTCAATGATTCCTACTCGGAATGGTCACCAGTTATCAGTGGTGTACCCCAGACCACTACTATTTAATATATTTATTAATGATATAGAGGTAGGAATTAATAGCACTGTGTCTATTTTTGCAGATGACACCAAACTGTGTAGTGTAATACAGTCTATGGAGGATGCTCATAGGAGTAAATCTGGGAGAGTCCCTTGTTGAGAAGGAGCTGGGGGTACTAGTAGATCATAAATTGAATAACAGCATGAAATGTCAATCAGCTTCCTCTAAAGCCAGTAGGATCTTGTCATGTATCAAAAGTGGTATGAACTCTCGTGATAGGGATGTAATATTTCCACTATACAAGGCACTGGTTCAGCCTCACCTGTAATATGCCGTCCAGTTCTGGGCACCGGCCCATAAAAAGGATGCCCTGGAGCTAGAGAGGGTTCAATGTGGAGCCACAAAAATGATAAGGGGTATGGAGGGTCTTAGTTCTGAGGAAAGATTAAAACAACTAGATTTATTTAGTCTGGAAAAGAGACGACTACGAGGGGACATGATTAATTTATATAAATATATGAATGGTCCATACAAAAAATATGGTGGTAAGTTGTTTCAGATTAAATCAAATCAAAAAACAAGGGCGCACTGTCTCCGTCTGGAGAAATCAAGGTTTAATCAACAGAGGCGACAGGGCTTTTTTACTATGAGAACTGTCAATCTGTGGAATAGCCTGCCTCAGGCGCTGGTCACAGCAGGGACAGCGGAGAGCTTCAAGAAGGGTCTAGATGCCTTTTTACACCTAAATTGATTGTTATGTTATATAGAATTGTTTCCCCTAAATCCCTTCCTCATCCAATCCCTTCCCTTCCTTGGTTGAACTTGATGGACAAGTGTCTTTTTTCAACCGTATAAACTATGAAACTATGAAGTTGAGGTGAGTTTATAGTGTAAAATGTTATTTTAAAAATGTATAAACATTGACAGCAAAAAACATGCCCAGAACAAATGATTTGCTTCCCACATCCTAAATGTAATAGATGAACATGTGCCGACTTCATAGAGACGTCATATGTTCACATAAATAATTCACCATAATTTAATAAAACTGGGAGGCGGGGCTTGCCGATGGCTGAGTGAGGACGCATCCCAGCAGAGCTCCGGCACCCATACCTGTGTCATAGCACACCGCAGGCAGCAGAACCACCCTATTGAGCAGCAATGGGTCCTAGAAAGCCGGGGAATCGCCGCTTAAACCTGAGAGACGCGGTCCGCGGCTCGATCGTCCAGTTTCTGGACTCCACGCAGGACTCCGGTCCGGCCGCTCATTCAGCCAAGATGGCGCTGGACCACGAGGCGCCGGCCACCGCGCACCATGAGACGGAGCAGAGACCAGCGCTCGTGCCCCGGCTGGGCGCCGCAGGCACTCCGGCAGCTGAAGCAGCCACATTGGGGGAAGATCCAAACAGCCTGAAGGTAGGCTCTCCCCCACATGAAGCTCCCCCCGAGCTCTCTGCGGCACATGCCGACATGGGGGAAGGGGACTTCCCGCCACTGCAGGCCTCAGTAATGCGGGCCAGTAAATCCCCAACCCTACAGGAAAGCCAGCAACACACCCCATGGCCCAAATCGAGCCACAATGCGAGCCTGGGGAACGGGGAGCACCCATCCTCCCCTCAGCGGTTCACCCCGCCTCACTTTTAGCACAGAGGGCTCACAGGGCTCATCACCAGCATGGGCAGCAGCCTCTCCATCACCTCCATATGCACCAATGGCAACCCCAAATCCTATGATGCAGGAGCCCGGCTGGGACTGGCAGGCCCACCTGCGCGCCATACCAACCAAAGGAGATCTGGAATCCCTTCTGGCCAAACTGGAGACTTCGCATAAGCGAGACATGGACATTTTGAGACAAGATATACACCATGTGGGTACCAGAGTGGTGGAGGTAGAGGAATCGCAGGAACACACTCTCAAACTCATAGCGGAACATCATCAAGTAATACAAGCTCACTCTAACCAAATTTCTGATATTCTGACGCACATTGATGATATTGAAAATCGCCACAGGCGAAACAACATTCGGATAAGGGGCCTGAGTGAAGAAGTAGAATCCTCCCAGCTGGAAAAATGGGCCCAAGGCTTCTTTGCATCTATCCTCTCTGCAGCTAAAGAGCGCCCTATTGAAATTGATCGCATTCACAGGGCATTAGGGCCTAAACCTTCAGATGGCTCTAGGCATAGAGACGTTATTTGCCGCATTCATTTCTTCAAAGATAAGGAAGCTATCCTGCGAGCAGCCAGGGCGGCAGAGCCGTTATCTTACAAAGGTCGACAGTTAATAATTCTACCAGATTTGGCGAGACTAACACTGCAACTGCGGAAAGCCCTAAAACCGCTACTGACTCTTCTTCGTGAAAAAGATATTACTTATAGATGGGGATACCCATTTCAATTGACCGCCAGCCGTGGGGGGAAGTCAGCGATTTTCCGTTCACTGGGAGATCTACCACAATTTCTGGGGACCTTAGAGCTTCCTATGGTCAGCCTGCCTGACTGGCCAACTATCCCCAGCCTACCCCCAACCCCTCCAAGCACAACCTGGCAGAAAGTGCAACCGAAACCAAGGAGGGAACCGAAAAAGCAAAAAAGAACACCTGCGGACCAAGCACAGGAATGAAACGTGATATCTTTGCTTGCTATATGATGCCCACATATTACTTTATTGTTTACATAATGTTCTTCTTTTTCTTGCTGCCTATTCATTGCCAATCCCTTAGGGATCATTATGTCAGTTATGGAGTGACCTGGGAGGTTCCACAGGCCACAGCTTCCCTTTCCTCCACATAGGGATAGTAGCTTTTGAGGCTACACAAGGTAATCTCTGACGAGTTACCATAGATTTGTTTAAATTTTACGTTACTTTTGGGTTACTGCTAACAAAAGAATCTTAGAAACCCTTGTCTGTCGTGTCTCACGTTACACCTCTCCTATTGTGCCTCCCCTAGTGTTCCTATCCTATTACCTCCCCCTTCTACAAACAGGTTATAACCCACAATGGCCCAACTCTCCTTCTGTACATTTAATGTAAGGGGCCTTAATGCCCCGAACAAAAGGGGCCAGATCCTCTATCGCCTACACCGCAAACACATAATGATAGCTATGCTACAAGAAACGCATTTCTGCGCATTACACATGCCCAAATGTCCCACCAACTATTATTCCACCTGGTTTCATAGTCCCCATCCGGATCGCAAGGCTGGAGGTGTCTCTATAGGCATCCATAAATCCCTGCAACACACAATTATAGCTTCATCCACAGACTCTAATGGCAGATTTGTCTTTATAAAATTGTCATATGCTAATAAGGTATATACCTTTGCTAACATTTACTTTCCTAACTAGGGACAGGTCACATTTGGCATTTCCACGTTACAGAGGCTGGTGGAGTTCGCAGATGGCTCGCAGATTATCCTGGGTGGAGACTTCAACCTCTCCTTTGACCCTTCACTGGATTCCACAACGGGTAAGTCTGCCATTCCATTGGGTCGGTTGAATAGGCTGAGGAGATCGCTGAGAGAAATGCAATTGATTGATTTATGGAGGATTCTGCACCCACACGAAAAAGATTTTTCCTACCACTCTCTAGCACACACATAATAGATCACCTGTTCCTTTCCCACCACCTCCTCGATTCCACACCTAAATGCTCCATAGACAATTTCTTATGGTCAGATCATGCCCCAGTAATGGGATCTATAATGACTTCTAGCGCTCCAAAACGCATTAACACGTGGAGACTTAACGAAAACCTATTAAATGACTCACTATGTATCGCAGACATTAAGAACACCATTCAGACATTCATCACAGACTACACCAATCAAAACTCTAATGCCCCCTTGCTATGGGAGACGTTGAAGGGTAATATAAGGGGCGTCCTGATGTCTCATGGCGCCCGTCTTAAGAAGGCTCGTACACACAAACTCAAAAAGCTACTATCTGACTTAGAGCGACTTGAATCCAACAATAAAGTTTCCCCTTCCGACCCCATCAAGTCAGAGCTGTCTGCGGTGAGACAAAAGATATTGTCAATCTTAGATCAGAAGACACAATGCGCGCGTAGCCGATTGCGAAAAAGCTACTACGAGTATGGGGATAAATGCGGTTCGTGGCTTGCAAGGGCATTACACCCAAAGGCGCCTCGCACACATGTTCTCTCGATTACCTCAGCAGATAAAGGTACGATTCAATCGCCACAGGGTATAGTGGATGAATTCCGAGACTTTTATAACCGACTATATAACATAGATCACACCACTCAACAACACCCTAGATCTAAACACGCGAAAATTGAGGAGTACCTATCCAACTATGGGCCCAAACCTATACCGCAAGAACAATATGAGACACTAGAACAGGATTTCACTGAACATGAAATTAAAAGAGTCATAAAGGATTTGAAATCCGGCAAGAGCCCTGGGCCAGATGGCTTCACGGCACGGTTCTTCAAACAGTTTGGAGATGACATCATGCCTATACTCCAGCAGGTATTCAATGCAGCAGCAAGCGGTACTCCCTTCCTGGCCCAATCCCTACAAGCAATTATTACAGTCCTACCCAAACCAGGAAAATCCCTAACCACATGTGGGGATTTTAGACCTATATCACTACTAAATGTGGATGTAAAATTATTTGCAAAAATGATAGCCTACCGCCTCCAACCTCTTATCCCAAATCTCATACACTTAGACCAAGTGGGCTTTGTTCCAGGAAGGGAGGCAAAAGATAACACGGTGAAAACAATTTCCCTGATAGCGAAAGCACGAGCAAATGGTAACAAATTATGCCTTCTCACAGTAGACGCGGAGAAGGCTTTTGATAGGGTGCGATGGGATTTCCTGATGGGAGTTCTTAGGAAGCTCGGTCTAGGCCCCAGGATCTTGCAGGCCATATTGGCATTATATCGAGACCCCACAGCTTTAGTTCGGGTTAATGGCACTCTTTCAGATCCACTGCGCATCACAAGCGGGACGAGACAGGGCTGCCCCCTATCCCCCTTTCTTTATCTCCTAGCAATGGAACCATTGGCAAATGCTTTGAGATCAAACCCTGACATACGTGGCCTCCTGGTAGGCGGGAAACACTGCAAACTATCATTATTCGCAGACGATTTATTATTATACATCACATCCCCGAACACGTCTCTACCCGCAATATTGAAAGAATTTAGTGCCTATGGGGAGAGCAATTTTAAAATCAATACGCACAAGTCAGAACTTCTAAATATCTCCCTCCCTGCAATCGAACAGGCATGGCTACAAGCTAACTTCCCCTTCAAATGGGCGACGGAATCTATACATTACTTGGGTACACATATCCCTTCTGACATGACCTTGCTTTTCGACCTCAACTATAAACCTATGCTCCAAACTATTGGAAAAGACCTAGAGAAGTGGGCACAACTCCCCATATCATGGTTTGGTCGGATAAACGTCCTGAAAATGGATATACTGCCCCGCATCCTATATCTTTTCCAAACTATACCCATCCCCCTCCCTAAGTCATACTTTGATAGACTCAGGCGTATAACTCAAAATTTTGTATGGCGAGGCTCGCACCCACGCATCAGGCACACAACCCTCACACAACATAAACTTGATGGGGGAGCAGGACTCCCAGATTTTTATAGCTACCACAAGGCAACAATTGCCACCTATATCCTAGACATCTTTCATAAGCGTTCCTCGAAACTCTGGGTAGAGATGGAACTAGAACAGAGCCCCACTCAAGCTCTGGGAGTATTTTGGTGGCCTTCACTGCCGCCTAATGCAGACCTCTCTCCCCTTCTAACACTCATCCTAACCTCATGGCGACAATTTGCACGCACCTCGGGACTAATCAAAATCCCAGGCCCACTCACTCCACTAATCGGTAATCCAGCTATTGCTGGACTCTATTCATTAACACAAACAAGCCTACCACATCTTCCCAGAATGAGAGACATTGTCACAGACACAGGAATCAGGGCCCAGAAGGAGGTGACGACCTTACTGGGCGTCCCACCGGCCAGATGGCTTCTGTATTTTCAGATTCGTGACTATGTTTCTTCTCTGGGAAAGATAGAACAATTCTTGACCAATACCCCATTTGAAGACATTTGCCTTTCAAACACTGCACCTCCACATGCGATCTCCTTGGTCTATTCCATGCTGACACGGTTGGATATGGCGGATGCCCGCCCGGATTGTGTAGGCGCCTGGGAGAGGGAACTTAATAAATCCTTCACTCCTGCACAATGGCAAAAAGCATTAATCTTGACACATAAGTCATCCATTTCCTGTCGTATGCAGGAACTGAACTACAAAATTTTGACCCAATGGTACAGGACTCCAGTGAGGCTACATAAAATGTTCCCCTCTGTCCCGGACACCTGTTGGCGTTGTGGAAAGGGAGTGGGCTCCATGCTTCACATTTGGTGGGAGTGTGGTCCTATCCGGGATCTTTGGCGGGCTGTCTTTGACCTCTACAACTGTATCTACAAGGGGAACATTGCTCCAACCCCCGAGGTGGCGCTTCTGTCCATGTATTCTGGAACTATCGCTAAATACAAAAAAAGAGCATTACGCCACTTCCTTATGGCTACACGACAAATAATCCCCAGGCTCTGGAGATCGCCCGAGACACCCACCAGGTGACCGCGGCATTTAACGGGTTAAGCACCCGCGATCGGAGACAACTCCGATCGCGGGTGTTACACTGGGGTGCCGGCTATTAGTTACAGCCGGCACCCCGTGTCTCCCGATGCCGGTTCGGCTCTGATCCAGAGCCGAGCCGGCATAAGCGCCGTGACGGATATATCCGCCACTGAGCGCTAAGTCACTGCGCTCCGTGGCGGATATATCCACCACGGAGCGTGAAGGGGTTAATTACAGACACTTTTAAGCTGATTATTGCAGTCTGGGACTATAGTAAAGCATTCAGAGAGCTTCACAGAGAGCAGAGGGGTCCGTCTGTACCTATGGGTCATCTGTAAGTCGGGTCGGGACACAGTCCGAGCCCGGGGTGACAGCGGGAGAACAGCACTGGAAAGAACACTGGAACTCATGGCAGCAATACAGGAGCTGGAACACGGATCAAGAACAGACGGAAATAGGAACACAGGAGCAGGAACGGAACAAGGGAAACACTCCGGAACACTGGAACGCAGGAGGGCTTTCACTTCACAGGAAATGGCTTGAAGATCCGGCGGGGAATGATGGGAGCCACCGGGTTAAATAGACCCGGAAGAGATCAGCGCCAATCACCTGTGCGCTGGGAATGCGTGCGGGGCCTAGGCCGGATGGGAGCGTGGAGAGGTAAGTTTGGAGCCGGAGCAGCGCCATGGAGAAGGGCACGGGTGTGCCTGCGATCCGTGACACAGATTGCGGTGGCACCCATGACAATTTTAACATGCTTCAATACAGAAAGTTTAGATTTTTTTTACGGAGTAGGGACCTAAAATCATTTCAACTCGTCTATACCAAATTTATGTCGGTTTTATTATGTTTTAATAGGTTTTTAAACATTTAAAACCTTTTGGTAAAGGAAATAAAATATTTTTCACCATATTCTGATGGTAATAACTTTTTAATAATTTGGTGTACGGACTAATGTTAGGTCTCATTTTTTGCGGTATGTGATGAGTTTTTATTTCAAATTTAATTTATTGTTAAATGGCAATAAAGTGGCGTCGGGACATTCGGGTGCCATTTTCTGTTAAGGGAATAACCTTTTTATATTTTGATATACCAAACATTTTGGAACATGGCAATTCCCGACATGTTTAGGATTTTTTTTTTTACACCAGTTTTACGGGGTTGATTTGAGGTTTTATGGGTTTTCTTTTACTTTTTAAAAAACATTTTTAAACTTTACATTTTTTTACTGTATTTAAAGACCCCATAGAGTACATTAACCCTAAAAAATCAGATTCTTTCTGCAATATACTGCAATACTACTGCAATGCAGTAGATGGCAGCATTGCAGCTGATCTGTCACAGCCTATAATACAAATGATGTGACCGATCTCTCATAATAACTGGTCCTGGAGTCTCATTCAGACTCCAGGCTGTCATAGAAACGGATCGATGCTCCCCAATGAAGTCACAAGGAGTGGTGATTATCCCAAGAAGGCAGTGCCCACATGTAGCCTCTGCCTGGGACACCTCTTCATACATCCTTAACAGTTCAATGACATAGAGATACTTTGTGGAGCCTTAGAGGGTTAATATACACAACCACTTTCATGCAACTTTGCAGCAGGCTGTGATAAAATTCAAAAATTACATGAAAATTCTAAATTTTCACTAGAATATATAGACAAAACCAGACTATTTATACAAAGAAAATGTTATTTCCTAAAGCCATTAAAATATGAGGAGCTCACACATACCCCACATATGTATAATCCCCAAAATATGCAGCAAAGGGAACATTAAATCCACAGTGTGCATATATATATCTATAATATTATTGTACAGTCGGTAACCCAAATAAAAAAAATGCATACCCAGCTAATGAGATAACAAAGGTCACTTTTAGATGGGTGTAATATGTGCAGTATTGTATTTGCAGTGCAATAACGGAAACGTCTGCCGTTCATAAGAACTTGAGTAGGAACACTAGAACACATATATTAACCCCTTTCCACATCTTGACCTGATTCTACATCATAGGATGCGGGTCGTTCCCGCACCTTGACGTAAATTCACGTCATGGTGATCGCCCGGGCTCAAAAGCTGAGCCTGTGCGATCGCCGTGGGATCCCGGCGGTACGCGGTAGTCGGGATCCAGCAGTTACAGCCGGGATCATGATAGTCGCAATCCCAGCTGTTTAACCCTATAGACGCCGTGATCATAGTGACCGCGGCGTCCATGGTGCATCGGCGCGGCGATCGGCACCCTTCGTGCCCTGCCGATCGTTACCATGGTAACCCTGAGGTCCGATAATGACCCCAGGGCTGCCTATAGTAGCTGTCAGCCTATTCAGAATGCATAGGCAGACTATGTAATATGCTGCAATACATTAGGGACAAAATAAAACAGTAATAATAAAGTTTAAAAATAAAAGTGAAATTAAAAAAAAAATATTAAAAAAGAATAAAAGTCTCCTGAAGTCCCTTCCCTTGCAGTAATCAAACCCGTACGGTGAACGCCGTATCTCGTACCTCTCGTGGGTGCTTGTTTCCCCGGGGCTTCCCTCGTCTGGCCTCCTCGTGAGTCCTACTTGGGGTCTCCAGGTCCCGGATTGCCAAAATTGGATCTCCTGCGGCGTGCAGGAGGCAGCGGGCAGTACCGGCAGCTTTTTACGGCTGACGTCAGAGACCTCAGCGTCTCGGCCTAGGAGACAGGCCATTAAAGATGACATCAGACGCCGGAAGGTAAGCAAGGAGAAGCTTCCACCAAGTCTGCAGGTCTGCTGAGGTCTATGTGGAGCAGTGAATATCCCAGCATGGAAGAGGCTCTGTAAGTAGGACATTAGCTGAACGCCAATAGGTTTTGGCACTATATGCTGTGGGGAGTCAGCTTCTAATAAGCAATACTCCTTTTTCTAAAACAACAGGAGAAGGATATCCCGGTAAAAGAAAAAGAAAAAACCAAAGTGTGTGATAAAGAAAAACCTAAGAAGGCATCATCCAAACGTTGCCACATTTGTAATACAAAATTGGATATTAATTATAAGAAAAGTTTATGTAAAGATTGTTTGGATAAAGTGTTAAAAGAGGAAAAGTCATCATTTATGGATGAATTGCGTGTTGTTATGCGTGAAGAGACTAGGGCATCAAAGAGCCCACCGCATAAAAAAGTCAGGCAGAACCCTGTATGTCTGGATTCAGATGATGATCAGCCCTCTTGTTCTTATGAGCTAGACATGGAAGAACAGGATATGGTGACGCATCAATCGATACCAAATGACCCCAAATATTTATTTCCTAATGAGGATTTGGATGGGCTGATAAAAGCATTAAGGGATACCTTAAATATTGAAGACACCATAGAAGAAAGGTCGGTAGTAGATGAATTATTTGGTGGATTAAGAAGAAGGAAAGTTAGAGTCTTTCCCGTTATTGAAAGCTTGAAGGATCTTATCCAGGATGAATGGAAAGAACCGGAGAAGCGTATAACAATTCCTAAGGAGTTCAAAAACCGTATGTTACTCGATCCAGAAGAAACAAAAATCTGGGATAGTGTACCTAAAGTTGACATCCCTATAGCCAAAGTAGTTAAAAAAACCGATCTACCCTTTGAAGATTCCACCCAACTAAAAGATGCCATGGACCGTAAATCAGATTGTTTGCTCAAAAAAGCTTGGGAAGCTTCCATGGCAATCCTAAAAACAAATATTACCACTACCTCTGTATCACGTACTCTGTTTTTTTGGCTAGGACAGCTGGAGGATCATCTTAGAGAAGGCACGTCCAGAGAAGAAATGCTAGACTCCATTCCATTATTAAGATCAGCAGCAGCTTTTCTGGCAGATGCCTCAGCCGAAACCATCCGGTTTTCAGCAAGAGAAGCTGCATTATCTAATGCAACCAGAAGAGCCCTTTGGTTAAGGCAATGGTCTGGAGATGTGCGCTCAAAAGCCAAACTGTGTAGCCTGCCTTTTTCGGGTGATTTTTTATTCGGACCAGAATTGGATGAAATCCTAGCTAAAGCAGCGGATAAAAAGGAAGGGTTTCCGGAG
Organism: Engystomops pustulosus; assembly: GCA_019512145.1. Taxonomy (NCBI): domain Eukaryota; kingdom Metazoa; phylum Chordata; class Amphibia; order Anura; family Leptodactylidae; genus Engystomops; species Engystomops pustulosus. The sequence goes on along the minus strand of CM033644.1, from coordinate 105,036,162 downwards.
GCCAAACAACAACCCAAGAAGCCGAGATTCAGGAGCAAGCAGACCTGGAAACAGGGGTACTGGAAAGGAGGAAAGAACAAATCCTTTCTTTTTGGTGCCTCAAGTAAACAAGAGAAGAAACAATGACGCCAGAGTGGGGGGAAGATTGAAAAATTTTCTCCCCCATTGGAAAAATATAACATCCAACAGGTGGGTACTCTCTATAATAGAAGATGGCTATTTTATAGATTTTGTGTCACCTCCTCCTCACCGGTTTATCCTATCCAGGCAACCATCGAACAGACTAACATTCCACCTTTGGAAGGAAGTTTCCGACCTGCTAAAATTGAATGTCATCTGTCCAGTCCATCCAGAAGAAAGAGGTACGGGTCATTACTCACCTTTGTTTTTGATAAAAAAGCCAAATGGGACTTTCAGATTAATTACAAACTTGAAATATTTGAACAAATGGGTAACCTATGTCAAATTCAAAATGGAATCAATCAAATCCACTACGCCTTTGATACCTTACAAAGCTTGTTTATGTACCTTGGATCTCAAGGATGCCTATTATCACGTACCTATCCATACGAAATCACAAAAATACTTAAGATTTGCCGTATTATCTCCCTCTGGGGAAGAATTTCATTTTCAATTTACTGCATTACCCTTTGGTCTCTCCTCAGCCCCCCGGGTTTTTACCAAGGTCATGGCAGAAGCAGTAAAATATCTCCGAACGGAAGAAATCAGCGTGATTCCATACTTAGACGACTTCCTAATAATAGGAGATTCAGTAAGTCATCTAGAAAGCCAAAAGGATACAACAATAGAAGTTTTACAATCTCTGGGATGGATCATAAATTTAGACAAATCAGACTTAATTCCGAGTCACATAAAAGAATTTTTAGGAGTTTCTTTAAATTCTCTAACCCAGACCTCTTATCTTCCACAGGAAAAGAGGGAAAATCTTCTTGGGAAAATCAAGAAATTCGAGAAGAGGAAGTCTGTCTCAGTAAGGACAGCTATGAGTCTTCTGGGGACCATGACATCATGCATCCAGAGTGTGGCCTGGTGCCAAAATCACTCAAGAACACTACAGTCATGGATTCTTACAAAATGGGACAGAAATCATCATCATCTTCATTTACCATTGATAATCCCCTCAAAAGTGAAGGAATCACTAAGATGGTGGAAGAATCCCGGGAATCTACGGAAAGGCGTAAATTGGGTCCAATGGCCGTTAACCCAGATCCAAACAGACGCCAGCAGCTCCGGATGGGGGGCTCTCCTTCCAGGCAAATATATCCAGGGTTACTGGACCCGGGAAATAGCACATACCTCTTCGAACGAGAGAGAACTAAGAGCGGTCCTGAACACTCTAAAATCCTGTACCAGCGAGCTGAAAGGTCACCATGTGAAAATTATGTCGGACAACACTACCACGGTTGCCTATCTAAGAAGACAAGGAGGTACCAGATCAAAAAGGCTACTGAAAATATCACAACAAATATTTTTCTGGGCAGAAGAAAATATCCAGTCGATCTCGGCCATCCATCTGAGGGGCTCAGAAAATATAGTAGCAGATTACCTCAGCCGGTCTCAAATCCTTCCCCACGAATGGAGCCTGAACGAGGAAGTCTTCCAAGAGATTGTTCTAAGACTTGTTTGCCTCCAGGAAGAATTCCAAAGTGAAAAAGTTCTTCTCCTTGAACCCAAAAGAAGTCCCCTGGGGACTAGATGCTTTTTCACAGACCTGGAACCAGGACCTAGTGTATGCTTTCCCTCCGATTCCATTGATAAGCAAGGTGTTGCAAAAACTACTAGTCAGTCCAACCAAGCTCATCTTAGTAGCACCCTTTTGGCCAAAGAAAAATTGGTTCCCAAGTCTACAAAAATTGGCGATAGACTTTCCGTTTATCCTACCCAGGAGGCCGGACCTTCTACATCAGGGACCAGTCCTTCATCAGAACCCAGGGTTCCTAAACCTAGCAGCCTGGATCCTGAAAGCACCTTCTTAAGATCAAATGGTTTATCATATAAGGTAATAAAAACCTTAAAGAATAGTAGAAAACCTGTAACCCATGCCATATACTTTAAAATATGGAAAAAGTTTTGTTCCTGGTCAAAAGATATGCCTAACCAGGGTTCCCCAAATATCTGTCAGATTCTTGATTTTCTGCAGGAGGGGTTCGAGAAGGGACTACGACCTAGCACCTTGAGAGTCCAGGTCTCAGCCTTGAGCGCCTACTTCGATACAGCGCTGGCAGAACACAGGTGGGTAAAGAGGTTCTTTCAAGCCTGCTCACACTTACGTTCTACTGTTAAAGATTCATCCCCTCAGTGGGATCTATCTCTAGTTCTAGATTCTTTAACTATGGGGCCCTTCGAGCCAATCGACCCTAGTCATATGCGTTTTTTGACACAAAAAAACTGCCTTTTTAATCGCCATTACATCTGCTAGAAGACTGGGCGAGTTACAGGCCTTGTCCATTTGTGAACCCTATTTATCTGTGTCAGAAGATAGGATCACGCTCAGACTTGACAGAAATTTTTTACCAAAAATTGTCTCAAATTTCCATAGGAACCAGGAAATAATCTTACCTACGTTTTGCCATCATCCAAAAAATCCTGTGGAAGAGAAGTGGCATCTACTGGATGTAAGACGTACTGTTCTTAAATATCTCGAAGCATCCAATCCTTGGAGAAAAGATTTAAATTTATTTGTTCAATTTGCAGGAAGAAATAAAGGCAAGAAAGCTTCAAAAGCCACTATTGGACGCTTGATTACAGATACCATCAAAGAATGCTATAAAATCAAAGGTGTTCCACTACCTCTCTCCGTCAAAGCCCATTCCACTAGGGCCATGTCTACATCTTGGGCTGAGAGAGGAGGTGCATCCATTGAAGAAATCTGCAAAGCCGCTACATGGAGTACAAATGTCACATTTGCAAAGCACTATAGGCTAAATGTCTTAGCTGCCAAAGATCTGGCATTTGGCCGAAAAGTGCTTCAGGCTGTAGTCCCTCCCTAAACTGGGCATAAATTTGGTATGTCTCCAATGGGGCCTTCATGGTGACGAAATGGAAAAAAGGAATTAGTCCTTACCGGTAATTCGATTTCCATAAGTCCACCATGACGGCCCTGATATTTCCCTCCCATATATATAAAAGTATTTTCTTTTTTTGGATCTTTGCCTATGTATGTGAAATTTAACATACTAAATAAAATTATGTTGCAACCTATACTGGTGTAGTTATTTGATAAACACTGGTGGGAGGTTGAGGGAGGGGCTATTTAATGCTCTCAATTTCCTGTCCCTACAGAGGAAGGGGAAGCAACCTCCAGTGGGGCCGTAATGAAAAATTCCACCCAAAATTCTGAACCTCCTAACAACCTAGAAAAGAGATAGGATGCATCAAATTTTAAAAATCCGGCCTGGTCTAAAGGTCTAAAATGGTTTAGACACAAAGGGGTTAAATAATGGAAGAATAATGTGAAATTAAAAACGTGTTTGTGGGGGGGGGGGGGGGTGTTGTTACATTTTGGACAACTTTTTGGAGCTTATATATATCCGCATACAAGCTCTTGTACAGAAAAATGTTTGTACACCACAATACATAAAAATGACAGTTAAAATAGATTTTTCCAACTCAACCACAGTTGGTAAACTAAAAGCCTTAAAGGGGTATTCCAGGAATAAGCATAATTCATATACAAATGGGTACTCAAAATATAAGCTAATGTGTAATTAGTTGTTATTTAAAATTTTTCTCCCCTTAGCAGAAAATGCCGGTGACATCGACTGTAATGAAGAATTAAAATGCTACTGGCCCTTTAATCAGTCCGTTAATTTCCTCCGCGCGGTCCGTTGTGCAGCAGACACAGGACAGAAGATGGCCGCTAGTCACATGTCCACATCACATGTCCTGCAGCTGTCTGGGCAGGTCATGTGATCACCACTATGTTTGGCTGTAGTCAGTTGGTTGCAGTGCATCCAGTATGGTCAGTGTTGTGGTGATGCAGTTACACATCATTACTATGGTAACAGAGCAAGAAAACCTGTTACATCATCACTGAGAGCAGAGCATAAGAGGGAGGAGGAGTTACTGAGAACTAAAGGATCATGGAACTTGTAGTTTCCAGTGGCGACCATCTTAGTGATAACTCCACCTACTTTAGAGAGGCCCTAAATTTTGTAAATCATAAAAGCAAACTATTTAAGCTCAGTTTTGTGACTAATGACATTGAGTATTGTTGTACTCATTTATTTATATCATCATGGATTTTTGTGTCAGACGTTCATATTCCCGGAATACCCCTTTAAAGGACATAAGCTTAGCTAATGGTAGATCATTATTACTCACCTCACCTCCCTACCATATGCAAATTAGCCTGTGGTGCTCTGCAGAGCACCACCACGCTCTGCCAAGAAATAATTTATTCACGCCATGGAGTGGGTGGTATGGCCCCAAGAGCGTTCTGAGAATCGTCTCTCTTTTCAATTCTCGCATTGGGCAACAATCCAGCTAGCCACGCACATGTGCAAAATGTTCTCATTCGCCGCACTGCCGGCTTGCTGCCCAGCGCGAAAGCCGTATCACCCGCACTGGAGCATTAATAAATTACACCTTGGTGGAGCCTGCTGGTGCTCTGCGGAGACAATTGTTTGTCTTCCCCTCCCCCAATCCTTCCAGAAGTCTCCCAGATGTTGCATTGTTTATTTTCAAGACCTTAATGGCTTTGCAAAAGTAACATTGCCTTCAAAAATCAGTCCATCTGAAAAGTACAGCAGTTTTTAAAAATTAGGTCCTTCTTATGGGTGGTATGGTGTGGTCTACTGAAAGCATGAGTGTAGTTTTATACTGCCAGGGTGCAGGATACTTTCCCAAAAGTAAAAAACAGTATTCATTCAACCAAGAGAACAAAAGCTGGAGTGTGTGAGTGTTACAAGTCCAAAGACACACAATGGGAGACACGTTTCACTCCTATTGCTTCCTTTTTCTTTTTTATGTGCGACTTTTTACAGTTTGCAGCGTACCAAAGTTAGATTCCTCAAGGATTTAATGCAATGTGCTGGATTTATCTTTATACCCTAGATGTTTGTTCAACTTGTGCGACTTTTGGCTCCGAAATTGTCCCATTCTTGCACCTAATAAGCCCCAAAACAGAGCATGCTACACCCAGACTTACTTTTGAGAGCTACTATTTGGGACTTCAGGAAACATGAGAATGTGAAGTGCGAGCGCACAGAGATGTGCCCAGACAAGCTGGTGTTACGGTAGTAAGCACGGTAAATGGAAGGGTGAAGCACACCATTGTGTAGCCCCTGTTGATTGAGCATCGAAGTCCAGAGGGAGTGACATTTACAGGGATTGGTGACATTTGATCACACAAGCCCAGTAAATTTTATTCAGGATTTTAAAAGAAAAGGTGAAAGAAATTTTAACCCCCAGTTCTCTTTTAAATGATTGATACATTAAAGTAAGGTCTTGTTGAACTCAGGCCTATATCCCATATGCAGCTTATACATGTACATGAATTTAATATTAATATTTCTCCTTGTATAATTTTTTTTCTTACAAATGTATGATGCCCTACGCATGATTCAGAATTGCAGAGCATTTTTTCCCTAGATTTACATGTGCAAAATCTTAAGCTGAAATTAAGATGATTGCAGATGTACTATACTGTGCAGAATATTTCCACACAGAAACTGTAATGAGGTACAGATTTCCAAATTCTATGTAAAATTCTCCTTTCTTAGGCTACATACACACATGCGAAAAATGGTTCATATGTCATCCGTGTTTTGCGGATTTGCAAAACAACAACAGGGCTGGCACATAATATCAGTAGCAACACAGCAAATAGATAAAGCCACCATGCGCACAACTGTATGGTGGGCCTGTCATTTGGCCACACAATTTACAGCGACATCATGACCACTATATAGGTCTATAGTATCTGGCCATGATGTGGTGAGCACAGTGTGTCTCACTGCACTGTAACTTTGTATACCTCCCTCTTCTGCCCCCAGTGTACGTGAGGCCTAAAACCTGTGTGGCATCTGTATTTTTTATGTCCCCACATACATCTACGGGAAGGCACAAGCAGCAAACATGGACAGGAAATATGATCTACTCAAAGTTTTCACTTGGACACACCATAAACACAAGGCGTGCTTGTACATAAGTTCATTTGTGGCCACAGACCAGGTGAGGAAAATCTATAATAATTATCTTTATTTAAATGGCAACATTAATATTCCATAGTGCTGATGTGAAAGGAGAAAATATTCTAAATTATAGCCATATAAACAATTGTGTTATTGGCATGTGCTTCAAGACCTACTCACACCAGTTACAGTGGGAATTATAGTGCTTTAGGCCATTGTTCTCCCAAATAAATAGATTGGGAAAATTCTTGTACAAACTCTGCTTATCCATACCATTTTTATCATATGTTTAATGCCATTAACAAGCATAAAACCTATGATAGATTCCCCCATTAGGTTTACTTGGGTTCACAGCTTATATTATTCACAATGGCTCACTTTGCTAATGTAGGAGCTTTGTTGTTGCTGTCAACACAGTGACTTGTCCAGGTCCTTGCTTATACACACAGGTGTAATTCGTGCTTAATAGCTTTTCCATGGGAATATTCCATATGGCTCAGCCTGTATTTCCCACGTGCATCAATGATTCTTGGTTGCCCATTACCTAGTCACCAGTCCATCTTTTGATCACTTTGGGTTGGTATTAACCACTGCATCCAAACAAGATCTACAATGTAGAGAGATGCTTTGCCCACGTGAAATCTTGTCATCACAAATGGACTCTTACTAGAGTATAAGATGCTCTTGTTCAGCTTTCAAATTATCACCTCCAGAAATTGCTTTTTTCTTGATCCCCACTCGTATCTACTGACCTTAACAGGTATCAAACATAAATGAATTTATTTTATCCATCTCACTTTTTGTGTTTTTTTTCCTTGTGGTTGATCACATATGTACCGTATGTCCATTATGAAGAAAACTGCACGCTGTACATCTAATCTTAAGCTAATATCTAATCTTGAGCTGGCGACTGTGGTATTGGTATCCATGTGAATTTATAAGTTTATAACACAATATGTTGAACATACCTAAAAGAACTGTCTCATACATATTTATGTTGTATAAATGGACGCTACGGGCTTTTACATGGGTGACTTGCCACATGTTTGAAGTAATTGTTTATTAGTTTGCAATGGGTATCATTTATTATATTGTCATAAATGGCATATCTAATGATGTGACACTGGAAAGGAAATGGAAGTCATATTAAGCTGGATAACATTATATTACATTATATCTATTATAACTATGACCAGAAAGGCAATACAATGGAGATAATGGGTGCACTGTTTCAGTAATGAAAACATAATATATTTGTTATGTCATTATATTGAGTTACAAAGAAGATAAAATTAATGATCACATATTGCTAGATTTCCTATATAGAACATATGATATACAAACCTACCAAAAAATCTTTAAATAAAACATTGATTCTCCCACAAAATATACTTAAGCATGAAAGATCCTCTTGGGGCTAAAAGACATGACTGTTATCCCCCTGTGAATCCCAGACTGTCTGGTCACCAAACACTCCAGGGGAATGGGACTTCATCAGTCATACATGGTGCAAGAAGACCTTCTTTCTTGGCAGAATAGTGGCACCATTCATGAACACACAGTGGGGCTGTTGCAAGGAGGATTTGCTGTAGCTCCTAGCAAAGTATATGACAATGACTATGTAGGATGGGGACTTCTGTCCACGGCACATTGTTTGGTCTGTGAAATCTGAACACCACATGGTCTGGGATTCAAGGATGGAGCGTGTGGTCTATTTAGTCTTAAGGCTTTATCCACACAGAAATTCACCCAGATAGAATCCATAATGTGCAAATAATTGTAGATATAAACATCACAATTCAAGAAAGTGTGGATGAAATTTACGTAGAAATTTGTCTACCAGAATCTGATGAATGAGGGGGTTTTTAGTTCCTGGTCTTGAGTGGCAGGTTTATGAAATGTCCACAGGAAACGACATTCAGTGGAAGAGATGTCTATGGTAAAATAAAACAAGGCAAAAATTAGTGATATATGCCTCTGCTGAGTTAAAATTCCATCCACTATGAAAAGACTGTCCACTTCTGGATGTTTGTAGCAGCTATTATTATATTCTGTGCATGTGGCATACAGGTTTTATGATGGCATTTTTCATGAGGAGATGCACAACAAAAAAAAAATCCTTTTTTTTTCCAATTAAAAAAAAATCTCCTCGTGTTAAAACAAGTTTACAAAAGACGCCGGACCCTTAAATATGAAATACCATCTACAAAGTACACAGAAAAAAAATACTAAATAGTTTCTATGAACATAATTTCTTTATTACCTAATATACTTTAATATTGTTCATACACCATTGACAATACAAAATACAAAACACCACTGTGCTGATAATTGGCACATACTGTAAAAAATAAATTTTCTAAGTGAAACATACAGTAGAAGCGAAAAAGTCTCTCTGACAGTTCTGTAATAATTTACCCTGAAGTACACAAACTGAATTTGATAACAACACGCAGTCAGAGTTAACTTTGCTGACATTTTAACACTGCCACAACCTAGTTCACTTAAGGAGGTTTACAATACTGTACACAAGGCTATTAAAATGTATATAAAACAGATATTACATAAATTTGTAATTTTCAGAAGTTAGGAATTACACTGCAGCTACATATTCTTGATAAATTGTACCCGAAAAAATACAGACTTGCCATATACACATTGTGAATTCTCTGCTTCTGGCCTGGCACTGTATATAAACATTCATTAAACAGTTATTAAATTACATCTTTAGCAACGCTATTCATTTTAATTCAACATAAGTACCGGTTTCACTTGCCAATATAGATGACATATGAAATATGTGTTAGAAATGTTAAAACCTCCTCAGACATTGATTTTGATCTATAAACTGGAGTTTGATTAAATGCTTGATTTGTGCTCTTTGAATTATGGATTTATTTTTGTTTATAATTTACACAATATTTCTTACATGCATACCAGTGGATATTACTCCAATCAGAGCCCAGCTTTCATATTACAACAGCAGTCTAAAAAATGAAATCTAAGCTCTGATTGATGAGCAAATAGAGCAACTAGAATCGTTTTTCTCTCAGACATTGATTTTTCTCCCCATAGTTTGAGTAAAATACACTAAAAATAATTTTAAAATGTATAAAATGGAATGTTTTACAACAATAAGCACAATCTTTGGTAGCACTTACATTATGTATGTCCAAGAATAGGATTTAGATTTGTTGTATTACACATTGTGAATGTAATTTTTGGTTTGTAATTGAGTGTCAAAGTTTTAAATGTATATTCACCTTTGAGCAACCTATACACAGTAAATAGTTTATCGATCATCTATACTTAGGATAGGTGACCCATGTGCTAATCACCTAAAAAGGGTTCAGTTCTCAGACAAAGGCTAAAGGCTCTTTGCCTTACCATGCATTGTATGAATTCTGTATGGTGAATGTGGCACTCAAGTGGCAAACTGGTGGTGGTGCTGTGCATCACAGAAATCCTGCACAACTCTTACAAATCTTTCCATGTAATTCTAGATACTACTGATCTGATATTGGTCGCCTATCCTAACCATAGGTCATCAATAAAATCCTGGGATACCCCTCTACAGGGTTGACCAGTCGGACTGATCCATCATTAAATTGTACCCTGACCTCAGATAACCAGAATGAAACTTGTTTGGAAAACATAAAGGAAATCTACCTCCAGGATAAAGGGTTGTAAACCAAGCACACCTACATATGCTGGGATTGGCCCCCTCTTGCAGGATCTGATTTTCTCTTAGCTTTTATGACCTTGACTTAAAAAAAATGAATATGCAAATGAACCTGAGGGGATTGAGTCCAGAGCCCCTCAGACTCATTTGCATCATTTTTAAAGTCTTTTTCATAAAAACAAAGGCATAAAAGAAGAGTGGATCCTGCAGGAGGGGGCACACACCGGCACGTAAGTGTGCATGGTTTACAATCCTTGATCCTGTAGATTTCCATTGACACTGCTTACAACTTCATCAGGACAAGTAATTTTTGAGCAAATTGGTTCTTTCATTATTCAATCAGTAGTTTTCCCAAGTTGGGGGCATCTCCAGACTGATCTCTGACACAGGAAACTTTACCAGATTCTCTCCTTAACAGTTATAATTTATGTAGAAAAGAGATAAATGTCAGGGGACCACAAGTCCCTCATTGCTGTCCTATATTACCATATGACATTAACCTTATGTATTTGCTTTTTAACAGAATATCCAAAGTCAAGTTTGTTTACACCAGCTTATTAAAACTTGTCATGGCGCCATTGGCATTCAAGCACAGAATTTATATTTAAAAAAAAGGTGCCATGCACTTCTTGCATAGTGTGCTGGTGGTGCTTCTGGTGAAATTTATGAATTAAAGGGAACCTGTCAACACATTTTCGCAAATACAGCTAGTGGCAGGTTCCAATAGAGCCCTATTAACTGACTGATGCCTTTCTTTTGACTAAACATTGTTTAACCCAGATCCCCATAAATCATCTTTATAACCTCGCCTTGCATGCAACCAAATCTAGAGGGTGTTGAGGGCACGTGGCCTCATCAGACTGAATCCTGCAGCTTCTTCTCAGCATTCAGCAATAATGTCATCTGACTAGGGTGACACCACGCCCCCTCGAAACCCTCTAGATTTGGCTGTGTGCAAGGCCTAAAGGAAAGAGTGTCAGTTAGTTAATAGGGCTCTATGAGAACCTGCCACTAGCTGTTTATGTAAAAATGTGGTGACCACTTCCCTTTAAGTCAACCTATAATTTGCCGTTGTGCTTTATATGACAGATTATAATTTTAAAGCAAAATAATAGTCTACGTAAAATAAGCTAAAGTCAACAGAAAATGTGGAAATCCACTTTTCATTTGAAAATAACAGGGATAGATCTTGTTAATCCAAGCAGCACCATTCACATTTTTAACTTCAGGTAACATAATACAGAGTATTTAAAATCAAATTTAATTTCATTTTTTGTCTTTTTTATGGCCACAGATCCCCATATTTAACTAATATAAAGTTCCCATGATAAAAAATTAAAAGAATGTGCAGTTCTAGTATGTGAAGAGATGGGGGAGATTTATCATAAGTTTCTGAGAACAGAACTATTCTAGTTTCTCATGGCAGCCAGTCAGAGATCATCTTTAATTTTACCACAGCTGTTTATAAAATGAAAGCTGAACTCTGATTGGTTTCCATGGGAAACTAGAACTTTTGTGCTCTTAGACACTTCAGATAAATAAAGCCCTATAATTTATCATGTAATTTATTAGTAACCTAATATTTTTACATTGCATCCATTGTACTTAAAGTATATATATATTTTCAGGATATCAATAAATATCAACTACTAATAGAGATTATTGAGATTTGTTGGAGAAACATCTTACCTTTTCTAATCATAAGCATTTTTCTACTGTATTTTTTTCACAGTAAGTTCTATTACATATTTCTCCCAGAGAAGTTTGTGAAAAATTTTCAAGAATAAAGCTTTAGTCATATTATATTTTAAATAGTTTATGATAAACAACATAGAAACCATAAGGGGAGTAGGGGGGATTTATTATACGCCGGGGTACCCTGTATATACTGCTAGATATATCAGGAGGCCGACTGTGCTGGTGAACAATCCTATTCCAGGCTTGGTTATAACCTACGCTTGAACCAGCAGAGCTCCAGCTAGTGCTACAACCACCCGGCATGGCCCCTTCACTTGGCTTGGAGGTTGTGTAAAATAATCTAAAGTTCTGGCGGTGTGCATATGACATACAAGCTTTGATAAATGTCCCCACACATGTGCATAAAACACAAGTAGATTTATATGGGGAAGATTTAAATTGCACCATGACATAAGGTGGGGTAATTTTTTTTTTAATCATAAGGTCAGACACAAAAACCTCTGTATAATTCAATATGAAATCGGAGCATACAGAGGTTCAGCATGCAGTGTCATTTACCACTTTGGATGCCCTCATACAAAGGAGATCAAAATTAGAGAACAACACACAATTTCCTAAATTTCAAGGTATAGTCCTATGTTAATATATCCTAACATGAGTATAATTGCAGTATCACAGCCATAGAAGGCTGATCAGCCTCAAAAGACAAATACAAGAGAGGTCAGGATAATTCCGAAAATCCATGCATAAACGATTCACCACTGCGATTGGAATTACTTGCCAGTTCAGGACTGAACGGGGTAAGGCTACATTCACACTGCTGTTGCCTGCCCGTACCGTACTGTAGCGGGCAACAGCAGTGCACGGGGAGAGGAGGAGGAGGTGAGCGCAGCTCACCCCTGCCCCTCTCCATAAGAAGTTATGGCGAACGGCGCCGTACTACGGACATAGATAGGACATGTCCTATCTTTTTTAGGGGGAAGGAACGGTAAGGTGCTGCACCATACCGCTCCCGTAGGGCGCCGTGCGCCCATTGCCGTCTATGGGGGACATATATCGGCCTTATATACGTCCCCCATATGTCAGTGTGAATATAGCCTAAAGATTGGGCACATCGTACAGTATCTTTATGCTTAAGAGCATTTGGACTGAAAGCTTTATTTAGAGTGGCCAAACCTCTCATTAGCAAAAAGCATCGAAAGACTAGAGTCAGCTTTGCTGAGGAGCATGTTGTGTGAACAGAGGGGTAATGGTCCACAGTTCATTTTAGTGATGAAAGCAAATTCATTTGGATCTGACGAGAAATGTTATGTTCTTTGACAAACCAGGGAAACACTGCAACCAAATAGTGTAAAGAAGTCAGTGAAACATGGTGGAGGATGTGTCATGGTTTGGGGAATGTTTTCTGCTGCAGGAATGCAAGTGTGTATCAGAACCTTTTTTAACAACATGTTTTTCTTACTTGTGCTCTTCACTCAATTAGCTGACAATTTTCATGCAGGAGAATGCCCCTTGTCACACAGCAAAATGAGTACAGCAGATCCTTAAACGGAAAACACTGAAACAATTAAATGGGCAGCCCAGAGTGCTGATCTCAACCCAATAGAATACCTCAGGAAAATCCTTGGTGACAAAGTTATGGCCAAGAAAACCACAATGTTCACATAACTGTGGAAGAGTCTGGAAGAAGAGTTAAAGGCGTATTCCCATTTTAGCAAATTATGTTATTGTTTGTATTATAAAAAGTTATACAATTTATGTATCAATTCCTCAACGTTTTCTTGCTTGTCCTGCTATAGAAAACTTCTATATTTACTAGCAGTGGACAGAAATTGTATAACTTTTTATAATACAAACAATAACATTAATTTGCTGAAATGGGAATGCCCCTTTAACCAAAATCCCACCAGAGCAGTGTGATAGACTAGTCCATCTGCTACCACATGAAATTACTAAAGTCATTCAAAGCAAAGACCTACTGCATGGTGACTGTTGTAACCTTCAGGAATTTTTTTTTCTTTTGAAAAATAAAGGTTTTATGTTCATATACTTTGGTAATTTTGTAAAACACGGTTCCAGTGGCATGGTGTACCCCTTATAATCTCCATTGATCAAAATCTGATGGATATTTTGTATTATTTCTAAAAAAAAATCAAGTGATGATACAATTTTGATCTCCGGTGTATGTCTCCATTCATGGACTAGAATATGGTATAAATTCCTAAATCTAATTTAATCTTCACATTGACCTGGTGATTTTGTTACACTTCATTTCAAGTCCAAAATGGAGGACCAATATGACTTATACATTTTATTGACCTTAACACATATGTAAACATATTCTTGTTCGAAACTCAACTTTTTTTTTTAAACACCACTTTGTCTCAGGAGGGTTTCTGTTGTGCTTTTTATGTTTTGGTTGTTTGACACATACTTGGAATGTTACTAGATCAGATATTTCTTAGATATTTGTACTGGAATGTTAATTTCTGATTATACACATCTTAAATTTCCTGCTAAACACTGTTGATATATTTAGAGATTATCTCATTTAGTTTGTGCAATGTTGTGCATTTCCATTTTGATCACTGCACATGCATTTCATTGTAAAGAGAAGAAATGAAATCCAATTCATTGCATGAACAAAAGGAAGACTTATACTGAGTACAAGCAGGTTTTCAGATCTTGAGTCTTAGTATTTTATAAATACATATCAACAGTAAATGCAAGGTATGGATTAACGAACGTATAGAAACACAATAGAACAGAAAAAAAATCATTGCTCCATTTCAATCACTGAATTGTCCTTCCGGATTTGGTAACAAACAGGATTTCCAGGAGAACCAGACCAGAAGCAGGACTATGAGGTCACCTATAGCTGTCCTCTCCAGAAGGCTTTTAAATGATTAGTATGCGTCTGCCGAGGAAAATTATTCCACATCAGAAGCATCATTGTCAGAAAGATGATAATTACTTCCCTTCACCCGAATATATTCTATATACCTCCCCTCATCAGATTCAGAGGCACCACATGTACAAAGTCTGTTTTCAAATAAAGACTCAATTTCCTCCAGCTTCTTTCCTTTAGTCTCTGGTAGGCAGCCATAAATAAATATGAGTCCAACAGAAGCAAAGCCTGCATACAGGAAGAATACTCCTGAAAAACAAAATGATATATTGTGAATAACGAGCACTACACATGTACCATCACTGCATTACAGCACAACAATAAAGCTAGTTACAGAAATTCATGTGTTTATCAAAAGCTGTTAGAATTTCACTGTTGTTTCCAAAGAAAGAGTCTCCAGTTTGAAGGAACATGCATTTGTCTAGAAGAATCTTTTCTTCAAGTTTTTGTTCAGAACAAAGCAGAGGGGAGTCCCCAAGACAATTGAAATTGGATATTAGTTCTACTGATCCCTCTTTTGGGAGGAAAGTGCTCTCGACAGTTGTCCCGCCCTGGTAGCACTCCTATGTTATATCTCCTGTCAAGTGCTGTTGTGGAGGTGTTAGGAAAAGATGAAGATTACTCTTACCAGTAATTGGATTTCCCCGTAACCTCCACAATGGCACAGGATTTTCCCACCCTTTATATTGTATTGTTAGTAAGAAATGTTAGTCTGCATATTTGTTCAATAAAGTTCAAGCATCTAAATGCCTCGGAAAAGACTGAGGAACAAGGGGGAGGGACCCCTTTAAATAGATTTTTAAGTTGTTTCCTGTCCCTGGAGAGACAGGGAATCCCTCCTGTCAAGTGCCATTGTGGAAGTTACGTAAAATCCAATTACAGGTAAGAGTACTCTTCATCTTTCCTAATAAAATAAAAAAAATCCTTCTTTACACTATAAAAATCCTTTGCAATAGTCGCCCTGTTGGCCCAAGACTATACATGTTACCATATAAGAATATACATAATACCATATGTACACAAGTATAAGCCGAGGTACCCAATTTTACTATAAAAAACTGGGAAAATGTATTTAATAAATTTAAAAAAAAATTATAACCTGTGGTACAAAAAAAATTCTTGATTTTGCCCAATTCTGACGCTAATGACTTTTTCATATTTTAGTATGCGTTGCTGTGTAAGGTGGCATTTTTGCATAACAAGATGACATTTTCATTGCTATCATTTTGGGGACTCTATGACCTTTTGATCACTTTTCATTCAAAATTTTATGTGATGCCAAATGGCCAAAAAGTGTCGATTCTGACATTTGGGAAATATTTTTCATATTTTTGGGTTTTACCACCGGGAACATCAAAGATTTTGGATGCGGCGATACCTAACATGTTTATGATTTTCTTTAAATTCTTTTTTAAATTTATTTTTATATCAGTTCTAGGGGAACTTTTAGTTTATTGTAATTTTTTATATTTTTAAAAAACTTTTATTTATTTATTTTATACTCTATTTTTAGACCCCCCACCCAGGGTACTTGAACTCGAACCCGATCACTCCCACCATATACTGCAATACATGTATTGCTGTATTTGGGGATTTTGCAGTGCACGTGTTACCGATGCTGCATAAACAGAAGGTAAAAGAAGAGCGGATCCTGCCAGAGGGGGTTTAGGCCTCTTAGTAAATCCGAAATGGCAATCCGCTGTTCTCTGCCAGGTTTGACTAGTTTAGACCAAGTTTAACCTGGTGTAAAAGTTCTAGAGAAGTCTCTGTCATTTTCTGACGAAGGCGTTAGAAGTTAGGAGGGCTGAGGCATTCTAGCCTTAAGTGGCATGTTAAGCAAAGCCACAGGAAATCAGCAGAAATTATTATTTTTACAAGACTGGTCCACCAGAAAATTGGTGGACAAAGCTTTGGAAATTCCTGCCAATGTTTTTAGAATGTCAACAATATACACTCACCAGCCACTTTATTAGGTACACCTGTCCAACTGCTCGTTAACACTTAATTTCTAATCAGCCAATCACATGGCGGCAACTCAGTGCATTTAGGCATGTAGACATGGTCAAAACAATCTCCTGCAGTTCAAACCGAGCATCAGTATGGGGAAGAAAGGTGATTTGAGTGCCTTTGAACGTGGCATGGTTGTTGGTGCCAGACGGGCTGGTCTGAGTATTTCAGAAACTGCTGATTTACTGGGATTTTCACGCACAACCATCTCTAGGGTTTACAGAGAATGGTCTGAAAAAGAAAAAACATCCAGTGAGCGGCAGTTCTGTGGGCGGAAATGCCTTGTTGATGCCAGAGGTCAGAGGAGAATGGGCAGACTGGTTCGAGCTGATAGAAAGGCAACAGTGACTCAAATCGCCACCCGTTACAACCAAGGTAGGCAGAAGAGCATCTCTGAACGCACAGTACGTCGAACTTTGAGGCAGATGGGCTACAGCAGCAGAAGACCACACCAGGTGCCACTCCTTTCAGCTAAGAATAGGAAACTGAGGCTACAATTTGCACAAGGCTCATCGAAATTGGACAGTAGAAAATTGTAAAAACGTTGCCTGGTCTGATGATTTCTGCTGCGACATTCGGATGGTAGGGTCAGAATTTGGCGTCAACAACATAAAAGCATGGATCCATCCTGCCTTGTATCAACGGTTCAGGCTGGTGGTGGTGGTGTCATGGTGTGGGGAATATTTTCTTTTGCACTCTTTGGGCCCCTTGGTACCAATTGAGCATCGTTGCAACGCCACAGCCTACCTGAGTATTGTTGCTGACCATGTCCATCCCTTTATGACCACAATGTACCCAACATCTGATGGCTACTTTCAGCAGGATAATGCACCATGTCATAAAGCTGGAATCATCTCAGACTGGTTTCTTGAACATGACAATGAGTTCACTGTACTCAAATGGCCTCCACAGTCACCAGATCTCAATCCAATAGAGCATCTTTGGGATGTGGTGGAACGGGAGATTCGCATCATGGATGTGCAGCCGACAAATCTGCGGCAACTGTGTGATGCCATCATGTCAATATGGAGCAAAATCTCTGAGGAATGCTTCCAGCACCTTGTTGTATCTATGCCACAAAGAATTGAGGCAGTTCTGAAGGCAAAAGGGGGTCCAACCCGTTACTAGCATGGTGTACCTAATAAAGTGGCCGGTGAGTGTATATCATCAACAATAAACCAAACAACTGAAATGTTGTATAGAAAATACTGCAATAAAGGCTTATTTTCCATTTTAAAAAAAATGTAAGAAAATGATATATTATTTTGGCTGTTTCGTCGTCTTTATAATCCCAGAAACGTCACTTGTGGCAGGAGATACAGTGATATGCTGCTATAAATGGCTATAGTAATGTGAAACACCACACTGCTGAACACATCATTGTAGATTTACAGTATATACAGTCGTGCACTACCCATACAAATGCCTCTTGCCCATCTGACATTTTACAGGAGCAGCAGCCTTCCACACATTGAGCAGTCTCACAATTTGCTGCTTAGTTTAAGCAGTGCCTGGAAATCTGAGGTAATTTCTGTAGATATTACTATGATCAAACACAGATGTTCATTTTACTCTTCTTATCTATTGAAAAGAAAGATTAACTACATTGCCAACTGATTCTGAAGTTTTTATTAGCCGTATAAGCAGCAGCAAGAAATCGCTGGCTTTAGCTGGAAACATGTCTCATTTTCTGAGAAAACTTATTTGTGCTGTCTTGTTTACTAGTAGGAATGACGCTACCTCGGCCCCACTGTGCCCGGGTCATGTGCAGGTCAAGGAATCGCAGACTCTCTCCTCACTCTCCTGTATTCAGATCAATCCAAGAAATTTTCAATAAATCCCTTGCACGCAGGGTTGGCTCCAGGTTTAAGTAGGCCCCTGGGCGACAGAGCCTTAGTGGGCCCCTATGTAGTGATCTCAAATGGTGACATTAAAAATTCAGAAACTAAACAGACCCCATGTGTTCATTAGATAGAGCCCCCCTCACCCACATGGATTCCTTATGAGGGCCCCCCAGTATCCCTGGGCCCCAGAACTTGCCAGAGTATGCCGGCCCTGCTTGTACATATCTACATTTCTTTTTAATATTTGCTTTGACTTCTTTTAAAGAAGTGTGGCCTATGACAAAATGTTATAAGGTAAACTAAATACCCTTGAAGGATTTTATAAGATAAGAGGAGCTAATAAGAAGCAATTTGTCTAAAGAGGTATAACACTACTGCAGATCGAAACCAGATTCTGACAGCAGAATCTTATTCACTGCTATAGCAACAGTGTGACTTGTATCTTTATTCCTATATAGTATAATGAAACAAATGTATTAAACTGACTCATCCACCAACACGATGGTCAATATGAAAAAATGTTACAGATCACTGCCAAAAGAATACAAACTGATCAATAAAAGGCACCGTACCATAACCGTACACAATAGACCTTAATGGGGGACCGTGATCTAGGCATAATTTGTGGAGCTAGCTCATGGCTTCAAATACTTTGAGTGACAAGCCTGATAAGCATCCCCTCCCCAAAAAGTAATTATAAAACAATCTCCAGAGGGATATACAATGAAAAAAATAAATACAAAAGGAACTTTGCCTGCACTATTGCCCAACAGAGTAATTTATAAAACTGATTATAACAACAGATGCTGCACTATAATCATTTCTTAATAATAACTTCAGGTAAACTGTAACCCCACCCACATGGTTTTAACTAACTTTTGTCTGATCATAAAGAAATCATACAATTTCCCTAAAGAGAGGAGTCACAATAGACATGTAAATATCCTGGCACTATAATAAATCTAGGACACGTGCAGTAATTGTAGAGGAGCTTACCATAGTATGTAAGATACTCTGCTGTGTGTAAAAACGTGAGAGAAATCATTACATTACAGATCCAGTTAACTCCAGAGGAACATGCATTTCCTGTGCTTCTTGCCCACAGTGGATATATCTCAGAATTGACAGTCCATGGCATCGGTCCCATACCTATAAATAACACAACATTAAGGTGAAGGAAATTAAAAATCGAACACACAGAGATCAAGCAGTCTATTTAACCTCTTAATTGTTTGCCGGAGAAGACTGCCTCTCTAAATGAGAAATTATTTTAACCCCTTAATGCCACATTTCTGTGTTTTCTTTTACACAGCTGTGTCAGCTTTTATAAAAGGGGAAGATAGCAATTCCGCCATCCGCCCAATTTACTATAGAGTCTACTGCTTACTTCCTGCTTTGTCCATAGAGTAGTTGGCCTCCTCGGTGATTGACTGTGTTGCCCAGTGTAGCACCAATCAACAAATAATAATTTGTTATGACCTCTTTCCTTCTAAAATCAACCTCCCCCTGCTTCCTCAGCACTGAGTTTACTGCAGGAAGTGCTCACTGCACAAGTGATGGAGCAGGGGTGAGTGTGAGTCAGTGTAACAGTGCAGCCGACTGTAGGGAGATGCAATTAATTGATGGTGTGAAGTATTTACATCTGTCAAGAGAGATTTACAATACTATCCAATTCAGGGAAAACAGAGCCTTTGTGTCTGCGATGCCCATGTAATAATTTACCAACCAATGGACTATGGATGGACATTACTTCTTTATTGCTAACTAACCAAACCAAGTCCTGCCCCACTGAAGGTTTCTGTATAATACTTTGTGAAGCAAATAAAGCATCTCACATCTGCCTAGCCTTGCATGGCATCACTTCTCCACAGAGATTGAGATATTATACCATACTTTGTCATGGTGTGAACCTGAGGTTGTGTGAACAGAGGCAGAACTCAACAATGGAACCATGATTGCCAATATGAAGCATGGCAATATCCCCTCCCTACAGAAACTGGGCCAGAGGGCAGTATTCCAAAATGGGAATGACCCCAAACAAACCTCCAAGATGACCACTGCCTTGCTCAAGAAACTAAGGTAGAGTTGCTGGACTGGCTAAGCCAGTTTCCAGGACGAAACCCTACTGAGTATCTGTGAGGCATCCTTAAACAGAAAGTGGAGGAGCAGAATTTCTCTAACATCCGCAAGTTCTTTGATGTCACCATGAAGAGGCTTCCAATGGCAATCTGTGAAGCTCTAATGAACTTCAAGCCCAAGACACTAAAACAGTGGCAAGCACATTTGTCCATTTTTATTAGGGTGTAGCAGTTTAGACATTGATGTCTATGTGTTGAGTTATTTGGAGGGCACACCAAATTTTCACGTTTATACAAGTTATACATTACATTATGAGATAATATACCTGCATAATATTCACCTCAGATACCCAAGGTAGCCCAGGATGTATAGCTTTAAAATAATACTAAGCACAACCTGGGACTGCAGAAGGATGCATTGAGTCACTCAGTGTCTGTCTGGTGACATCTGTGCTAGAGTTGCTTTGAAACCAGAACTTACAATTCCTTATCAATACTTTGTGTTGTTCCAAGATACCCAATTCCAAAATGATACCATTACAAAAAGAAAACTTTCAAGGGGGCTGTGTTTTTTGTTTTGCAATATAAACTTTAGTTCTTGGAAGCTAGCCTTTAATTTATATTACCGTTTACTAAAAGCTTACATTATATTTTTATTAATGCCATTTGCCAATCATTATAAATATTGGGCTGGAGGATAGGTCACTGGTTTGTGCCACCCTATGTGTAAAAATGGGACGTCAGAAAGGCGCTGGTCATCAGGGGTAAAAGGTTTCCTTTTATTCAGAGATATTTGGACAACGGTTTCGCAATCCGAGTGCTTCTCAGGTCTAATACAATACACAAATAAAAATTAAATTTGTGTATTGTATTAGACCTGAGGAAGCACTCGTGTGAGTGCGAAACGCGGTTGTCCAAAATATCTCTGAATAAAAGGAAACCTTTTACCCCTGATGACCAGCGCCTTTCTGATGTCCCCTTTTACACATAGGGGCAGAACCAGTGACCTACCTCCAGCCCATTTGCTATACGCCCTGTTACCCAACCTTGGGGCGAGGGTGGGGACCCGGCAGCGGTTACTTATCAACATATGCTGGCCCAACGTTGTGCCTGTCTCTAGCACAACTACCCAATCTCACCCAAGAGCACCTCTTCCTCAAGAGAACCCCGTAACTAACCAAGGATAATCTCGCACTAGGTGGCGCTGTTTCTCTCTGTCCCCATCCCTTTTTTTCCTCTGCATATCCACAGTCATTATAAATATTGTTTTTATTGTATTGCATGAGTTGTCCTGGTTACGAAAATATAAAATGTATCGTTTATTTTGTCAAAACATTTGTATGTATTCTTTGATTTATTAAAAAAAAAGTAGATATTTTATTTCTTTTAATGTTGGCATGAACTAATCATTATATAAAACTAAAAGTAGTAACACTTGTTGATGATAGAACCAAATAACTGTGTGTCCTCAGCTTCACTTACCAGGTGCAAAGAAAACCAAGTACAACACTAATCCAAGGAGAGCTGTCCATGAATATGATGTGGGACAGTAGTTATAGGCCCAATTAGTGCCGGATTTAGACTTTGTTTCATTTGTACATCTGAAAAGAAGAGAATAAGACCATTAAGCATAATTTCTAGCTTTAATTATCCTTGAGTTGCTTTTATGCCCAGCACCTCTGTCTATCAGCTGCATTCAGAGGTGCTTGTGCGGCGCTACAGTACAGAAGCAGACGACTACATCTACAGTGTACTGACAAGACAGCAGCTCTTATAAATGGGGATGATAGTAGTCCCTGCAGTTCTGCCATCTGCCCAATTTACTATAGAGTCTACTGCTTACTTCCTGCTTTGTCCATAGAGTAGTTGGCCTGCTCGGTGATTGACAGTGTAGCCAGGTGTAGCACCCCACCAATCAACTAATAATGACCTATCCTATGTGTCCTGGAATAACACTCTCATTAAAAAAAAAAAATCCTAAAAGGAAATCTAAAATTAGCCACCCAAACTAAGAATACCAGCTTGAATTCATTCATTTCCTCAGTAGCCCAGGCATGTCCTTTATATTCATCTCCCTGTTTGTTATTTTGGAGAAAATATGCAAATACTCTGAAGTGCACTAACAGAGCCCAGAGGGGCTCCAGGGCATAATCAATGCACTCCAGCCACGCTTTAGACAAGCCTCTCTCTTCCTCCAGATTGCCTGTTCATAGCTATGTCACATTTCTTTGCTTCATCGCAAGTCCCACACTTGCGCATTCCATTGCTGAATTGCATCACTAGAGGCAGACGGACTGTGCAAGTGTGGGACCTGCGGTCAACAAGCACATACTTATCGTTTGGGTGGCTAATTTCTAATGGTTTAAAGTTGTTTATTGGTAGTAGTCACTTCAATCTACATCAAACATGATTGGGTTACAATTTAAAATATAAAGCTGAGTGTATGTGTGCTTTTGTATGTATGTATGTATGTATGTATGTATGTATGTATGTCCACTAAAGGAATCTGCACCGTCACGAAATTTTGCACAGCCGCTCTCTGTGACTCAGGGAACATCATAGACGTTTTGAAATTTTCAACCCGCACTTTACAAAATCCACTTATTACCCACCATGTACAGGAGTCTTTGTCTGCTGCTGCTGCTGAGGCAGTTAGAAGCTGAGCCGTGATAGGTTGCTGTTCTGCCACAGGCCATTACTATGAGCTCTGAGCTTTGACGGCTATAGGCAATGAGTATAATACAGCTTAGCTGTGATGTAAGATGTGAGGTAATATGATAACCACCATATACAGGAGCCATTGTCTGCTGTGGCAATAAGCAACCAATCACAACTCAACTTCCATTCTGCCACAGGTCATTGATATGAGCTCTGAGCTGTTTGTTATTGATTACTATAGGCAATGAGTATAACACCGCTTATTTGTCTGAGGTTAGATGTGAGGTAATATGAGGTATTATGATAACCACCATATACAGGAGCCTGCTGCTCAGTTGGAAGCTGAGCCGTGTTTGGTTGCTGTTCTGCCACAGGTCATAATTATGAGCTCTGAGCTTTGATAGGTTACTATAGGCAATGAATAAAATACAGCTTACACGTTGCATTTTGTTTGTGTTAATGCAGGCATTTTCAAATGCATCACAACAGCTGAGTAGAGGAGATTTGCCTTACTACATTGTTGTCAACATTGCATTTACAACACGCAAGCCTTAATGCGATGTTAACATATATGTTAACTTAGTGTTAACACATATGTGTTAATGTAACTTGAACGTGTGTTAACACTCACATTGTTTTTAACACAATGGGGCACATTTACTTACCCATCAGAGGAGTTCACGAAGTACAGAGTGTCCAAAGGTAATGCACTCTGGCCCGATTCACGTGCGCCAGATATCCTGTATCTGTCACTTCCCCGCTCAGGTCTGCTGGAGTTCACCTTCTTTTTCGTGGTGTATGGAAGTGCATTGTCTTGCGACACAATTTGAATGTTAAATCTCGCGCTCAGTCAGTATCAGTACAATCGTCCGACGGCCCACCCCCGATTTCTGATGTATAAAATCAAGCGCAGCTGCGATACAATTCCCCAGTTAAATACCTGTCACAGCGGCGCAAATCCCAAAAACTTCAAAAATCCGACAAAAGTGCGTTCCGCGGACCATTAGTAAATAAGCCCCAATGTTGACAGCAATGTAATAAGGCAAATCTCCTCTTCTCAACTGTTGTGATGCGTTTGTATTTTGTTTGTGTTAATGCAAGCATTTTCAATATGTGAATGCAGTCTTAGGTGTGAGGTAAGATGCGAAGTAATATGTGAAGTAATATGATTAATACCATACACTGGAGCCATTGTCTGTTGTGGCAATAAACAACAAATCACAGCTTAGCTTCTATTTTGTCACAGGTCATTTATATGAGCTCTGAGCTTTGATTGGTTACTATAGGCCAGTGGTGGCGAACCTATGGCACGGGTGCCAGAGGTGGCACTCAGAGCCATTTCTGTGGGCACAAAGGCCTTCAAACCAACACAGAGTGCCAGATACTACTCAAGGCTTCCTCCTGCGATCCAAGACAGCCCAGGACATGCTTACCGCTATTTTAAAGCGACATACTTGGCTGCCAGGACTACAGGAGGAGCCAAAAGGTCTGGATAGAAATGGATTGTCATTTGACCTCCTGCTCTGGGTCCCCTGATTCTTCCTCGTCAGGGGACCCTGGAGGGAAGCTACAATCCAAATTTCTCCATCATTTATCTATTGTATTGGTGAATGCAGGGCACCAAAACAATTAAAAACTGTGATACAGCTGGGATCAATAAGTTACTGGCTAAATTGTCATCTTGGCACTTTGCAACATACAAGTGGGTTTTGGTTGTAGTTTTGGCACTCTGTCTCCAAAAGATTCGCCATCACTGCTATAGGCAATGAGTATAATACAGCTTATGTGTGAGGTAGAGTGAGTGACAGAGAGAAAGGCAGGAAGAGTTAGTAGAGACAGCCAGTGAGTGTGAGTGAGCAACCGAGAGATAGCTAGCGAGTGTGAGTGAGAGACAGATGGGGAGAGTGAGTGACAGAGAGACAGACAGACAGGGAGAGTGAGTGACAGAGAGAGACAGGGAGAGTGAGTGACAGAGAGACAGCCAGTGAGTGTGAGACAAACGGGGAGACTAAAAGAGACAGAGAGAGTGCGTGAGTGACAGACAGGGAGAGGTAGATGCATAAATAGATATATATTATTTTTTTGTTAACCAATTCTATTTTGTTATAGCTAAGTGCATGTGTGTGTGTATGTATCTATGAATGTATCTCCGCTAATGGAATCTGAGAGTGAGTTACAGAAAGACAGACAGGGAGAGTGAGTGACAGAGAGACAGCCAGTGAGTATGACTGAGAGACATTATTGGGATGCGTGGATATATTATTTGCTAATTATTGGGATGCGTGGATATATTATTTGCTTACATTGTGGCGGTGCCTGCTCTCCTTTTGTGTAGTCTATGAGAGACAGACAGGAAGAGTAAGTGAGTGAAAGACAGAGAGACAGGCAGGGAGAGTGAGGGAGAGACAGGCAGGGAGAATGAGGGAGAAACATACAGGGAGAGTAACAGAGATGGACAGGAAGTGTAAGTGAGTGACAGAGAGACAGACAGGGAGAGTGAGTGACAGAAATACGGACAATGAGTATAACTGAGAGACAGACAGGAAGAGTAAGTGAGTGAAAGACAGAGACAGGCAGGGAGAGTGAGAGAGAGACAAAGTCAGTAAGTGAGGGAGAGACAGTGAAACAGGGAGAGTGAGTGACAGAGAGACAGACAGGAAGAGTAAGTGAGTGAAAGACAGAGACAGGCAGGGAGAGTGAGTGACAGAGAGAAAGCCAGTGAGAGTGGGAGACAAAGAGAAAGCCAGTGAGAGTGGGAGACAGAGACAGAGAGAGTGAGTGACAGAAAGACAGACAGGGAGAGTGAGTGACAGACAGACAGAGTAACAGAGACAGACAGGAAGGGACAGTGAGTGAGTGAGAGACAGGAAGGGACAGTGAGTGAGAGACAGGCAGGGATACATAAGGAATGTAAAATGTTGAGGTGTAACAGAAAGGAAAAATTACCTTCCCCATGCAGACTGTTCTGTTGTTTTCGGATCCACTGGAATGCAAGATGAGTCAATAATATTTGATCCATTCACTTTGTAGCAAAACCCACAGCTGGAATCTAGCATACATCCAGTACAAAAGCTGCATATAGGAAGAGGTTAATTAAAATATAGCCATTATTTGGGCACTGGGTGATAATATACAATATTAACTATGCATTTTGTTTGTGGTAAAATCTATTGCACCTACCATTGCTGACACGATCAGAATTCCATTCATACTTGGACAATACATTTTATCACACAGTTACATTTTCTTTATACTCACCTATATTTTGAGCAAGTTGAATTCTGACTTGCAGGATCTGTTGGCTTCAGTGTAATAGGAGGGGAGACTTGTGCAGATAACAAAAAGCCCAAAGCAAGTACAATCAAGGCCAATGTTGTACCTATTGGGAAAATGTATAATGTGAAAAGTTTTGCTATTTCAGCTTTTGCAGGATGAAAGGACTTTATAAGTGAGTACAATACTTATATGTCAGCACCACATCTGGGTAGGATACTTATATGGTCAGTATTTTTTACAAAATGTTGCCTAAATTCTGAATTTGGCCTTGCTAGCCACAAACTTTAGAGATGCAGAGATTAGGACTGCTGGACTAGTTATTTCTGCAAATGTTGTAGGAAGTGTAAGGTGACAAACATATTCTCTCAGTGCTTTACATGGAATGTTCTACTCATATTCCATATCAGCTGCTGCAAACTATAGAAGTTGGGAATGGAGTTAAAGGAGTAACAACTTATTTATCTGTCACACACATACATTTCTTCAATAGGATTTTTGAAAATGTATGTGTATGAAGATTGTAGTAAATGGTCCCTAAGAAACGGGGGACAGCTGTCATTAGATACGACCACCACTGCTGTAGTAATTGCTCAAAGAAACAAATTGTTTTCTCATATGAAATAGCTGGGAGTGACTGCATGTCCCACATCCGTCCTGTGGTAATGAAAGCGGAATCCAGTTGGTCGGGCACCTCAATAGCTCATGCGTGATCACCGCTCTCCGGGTGCGTAGGTGGTTGTTTACAAGAACAATCATCTTGTTTCTTATGACTACATTAATGGAAAATTATCTTCATACTTTTTCTAACCCCTTACTGACATGTGACTTAGTATTATGTCACATTTTGGCTGCAGATGTATGTAGGGCTGAGTCTTTTGCATGCAATGTGTGCGTTTGCTGCATATCGCAGCAAAAACCCATCGGTAACACCCGTGGTCAGTGCTGGCACTAATCGCAGGTATTAACCCTGTAAATGCCTCCCACAAAGCTGCCGGAGGCATTTAAACCCCCAAGGCTCTCTGGTTTTAACCCATTCATTTCAATGTGAGATTTGCACATTGTATTGAATGAGGAAGAAAATCCCCATATACTGACATTCTGGTAGGGTCAATCAAGTCGGCACAATGTTATAATAAATACCAATGGTTCACCCTGCATTAATCACATACCTGTAAGACTTCCAAGTGTCAGTTTCCTTCTGCCAACTTTTTCCACAAGCCATACACCAACAAGTGTAAAACTGAAGTTTGTAAATGCAGTAATAGCAGAAAGCCAAATAGCCAGTCTGTCATCATCCACACCAGACATCTGCAAAATTGTTGCACTGTAATACCTAAAGTGCATAGAAGACAGACATAATTGAAAATTTGAAGAATACACATTGAACATATACATATACCTGGAGCAATGCCACTATTTTGACATTTATGATGCTACATTGAAAGTGTAACCATCGCTTCATATTTTTTTTCTCTCAAATCTGTGTATGGCTGCATTCACAAGAACGTATGAGAATGGCCGTATGCTGCCCGTAACGTCGTTTTTTTTAGGGGTTACATACAGCCACATTCATTCCAATGGACAATACATCCAACCATTTATGTTGCCGTTCTTAATACCATACCGTATATGAGGCGTTTAAAAATATAGCATGTCCTATTTTCTCCCGTACTGCTGTTCTGTATGCCCTAAGAAGTCTATGGGGATGTATTAATACAGGTTAAATATGCGCTGCATACGGATGACAAACATCACATATATACAGTCTTATACGGGACTGGAGAAATCACACGTTCATGTGAATGCAGCCTAAGGGATGTGTTTTAGATTATTTTTGCGACATATTTTATTAGAGGGTTTTGTAAGCTTTTATTAAAAAAAATGGAACTTGAAAGCTTCCCCTTATATTCTCTAAATGTCTGTAACTAGGTAAAAGGTGTATTCTTCCTGTACTATACAGGAGTAATACAGCTCACTGTTAAAGACTGTAATGTCTACCCTCTCCTTCCTGCCACATACATAGCTGAAAAAGAATAAAGGCACACTGTATCTGTATAGAACAATCGTTATTGTAGGTGCAAGAGCAGAATGTCAGTGGAACACAATCAGTAATGGCTAGTGATTTGTCTTTCATTTAAAATAATCCTTGACAATGTGAAAGGTTTGCAGGAGGTGTAATAATGATATTTTTTGAATTTGATCTTAGATATACAGGCAGTCCCCGGGTTACATACAAAATAGGTTCTTTAGGTTTGTTCAAAGTCGAATGTAAGTCGGAACAGGAATATTTCAAAAAATATTTTTGCCCCAGTGACAATTGGACCTTCACTGTCATGGTAACAAGGATTATCAATAAAAGTTCATTACAGACTCCTCACAGCTGATCATTGCAGCCTGGGACAAAAGTAATGCATCCAGAGAGCTTCACCAGAGGTCACAGTGGCCAGTGAGGTCCATCTGTAACTATGGGTCGTCTAAGTCGGGTGTCCTTAAGTCGGGGGCCACCTGTATATTATATTTTTCCGTTTGAATCTGTTTTCCTTTTTTTCTGTCAAATGGAATCGATCCAGCAAACAAAAGGGACCATAAAACTTCCATTTTTATTCTTCCACATTGATATGACAAACTCACATATCAACAGCAAACCCAATCGAATGTCTGAAAGTGGCAACATAAAACGCAGGAATAATAGTCCACATGTGCTGAGGGAGTACAGGAAAGGTTCATCAGCATTAGGAAGGAGGCCATGGATAACAAACATAAGAACATTCCCACAGTCACAGTACCTGGATCTGTGAGTAAGTACCGCTGGTTTACTATGCTAAATTTTGATGGTAGATTACCTTTAAATAGTTACTTATATCTAAAATATTGGGGATTATTTGGATATCAGAATATGGCAAAAAATAGAAACGCAAAAATGAAAATGGGATGAATTGTACAGCTACTGTATCTGCTTCCATGTCTGTGTTGTAAGCAGCTGACTAGTGTGAGGCCTGGATGTCAGACGCCTACCAATCTCCTATCACCTAATCACCTATCCTATCCAGTGGTGTCGGTATAGAGCTTGTGACCCCAACCTTACTTTCATGTTCAAAGAGCAGCTCTCTGATGTCTAGGGCATTCAGTCACATTAAACCCGGAAGCAATTCTGTCCTGTGCATGAAATGGCTAAGCATATACATACCTCCCAACTTTTGGACAAGAGAAAGAGGGACAAAAGCCCCTCCCCCTTTTTAAACCACGCCCATTGTCCCACCCACAAGCATAGTATAATATCAACCTTGACGGTCCCCACATAGTACAGTGCCCCTAACTTTGGCCACCCCTATGGACCTGTATAATATCCCCTAAAGCAAATCTGCAACATATAAAACCCATCTTTAATTTTATCCTCCCTTTACATGATTGCGACGTAATGCGTGGGGTGCCTCCGGCCACTGGTCTAGGACTACTCGGTCCCTCTCATTACTCTATTATACAGGTTTCCATGGTAGTTGCTCGACTCTGCTCTGTTGTTACAGGTATCTTTATAGGGTTGTTTGACTTGCATACTTAACCAGGTATTTATCTTATGTATGGGGGATCAGTATGCGCTGCACCGTTTGACTGGTGGCCGTTTGTGGATCCTTGCAACCGGCTCGGATCCACTTGTTCATGTGTATTTGGACACTTTTTTAATTGTTTTTAATGCTTTGAGGTATGACATCTCGTTGGTGTGCTTAGTATTAATTGTTCAATAAATTTGATATTTGTTTCAGCCTATACACACCGACTTTTTTTTTGCTTGTATTGTATTGTCGGCTTAGCTGTAATTTGTATAATGTACTTTGTGTCATCACTTCCAGTCAGAAGAGACCATAAGCCCTGGAGACTAGAGAGCTGCTGCCATTCGAATAATGGCGGGGGAGCTGAGGCACATAGTTTTTTTTAATTGCTGTTAATAAATGTATTTTTTTTACATTTTACAACTACTAAAAACAGAAGACATTTTTAATATGTGTATTTTGTTCTGAAAATACCCTCATGTAGTCATACGCAATTGTATAACAAGGAAAGGGACTCCTGTGCAATCTGTATGCCAACAGTCTATGAAAAAAAACATAACAGCAGATGGCAGCTTCCAGGCTGTTTGCTAAGCAGACAGATAACTCTTTACAGCTCATATTTAAGGTTCTCAGCAACATCAGTCACTGTGGTTGATCAGTGAAACAAATATTAGCACTAAATTACTGTGCACGGTCCTCTGTGTACATTACAAAGGAAGCAGTTTCATATTTGCAGCCACATTAAAAAAATCTTGATGAATTATTGTGAATTCAAATCAAGAAAAGGAATTTATCAAGTAAAAATCACCAAATCTTACTCCCATCTACTTGGAAAGTGTTTGGCAAGAAAGAAAAAAAATTGCACATTTATGGACAGAAAGCATTTTGTAATGTTAAAAATAAATTGTCTTAATCACTACAGCATATGTTCAGCTCTAGTGCTTGTATAATACAGGTGGTCCCCTACGTAAGAACACCTGAATTACAGATGACCCCTAGTTACAAACGGACCACTGGATTTTGGTAATTTACTGTACTTTAGCCCTTAGCTACAATAAACAGATATAACAGTTATCATGGTGTCTGTAATTAAGATTTATTGTTAATCCTGGTTCTTATGACAATCCAACATTTTTAAAATTCAATAGTGATAGAGACCCAAAAAATGTTGCCTGGAGCTACAATTATAATGTACAGGCACTCCCCGGGTTACATACAAGATAGGGTCTGTAGGTTTGTTCTTAAGTTGAATTTGTATGTAAGTCGGAACTGTATATTTTATAATTGTAGCCCCAGACAGAATTTTTTTGGTCTCTGTGACAATTGGATTTTAAAAATGTTGGGTTGTCATAAGAATCAATATTAACAATAAAGCTTCATTACAGACACCTGTGATAACTGTTACAGTTGTTTACTGTAGCTTAGTAGAGAAAATAACCAATTACCAGAGGTCCGTTTGTAACTAGGGGTCGTATGTAAGTCGAGTGTTCTTAAGTAGGGGACCACCTGTATACAGTTCTGACTTACATAAAAATTCAACTGTAGAACAAACCTGCAGAACATATCTTGTACATAACCAGAGGAGCGCCTGTATATAACATTTTATAGTGTGGAAATTGATATGCTGTAAAAAATTTTTATAGTGAATCTGGATTAAAATATGAATTTTTCCTAGATAATCTGCACCATTTTTTCCTAGTGGAAAATGTGAACTTTTTGATATCTTCAGTTAGAGACGTTGTTCACCTTAGGTCATGTTCACACTAGCACCAAGGTTTTCATTATATTTCTCTTATAATCAAGTATACATTGCTCAAGGGGTTTGCCCATGAAAGTTAGTTCTCAAATTTTAACCCCCTATTGATATTTACACAATAAAGATCACCTTTGACCCCTTACTTTACAATTCTACTCAGTTTTATTGCTGTGTAAGCTCCTATAGCTCAGTGATGGTTAGTGTAAAATTCCAGAGTGTGAGCGGGGATTCTCTAAGCAGACACTTCATGATTCCTCTGTGCTATGAGATGCTGTGTACTGACAATGTGCTTAGATTATAAGTGTACAGGTTATTTACACTTTTATTTAGCTTCTGAACATTCTACTCGTATCTGATACAGAAAAAGAGAGATGATGAGATGAATATAAAATAAAATGACACTCTCAGCTCTGCTAACTCACCTATAACACACACTGTCAGCCCTGATGTATACTTCCCTCCTAATCTGTCTGTAGGTTGTAGAGTAAGACTGCATTCAGAGGAACATGTGAGAAAATGGCCGTATGCTACCCATTAATGCTAGCTGTTTAAAAATATAGAGACGTCTATGGGGGTGAATAAATATGGGTTAAATACGTGCTACATATGGAAGAAAACATCACATATATACAGTCTCATAAGGCACGGAAACACGGGATTGGAGAAATCACACGTTCGCGTGAATGCAGCCTAAGTCTTCGCACACTGTTTGCTAGCAGGAAGCGCTTATGTCTGAGCTGGTCTTGTAATTCAGGTGGGAGGGGCAGGAGGCAGGGAGCAATGCATAGTGCAGACATGAGAAGCTATTCATGAGAAGAATTTGACCATAGTCAAAAGATTCACAGTCGATTCTAGGGGCAACCAAAATTGTAAACACCAGGACTGATAGAAACAGGTTGGAATTAAATCTCTGAGATGCTGTTTTTTTGTTAATAACAGTGATTTGGAGAATGTGCTATTTTGTTATCCAGAGTATATTTAAAAATCTTGCCTCTGTGGGAATTCTCTTTAACACCATACGAGGGTATGAAATTAATCTTAGGTAGAGAGTGACTCTTCTATGATTATTTGCATTGGACTTCAGATGTAGTTTTTATAGGCAATTGAGCAAGTTTTAAGATAAAAGACGGAATTCCAGAAAGGATACTACATGCCCTTACTGAGGGTGCTTGTCGTTAAGTGGGGTTAAAGGTGGAGTCCCTTTAAAAATAATTCTGTATAAGTAAAGGAGAGGTGATTGCAGGAATATTGAGACAAATGCAATTGCCCATAAAAGTCTACAAAACATCTATATAAAGAAACAGCAACCTTCATTATAGTAAAGGTACATGGCGGGCTCTTTTCACATCAACTGTCTTCTCTCACCTGCAGAACTGGCAGCTCCAGAACGTGGAGGCGTTTCACAGAAACAACTTTATCTGTTGCTGTCAAAGTTAAAAGCCTTCACATTTACATGTAAATGGGCAAAGTGAAAAGGCCAAAAATAATAGAACTAAAAGATAACTAGTGACACTTTTATAGAGGATATAGTAACACAACATAACACAACAAGGAGAGGGTTTAATTTTTGGCCACTACTGATGTTTTATGCACTATTGTTTAGACACAAAGTTCAGTAACAAAACATTTAGTACTTATGAGCCATATATGTATAGACAAAGCTGAGCTGGACTCATAAAAAAAAAATCACTTTTATTCCTTTTCTTTGGAGATTGGTTGTACACTCTTAACAAAGAAAATGGTAACACCTAACACAACAATTTAAGATTTAAGAAAAATATGTAAATGGGGAACCGCGTGGGTCCAATAACATAAATTAAGGTTACTAACTTCTCCCCGCAACATTGAGTACAGAGATTATCTAGGTCCTTTCTAAGTTCTAAGTTCCTCTAAGGTACCGTCACATTTAGGAAGAGCTAACTATCTGAGGTGGGTCACTGCTCTTGCCACTGGTTGGCTAAACAGTAATCTAAAGGCTCCTTTAACTACTTTTTGGAGAACTTTGGGCATTACAGGAAAAGGTTAATATATATAAGCATCTATTCCATCTCTTACATAGTTGAAAGTATATATCTTTGTTCATGGAACATTTGTTTGGGTCTCTTTGACAACAACTCAGATAATCTTCTGTTAGATTTTTGTGTGATATTAAGTAGTTTCTTTGATCTAGTATCTCCCTATTTTAGATATTGGATATGAGATGTTATCACAGAAAGCCATTAAGTAATTTCCCTCAAATGTGTTGGAGATACTTTCAGGATTTCCCAGATTGCCATTTGCTCCTGGAAATTGAGGATTCTGTTCCTGAAACACCTTGAAGGGAAACTTCACTTAAACTAAAACATTCTAGCTGGACATATATTTAAAAAACGTCTATTATACAGCATTACAAATATCCCTATGTTGTTATTCCCCATTCCTGAACAGATCCACAGTCTGTTTGTAAAATTTACTCACCATCTAAGTAAATGACCTCATGCGAGTCCAATCATCATCTTTCCCCTTCAGTGTGTCCAGCATATTCATGTCCTTCTCAGCCATGCCTCCAGCTCATTCCTCTTGCTGAAGAGAATTCCTGAGGGGAAGGGTGTGAGCCGATTTCTCTGCAGCCAGTCAATTACTGTTTTTCTCAACCCCCTCATTCACCCTCCTTCAGGAATTCTTTTTAGCAGGTCAGACAGCCAATGTCTCTCTCATTACTGAATGACCTACCAGCACCGAGTTCACTCGGCTGAAGAGAAACAAGCCCTTTGGTCATCAGGAAGCTGGAGGTGTGAATGAGCCAGAAGAACAATAATATGCAAATATGATGAGTCAACTTTTCAAACAGAAAAAAGGGTTTTCAAAGATCTGTTTAGTTAGTGTGGGTTAGTTTACCTGACATGTTTGCTTCATGCAAAAACAAATATCTCCTTACTCCCAATAGAACTTTCTGGTGAAGTGCCTATTTAATACTTTTTCAGACTGACAAAATCCAGCTTTGGAGAGGTTGTGTATGTTTCGGACTCCACCCAACACACAAATTGCAGGGCGGGTATTGGACCCTATAACTTCAGGCTTTCTTGATTATGCTAGATTTATGTAAGAGAAGACTGTCCTTACATATGAATATATCTTTTTTTCTGTTGGTAAGAAAGATATTTGGAGCAACCCATCGAGAATGATGCCTAGCCATTTCCTCAATTTTTCTGGTTGTAGATCTGATTTTTGGAGGTTGACCATCCAAACTATATCTGACAGTTTTTTAATTGTAAAGTCTATAGTTTGTTTTAAGGTGCTCGGACAGTTGGCAACTAGAAGGAGAACAATTATATTGTTGCTATCACGATACTATTATTTGAGATGGATTTATATCCTTGTACCACATAATTTTTTTGTTTGTGCTGCTATTTTTCCTCATACACATATAATAAATTATAATGTATATTTAACAAAATAATATATTTTTTTTATATATCATGCTCTCTGTACTCTAGTTTTCTAGCGCTTGCAGCATCCTTCAGTTAATGAAATATGGACGAAACCAATATAAACTGTGATTAACACATAATTATACAATATTATGGGTCGCACCCATAACAACTTCATCCTTTACATAAATAGCACTTTGAAGCCTAGTAAACCTTCCAGATTTTTTATCTCATGCTAACTTTGAGTCATCCACCATTTCAACATGTGGGCTAAAGGAGTAAGTGGCTTTGACAATTTAGTACATTACCTACACACTCCTCGATCAGTGTGGTACCTGTGTTTGTGCATCCATAAATGGATGGTGCGCTGTGTCTTTTTGATTTACTTTTTACAAAAACCTAATGGCTTTGCTCACTATGATGGTCTTACAGAATCTACAAGTACTACAGTGTCAAGATTTTTACATACGTCACATACATCAGAATCCCCCCCCCATGTTTTTTCATCCAGTGTTTCCTGCGGGATACAACATATAATGTGCAGATGTAGGGAAAAAAAAACAAAAAAACCCACCAGTCTGCATTAGTTTATGGACAGGTGAACACAGTCAGGCATGTATTACTTCATGCATCCCTAGCGCAGTGTGAAAGAGTTGTGGTCATATCCAGCTTTCAAAGACATAAAAATATAAGACCATCTGCAAATACTCCTGCCTCAAAAAACTTAATTCTAGAATGGTATATTCCAAAAATCTTCCTCTCCATTCTGCTACTAACAACCGTAAGGATTTCTAGCTAGCAGATGTGACTCACAGATCTGCGTGGATGAGCACACAAAAAAAAAAAAAATTAAAGTCTTTTGGGAAATGAAGAAAAGGGGCCTCAAGACAGATTTTGTTATATGAAGTGATATGACTGGATAAAATGCATTAATCTTTAATAACACTTAATTAAATGATTGATTTCAAGTCAGGAATATGTCAGCGAATCTTCTAAATGCTCATGAATTATTACTCCATAGTGTGCCATTGTAACAGTGAGTTTTGTGTCCAACTTGTAAGGGTCTGCTAAGGTAACTTTTGTCATATCTATTTAGAGAGATTAACATTGAATTTGAGAGTAACATATGAAAATATGCGGAAGAATTATAAGATCAGGGAAAGCATAGTTTCCAAGAGATGTATTTTATTTATGCTCAACACATCGCCTTAAATTCGTATTCCAAGTAACTGGTATTGGGGCAAGTAATAGAAAATAAGTGGTATTTGACCTGCTTTACAGCACCTCTGGAAAGGCTGGAAGCCTCTGCGGTTACATGACTTGTTCTAGCAGCCACTACAGGAAGAACAGGGCGGTGGCTGCAGGTATGTCCCTGTTCTTGCTCATGTTATCACTTAGGGCGCTGACTGGCCACAGCGGTTACATGGCAGCCAACAATGACTTGTAGAAACTGAGAATAAATCAGAAAATGTGTTACATGGACTGAGCAGAACAAAATAAATCTATAGATTGTTAAAGCATGATATTTGCATTATCCGACATCAAGACACGGCCAGCTTTAGCTTCAACATTGGTAGTATTAGTATAAGCACATAAAAAATACTTATAAAAATTGGTATATAAATGTGTATCCTGAAGCAAAACCAATAGAAATCTGATTGTGCTACTATACATGCATGTTATGCAACATCACAAAAAGTCTTGTAGTTTCAAGAATGAAGTCTTTCACTGGGGATTTATGAAATTCAGATTGAACTGTTATACTCCTGAGCTCCGTCATGATTCCAGGCAAAAAAAGTTACATCCACATCTAGGGTATGTTTACCCTAAGAATAAATTGTCTTACACATTTTTTGCTGTATTGTCCCTAATAACCACTGATAAACATAAAAAATTAGGGCAAATGAGACTTTATTTGGGAAAAAAATATATTTTATTTGTAATTCTAATCAACACCTTTAACTTTTCCTCTTGATATATTCTGTGATAGTTGTAATTTGCAAACTGTGGTCATTTGTTGGAATCTCTGCTGGTACCTCAGGGGCTCTGCAAAAGCATCATGGTCCATGAAAAAAATTCTGTCTGCTAAAAAATGATCATTGCCTTCAGAGCCCTGCCATGGGCCCATACAGCAGTTTATGACAATGGAGCAATGCCATATTTGAGAGAAATTTCCTAACCAACTAGGTCTGCATTTCCTCTTTTTCCTCTTGCGAAAATTAAAACTTTGGGATTAAAATATCTTTAAAAAGAAAAAGAATTAGTTTTTAAATTTTAATAGTCTAATTTTATAAAGACCTTAATGCAAAAAGCTCATTATACCCCTATATAAATTCAAAATGGGGTCACATGCTCGGGGTTTCCAAGGTCCTGGTATTTCAGGGACTATGCAAATGGTGCATGGCGCTTGAAAACAATTACAGTCAAATCTGTCTCTAAATCTGTGCTCATTTCCTTTCAAGCCCTGCAGTGTGCCCTTACATTAGTATGCAACCACACATGGGGCATTACTGTAAGCAATAGAAATGGTTATTTTTTCTTTTAACCCCTTGTGAAAATGAGAAATTTGAGATTAAAATTTTTAGAAGGAAAAAATTCTATTTTAGATTTTTATAGCCTGACTCTATGAAAAGCTCATTATGCCCCTTCATAAATTTCTTGGGGACTGTAGAGCTCAAAATTGGGTCACTTGTTTGTGATTAGAACCACAAATGCACTACTGACATTTCAAGAAAAATTGGGTAACAAACGTTGGGGTACATGTCCTTATTTAACCTTTTGTGAGTGTGTAAATTTTGGGGATAAATGAAAAGGTTATTAAAAATACAAAAATTTCTAAATTTTACCACAACTGTGTTTTAACTCCTGTGAAATTCCAATAAGATTAACAAACCTCCTATATTTTTTTTAATAATGTAAGGGGTGCACTTTAAAAAAAAAAAAAAAATGGTGTTTTAT
The DNA here is from genome assembly GCA_019512145.1 of Engystomops pustulosus. NCBI lineage: Eukaryota > Metazoa > Chordata > Amphibia > Anura > Leptodactylidae > Engystomops > Engystomops pustulosus. The sequence continues at coordinate 104,998,184 of CM033644.1, read as the reverse complement.
TGAGAAATTTTTGGAAAATTTCAGTTTGATTTACAACCCATCTAAATAATAGTTGGAAAAGGTAAGAGAACAGCAGACATATGATAAATGTTAATAATTTTGTAACTAAATGAGTTGGGTTGTACGAGAGTCTATGTAAAAAGCAAAAAATGTTACATTTTAAAAATAGCAATTAAAATTTTTCTTTTTTACCATATTTGCTTTGTTTTAAGGTTTAAATGTAAAATTTATCACCCAAAGTTTTTACTAACAAAGTTCAATGTCTCATGAAAAAAACATATCAAAATCACCTTGGTGGATTAAGGTGTTCAAAAGTTATTAATAGTGACGCATGTCAAATTTGTAAAATAGAGGTTTGAAGACAAGCGTCAGTGATAAGTGGTTAAACTTCATCTGTATTTCAAACATGTACAACATCAGCATTGACTTATCCTGTACAGATCTAAAACACGTCACTGCTGTGTGACTAGGCAGTTGCCTATTGGGAGTGGCTGGAAAGGAGGAAAGGACATTTTATACCCTACCCAAAGGGTGAAAGGTTCCCTTTAATTGTCCCTACAGTAGTATGATATTTTCCTACTAAATTAAAGGAAACTTACCACCACAGATCTAACTATTAAGGTAGATTCGGTGGCAGGTTCCTCTATTGTATTGTAGTATAGCACTTTTTAGGGCTAATTCTTTCGTGGCCCAGAACTTTTATAAATTTTAATTCCCCCAATCTGCAAATTTCCTAAAGAGGCTACTGGGACGTGGCATAGCTTCCATTCCGCCTACCAAAGCATCTTCAGGGTACAGCTACAAGGAGCTGCGCATTAGCTCTGGCTTCAGAGCCGAGACTGCGCAGCCAGCGGCCTGCGCATGCGCAGAACCCAGCTCTGCTGCCGAGTGCGCGCAGCTCCTTGTAGTTGCGCGCTCAAGATGCATTGGTAGGCGGAACACAAGTGGAGTAGCCACGTCATGTAGCCTCAGCTCCGGCTACTTCACGCCCCAGTAGCCTCTTTAGGAAATTTGCAAGTTTGGAACTTTTCATTATGTAATGATGAGCACAGATCATAACGAAATCTTGAGTATGAGAGGTCACTTTCCTATACATAGATCTCCTTGATCCCTGATAGTGACACTTGACCTCAAGTCCCTATTGCCCCTGTCACATCCATATTGTACTGCGTTTCCCATGTAGCCATGTATGATGACATTCCTACAATGCAGGACATGGGGTGAACACTTCCTAGCAGGTAAATAACTTTCGGGAATACATTTTTGCGTTGCCAGATACAAGACACTCGGTATGAAGCGAGACAAACGACAAGTATTTAACATGACAAGATGTTCACGAGAGGCCAAAAAAGCACTTAGGTTTGTTTGTGTTAAGGCATGCTCCGACCAGCATCCCAAAAACATGAACTATTCCTTTATTTAGTATCTTTGGGTGAAAAACAATCGCTTTCTGTTCGCATTTTGTTCTTCATCTCTCGGATTTACCCTATATGGATGTAAATAGATATGGAATAGCAGCACACGGCATCCAGAAGTAAGTCCTGTCATGTGAACTCGGGTGCACCTAGTGCTTAGGAGCTTTTATTACCTTCTATAGAAGGATAAAAGTAAATAAAGTAATTGGGCCAACCCAAAATACACAACACCACAGCCAAAACTTCTAATCTCCTATTAACCATACTCCAGATTGTGTCTAATGGCAGTATCGATATCAAGTACACATCACACTATACAACTGTCCCTCTGCATGTAATATAACATATAAGGCTGCATTCACACTGCTGTATGGGGAGGTATATACGGCCGACGTACACTCACCGGCCACTTTATTAGGTACACCATGCTAGTAACGGGTTGGACCCCCTTTTGCCTTCAGAACTGCCTCAATTCTTCATGGCATAGATTCAACAAGGTGCTGGAAGCATTCCTCAGAGATTTTGGTCCATGACATGATGGCATCACACAGTTGCCGCAGATTTGTCGGCTGCACATCCATGATGCGAATCTCCCGTTCCACCACATCCCAAAGATGCTCTATTGGATTGAGATCTGGTGACTGTGGAGGCCATTTGAGTACAGTGAACTCATTGTCATGTTCAAGAAACCAGTCTGAGATGATTCCAGCTTTATGACATGGCGCATTATCCTGCTGAAAGTAGCCATCAGATGTTGGGTACATTGTGGTCATAAAGGGATGGACATGGTCAGCAACAATACTCAGGTAGGCTGTGGCATTGCAACGATGCTCAATTGGTACCAAGGGGCCCAAAGAGTGCCAAGAAAATATTCCCCACACCATGACACCACCACCACCAGCCTGAACCCCCACACCATGACACCACTACCACCAGCCTGAACCGTTGATACAAGGCAGGATGGATCCATGCTTTCATGTTGTTGACGCCAAATTCTGACCCTACCATCCGAATGTCGCAGCAGAAATTGAGACTCATCAGACCAGGCAACGTTTTTCCAATCTTCTACTGTCCAATTTCGATGAGCTTGTGCAAATTGAAGCCTCAGTTTCCTGTTCTTAGCTGAAAGGAGTGGCACCCGGTGTGGTTGGTTGTGGCAATATATGTAGTAGGCATGATTCTGGTAACATATCTATGTAGTAAGCTTGGTTCTGGTCCTGTATCTATATAATACGATTGGTTGTGGCACTGTATATGTAGTAGGCATAATTCTGGTAACATATCTATGTAGTAAGCTTGGTTCTTTTCCTGTATCTATATAATACGATTGGTTGTGGCACTGTATATATAGTAGTCATGATTCTGGTAACATATCTATTTAGTAAGCTTGGTTCTGGATCTATGTAATACGATTGGTTGTGGCACTGTATATATAGTAGTCATGATTCTGGTAACATATCTATGTAGTAAGCTTGGTTCTTTTCCTGTATCTATATAATACGATTGGTTGTGGCACTGTATATATAGTAGGCATGATTCTGGTAACATATCTATGTAGTAAGCTTGGTTCTGGTCCTGTATCTATATAATACGATTGGTTGTGGCACTGTATATATAGTAGGCATGATTCTGGTAACATATCTATGTAGTAAGCTTGGTTCTGGTCCTGTATCTATATAATACGATTGGTTGTGGCACTGTATATGTAGTAGGCATGATTCTGGTAACATATCTATGTAGTAAGCTTGGTTCTGGATCTATATAATACGATTGTTTGTGGCACTGTATATATAGTAGGCATGATTCTGGTAACATATCTGTTACGGGTGCTCCCGCGATCCCTGTCTCGGATCGCAGGCGCATCCGTGCCCCCCCGTTTGCCCCCGCTGCAGGCCGGTCTCTGAACTCACCTCTCCCGGCTCCTGCTCTTCCCCGGACTGCCGTGCGCGCGCGTCCCCGCCTCCTAGGGCGCGCGCGCGGCTCCTGCCGAAATTTTAAAGGGCCAGCGCACCGCTAATTGGTGCACTGGCTGAACCTCACCTTTAAGAATCCTGCCTCTTCCTGTGTCCCCTGCCGGATCTTTTTGCCTCATAGCCTTAGAGAAAGCTTCCAAGCGAGTATTCCTGCGTTCCTGTGTATTCCTGCGTATTCCTGTGTTCCTGTGTATTCCTGTGTGTTCCCGCTCCTGAGTCCTGTGTTGCTGTGTTACCTGAGTTCCTCCGTGTTGCTGTGTTCCGTGTGCCTGTGTTCCCGTTCCCACCTGCCTGGACCTCCTGTTGCTGACCCCGGACTTGGACCTGACATGCATCTCTGCCGCCTGCCCTGACCCTGTGCCTGGACCTGTCTACGAGATTGTCATCCGTTAAGGTACCTCGACCTCGGCTGCCTCCGTGGGCTTGTCACACCTGGGAACGACCTAGTGGTATCCTGCCGCAGCAAGTCCAACCCGCTTTGCGGCGGGCTCTGGTGAATACCAGGTGCCGCTAGGCTCCGGTTCCGGGTATTGGCTAGTTACATCTCCCGCGGTGGTCCAGAGGATCCACTGATCCTAACAGTAAGATCCGGCCATGGATCCCGCCGAGGTTCCGCTTCCCACTCGACCAAACTTTGCCGCCATAG